>CM077344.1:60267171-61467171 GCA_039655645.1 Ammopiptanthus mongolicus
AAGCACAGATAAAAATATAAACTCATTTATATAGTTTACTGGTCTTTGAAAGCATGAAAATCGGGGTGTTACATCCTAGGACAGACGTACTGGCGACGTCACGTCTTCCGCGACGTGAAACTTAAGAGCTACCCTGTCTTTCTCCATACATACGCCTATAAACCCACAGGGGCACATAATCCGAGGAAGAACTAGACATAACTGTCCGTATATGCCTGGCGGCTCTCAAATATCGCTCTGGCCTCCGATGATATCCTCTCAGCACGAAGCCTCTACGACCTGTCACGTGAGATGATGCTGGGGCAGCCGACATAAAATCCCGCTCTCGCGGCCTGGGTGGGTGCGACATATGGAGAAACGGGAGAAACTGGACCACTCTGTATGGTCCCATGATGTCCGCTCATGGTGGAGTACCGCCCCGAAACAGTAAGCTCACTGGTCCGGTTTATACGGTCAAAAACATAGAGGGTTCACCTGCCACCCCTGCTCGTCGTGGTAGACGATCTCAAGCTCACCTAGCATCAGAATCCCCGGTGCTGCCTAGAAGAAGGGATGCATCCTAGGGTCCATAGTCATCTCCAGCTAACTCGTGGTCTGCTCGCAGATCGATAACATACAAGAAAATACATGGAGATAAGATATATAGCACATCTATAACAGGGATGATGCAATGCAGAACATATAGCAAACACAACCATCTCTCAACACGATGACACTATGGTCATTCCCTAGCTAGATGTACACATACTCTTTCTATGCATGGCGGCCGTTACTAAAGACCCTACTAAGGGCAACATCACGTCCGCACATCGGACAACAAGTTGGTTCGTTCCGGTAATCCGTTCCGCTCGCCATGACCCATAAGAGTGCATCACCGCTCAACTGTCCCAGACAAATAGGGTTAACTATCCTCCTAGAAAGATCCACCGGCAATTGGAAAGACTCAGGGATCTAGTCGGGATAACCATACTTAGCCAGGACCGCCACGACACGATAGGAGCTACCATACCAATCTCATGTGGGTACACCTACGTCCAGTATATCCCCGAGGTCGAACAGACCTTCCCTTCCGTTTTTCGCACCAACACTCGGTGCACTATACGGGTCGCCACTTGGCATCAAATGCATATGCTATGCATGTCATCCATCTCTCTTAAGCTGATATGGCAACTCATGCAAACTTGCTCTTAGCAACATGAGCTCCAAACTCCAAGGGTAACCATATGAGCTCCAAGCTCCACTGTAACCATACGAGCTCCATGCTCCCATCATAACCTTATGAGCTCCAAGCTCCATTATAACCTCAAATCTTAACTATCAGCTCAAATGTCCATAACGGGGTCAAAGCCCTAATCATGCTAAACCTCTATATCTCATACATACATGCATTTTCAGATATAATGCAACAGTTCATCATTTATCAACATGTTTCATAAAGCAGTAAACAACATACATATCAACATGCCATCATCATCAATACATCATGCATCTCTTGTAAATATAAGATATCATAAGTAACAGGTACGCACATCTCAACACATAGCACATATTATCATGCATCATAATTCTGCTAACCTAGGGTATCAAATATAACGGTGAGACCCCAAAGTAGACTAAACCTAGGGTTTAGGTACTTTGTCAGGACTCAAACTCACATAGGGTTTAGGGTCCCCCCCCCCACACAAAACAGACAATACAGCTATATGGAATACTCTTGCCTCTCCGACGTGTGTAACTCTTTCTCCCCACCTGATAGTAAAAGTGATGATAATCACGAATACAATGAGCACTTCTTGCTCCTCTCAAGGCTCCATTGCCGCAGTCACTTGCTCCAAATAGGGTTCAGCACGCAACTTCCAAACTTGCTCTAATCACGAAAATAACACGTAGACTATAGCATTAACCCTAATACGAAGTTAAAACCGTGAAAAGAAGCTTAAACCAAATGAGAACATTGTATAGGTACAATGTAGGTAGATACGGAACCTCGGCTTACCCTCGTCGAATCACAAAAGCAAACTAGTAGAATTGGAGTAGGAGTCGCGTTGATCACGAAAACACTATTGGAACTGGAATCGGACTAACGAACGGATCCCGAACTTGAATTGAAGCTCTCAAACCTGTCTCTGTTCTCTCTTTCACTCTCTGGACGTATGAAGTTACCACAACTTCGTCCATGGAGAAAATGAGCAAGTATTTATAGAGTTAAACCTCTGCTGCGAACGCTTTAGCGTTATGGATCTCCACGCTTTAGCGTTCTAATGCTTGATCGTTGACGTTTCCTCATTGCCAAGGCACCGCCCATCACGTGCCAACCGTGACGCGTAACCGACATGTGTCTCTTTACATCCCATCACTGCCAGTCAACTGGTCAGAGGGTCCATGCTTTGAGCGTCCAAAACTCTCCACGCTATAGCGTTAGCACGCTTTTGCGTTCCACTTGTCCATGCTTGATACTCCATATTCATCGGAATGAAATGGACAGACTTAGTCAATCTATCCACCACAACCTATATAGCCTCAAAACCAACTGAAGTCCTAGGGAGTCCAGACACAAAATCCATGGAGATGCTATCCCACTGCCATTCTGGGATGCTCAAAGGGTGCAACTTACCTGAAGGCTTTTGGTGTTCTATCTTGGCTTTCTGACAGACTAAGCATGCGTAGACAAACTTAGCCACATCCTTTTTCATCCTAGGCCACCAAAACATGCACTTAAGATCCTGGTACATCTTGGTGGCACCTGGGTGTACACTCAACCCACTCTTATGTCCTTCAAGTATCAACTTCCTAAGCTCAGGAACATCCGGCACACAAACTCTATCTTCAAACCTCAAGATCGCATCGCTCCCATCTTTAAAGCTAAGGTCTCTACCTTGAGCAAGCAATTCCCGTTGGTCTAAGAGAAACTTATTTGACATCTGACCCTCTCTAATCCTATACATCAAACTATTGGTAACCTTCAAGGTTCCAAGCCTAATTCTCTTAGGGGTAACTTCACAAACTAAACTAAGGTCTCTAAATTCCTCAATCAGATCCATCTCCCTAACCATCAAAGCGGAGACATGCAAGATTTTCCTACTTAGGGCATCTGCCACTACATTGGCCTTTCCTGGGTGGTAGGTCAACTCAAAATCATAATCCTTAAGGAACTCCATCCACCTACGCTGCCTCATATTTAACTCTTTCTGATCAGAAAGGTATTTCAGACTTTTATGATCATTAAAGACCTCAAACCTCGCTCCATATAGGTAATGCCTCCAAATCTTTAAGGCAAAAACCACAGCTCCTAACTCTAGGTCATGGGTATGGTAGTTCTTCTCATGAGTTTTCAATTGCCTAGAGGCATAGGCCACTACCTTACTATGCTGCATCACCACGTCACCTAAACCTTGCATGGAAGCATCGCAGTAAACTACGAAATGTTCACTAGAGTCTGGCAAAACTAACACTGGTGCTGATGTCAACCTATCCTTAAGGGTTTGGAAACTCTCTTCACACTTAGAGTCCCACACAAACAATTGTCCCTTTTTGGTGAGACGGGTTAAGGGTAAAGCTATCTTAGAGAAGCCTTCTATAAACCGCCTATATTACCCGGTTAGCCCCAAGAAACTCCTAATCTCAGACACTGACTTCGGCGCTTCCCACTAGAGCACTGCCCCTACTTTAGCTGGGTCAACTGCTATGCCACCCTTAGAGATGACATGCCCTAAAAAGCTCACTTCCTCCAACTAGAACTCACACTTAGACATCTTAGCGTATAACTGCTTCTCCTTAAGGGTCTGTAAAACAACCCTCAAGTGCTCCTCATGTTCCTCTTTGGTCTTGGAGTACACTAAGATGTCATCTATGAACACCACCACAAACTTATCCAAGTAAGGGTGAAAGTTCATGTTCATGTAATCCATGAACACAGTAGGAGCATTGGTCACACCAAAAGGCATAACCAAATACTCATAATGACCATATCGCGTCTTAAACGCTGTCTTCGGGATGTCCGCAGACTTAACTCGAATATGATGGTACCCTGACCTCAAATCTATCTTAGAAAAGACGCAAGCGCCTATCAACTGGTCCATGAGATCATCAATCCTAAGGACAGGATACCGATTCTTAATGGTCACCTTGTTGAGTTGCCGATAGTCGACACACAACTCATACTGCCATCCTTCTTCTTCACCAACAACACAGGTGCTCCCTAAGGAGACACACTAGGCCTAATAAACTGCTTCATCATTAGGTCCTCTATTTGTTCTTTCAACTTGGCTAGCTCTAGCGGAGACATTCTATGAGGGGCTATGGAGATTGGCCCGGTGCCAGGCACTAAATCTATGGGAACTCAACATCTGTCTCTTGGGGCAATTTGTAAACATCCCCTGAAAACACTTCAGGAAAATCTCGCACAACAAACACACTTCCAACATCAAGAGAGCTATCTAATTCCAGGGAAGCTAGCATCATGTATACTTGGGCTTCGTCTTTCATCGAAGCTTTCACTTGGTTGGCAGAAAGAAAGATCGGATTCTTAAACTCCGTAGGAGTGCCAAAAACTGAATAAGGTGTTCGCGGATTGGATTGGATCGGTTTTGAATCAAAAAATCATCCGATTCAAAGATGGAAATAATTTGCTGTTTGAATTGTATCGGTTTGCTTCCTTAAAGAAATCCGATCCAATCCAATCCAATCCAATCAAATGAGGTTTGGATTGGATTGGATAATTCGGTTTTTATCGATACATCATTATATAGTTATATTAAGTAAAAAATCAACATTAAATCTATATATACTAGAATTAATGTAGTTCTAGTTCCTAAGTATATGCATGAAATCTTCTATTATATGAATAACTATTGATTCATTGGTACATAAATAACTATACAAATTTTAATACATTTAGTATTTGATAATTCCAACAAAAATATTAAAGAGAATGAAAGTGCTCGTTTATAAAAGTATGAAAAACAATGTTTAAGTATGAGTAGTATTATAATTTAAAAAATAATAGTATATAAATATAGTTGGTCGGTTTGGATTCGATTGGATTTGTTTTCATTGGGAGATCCGAAATCTGATTCAATCCATTGAAAAAAAAAACGGTTTTTGATTTTTTCGATTTTCAATTTGTTCGGTTTTTCGGTTCGGTTTTTGCAGTTTGAATTGGTTTGGATCGGTTGATGAATATCCTTATAAATAATAATTGTTTAGTTATATAAGACAAAATAGTAGTAGAAGACCAAAATAGACATCAACTACAATAAAAATTACGTAGTTGGAATCTAACCAATTAGCAGTCAAGACTTAGTCAGAAACAAACTAAGTAGAAATAATAGTTTAGTAAAAAAAAATAATTAAAATATACACCTTTTTAAGAAATTATTTATAAATCAATCAATTAGGTGAAGATCCGCTTAGGGGATTAAGTAAAATAGTTAAGGAAATTAGTCACATAAATTGAAATTATCTATGACTAAAAGAATAAATATAAATAAAAATGGCAACATTTATAATAAAATAATGAGTTAAATTATCACATGTCTCGTTTAAATAAGTAATCACCAAATAAACATATATTTTTGAAGTAAAATTTATATTACCTGCATGAGAATATGAAGGAAAATAGTGTTACGTGATTGAGAATATGAAGGGAAATAATATTACCCGATCGAGGTGGTATGAAGGAAAACAATATCTAGTGGTTGAGAAAATGAAGAAAAATAGTGTACCGTACTAAAAGTAGTTGAAACCGAATGGAAACATCATCCCATACGCATTACATTTGCATGATAAATGGTTTTCTGTAAAAGAAGATGTTACGCTGTAGCGTAAGCAAGAATTGAGATAGTGGAGATCTAAAGTATCAGACCTTGAGGAAGTCTATGTGTGGATTTCCACAGATGGTTAGATGGTAGCTCCCTTATGTCGTGGTTTCGAAACCCAGCATGGTTATCCTGACTAGTCACTAAATCTATTCATGATCAGTGGTAGAGTGTTCCGGTGAGTCGAGTGCTGCCAAAAGTTGTTATGATGTTGCACTTAATTTTGGCCAATATTGGATACGGAACATGTCCTCTTGATCGCACCTTGAATAAAAAAAAAGAAGAGAATCTCTCCATGGAGTAGAATTGTTTTGGGTCCCATGCATAGCATATACATTTCACTATTTTCATGTCATATGCATATCATCACTAATTAATAAGACCGATTGATGAAATAAAAATGTTATATAATATATTTATATAGCTTGATTCAATTGGTTAGCTCAAATTCTTTAATTAGATGAAAATTTTAAATAGTACTTATGACTTTTAATGTTCGCTTTTGTATGTCGATTGTATTTACCATTCTTCCGTTCCTTTTTATGATAAATGACTTCTCACTCCTTCTGTTTTGCATTTTGTATGTAATTACTAAACTCTACTTAAAGATGGCAACTTTGGGGACGATTCCTTATCTGACATTTGTTTTTGTGACTTCAAAGAATGAGATCTGAGCGTGGATGACACATGGTCATATTCAGCAGATTCACCACCTACCATATCTATCATGGTTTATATGTCGGTGCTCCACCTAATCGGATACAAGGACTTATAGTCACGACTTTTCGTTTACCTTATGAGATGATGTGGACTCCACCACTGCCTTTTTGTCTTCCCTCAGATCCTTTATCGGGAGTCACATTCGTAGATGTTTAGATGTTTTGATTGTAGTTTTTTTTTTCCTTAGGCTTTGATAATCGATGGTCATAATTACATTATATATGATGATGTAAATAAGTACTGACTATGTTTAATTATCTTGCAGTATTATTATTACTTTGAAAAAAAAATATGCCCCTTTTATTCTAAGGAAAGGTAAATAACTAAATTAATTACACGAAGATGAACCAAGTTTTACTTAATCATGGGATAATTTAAGAGTTTTACAACCGCACCTCCTTTAGAGTGTGATTTTTGCGGAGGACAACATGCCAATGGAGAATGCATACCCAATCAACAAGAAGAGTAGGTGAATGCAATGGAGCAACAAAATAACCCCTTCCCTAATACTTACAACCAAGGTTGGAGAAATCAACATAATTTCTCTTCGTTTCAAGGTCAAGGGCAATCTCAGAATTAGTATAAGTCTCAAGCTCAACCTTACCATGGGAATTCTTCATTTCAAAGTCAAGCACAATTTCCTAATCAAAACAAGATGTCAACATTGAAGAGTGCTTTGGAGAAGTTACTTGTTCATACTTTTTCTTTCATGGAGCAAACTTCCAATTTCATGACCGAGTCAAAGGCAAATTTCAAGAACCAAGAGGCTTCCATTCGGAACTTGGATAATCAAGTTGGACAGATTTCTAAACATTTGTCTGAAAGACCTGCAGGTACTTTGCCTAGTGACACCGTTCCTAATCCAGAAGAGCAATGTAAAGCAATTCATTTTAGGAGTGGAAAGGTTGTGAGCACTTTTGTTGAAGAGGAGTCCTTGAAAAATAAAGAAGATGAAGATGAAAAAAATGAAGAAGATATTCATGATGAGAAGCAAGAAGAAGAAGGGGAGCTAGTAGTGGAAGAGAAGAAGGAGGAAGCTGAAAAATCTGAAAATTCACAAGTCGAAAAAGCAAAACAGTAGCCCCTCATCTCTCAAATTCCTTACCCTCAAAGGCTGAAAAAGAAAAATGAGAACAAGCAATTTTCTCGATTCTTAGAGGTGTTCAAAAAGCTGCAGATTAATATCCCTTTTGCTGAGGCATTAGAGCAAATGCCAAGTTATACCAAATTTATGAAAGATTTGCTGTCCAAGAAGAAGAAAGTTGAAGATGAGACCATCATGTTAACAGAGGATTGCAGTGCCATAATTCAACAAAAGTTGCCTCCCAAGTTGAAGGATCTAGGAAGTTTCACCATTCCTTGTGAGATTGGTAATGTCATGGTTGGCAAAGCTCTATGTGATCTTAGAGCAAGAATAAACTTGATGCCTCTGTCAATTTTTAAAAGGTTGGGAATTGGTGAAGTCAAACCTACTATGATGTATCTCCAATTGGCGGACCGTTCGGTAAAGTATCCTTTTGGTATAGTAAAAGATTTACTTGTTAAAATTTATAAATTTATCTTTCCTACATATTTTGTGGTGTTAGATATGGAAGAAGATACTAGAGTGCCTCTTATTCTTGGTAGACCATTTTTGGCTACGGGCTGAGTTTTAATTGATGTGCAAAGAGGTGAACTCATATTGAGAGTAGAGGGCGAGAAGGTGACTTTTTCACTTAAAGAGGCAATGAAGCATCCTAAAGGGACCAATTCCTGTTTCCGGGTTGATATTGTAGAATCCTTTGTCTTAGAGGAGTGTGAAAAAAGTACAACAAAAAGTCCTTTGGAAGCAACTTTGGTGGAAGGTAAAGATATCAAAGAGGTGAAGGAGGAAGATAATTTGGAGATGGTGGAATGCATTTATCAGTTGGAAGCATTGAAGTCACTAGCTTCTAATCAAAAAGTAGAAGAGTTGAAAAAGGAAGAGGAGGTAGTGAAAGAAGAACCAACTTTAGAGCTGAAACCATTACCTTCAACTCTAAAATATGTTTTTCTGGATGAGAAAAAGAAGAATCTAGTTATTGTGAATATGGAGTTAACTGAAAATAAAGAAGAGAAGCTGCTAAGGGTGTTAAGGGAACACAAGTTAGCCATTGGGTGGAGTATTGGTGATTTAAAGGGGAAAAGTTCTACATTTTACATGCATAAAATCTTCATGAAAGAGGACTTTAAACTAGTGGTGCAACATCAAAGAAGACTCAATCCAACTATGAAAGAAGTGGTGAGAAAGGAGGTGATAAAGTTGCTTGATACCGATATAATCTATCCCATTTCAGATAGTGAGTGGGTTAGCCCAGTTTAGGTTGTTCCCAAGAAAGGAGGGATGACTGTGGCTGTGAATGAAAACAATGAGTTGATTCCCACAAGGAAGGTCACTAGGTGGAGGATGTGTATAGACTATCAGAAGCTTAATCAAGCTACAAGGAAAAACCATTTTCCTCTTCCGTTCATTGATCAGATGATAGAGAGGTTGGCGTGGCATGAGTACTATTGCTTCTTGGATGGGTATTCGAGCTACAATCAAATTGCAATAGCCCCTGAAGATCAAGAGAAAACATTCTTTACTTGTCCATTCGGGGTTTTTGCCAACCGACAGATCCCTTTCGGTTTGTGGAATGCTCCCGCCACTTTTCAAAGGTGTATGTTTTCTATCTTTTCTGATTTAATTGAAAAATATATAGAGATTTTCATGGAGGATTTTTCAGTTTTTGGAACTTCTTTTGATATTTGCCTATCTAACCTTGCATTGGTGTTGAAAAGATGTCAGGAAATTAACCTTGTTCTCAATTGGGAAAAATGCCATTTTATGGTAAGAGAAGGTATAGTGCTTGGTCATCGAATTTCTGCAAAAGGAATAGAGGTGGATAGAGCAAAGGTAGAGGTAATTGAAAAGTTACCACCTCCTGTAAATGTGAAAGGTATAAGAAGTTTTCTTGGGCATGCGGGATTTTATAGGCGCTTTATTGAAGATTTTTCAAAAATTGCAAAACCTTTAACAAGTTTGTTGGAAAAATAGGCTCCTTTTGTATTTGATGATGCATGCCCAAAAGCTTTCAAAAAGATAAAAGAAAAACTAATTTTTGCACCTGTGATAATTGCTCCCGATTGGAATTTGCCTTTTGAATTAATGTGTGATGCGAGCGATTATGCAGTAGGTGCAGTGTTAGGACAAAGAAAAGATAAAATTTTGCATGTGATTTATTATGCAAGTCGTGTGCTGAATGATGCTCAAAGAAATTTTGCCACGACTGGAAAAGAGTTGCTTGCTGTTGTGTTTGCTTTTGATAACTTTAGATCATATCTTGTTGGATCCAAAGTCATTGTATACACTGACCATTCTGCCTTGAGATATTTGTTTGCTAAGAAGTATGCAAAGCTAAGGTTAATCCGATGGATTTTGCTTCTTCAAGAATTTGATTTGGAGATAAGAGATAAGCAAGGAAAGCAAAATGCAGTGGCTGACCATCTCTCTAGACTCATCCAAGCTGAAGAAGACAAGGAAAGAGCTCCCATTGAGAAAGAATTTCCTGATGAGAAATTACTGATTGTATCTGCTTTCCCTTGGTTTGCTGATTTTGCCAATTATAAGGCTGCCGGTATTGTTCCTGATAATTTAAACTGGTAGAAAAAGAAAAAATTCTTGCATGATTCTAAGTTTTACTTGTGGAATGAACCTCTTTTGTTTAAAAGGTATGCGGATGGTATCATTAGAAGGTGTGTCCCTGAAGGCGAGTCTGGAAAGATCTTGTGGCACTGTCACGGGTCTGAGTATGGGGGGCATTTTAGTGGTGAAAGAACTGCTGCTAAAGTTTTGGAGAGTGGCTTTTATTGGCCTACCTTGTTTAAAGATGCTCGTAAGTTTGTAGAAAGTTGAGATAAATGCCAAAGGGTAGGGAACATCTCTAGGAGGGATGAAATGCCTATGCAAACTATCTTGGAGGTTGAAATTTTCGATGTTTGGGGGATTGACTTTATGGGGCCATTCCCATCGTCTTTCTCTAATAAGTACATCTTGGTGGCAGTAGATTATGTCTCCAAGTGGGTAAAGGCTGTGGCACTACCAACCAATGATGCTAAGGTTGTGGTTTCTTTCCTCAAGAAACACATTTCTACAAGGTTTGGTGTGCCAAGAGCTGTGCTAAGTGATGGTGGTTCGCACTTTTGCATTAAGCAGTTTGAATCCTTGTTAAGCAAGTATGGTGTGAAGCATAGGATAGCTACCCCTTACCATCCACAAACTATATTGAAGAGGATCTTGGAGAAGGTGGTAGGATCCTTAAGGAAGTATTGGTCTAAGAAATTGGATGATGTGCTCTGGGCCTATAGGACAACTTTTAAAACTCCAATAGGAATGTTTCCATATAAGTTAGTTATGGCAAATCATGCAATCTTCCAGTGGAGTTGGAGCATAATGCTTATTGGGCTGTGAAACTCCTCAATTTTGATTTGAAACCTGCGGGTTAGATGAGATTACTGCAATTAGATGAGCTGGATGAGTTTAGGTTGCAAGCTTATGAGAGTGCCAACATTTATAGAGAGAGAGAAAAGAGGTGGCACGATAAGAGAATCATTTTGAAAGAGTTTGAACCAGGACAACAAGTATTATTATACAATTCCAGGTTGAGATTGTTTCCTGGAATGTTGAAGTCCAGATGGTCAGGCCCTTTTGTGGTTAAGGAAGTAAGTCCCTTCGGTGCAATTGAGATTACTGAGCCAATTTCAGGTAGAAGCTTTAAAGTTAATGGCCAGAGGTTGAAATTGTACCTTGGGGGAAAGCTTGATAGGAGTAGGGTCACTGTTACTCTTGATTCACCCTCTAATGAGGGTGCGAAATCTAATTAGGACTATTTTATGGTGAGTTTTAGATTTAGTTTGCTTTTAGTAGGTGACTTAGTTTTGGTTTGTATAGTTGAGTTTTCCTTTTTGTGTTTTATGTTGAGTCACAAGTGTTTTTCTAGTCTAGAATATAGGTCAAGTATAGGGAGGTTTGTTTTTATTGGGCCTTTTTGTTTTTATAAAAGAAAGAAAAAAAAAATATAGTTAATCTTAGTAGTGTTTAAGGTAGTAGTTTTGTTTTGGAAAAGGAGAAAAAGTTAAAGTTAAAATTTTTTTTGAGCAAGTTGGTAAGTTTCTGCAGAATTATGCAGAGTTTTTGGGTCCCTGACCACGCTAGAGCTTTAATGAACAGAACGCTTGAGCGTTCTCTGAGCTAAAAAGAGTGGCCTATGTGCTGACAATGCTAGGGCATTGAGTTTATCCATGCTAGAGCGTTCTCTGTGCGAGAATGGGCAGGGGAGTTTTCAACGTTTGAGCATTGGATGCATGGACGCTTGAGAGTTCGATGAATCAGAAAGTGTGGTCTCTGCCCTGATAATGTTAGAGCGTGCGAATGAAGAGTGCTCGAGCATTCTATGATAGACGGTGTTGTGTGAGGAATAGCACGATTGAGCGTGCATAACCGTAACGCTTGAGCGTTCACTGAATCAGAATGTGTGCTCTCTGTCCTGCCAACGCTATAGCGTTGGGTTAGCCCACGTTTACGCGTTCTAAAAAAAATAGAATATTTTTTGAAAACGACAACGGTTAAGCGCGCATTGTACCCACGTTTAATCGTGGGTCGCGATGTCAGTAAAAAAAAAAAAAAAAAAAAGGGATGCTGAGGCGCATCATTTTACTTAGGGTTGAAAACCCTTCTCCTTCCCTCCTAGCAATTCGAATTACAGATTACGAAAAGAAACTAGACCCATTTCTTTCTCCTCCCCTCCATAAACCCTTTTTTCTTCCTCGTCTCTTCCTCTTCCCTTCGTCCCATATCTCTTCCTCATTCTCCCTTTCTCCTCCATTAACTCGTTTGGTCGCAGGTTGTTTTGAAGTGGGAGGTTCCATTGAAGGCACTGTTCAAACTTGACAGTGTAGATAGGGATTTCTGTTCTAAGTGTTTTCTATTGAAGGTAAGTCATTGTTTGAGTCTCTTTGGGTACAATTTTTCCAATGCACAAAGGGGTTTAGGGATTTGATTGTGGGAGCTGTGTTTTGCAATTGAAAATTCTATAGGGTGTATGAGTTTATATGAAGAAGGATAGTTGGGGATTTTGGTTTGTTGAATAAAATTGGTATGAGAATGTATTGCTTTAACACCGGATTGGCTTGTTGTTTTACTGATTGCTGGATGCTAATATAGTTCTGGATGGATTTTCAAAATTTGTGTAGATGGATCCTAAGAAAAAGCAAAAGGCAGAGTCCCCAACAATTAGGAGAGCACCCATGAGAGGAGCTTCATCCTCCTATCCTCCTCCCCCGGAAGCAAATCAATTTGCCTCACTCGTGCACGAGCAAAGGTTCAAAGGTAACTTGATGGGTAGGGACTTTGTATGAGAAAGGGGTTTTCAATTTTATGAGGATGATTACCCTGAATTTAGAGCTGAAATTATAAGGAGGTGTTGGGAGGAACTGGTTAGTACCCCCGATTGTGACACCCACTACCCCGCATAAAATAAAATATAAATAAAATCATACATGTCTTTAAAAAAAGATATAATAATGAAAATAAAAACATTTCCTCAAGGGTAATGTGCATCACATCATCTATAACTCAAACGTAGGAATCTGAAATAATCAAAATTCTTTAAAAACAAACTGCGGAAAACATAAATAATAAACATATCCCAAATCCCGATGTCAAATATCAGAGTTGGTATACATATACCGATATTACATCGGAATAAACTAAGCAACTGAACGTAAATCCTAACTACTATTACTAAGAGAGATCTCCATGGGATCACTCCTCGTCAGCATGCTCACCCTCCTCTGCACATGCAACATCATATGCACAAGAACAACAAAAGGTAGGGGTGAGAAATACGATCATAAATATATGTAAACGGAATGGAATAGTAATTAAGATGACATACAACGTACATCAACCAACACATGTATATATATATATATATATATATATATATATATATATATATATACCAAAGATGCATGTCAATGCGAATGCAACATCACTACTCCGTATGCATGTGGCCAACAACTCTAACTCTGGAAAGACGATTAGGAGTACATGTCCGGTTATCAACGTGGATGATATGCCAGACCATGGGCCATCCCCGAACACTCTCACTAATCCTGATAATGTATAGTGGCTAGTCAGGGTACTCAAGCTTATCCTTTAGGTCACTCCGACAATAGGTAGCTAGCCCATGTCACCTGGAATTTCCCTACCCAATGTACCCACAAGGCTGGGATAACACCCATCGTGACCTCCACTATCGCGATTCATCGTTTGCTTTCCACCTAACATATCAACATCAACGTATGATGCATGCTATGCTCAACAACATGCAAACACATGTCCAACCATCCACCATCATACCATTACATGGTTATCAACTTTGACCAACAAGCATCAAAGGTGATTTATCAACATCAAACTTGACCAATAAGTATCAAGAATGATTTAACCAACAACGTCGGTAACAGTGCGTCGTTACCAATAACATCATCGTCTTACTAACTGTTCTCTTTGTTAAGTCTTAACTTAACATTACCTTTATTAAATATTATACTTAATCTTATTATCTAAACCCTCAATCCATATTTTATTAAGATTATAACTTAACCATAATATTTATACCTCAAGTCATATATTTATTAAGATTATAACTTAATCTTAATATCTAAACCACAATTCATATCCTATTAAAATCATAACTTAATCTTAATATCTAAACCACAATTCATATCTTATTAAGATTATAACAAGCCTACATAACACTATCCATCAAGCATAAGGGGTCAAAACTGCTCCTGGGTACGTGAGAATCGATTTCCAATCTCTGGAATCGATTTCTCAAGTCTTCAAATCGATTTCCAATCTTTGGAAATCGATTTCAACATGTTCAAATCGATTTCCCCAATTGATTTTGAACAAGGAAAATCGATTCTAGAAATCGATTTCTACAAGGTCAAATTGATTTCCACACCTTGGAAATTGATTCTTGGAGGATTCAAATCGATTTCCATGTGCTGGAAATCGATTTCTGGGTGTCGGATCACACAGCAGCGGGTTTTCTCCGCTATCGGACCCGTCTACGTTCTCTAATTAACATATCATTCGAGCCTAAGCTATTTATCACCAATTTGATTAGTCCAACACTCATAAATCATATCCTAAGGGTTCTCAAACTAATCCTTGGTCATCAACCTCACATTGTCTAATTATTTTCTCCCTATAACTATGTTCTTATAGCATAAGGTTAACAAAACACCATATCATGGCATAAACAGCATGTTCATCATCATCAATTCATCAACAATCATATAAATCAGGAAATCATAGTTATAAACATGTTATAACATCAAATTATTCATCAATCAATACTCATATAGCTAGAAAACAACATAACAACATTCATAGGCACACGCAGGCATACATAGGGGTCATGGGTTAACCCCTTCATCTTAACCTATCCCAAAACCCACATATTCATGACCAATTTTCTCCCCCCATACCTGGTATGACGATTCACAACCTAAGGGAAAGAGAACAGAGTCAAGTTCTGCTACGGTTTCTTCTTACGGGTTCAGCACTTGATCACGATCGCAACACTAGAAAGCAGAGTCGATCTTTAAGTTAAGGATTGAAAGGGAAAACAAATCTAGGATTAGAAACTCACCTTGGTTTCTTAGGAGATTAACTCTAGCTGTAGGGATAGACTAGCCAAACAACGGCGTGTTCTTGACGAAGAACACCAAAGCAGGATTCGTCCTTTGGGTTTTCTAGAGCAAGAGATCAATTAGAGCTCTTAGGGATGAGAAGAGGCAAAAATTGTGTACAATAGGGTGTGGATACTAGGTTTAGGTCATACGCTATGTATATATAGTTGTTAGGGACGTTTTAGGATGAATGGGCCGTACACAGCATAACCCGGTAACCCAAACGCGTACACAAATTCTGACACGCATGGGAATCGATTCCACAACCATGGAAATCGATTTTCCATTGGCCAAATCGATTTTCTTATCAAAGAAATTGATTTTTCCCTTTAAACAATCAATTTCTACTTTCTAGAAATCGATTTCTTCACCTGGAAATCGATTTCCCGAATCGATTTCTTCACCTGGAAATCGATTTCCCAAATCGATTTCCCCTTCAGAAAACGTGTTTCTGACCTCGACACCTGAATACGACTTGTAGATAATTCTCTAAGCTTTCCAACGCATCCAAGATCACCTCGATCGGATGTCTAGAACTCAAGATATGGCCAAAACCGTGAAACAGATTATTTAGACTCGGATGGATCGATTATTCTAAAGGCTGAACTATCACAGCTGTGGACTTATGCACCAAAAACAAGAAAAAACAACATATGCAAACATCTATAAGAAAGTATTAACACATATAAACATAGAAGTGAAAAAGCAGGGTGTTACAATTCCACCCCCCTTATAAAAAAATTTCGTCCTCGAAATTTCTACTCACCTTGAGTAAATAGATGCGGGTATGACTCCTTCATCTTGCTCTCCAACTCCCACGTAGCACTTTCTTCTGTAGCTCCACTCCAAATGACCTTGACCAAGGGAATTTCCTTCCTTCTCAGCTGCTTGACCCTTCGATCTTTAACCCGAAGTGGTAACACCTCAAAGGTCAAGTTATCCTTTAGTGGAATAGCATCGGGTACTATCACATGGCTTGGATCATGAACATACTTTCGAAGTTGAGACACATGAAACACATTATGAAGGTTTGACAAGAATGGGGGTAAGGCTATCTGGTAGGCGACTTCACCGACTCTTTTTAGAATTTGGTAAGGGCCAATGAATCTAGGAGTAAGTTTCCTCGCTTTCATTACTCTGCCAACCCCAGTTGTTGGAGTAACTCGCAAGAACACATGATCCCCCTCCTGGAATTCGAGAGTTTTTCTTCTCTTATCATGGTAACTCTTTTGCCTACTCTGTGCCGCTCTCATCTTATCTTTTATCATCCTCACTTTCTTTGTAGTCTCCTGCACTACCTCAGGTCCTAACACAACATTCTCTCCAGGCTCATTCCAACACAAGGGTGTCCTACACCTCCTCCCATACAAAGCCTCATAAGGTGCCATCCCAATACTGGAATGGAAGCTATTGTTGTAGGTAAACTCTATAAGGGGTAAAAACTTATCCCAACTACCAGACTGCTCTAGCACACACGCCCTCAACAAGTCTTCTAAGGATTGGATTGTTATCTCAGACTGACCATCGGTCTGTGGGTGATAAGCTGAACTCAATCTAAGCTTAGTTCCTAAGGCCTCATGCAAACTATTCCAAAATCTAGAGGTAAATCTAGGATCTCTGTATGAAACTATGCTGGAGGGTACACCATGCAATCTAACTATTTCTCTGATATACAACCTAGTCAACTTCTCTAATGGATATTCCATGTTCATAGGAATGAAATGGGCAGATTTGGTTAACCTGTCCACAACAACCCATATGGCATCACAACCAGCTGGAGTCCTAGGGAGTCCAGACACAAAATCCATAGAGATACTATCCCACTTCCACTCAGGGATACTCAAAGGTTGCAACTTACCTGAAGGTTTTTGGTGCTCTATCTTAGCCTTCTGACACACTAAGCAAGCATACACAAACTCAGCCACATCCTTTTTCATCCTAGGCCACCAAAACATCCGTTTCAGATCCTGATACATCTTTGTGGCTCCTGGGTGAACACTCAAACCACTCCTATGTCCCTCCTCAAGGATCAACTTCCTAAGCTCTGGAACATCAGGTATACAAACTCTATCTTGGAACCTCAAAATTCCATCAGTCCCTTCCTTAAAACTGAGATTACCTTGAGCAATCAACTCTCTCTGGTCTAAAAGGTATACATCTATCCTTTGCCCTTCTCTAATCTGATCCATCAAATTGTTAGTGATTTTCAACATTCCTAGCCTAATGCTCTTAGGGGTAACTTCCAAAGCTAAACTCAAATCCCTAAAGTCCTCTATCAAATCCATCTCCCTAACCATCAAAGCTGAAACATGTAAGGTTTTTCTACTCAAAGCATCAGCCACTACATTGGCCTTACCTGGGTGGTAACTCAACTCAAACTCATAATCCTTAAGAAATTCCATCCACCTACGCTGTCTCATATTCAGCTCCTTTTGGTCAAACAGGTATTTCAAACTTTTATGATCACTAAAGACCTCAAATCTAGCTCCATAGAGGTAATGCCTCCAAATTTTTAAGGCAATCACTACAGCTCCTAACTCCAAGTCATGAGTAGGGTACTTCTTCTCATGGGTCTTAAGCTGCCTAGAAGCATAAGCTACTACCTGACCATTCTGCATCAGTGCACCACCTAAACCTTGCTTCGAAGCATCACAGTACACTACAAAAGGTTCACTAGGATTGGGCAACACTAGCACAGGTGCAGATGTCAACCTATTCTTCAACTCCTGAAAAATTTCCTCACACTTAGAGTCCCACACGAAGATCTGACCTTTCTTATTACGGCGGGTCATAGGCAAAGCTATCTTAGAGAATCCTTCTATAAACCTCCTATAGTACCCGGCTAAACCCAAGAAACTTCTAACGTCGGTCACTGACTTAGGTGCTTCCCAATGGAGCACGGTTTCTACCTTAGCTGGGTCCACGGCTATCCCTCCTTTAGAGATGATGTGTCCTAAGAAAGTCACCTCTTCTAACCAAAACTCACACTTGGACAACTTGGCATACAACTGTTTTTCCTTAAGGGTTTCCAAGACTATCCTCAAGTGTTCCTTATGTTCTTCCTTAGTCTTAGAGTATACTAGGATGTCATCTATGAAGACAACTACAAACCTATCCAAGATTATAACAAGCCTACATAACACTATCCATCAAGCATAAGGGGTCAAAACTGGTCCTGGGTACGTGAGAATCGATTTCCAATCTCTAGAATCGATTTCTTAAGTCTTCAAATCGATTTCCAATCTATGGAAATCGATTTCAACATGTTCAAATCGATTTCCCCAATCGATTTTGAACAAGGAAAATCGATTCTAGAAATCGATTTCTACAAGGCCAAATCGATTTCCACACCTTGGAAATCGATTCTTGGAGGATTCAAATCGATTTCCATGTGCTGGAAATCGATTTCTGGGTGTCGGATCACACAGCAGCGGGTTTTCTCCGCTATCGGACCCGTCTACGTTCTCTAATTAACATATCATTCGAGCCTAAGCTATTTATCACCAATTTGATTAGTCCAACACTCATAAATCATATCCTAAAGGTTCTCAAACTAATCCTTGGTCATCAACCTCACATTGTCTAATTATTTTCTCCCTATAACTATGTTCTTATAGCATAAGGTTAACAAAACACCATATCATGGCATAAACAGCATGTTCATCATCATCAATTCATCAACAATCATATAAATCAGGAAATCATAGTTATAAACATGTTATAACATCAAATTATTCATCAATCAATACTCATATAGCTAGAAAACAACATAACAACATTCATAGGCATACGCAGGCATACATAGGGGTCATGGGTTAACCCCTTCATCTTAACCTATCCCAAAACCCACATATTCATGACCAATTTTCTCCCCCCATACCTGGTATGATGATTCACAACCTAAGGGAAAGAGAACAGAGCCAAGTTCTGCTATGGTTCCTTCTTACGGGTTCAGCACTTGATCACGATCGCAACACTAGAAAGCAGAGTCGATCTTTAAGTTAAGGATTGAAAGGGAAAACAAATCTAGGATTAGAAACTCACCTTGGTTTCTAACTTAGGAGATTAACTCTAGCAGCAGGGATAAACTAGCCAAACAACGGCGTGTTCTTGACGAAGAACACCAAAGCAGGATTCGTCCTTTGGGTTTTCTAGAGCAAGAGATCAATTAGAGCTCTTAGGGATGAGAAGAGGCAAAAAGTGTGTACAATAGGGTGTGGATACTAGGTTTAGGTCATACGCTATGTATATATAGTTGTTAGGGACGTTTTAGGATGAATGGTCTGTACACAGCATAGCCCGGTAACCCAAACGCGTACACAAATTCTGACACGCATGGGAATCGATTCCACAACCATGGAAATCGATTTTCCATTGGCCAAATCGATTTTCTTATCAAAGAAATTGATTTTGCTCTTTAAAAAATTGATTTCTACTTTCTGGAAATCGATTTCTTCACCTGGACATCGATTTCCCAAATCGATTTCCCCTTCAGAAAACGTGTTTCTTATGACACCCACTACCCCGCATATAATAAAACATGAATAAAATCATACATGTCTTTTAAAAAAATATAACAATTAAAATAAAAACATATCCTCAAGGATAATATGCATCACATCATCTATAACGTAAAACATAGGAATCTGAAATAATCAAAATCCTTTAAAAACAAACTGCGGAAAACATAAATAATAAACGTAACCCAAATCCCGATGTCACATATCAGAGCTGGTATACATATAACGATAATACATCGGAATAAAACAGAATAACATAAATCATAAATCCTAACTACTAAGATAGATCTCCTCGGGATCACTCCTCGTCAGCATGCTCACCCTCCTCTGCATATACCACAACATATGCACAAGAATAACAAAGAGAGGGGTAAGAAACACAATCATGAATATATGTAAACGGAATGGAATAGTAATTAAGATGGCATACAACATACATCAATCAACACAGATATAATCAATATATATCAAGGATGCATGTTAATGCGAATGCAACATCACTACTGCGTATGCATGTGGCCAGCAACTCTAACTCTGGAAAGACGATTAGGAGTACATGTCCAGTTATCAACGTGGATGATATGCCAGACCATGGGCCATCCCCGAACACTCTCATTAATCCTGATAACGTATAGTGGCTAGTCAGGGTACTCAAGCTTGTTCGTTAGGTCACTCCGACAATAGGTAGCTAGCCCATGTCACCTGGAACTTCCATACCCAACGTACCCGCAAGGCCGGGATAACACCCATCGTGGCCTCCACTATCGCGATTCATCGTTTGCTTTCCACCCAACATATCAACGTCAACGTATGATGCATGCTATGCTCAACAACATGCAAACACATGTCCAACCATCAACCATCAACACCATTACATGGTTATCAACTTTGACCAACAAGCATCAAAGATGATTTAACAACATCAAACTTGACCAATAAGCATCAAGAATGATTTAAACAACACCATCGGTAACAGTACGTCGTTACCAATAACATCATCGTCTTATTAATTGTTCTCTTTGTTAAGTCTTAACTTAACATTATCTTTGTTAAGTATTATACTTAATCTTATATTCTAAACCTCAATTCATATTTTATTAAGATTATAACTTAATCTTAATAACCTCAAGTCATATATTTATTAAGATTATAACTTAATCTTAATATCTAATCCTCAATTCATATTTTATTAAGATTATAACTTAATCTTAATAACCTCAAGTCATATATTTATTAAGATTATAACTTAATCTTAATATCTAATCCTCAATTCATATCTTATTAAGATTATGACTTAATCCTAATATTTAAACCTCAAGTCATATATTTATTAAGATTGTAACTTAATCCTAATATCTAAACCACAATTCATACCTTATTAAGATTATAACTTAATCCTAATATTTAAATCTCAAGTCATATAGTTATTAACGTTCTTTTCTATATTATCAACCTTGAATTATGACCTCACAGTCTTTTTCCCATTACCCTAATCATTATCCCTTCACAACAGAATCTGGGTGAGAAACCCAGATTCGCTAGGCGAATCGTGGCTCGCGAGGCGAGCCCAAGAGCTCCTAAATAGGTTCTCAGATTCGCTAGGCGAATCCTAGCTCGCGAGGCGAGCCCGAGAGCCCCACTATCTGGTTCTCTCATTCGCCTCGCGGAATACAATCCGCTAGGCGAATTATGTTAGACCACGAATGGTCTCTCTGTCTCGCCTCGCGAATGGCTATTCGCCAGGCGAATCATGACAGACGTGGGAATCTTAAGAATTTCTCTAAGTTATCCCTATGCCTATCATCCCATCTCTCAAGGATCATTCCTATGGATTTCCAAGACTAATCCAATATTATCAATCTCACCTCTCATGACAACTCATTCATTATGGGGTGCCAAACATTCTAAAGCTATGTTCTTTTATTAATCCTATTTTCTTCATTGTAACGCACATCATCATCAAGTCATCATTATCAATGCACATTATAAAATCTCATCAATGCATATCGTATCTATATTCATACTATTCATCGCACATCATAATATTTCAATCATATCATCAAGACAAACACCTATAATCATAATCATAGAACCATAAACATATATATTTATACAATATTCACATAGGCATATACATGGCATATACATAACATACACATAATTACACTCATAGCATACACATAGGCATTTACAATGCATATAGACACACATATAGGGGTCATGGGTTAACCCCTTCATCTTAACCTATCCCAAAACCCACATACTCATGATCTATTTCTTCCCCCCATACCTGGTATGACGATCACCACGAACAAAGGAAGGAAAAGGTCCAAAAAAGGTTGCGTCTACACGAATGCTCAATCTTACGACGCTTGACTTCACGATCACAGCCCCAAAAGGTTCAAGAGCAGCAACTAGGAAGAGGGCTAGTGATGGCAGTGATGCTCTTCAAGCGAAAGAGATGAAGAACGATGAACTATAATGCAATCTCCTTCAGGGATCCTTGGAAAGGGTTTAGAAATCCTTGTTTGGAGAGGAAGAGGCAGCTTTTGAGAGTTTTTCGACTTAGAAAGTAGGTTTAGGTCGAGTCTTAGGGTATAAATATGAGTTAGGGTCATTATGGGCTGATTAGAAGCCCAAAAACACGATTCTGCTGTGCGCAGATTCGCTACGCGAATACATTTTCGCTAGGCGAACCAGAGAGCCGCAAGAATCTGTCTGCCATATTCGCTAGGCGAAGTCCTTTCGCTACGCGAAACTATAGAAGCCGAATTTGGCCTTAACACCTGAAATAAGACTTGTAGATAATTCTCTAAGCTTTCCAACGCATCCAAGATCACCTCATTCGGATGTCTAGAACTCAAGATATGAACAAAACCGTAAAACATGTTTCTTGGACTTGAATGCATTGACCATTCCTTAAGGCTAAACTACCCCAACTATGAACTTGGACATCAAGAACAATCAAAAACAACATATATACAACATATACAAGCAAATATTAACACGTATAAGCATAGTGTAAAAAAAAACAGGATGTTACATTTCTGACCTCGACACCTGAATAAGACTTGTAGATAATTTTCTAAGCTTTCCAACGCATCCAAGATCACCTCGATCAGATGTCTAGAACTCAAGTTATGGCCAAAACCATGAAACATGTTATTAAGACTCGGATGGATCGATTATTCTAAAGGCTGAACTATTACAGCTGTGGACTTACGCACCAAAAACAAGCAAAAACAACATATGCAAACATGTATAAGCAATTATTCACATATAAACATAGAAGTGAAAAAGCAGGGTGTTACACCGATGCTGGTTGCAAGATTTTAGTTAGAGAGTTTTATGCTAACGCTTTTTTGGAAGCAAAAACAACCATCATTGAGTATAAAAGTGTAGTGAGGGGGTAAGGAAATCAGTTATTTTCCTAATGTGATCAATGAAGTTTATGAGTTAAGGGAGCGTCATCCTAAAGATGAAGGCATTGTTGATCATTTTATTAAATCTGCATGGAATCCCCAAGATACTTCAATGAATTATGTTTTCCTGGGGCTACTTGGGGGAAAATGAGGGCGTCAAATGAGCCAAGAATTATATGGAGGGCTTCCATGAAGGCAATGGCTAGGGTGTGGCCTACTTTTGTGATGGCCAAATTACTCCCTGTATCTAATAAATCTGAAATTACTGTTAATAGGGCTTTATTGATATATTGCATCCTGATTAAAAAGTTTATTGATGTAGGGAAGTTAATTGCTTTTAATATTTATCAAATAGCCCAGGACCCCAAGAAGAAGTTGGGATATCCTCAGTTGATCACTCATTTACTCAGAAATGCAGAGGTTGATGTCCCAATCATTGAAAGAATTAAGGCAGAAAAATCCATTGATGCAGCCTATATTGATCAAGTTTTGAGAGAAATCCCAGAGCAATTCCTTCCTCCAGTAAGAGAGAGGTAAGCTCCTAGAGTTGCACGAGCTAACGAGACGCAGTTGATGACTTATGCTAACCAGAGGATATTAAGAAATCAGCAACAACCTTCATGATTGTATGGCAGTCGTGGCTGGACATTTGGATGTCCTTGAAGAGGAATTTGTTCCACTAGAGCTCGAGGATGAGTTGTATAGGCAGTTCATGCAATTGGATGTTAGAGAACATGATGAGGCAACAAGAGACAACATGGAGGAACATTTTGATAGTGGAGAAGATGCGGAAGACTGAATGTGGTTCCATTTTGCTGGGTTTTGTAGTTTTTAGGATTGTTTTATGTTAATTTTTATTTTTTTTTTAGTTTGAGTAATTTTGTGTGGTTGCTCACCTATCTTCATGAGGTTTTTAAATGATCACTGATGCTTGTTTTTGTTTTGAGATGTGACTAGTGGTGTGTTTCATGGTGTCTTAGAATAGGATGAACACAAAGAGGGCACTACTGATGGTGACCTCGAGCTTTTGGACGGATTCGCTTGAGCATAAGATAGGGGAGTGATGATTTATTTTATTTTCATTGTTTTTATTTTTCTAGTTGAACTTTGTTTTGATGTTGCACTTTGTGTCTACAAATTGAGTTCATTGCTCCCTTGGAAACCCAGATTTTTAACTGCACATCCTGATGTTTATGATAGTATTCTTTGTGCATGTGTGTTTTGTAAGTTATGACTTCTTTTTGGAACCTTTCACACACACACTTGAGTTGGGTTTTGGCATTATGGCATTTGGGAAGGATTTTCAAAACAGTTAATAAAATTTAAATTTTTAGTTCCATGGTGACACTCATTGCATCATTCACTGCACTTGGTTACTGGAGAAATGCCTGTGAGTTGTTCTGTGCTGAAAAATTGAATGCGAATTTTTTAAAAAAAAAAAGAAAGAGAGAAGAGAGGAATATGGAAGGATAATCGAACACCCCTTTGAGGTCATAGGTTACTGGGGAAATACTTATAGTACCCCTTTGAGACTGATTGGCCACTGGGGAAATGTTTAGGCACTCCTTTGAGAACAAGTGTGTTAAGTGCTTGCTGTGTATGTGAGTGAAAGATCCATGCATGGTTGGCAGGTGAGTGTCTTCTATGCTGGGAATTAAAGTTAAAGAAAGAAATAAAAAATGAGAATAATTGTCTGACTCGGTGTTTGATGTTTTTTACCCAATTGATCCTCTTATGCACGAGGGTCCAGTAAGTTTATCTAGTAACAATGTGCCATTGGATATAATTATGTGACTGTGAGGATTGTGTAGTGGTACTCTTGTGTTTTGCTTTATCATATTTTTTGTCTTGGTTTACTTGAGGACAAGCAAACACTTAAGTGTAGGGGTGTGATGAATCTCAAGTTGTAGTTAATTTGCATGGTAGTTTTTATTAATTTTTAGTTTATTTTGTTATTTTATTTCAGTATTTATTAGGATTTAACTTAATTTTAGTTTTATTTTGGTTATGATAAGGAGAGTGGAATTGGAAGAGTTATTGGGTGTTTTGTGCAGCTACTGCCAACCTAAAGCGTTGGCCACTCTAAGGCCTAAGCGTTCCAACGGTGAAGCGTCCAAGAAAGCCACGCTTGAGCGTGGCGGTACAGATTCTGAAAAAAATTAATAAAAGGAGCACTTGCGTACAGTTTTGTGTACGGTTGAGAGGGGAGTTTGTGGTGAGGATAATACACAGAAAGTGAGGATTGAAGTTGGGAGGCGGATATTCAAGCTGGAGATCACTTCTACTCTTCTACTAATCAGTTTATCTTTTATAATTATGTCAGAGTAGTTTCCTTTGTTAGAGGTAGATGGAACTGCTTGTATGACTTGTTTTGATTTTGGGTTTTGATCTGGATTTATGATTTATCTGAATTCAAGAGTTATTCTCTGATATATTGACTATTTACAGTTTGAATTTACAATTGGAAAGTTGAGATTCATGTTGCGGTTGAGAATGTACAGTTTGTGCGTGTCTTAGGAATAAGAACACTATCAAATTAGCATTATTGAGTTGTTACGATCTTAATACTCTGATTGAATCGTTAATATTCAAGGAATTGAATCATTACACTTAGATAAGAAGATTTGTCAACCTGAGGAATTAGGGGATAAATGGTTAAAATTCAGCTTCTTTTTGAATTTAGATGAATCGATCCAATTAAAATCCAGTGTAAGAAACAAGTAGGAAAGGCAGTGAAGTCGACCCTCTAAAAACTTGTCTTGATTTTTTAACGAACCAATTTCTGTTTGCTTGAGTTTATCCATTTAAAAATCTATAAAAAATAGTTTTTGCTTATTTAATTTTATGAATTCACATATCATTTGAGTTATTGTTTACTCAAACGAAGTTGTTGGCATGCTGATAGTTAAAAATTCAATCCCTGTGTACGATAATTTTTTGTACTGCAGTAGCAATTGGTATACTTGCCAAAGTACTCATCAAGTCTCAGAGTAACACTATGCAACTAGCTTATCCCCAATCGCAACGGAAAACACCAAGGGTTGCGTCCTTTGACGAAGAACACCCAAAACAAGGATTATAGATTGAATAACGCTCAAAGGATTCAATGGGAACCTAAGAGAAAGGTTGATGATGGCTTTTTCAAACATTAGGAATGACGACTATGAGTTTTAGGCCGAGCAAAAGAGGTATAAAAAGGATTAGGGCGAAACGGATTGACCAAAAGCCCAAAACGCGTTTCTGCTGCGCATGCTACTCACCTTGAGCAAACAACTGCGGATATGACTCTTTCATCTTGCTCTCCAACTCCCACATAGCTCTTTTTTCTGTTGCTCCACTCCAAACAACTTTGACCAAGGGTATTTCCTTCCCCCTCAGCTGCTTAGTCCTTCGATCCTTAACCCAAAGCGGTAGTACCTCAAAATTCAAGTTCTCCTTTAACGGGATCGTGTCGGGTGTTATCACATGGCTAGGGTCATGAATATACTTTTGAAGCTAAGACACATGGAGCACATTGTGAAGGTTTGCCAAGAAAGGTGGTAAGGCTATATGGTAGGCAACTTCACCAACTCTTTTTAGTATCTGGTAAGGGCCAATGAATCTAAGAGTAAGTTTTCGGGCTTTCATTACTCTACCAACCCCAGTCGTTGGAGTAATTCGTAAGAGCACATGATCACCTTCCTGGAATTCGAGGGCTTTTCTTCCCTTATCATGATAACTCTTCTGCCTACTCGGTCCCACTCTCATCTTATCCTAGATCATCCTCACTTTTTCTGTAGTCTCTTGCACTATCTCAAGTCCTAACACAACATTTTCACCGGCCTCATTCCAACACAAGGGTGTCTTACATCTCCTCCCATACGAAGCTTCATAAGGTGTCATCCCAATACTGGAAAGGAAACTATTGTTATAGGTGAACTCTATAAGGGGTAAGAACTTATCCCAACTACCCGACTGCTCTAAAACACAAGCTCTCAACAGATCTTCTAAGGATTGGATGGTTCTCTCTGACTGACCGTCGGTTTGCGGGTGGTAAGCTGAACTCAGCCTAAGCTTGGTCCCAAAAGCCTCATGCAAGCTATTCCAAAACCTAGAGGTAAATCTAGGGTCTCTATCTGATACTATACTAGAGGGTACACCGTGCAATATAACTATCTCTCTGATATACAACCTCGTCAACTTCTCTAGTGGATATTCCATGTTCATAGGAATGAAGTGAGCAGATTTAGTCAACCTGTCCACAACAATCCATATGGCATCACAACCAGCTGGAGTCCTAGGGAGTCAAGACACGGAATCCATAGAGATACTATCCCACTTCCACTCCGGGATACTCAAGGGTTGCATCTTACCTCAAGGTTTCTGATGTTCTATCTTAGCCTTTTGACATACTAAGCAAGCATAAACAAACTCGGCCACATCTTTCTTCATCTTTGGCCACCAAAACATACGTTTCAGATCCTGATACAGCTTCGTGGCTCCCGAGTGAACACTCAAACCACTCCTATGGCCTTCTTCAAGGATCAACTTCCTAAGCTCCAGAACATCAGGTATACAAACTCTATCCTGGAACCTCAAAACTCCATCAGTTCCTTCCTTAAAAGTAAGGTTTCTAACCTGAGCAAGCAGCTCCCTCTGGTCTAAAAGGTAAACATTTATTTTCTGACCTTCTCTAATCTGATCCATCAAACTATTAGTGATCTTCAATGTTCCAAGCCTAATACTCCTAGGGGTAACTTCCCAATCTAAGATCAAGTCTCTAAATTCCTCGATCAATTCCATCTCTCTAACCGTCAAAGCTGAAACATGCAAGGTTTTCCTACTCAAATCATCAGCCACTACATTGGCTTTTCCTGGATGGTAACTAAGCTCAAAATCATAATTCATAAGAAACTTCATCCACCTACGCTGCCTCATATTCAGCTCCTTCTGATCAAACAAATATTTCAAACTCTTATGATCGCTAAAAACCTTAAACTTAGCTCCATAAAGATAATGCCTCCAAATCTTCAACGCAAACACTACGGCTCCTAGCTGCAAGTCATGGGTAGGATAGTTCTTCTAGTGGATCTTCAACTACCTAGAAGCATAAGCTACTACCTGACCATTCTGCATCAACACACCACCTAGACCTTGCTTCGAAGTACACTACAAAAGGTTCACCAGGGTTGGGCAAAACTAGCACAGGTGCAGAAGTTAACCTATCCTTCAACGTCTGAAAACTTTCCTTACACTTAGAGTCCCACACAAAGATCTGACCTTTCTTAGTAAGGTGGGTCAAAGGCATAGCTATCTTAGAGAAACCCTTTATATGCCTCCTACAGTACCCTGTTAAACCCAAGAGACTCCTAATCTCGGTCACTGACTTAGGCGCTTCCCAATGAAGCACGGTCTCTGCCTTAGCTGGGTCTACGACTATCCCTCCCTTAGATATGACGTGTCATAAGAAACTCACCTCCTCTAACCAACACTCACACTTAGAGAACTTAGCATACAATTGTTTTTCCTTAAGGGTCTGCAAAACTATCCTCAAATGTTCCTCATGCTCATCTCTATTCTTAGAATACACTAAGATGTCATCTATGAATACCACCAAAACTTATCCAAGTAAGGGTGAAAGATCTTGTTCATGTAGTCAATGAACACAGCAGGAGCACTAGTCACACCAAAAGGCAAACCAAATACTTGTAGTGACCATACCGCGTTCGGAACGCAGTCTTCGGGATGTCCTCAGACTTGACCCGAATCTAATGATACCCTGACCTCGGATCTATCTTAGAAAAGACGCAAGCACCTATCAACTAGACCATAAGGTCATCGATCCTAGGGAGAGGGTACCTATTGTTAATGGTCACCTTGTTGAGCTGTCGATAATCTACACACAACCTCATGCTACCATCCTTCTTCTTCACCAACAACACAGGCGCTTTCCACGGGGACACACTAGGCCTAACAAACTGTTTCTGGATCAACTCTTCTAACTGTTTCTTCAACTTTGCTAGTTCTAGAGGAGACATCCTATAAGGTGCTATGGATATAGGTCCAGTCCCAGGCACTAAGTCTATGGTGAACTCAGCATCTCTCTCCGGGGGTAAACTATAAACATCCTCAAGGAACACTTCAAGAAACTCTCTCACTATAGGCACATCCTCAACACTAGATCTGCTCCCTACTTCCAGGGAAGATAACATCATGTATACTTGGGCCTCTTCTTTCATAGAAGCCTTAACTTGACTGTCATAAAGAAACCTCGGATCCTTAGACTTAACAAGAGTTCCAAAAACAATGGTTTTATCAAAACAATTCAAGAGAATATGGTTGGAAGACAACCAGTCCATACCAAGAATAACATCAAGTTGTTTTAGGGGTAACACACACAAGATCAACTACAAAGTCCTATTATCAATGGTAATGGGGCAACTTTTTGAAACATGTGAAGTAAGCACTAGCATATTTGTGGTTGTGGCAACAACCAAATCAAAATCAAGAAGAGTCACAGGCAATCTAAGATTTTTGACACAATTATGTGATATAAACGAATGGGTCGCACCCGAATCAAATAACACAACTAAAGGAGTTCCATCAATGATGCATTTACCTTGGATCAGGTTTTCGGACTCGGAGGCTTCGGCTCCGCTGAGAGTAAAGACTCTTCCACTTGTCCTCAGTCGGTTGGCTTGAGAATTTTGACTCTTGCTAGCACTCTGCGGTTCTGTCTTTGCTCCTCCACACTCACAGCTGATGTGGCCAGACTTGCCATACTTGAAGCAGATAACATCAGTCTCCTTGCACTGACTGGTGAAGTGGTCCTTCCCACACTTGCCGTATCTGATGGGCCTAGGATTAGAAGAATCCCATTCCCCGGACCTGCCTCCTAAAAACTGTGGCTTCTTGTCGCTCTGCTTGAACCCACGGCCAACTGGTGCTAGACGCTGCTTCCCTTTATCACGCTGATCATTCTTCTTGCTACCCTGAGCATCAGAACTCTTGAAGTGTGCAACTCTAGATTTGTAGGCATATTCAAAGATCTTACACTTGTTCGCAAGGACAGGAAAGACCCGAATCTCCTGGTAGATGATGGCTTGCTTGATCTCTGAGCGCAAACCATCTTCAAACATCACACACTTGGAGCGGTTATCATTCACATACTGATAGAGTATGTAGTAACAAGCAAGCTCCTTGAACCTCACAGCATACTCCCTAATGGACATATTTCCTTGCTTCAGGGCCAGGAACTCCATCTCCTTCTTATCATAGATGTCAGCTGGAAAGTACTTCCCCAAGAACATCTCCTTGAAGGCAACCCAAGTAATTGCAGCACCTGCGGCCTCCATATGCCGGCGATAGTTCTCCCACCAGTGCTAGGCTTCCTCAACTAGCATGAAAGTCCCAAAAGTGACCTTCTGAGCATCAGTGCATGAAAGTGCATGCCATAGCCCGAAAGATGTTCTTGAGCTCGCGGATCTATAGAAGAGCACCTTCAGGGTCATAAGCTCCTTTGAACGAAGGCGGGTTGTTTCTCTGGAACTTATCCAGACCCTGAAATTCAGCAGCTCCTCCGTGATGGTTATGATTCTGACTATTCTGAGCAATGGCATTAGCCAACAGCGCCAGCGCCTTAGCAATCGCACGATCGTTTCTACCTGCCATATCTCCCTGCATTGTTCAATAACTATTAATACAGGAAGTTAAAGCAAGAATAGAAATTAAGGTTCCTATAATCCTATATCATCATCCATGCTAGGCATAGACTGTAACATCCCAATTTTCTGTGACTCTAATCGAGTTGGTTAATCTCGATTAGGACTTGGGATGCTTGTGTAAATTGTTTTGTGCTAGTTTAAGACCTAGTTGGAAGCTTAGGAATAGGCTTGAACAAGGCTGGAAGTGCCTAAGGCGTTAAACGAGAAACTGGGGAAGTGAAAAGTTTGGAAGGCTCTTCCCAGCTGAGCAACACGCTCAAGCGTGGGAAGGGAGCACGCCCTAGCGTGCCAACGCTCAAGCGTTGGCATGTTGCACGCTCAAGCGTACTGAGTGCGTTTGCCAGCTGGTGTGCTTTTTGACGCGTGTGCTACACGTGTCAGGCCAGGGTGAAGGCGGAGTGGACGAGGCTCGACGCTCAGGCGTAGGCATGCTTAAGCGTGGCATTCCTAAACGCTTTAGCATTCTCAGCAGGATGCCACAAGTGAAGTCTTTCCTTTCTCTTTCACTTGGCTCATTTCTTTTGTTCTTGAGCACGAAATACAGAGAGTGGAGAGAGAGAGACTCTGAGTTCTTGAGAGAGAAATCTTGGATTTGAGGAACTTTGGAGCTTCGGATCGAGACTCCGGCTACACAGTTGTGATCGTGATGAAGTTTTCTACAACGTTGACGGATTGGTTTCTTGATTCGCCAAAGGTAAACTCGAATCCCTAACACGTGTTCTTCGAGTTTCTACCTATTTCTTTTGATCTTTGAGCTTGCCCTAGGGCTAACACTGTCGTGTATGTGTTGTGGTCGTGATTAGGGCAAAGTTTGTGCTCGTGGTTGCTCGTGGATTGGAGCTTGAGGTTGCAACCAGGGAGAAGCAAGGAGGCTGTCCCGAAGCTGTTCTTGGTGGTGGTGGCTGCGTGTGAGAAGCACTGGCGATCGTACCGAGATTCACGCCTACTGTTCAGGTGGAGAGAAAGAGTATTGCTATCGTCGGGAAGGCAAGAGTAGTGTAGTTGTGATTTCTGCTATGTGTAGGGAAGCCCTAACCCTACTAGTGGTTGAGCCCTGATAAAGTACCTAAACCCTAGATTTAGCATACTTTGGGCTATTGCCGTTAAGTTTGGAAACTCTAGGTTAGCGAACTGGGGATTGAGGATGATCTGCTTCGTATGACTGCTGCGATGTTTATCTCTGTTGTTGCTATCTGTATACGTGCCTATATGCTACTTGGCATGTGATATGCTGCTATGTGTTGTTGATTGATATTACTGTTGTTGTTGTTATTGTTGTATACTGTGATGTCGTGTTGTGGCGGGATGCCGGTTAGAGTTAAGTTTGGTTGTGTGCCGTGTTGTTATCGGGTTGATACCGTGGATGGTGTCGTTGCTGTTATGTTGATTTCTTGAGACTGTGGCCGTGTTGTTTGAGCTGTGGCTCGTGGACGCGTGGCGTCGAGGCTGTGGCCGTGTGGGTGCAGTGGCATCATGCTATTTCTGATTGAGTTTTTACGCGTGAGATCCAGTATCAAACCCGTTGAGGATGTTTGTTGCATATCACCAGCTGCCAAGTCGCGAGGCCGTATGACAGGTAGTATGGGCTTCCAATGTCATATGAGCTTAGTTGTACCTGAGTGCGGGTACGGAAAGTAGAAAGGGTGGTCAAGTGAGTGACCTTGGGGATGTTGCCGGTCTCGGGAATAGTTTACAGTGGCGGATGAGGTAGCTCCTATCCTGTCGTGACGTCCGATCCTATCCGGTTTGCCCGACTAATCCCTGAGCTTTCCACGTTCCAGGCTAACGTTCTGAGGCGACCAAGACACCCCGGTTCCGATGTGGAAGGGGGATGCACTCTTATTGGTCACGGCGAGCGGTTCAGTTTCTTGGACAAACTAACTCGTTCCGACACTGAACCTGTTCCGGTGTGGACTTGTTCGGGTATGGAACTGTTTCGGTGTGGAACCAGCTTTGTGAGTTTCGACCGACATGTTGCATGAGATTAGTATCTTGGTCTAGAGGATTGATCTGAGAGTGAGACTCATGGAGATGGATGTCTGTTTCATGTATCTCTTGGGAGTGTTTGATTGTGTGCAATAAGTGTTATACATGCTATGCCTGCTATCTGTTACATGTTACTACCGCATTGCTATTGCCGTTCCGATTTGCTATGCGTCGTATTCTTATCTCCCTATTATTTTGTTTATCTGTTTTGTTCTTGGTTTGCGTGAAGACAAGGAGCCAGCTGATGGACCCGAGGGTACATTCTTTTATCATGTCAGTATTGAGGATACCGTTGTTGGGGCTGATCGAGATTGTCTACCATGACAAGAGGGGGTGGCGGATGGACCCCTCTACCTACTTGACGGTCTATACAGGACCGGTCAACATTCTTTTCAGAGGAGGGGCATCACATGTGGAGGATCTGATAGGACCGTTCAGAGTTGTGCAGTTTATTCCCTTTCCGAGGTTTTGGCACCCACCAAGGCAAGAGAGCAGAACTATCTGTGGGGAGCACCTCAGTCATCAGTGGTGTCTAGTAGGCGAGGCTTTGTCTACAAAGGGCAGAGAAGGCGTACCGAGCAGTACCTGAGGACGTATAGGAGACGTCGTATTGTGGTGTCGAGTTCCTCGTCCAAGTACGAGTCTGCGCAGGTTTATAGGCGTACACATGGAGAAGGACAGGGTAGCTCAGGGCATCCTCTTCACTGATGGTGAGTGCCTGCCAATGCGTCTCTAGGGCTGAGTAGCGAGGTTTTGATGTACTTTCGAGTATGGGTTAGGGAGTGGTGGCGAGCTCTGAGGGTTCTTTCTTCTTTTGGCTTTTTGATGTATTTTCAGTTTACCCCTTTTCAGTTTTGTACAGACCGCATTTATATGTATGTACAGTGCCCTACTGATGGGGCTACGTTATGCCTATTTATATATATATATAGTGGTTTTTATTCGCTGCTTTACTCTGATGGTTTTCTATGCTTTGCCGTATTCGTTGTCTGTTTATCGTTTGTTTTCCGCTACGCTGTTTAAATACCACGCAATCGTTTTAATACGGTTAGGCATAGTTTATAATAAGAGCTTGGGACTAATGGGATTATCCTTCTAAGTGAGGAGGGTCGTCTCATAAACAGTCATATAAGAGTACACAGAAGATAACATAACAGACACATACCTCGGCCTGAAGGACTGATCGGCTCTGATACCACTAAATGTGACACCCGCTACCCCACATACGATAAATATAAAATAAATCATATAAACGAGTCAATAAATTAAAAACCAAAAGGGTAACAAGTACCACATGATCCAAATGTTTAAAACAAAATAGCAACTACGGAAAATATAAATAAAACGACCCAAATCCCGATGTCATATATCAAAGCTAGTAACTACTACCGATAATACATCAAAAAATAAACTAACATAAACTATACTAAGAGCAAGCGATCTCCTCGGGATCACTCCCCAAATGGCTTCTCACCATCCTTTGAATAACCAAAGGTACATGCAAGAAAACAACAACAATAGGGAGTAAGAAACTGTATGTATAAATATAAACCTTAATAGAGCAGTTAGCAAGATGATCACACAGCATAATAATACATAACAAATCATACCATATCATATCGTATAACATCAATAAGCATGCTATGTGATGCAGAGCTACTCCACTACTCAATATGCAATGTGGATCCAATAACTAACTCAAGAAGACGATTTTTGGAGTTACATATCCACATTGGCCAATAAGCACCAACGCTAGCAGTTCACCAAACTCTTGGATGAACCCCTTGGATAGCCGATCCACCATACTCTTGGATGAACCACCACAGATGCGCTTGATTCACTTAACTCTCAGATGAATCACCGTGGACGGCCAGTTCGCCATACTCTCGGACGAACTCCCCAGTCATCGTAACTTCCCCCAAACTAACAACTCTATGTCATGATGCATGCAATGCTTACATACAAACAATATGGCAACCACCTCCACCAATACCATTAACAATGGCTAGCAACTTTGACCAACAAGCATCAAAAAGGGTTTATCAACATCAAACTTGACCAATAAGCATCAATAATGATTTAACCAAAAACATTGGTAATCGTATGTCATTACCAATAATAACATCATCTTATTGAATAATCTCTTTATTAAGTCTTTTTCATTAGAACTTACCTCGTTATTATCCTAGTTCATTAACTATCCTCAAGGTCACATTTATAATCTTATATATCGTATTTTTGTCCCAAATGGTTAATTAAACTCTCTTATTTGAATCAGTGTAGCTTTCGTCAAATCTGCCTAGTAGCACGGCTCGATCACGGCGTGCTGACTGATAAGCATGGGCGTGCACGCGGAGAGCACGAATGTGCTCATCAGCATCATTTTTTTCGTTTTTCCGACATGGGTGTACTGCATGAGAGCACGGGCATTCTGGCTTCACTTAGTACTGAGCACGGGCATGCTCAATGCCATTGCAGCGTTCTCAGTTCTGGGAACTTAGAGTTTTCTCTAGTTTTTCAACACTCCAAATCAATCCTAAGGTTCTTGCCTAATCCAATGGCATTAATCTCACCCCTCATCAACACTCCAAATTAATCCTTACGTTTTATGAACATTAATTAGATTAATCCTAGTTTTAGGTTCAGCGCTAACATCCCTATGTCTTTTATTATCATAGTTTAACAACTACAGTTCCAACATACCAAGTTATATAATCATGGCATACCAACAAACATCATCAACAACATCATATACTTCATGCCAAAGTCATATAAACCAATTAAACAATTATCTTCATGTATAAACAACAATAATAACTTCATACATCAACTAAGGCAGATAACACACAAATAGGGGCATGGGTTAACCCTCATCTTACGCTACCCTAGAACCTATATGTTCATACTAATGCCTTCTCCCCATACCTGGTATGACGAATCTAGCCTATGAGCCAACAAGAGCGAAGTCCACACTTGACTCCTTCGAACAGGTTTAATAAGTTCAGCGAAACATACCTCGATTAGATCCCTGGGGAACTAATCTGCTAGTTTCTGTTCACAGCACCGACACACGATCAAGGAAGTCTCAAAGTAACACTAAGCAAGTGGCTTATCCCCAATCGCAACAAAAAACACCAAGGGTTGCGTCCTTTGACGAAGAACACCCAAAACAAGGATTGGAAATGGAAGAACGCTCAAAAGATTCAATGGGAACCCAAGAGAAAGGTTGATGATGGTTGTTTCAAACGTTAGGAAAGATAGCTATGAGTTTTAGGCCGAGCAAAAGAGGTATAAAAAGGATTAGGGCGAAACGGGTTGACCAAAACCACAAAATTCGTTTTTACTCCTCGCGCAGAGCACATGCATACTGGCCTGTCAGGCTCACTGAGTTGGCTCGTTCTAAGCTTAACTACCCCAAAACACGTCCCTAAACATCTGACTGCAAGCATAACAACACATTTTATATATAGATATATATAACAACAAGGATAAACACTTATAAGCATAAAGGTTAAAAGCAGGGTGTTACATAGTAGATATCATCAAGTCAAAAGGTAAAGATGACTTAGGCAATCCTAACGCCTCAACACAGTCATAAGCTATGAAAGAATGGGTCGCACCCGAATCAAATAGTACAGTCAAAGGCTTACCCCTTCAGTTCATACCTCAAACCTCCTTCAAATTTTCTGCACTTCCACTCTTCAAGTGGATTGTCCATGAAGTAGTTGGAAAACTTGGCCAACCCTTCAAATTTGGCTCCATACTCAGCAACAGTCATGCTCCCTTGTCTGAAAGAAGGAAATGGAAATTCCATTTCCTTCTCGTGTGTCGCACTTGCAGGAAAATATTTCTCCAGAAACTTCCTCCTGAATGACTCTCAATTCACTGCTTGTTGACCATGCTCCATGACTCTTCCAACATTCTCCCACCAATAGTCAGCATCATCAACCAGAAGATAAGTTGCATAGATTACCTTATCTACTTCAGTGCATTGCATTGCTAAGAACATCGTTTCTAGACTTTGAATCCATTGCTCAACTGCCTCCGGGTTGAATTCTCCCTTGAATTGAGGTAGATTCCTCCTGAGGAATTTGTCCAAACCTCTTCGACCAGCAGGCCTTTCCTCTCATTGAGTCATTGCGACAGCCATCTCTCGGATAGTGTTAACAGCTGTCTCCATACCTCTAGCAGCCATAACTTTTCTACAACATCCGGATAATTAGTCCGAACTTCAAAGTGTAAACAATCACTCAATACCATCCCCTTACGGAGATGCCAACACAGAATCAGTCAGAAAGACACACAACACAAAACAGACAGACCTAACACTAGGGATGGCAAAGTGGGTCAACCCGCCCCGCCCCGCCCCGCCATTAACCCACCCAAAATGGGGCGGGGCGGGCCAATCCGTTTTAGTCATTTGGGTTGAACCCCTAACCCACCTCGCTTAATGGTGGGTTGGCGGGTTGGCCCACTATAAAAATAAAAAAATTAAAAAAAATCATACAACATTTCTTTTTTTTGGGCAATCTTCATAGCCTTTCTTAAATTATTATTAAAAAATTAAAATAATCTTATCTTATAGCATACAATTTGTGTTACAAAAGTAAAGACAATATTTTTGTAGTATGAAATAATTTCAAGTAACAATTAAATTAAATTAAATAATACTAAATAATTAATAAATTAATAAAAAATAATAATTTTTTAATTTGGCGGATTCGCGGGCCAACCCGCCACCAACCCGTTTTCTGGTGGGTTAAGCGGAGCGGGTCAAAGTGGGTTGGTGGGTTGAGGACCCCAACCCACCCCGCCAAATTTTGGCGGGTTGACCCGCGGGTCACAACCCACTTTGCCACCCCTACCTAACACACAAACCCCTAAAGACTCGGTCAGCTCTGATACTAAGAATGTAAAACCATTTTTGTAGAGGGCGTCACATGAGTGCGAAAAATTAAATAATAAAATAATAACCAGCTGAAAGTATCAGATTATAATTATATCCATATACCTGTTGGGTTTATACAATTGGTGATTTAAATTTTTCGTTTTATAATCAAGTCAATAAATGCAGAATTTAGACAACATGCAGAAATCATATACCTAATTAACACCTCCATAGCACATTGTCAGAAGTACCAAATGAAAATAATAAAGTAAAGTGCGGAATAATTCATAGGTTCTTCAAAATATTGGGGTCACAACACCTACAGACATACTAACAAAATAAGTAAATGAAACAGGATCCCGACAAAACTGTTGTCACACTGGCCAAGTAAGAACACTTCTCAGAGGGAGGATCCGAGGGGTCTTCTTCAGGGTCACTTTCAGTGCCCTCCTCTTCTTCATCATTGCCACCATTCTCTCCCTCATCATATGATGGCAGAGGCCAAACAAAGGGACTTGAGCATGGCCTCACCCATTTCCGGGGAGTAGTAACCACACGTGCCCCACGCCTCCGACGTGGAAATCTCGGGAAGTGGCCTAAAACTAAACGCTCTAGAGGAGTTCCCTAATCAATCTCGCACCTTGTGTGTGTGAAGAAGAAGAGCTACCCGGTGGTCTCCCCTGTCGAGCACTCCTCGTACCATGGCCTCCAATAATATTCTCCAGACGGAGATGCAGAGTAATAGCAAAAATGACCCTTCCGTCTACCTGAGTCCGTAAGGTCAACACCACATGGCCATGATACTATCGAATCCCAGTAGCCTTATCCTAGATCCAGCAGTCATGTCCTCCAAGAAACTCAGTGTGGATGTCGAAGTAGTGCACAGAATGCTACGACTCAGAGGAGCTACCGACTGGTCACTTGTGGAGTTTGTAACTTTGACATTGGCAAGACCATTGAAGATCGACACCCCAATATCTGCACCCGCACTAGGTGTAAGCTCAACTTCCTAGGCACTAAGGCCTTAGACACAAATTATTATGCAATATGGTTAAGCCTACAAGGCCTGTGCGTTCACGTTTATCAATCGGATAAACTTTGATATTACACAGTAAACCCAAACCATTAGAGAGGCTTATATGATAGATCCCTAACTTTTTGATCCAACACCTCATTGGTCTATCATTGGTTCCCAATTTGCTCTTAAGCTTTGGTCTTTGCGTATTTTCTTTTTGAAGCCCTTCAATAGGCTATTGGATAGTGCCAAACTTTTGGATCCAAACACCTTCTTGGACTATCCATATTTACCAAAACGCTTAAGTGTATTATGAAAGTGGATTCTTCAAATCCAATCCCTTATCATCTTTGTTTCCTTCTTGAAACGTAGTTACTTGCCGAGCAAGCAAACAAAATAGTTCTTTGTTCAATTAAGTCTTATGAATCCTTTTTCGATGATGTAAAATCATCTACGGCATATATTAATACATGACATATTATTAAATTTCATATCTTGTCATTTGAGTCCAATAGGACCTAATTGAAAATAGCTTTGCTTTTGGTCAAATGTTGACTTTTGATCAAACGTGGACTTTTAGCGTAAAATCATTTAATTTCAAAATCAAGTGCAGTCCTTTTGTAAAAATCATTCCAAAACACTTTGAAATCTTATTCCTTGTAAGGAACTGACATAATACATCCTCTTAGGATTATTTTCAAAATATAACTTATTATGCTAATTATATTCATTTCTTACATTCCATTACACTAATTATATTCATTTCTTTTATTCTATTATACTAGATTTATTCTTTTCCTTTATTCCACTAAAACTAACTCATATTAAAGTGATGAGAGAACTTCTTCTAAGTTATATAAAATAAATAAATTATTGAAGAGTTTCAAAGGTGTTATTTTGTCCTAACTCTTAAATTTCAATAAAGAACTCTTGTGAGCCAATAATTGTCAAACCCCATTGGAAAAGCCATAAGCAAGCTTGTCAAGCTAAAGCATAGACATTTCCACTGCCTAAACCATGGTGTCACTTTTCACTTATTGAGTTTGAAACACATTTTTTTTTTTAAAAAAAACACTTACTTGAAGTGTATGATCACAAATCTTAGTAAGATTTGATCATTTCAAGGCTAGTTCAATTAAGTCAATCTTTGACTTGGTTAAATCATATAATCATAAGTTAAGTATCAAAATCATTTTGAAACCTTAGTTAAGCCATAAGGCCGTGACCTACATCATCCTTTGGGATGCTAGGTTTTTCTTGAAAACTTGATTTTACTTGATTACACTAACTCCATTTAATTACTTAATCATATAGTTAAAAAATCAAACCATTTTCTATGTGGGGAATACCCTAAAAACCGAATTGCATATCCTCACATAGGGGTTCATTTTATTCTTGAGTTTTCTTAATTTCAATTATCCTTAGTTCCATCATGGAACATGTAAACCGCATTAGTTTTCAAAGAGCAACTTCCTAACCCTAAAAAATATACCATGGCCAAACCTACACTTCATGGTTTTGGTGACCATTTGTTCATCAAATCACTCCAAATCAAGCACAATACAACATCAATATTATGAGTAATAATATCGTAAGCATTAAACAACCATAACTTAAAAAGTCCACTCCTTGACCTAACATCAAAGTGGTGGGTTTTCATCATGAAAATCACTTTTCCATCACAACAAGTATATGATAAGCATAAAGCAAACATAGAAATAAATTATTAAGCTATTACAACTTTCATCACAAATAATCTTCACAACAAAGTGAAGAACGCAAATAAGCTATAACCATGAACATACATAGAAACGAGTCCCATCCACCATAAGGTGTTATATAGATATTCTTACCCAAACCTTAGTTGAAGACCTAGGTTTGCAAACTCTTTGAATGTAGAATGGTGATGACTTCCAAGCTTGAACCTTTAAGGAAAATAGGAACCATTTTCATGGAGTGAGTTTCAAAATTCTCACTTAGAAAAAGTATGGATTTTTCATGAATTTCAAAAACAAAAGTTGAAGAGAATGAACATAGGAATACGTACTCTTGAAGAAGTATGATGAAAATGTGAGTTCTTGATCTTGGTCCAAAAATGAAATGGATCTTTTGAGGAAACTTCCTTCTACAATGTTTTAGAGAATATTGAGTAGATGAAGATGGTTTAGTTGGTTTAGAAAAATGAAGGTTGGAAGCTATTTAGAGAGAGAGAAACCGTGAGGTGGGAGAAAGAAGTTATAGAGAGAAAGCCATTGTTGTAGAGAGAAAGTGGAGGATGAACTTTGGAGAAGATGAAGTTAGAAGTGCAAAAATGAAAATGAGAGAGTGAAATGGGGGGGTGTGTGTTGGGGTTTCAAGAGGGATAATTTTTAAAAACAATTTATAAAAACCTCTTGAGTGGAAAAACCCCTTTATTAAAAGATCACGTATCGCACATGAATCACAAGGATATTGTGTTTACTTCTTGAAGCGTAGCTTTACCACGAACACTGTGAGCACGTCAACAGCACTGGTAAATCACGACGGTGTGAAAGGCAACTTGATCTACACAGCTACAGAGCAGCAGATCCGAGGAACACTACTGCCATCACCACAAAGGGAGAGGTTCTTCTCAATCACCAGTATTGCAAAGTAGCAATACCTCTACTCAGTCCACGCGAGCAAACCAACGTCAGAGATAGCGCAGTGCTAACTATTAGGATTAGAAGAGGCACGGCACACAGAGAGAGAAAGGAGGTACTGCTGTCAATAGAGTATAGTGGCCGTTATAAGTGCTTTGTGTTGTGTCCAGCTTAAGTGACGTGCACAGCTTACTAATAGTTGTCACTCATTTAACCTAACCCACTTGGGCTATTGTACGCTACAGGCCCAATGTCTAATTATTAATTAAATCATATTTAATTAATCAATTAAATCAATCCTATTTAATTATTAATTAAATCATATTTAATTAATCAATTAAACTAATTCTCTGAACATTTGCTCTATGCGTGTGACCCTATAGGTTCTCAATTAATTGGCAATAATATTAATTATTATTAATCATATTAATAATAAATTAATATTATAAACAATGAGTGGCATCTAGCAATACATCATTGCCACCCAATTAATTAGAATATTGGTGACACAATGAAAACCATATTGTAACCATATATAATGTGAAGTCAACGTCCTTTCGTCACGATGTCTTAATTGAACACAAGGCATAAATGTGTTATCCTTATTAAGTCCAATTATTTATTACTTGATCTAGTAATTGACGTATGATCATGTGGGCCCAATATCTCATATTGTCCCACCTTAGCATGACTATGCATTTCTACGTCGTATACCATCAAGAGGCCTATAGACATTACTCTTGTTATGTAGGAGGGACGAATCCTATCTACATCACTCACATTCCTCAACATGTTTCATTGCAGGCCCAATAACTATCTTTATAGTTGTCCTGTTACAGACAACGTTTAATAGTATTAAAGCCTACAACTACATATGTTAGGAATCGTAGTGACCTCAAGTCGAAGGACTATTTCACTATGGTCACCATGAGAATCGCTTATGACACTTACATAACTATTATGCAGCGTTCTCATAGCGGGTCACTCCAGTATAAATATTCCACTAATATTTATACCTATGTGAAGACTTGATGTCTTATATCTATGACCCGTGAAATGTGGTCATCAGTACACTCACATAATAGTCTCAATGTATTATTATTGTCCTTATTAATAATAATACTTGACTATGGATATTTAAGAATAGTGTTTTATAATTCAATGACATCTCACGGTCAAGTCATACTTGACGTTCCATTAAATGAATACCAATTCTAAGGACTTTATTATGCTATAAATATGATAATCAAATAAAACATAATAAATAAATGTCTCATATATAATATATAGAATACAATATATATCTATCTATCTATCTATATATATATATATATATATATATATATATATATATATATATATATATATATATCCAAAATATATCCAAAATATATATTGGCCACTAGGGCTTACACCAACAAAGTGCTCGGCCACTCCATAGACCAAGAATGTGTCCTTAGTTCTTCTCAAGTACTTGAGGATATTCTTGACCGCTTTCCAGTGACTTTCATCGGGATCAGATTGGTACCTGCTCGTCTTACTCAAGGCATACGAGACATCTGGTCTAGTACATATCATAGCATACATGATAGATCCAATTGCCGAAGCATATGGAACCTTATTCATATGTTCCCTCTCATCAGATATAGTAGGGCATTGTCCCTTGGACAAGTAAATGCCATGTAACATCGACAAGAGACCCTTCTTGGAATCATGCATATTGAAGCGCCTAAGCACTTTGTCAATATATGTATCTTGACTAAGGCCTAACAATTTCAACGATCTATCCCTATAGATCCTGATTCCCAATACATAGGAAGCTTCGCCTAAGTCTTTCATCGAGAAATAATTCCCCAACCATGTCTTTACATTTTGTAGTGTAGGAATGTCGTTTCCGATGAGTAGTATGTCATCCACATACAATACGAGAAAAGAAATCATGCTCCCACTAACCTTCTTGTACACACAAGGTTCATCTTCATTCTTGATGAATCCAAACTGTCTTACAGCTTCATCAAAATGAAGATTCCAACTTCTTGAAGCTTCCTTGAGTCCATAGATGGACCTCTGCAATTTGCACACCTTTCTAGCATCCTTTGAATCGACAAAACCCTCAGGCTGTGTCATGTACACATCCTCGAGGAGATTCCCGTTAAGGAATGCAGTTTTGACGTCCATCTGCCAGATTTCATAATCATTGTATGCGGCAATAGCAAGTAGGATCTGGACAGATTTAATCATTGCAACTGGAGAGAAAGTTTCATCATAGTCTATACCATGAATTTGCTTGAAACCTTTTGCAACCAGTCGCGCTTTGAAGGTATTAACCTTTCCATCCATGTCAATCTTCTTTTTAAAGACCCAATTGGACCCTATGGGTTTTATCCCTTCAGGTGGCTCCACGAAGGTCCAAACTTGGTTTGTGTACATGGATTCCATTTCGGATCCCATGGCTTCTAGCCACTTCTCAAATTCAGGGCCAGCTATAGCCTCCTGGTAGGTAACATGCTCATCTTTGTCCATGAGCAGTACATCACCTTCTTGAGTTAGGAGAAGTCCAAATCTCTCAGGTTGTGTACATGATCTGTTTGACCTACGTGGTTCTTGTGTTACTTGAACCGGTGCTTGGACCACAACATCTTGTGGATTCGGTTCTTGTTCCGTTGCAGGCAAGTCAGTACTCTGTGGTGCTTGGATTTCTCCAAGTTCTACTGTTCTCCCACTGTCTACTTTAGAGATGTATTCTTTCTCAAGAAACACTCCAGTCCTGGCGACAAACACTTTGTCATTAGAGGGGTTATAGAAATAGTATCCTTTCTTTTCTTTGGGATACCCCACAAAAGTACATTTATCTGATTTGGGTTCCAGTTTATTTGTGATTAAACGTTGTAACATAGACATGACAACCCCAAATCTTCATAAAACACAAGGCTTTCGCCTCTTCCACATCTCATGTGGTGTTTGTTCTACCGCCTTTGTTGAAACACGGTTAATTGTGAAAGCTGTGCAAGCAATGCGTAACCCCAGAAATAGTCTGAAAGATCTAAGTGACTCATCATCGATCGCACCATGTCCAACAAGGTGCGATTCCTCCTTTCGGACACGCCATTCCATTATGGTGTTCCGGGAGGAGTGAGTTGGGATACTATCCCACACTCTTTCAGATAGTCATCAAATTCCTAGCTAAGGTATTCACCACCACGATTTGATCATATGGCTTTAATACTCTTGCCCAGTTGGTTTTCTACTTCATTCTTGAATTCTTTGAACTTTTCAAAGGTTTCAGATTTGTGTTTCATTAGATACACATATCCATATCTACTAAAGTCATCAGTAAATGTGACAAAGTAGGAAAAACCACCTCTAGCAGGTTTGTTCAGTGGCCCACATACATCACTATGTATCAAGCCCAAAAGATCATTGGCCCTTTCACTATTACCAGTAAATGGGGCCATAGTCATCTTTCCCAATAAACAAGATTCGCACGTATCAAATGATTCATAATCAAAAGAATCCCATAATCCATCTTTACGAAGTTTGGAGATGCATTTCACATTAATATGGCCTAAACGACAATGCCAAATATATGAAGGATTCAAACCATTGGGTTAGATCCTTTTCGCATTTATGTTATATATGGGCACATCGAGATCAAGAATATAAAGTCCATTACTCAATGGTGCATTAGCAAACAAAACATTATCCAAATAAAGAGAACAACATTTGTCCTTAACAATTAAATGAAAACCCTTCTTGTCCAAACAAGAAACAGAAATAATGTTTTTTTGCTAATAACAGGAACATAATAACAATTATCAAGTTCCAAAACAAGCCCAGTAGGTAAAGTTAAATCATAAGTCCCTACATCTAATGCAGCAACTTTTGCTCCATTTCCGACGCGTAGGTCCGCTTCACCTTTAGTCAATTTCCTCCTACTTCTTAGTCACTGCACATTATTACAAATGTGAGCACCACATCCAGTATCAAATACCCAAGATGCTGAAGTAGATAAATTAACATCAATAACATAAATACCTGAAGCGGAAGTCTCACTTCTCTTCTTATTCTCTTCCAGGTATTTCTTGCAGTTCCTCTTCCAGTGGCCAGGTTGGCCACAATAGTGGCAATTGCCTTCCTTAGCTACCCCGCCCATGGGTTTCATGCTAGAAATGCTAGGCTTAAACTATTTCTTGCCTTTGCCCTTCCTCTTGTTCCAAGGCTTCTTTTTAGCCTACTTTCCCGAATCAACCATCATTATGGCTTTACCTTTTCCCTTATTAATGTTCTCCTCAGTAGTTCTCAACATGCCTAGCAATTCTGGCAGGGTTTTGTCAATATCATTCATGTTGTAATTCCTAATAAATTAACTGTAGCTTTCTGGCAACGATTGCGGAACTACATCTGTAGCCAACTCTTGGCTCAATGGAAAACCCAATCTTTCAAGGCTCTCAATATATCCAATGAAAAGCAGTACATGAGGTCCAACTGGGCTTCCTTCTGCTAGCTTACAATTAAACAGGGCTCCGAAAACTCAAAGCACTCATGCATCGCCTGCTCTTGGTAGAGCATTTTGAGGCGTTCGATGTTCTCACGTTGCTTCTGAAACTCAGATCTCATGGTGGCAAGCATGAGGCAGCTAACATCCAGGGCATCATCCTGGTACTTCTTATAAGCATCTCTATCAGCCCTAGAAGCATCCTCGGGGAGTTCAGGAGCAGCCTCCTCAAGAACATACAACTTTTTCTCTTGCCTAAGGACAATCCTCAGGTTTCGGTACCAATCCAGAAAATTACTTCTAGATAACTTGTCCTTCTCAAGGACAGATCGCAGTGACATATTATTAGTTGTGTTTGGTGCCATGGATATCTACATAAATATGCAAAGTATAAGTATCACGATTTTAAAAACATATTTAATAGGTCTTTATGAAATACGCTCCCACTATTTTACTCAAATCAATGACCCTCATTCATACCTCTTAGAAGACGAAGATGATCAAGTTTATCAACTTTGTTTCCCAAAATCACTTGAAGTTTCGTAAGGATAATAAGAGAGAAAGTGATAAAATGGGAGGAGAAAATGTGTTATGAAGAAAAAGAGGTGGAAAGCCTTCATGAAGGTGAAGGAGGCGTGTGAGATGAAGGGAGGGGCAAGAATGTCCAAAAGTTTTTCACTTAAGGGCAAAATGGTCTTTTCACACAAGGTTAAATGGTAATTATGAAAAAGGTTAGGGGTATTTTGGTCTTTTCATGTCCATATATTTTCTAACGTCATCATGACACTGACACGCTTTCCTGGGTGATGTGACCTGATGTGACTTCATGTTTATCCGTTAGCGGGTCTCGGTAAATCCCTATTCAGCTCCGTTCGTCACCCGATTTGAGATTTCGCCCGAATAACTTATATTATTTCGCTTTTTAGTGCGAAAACCAATTTTATCAAAAAGGTTAGAAATTCAATTCTAAACCTAACTCTTTCGTTCACGAGTCAAAATTAAGTCTTCTGGGCAGTAAAATCTTACTGTCAGTGAAAACGCAGACCGGCTCCGTCTGAGTTTTCGACCCAAAATTTAACCGTAACTCCCTATGATAGTGTAGAACGTGACTATGGTCTTAGTTTACTTTATTTATTTTTCTAAACCTCAGATAAAAATATAAACTCATTTACACAGTTTATTGACCTTAGAAAGCTTGAAAAATCAGGGTATTACACACATGGTTCACAGAAGGCTCGGACTTTGGGTTCTTGCACTCTTTTGATATATGCCCAAGAGTGCCACACCTGTAACAAATCCCTTGGATCGCACAGTCCTTAGTCAGGTGATTCTTTTCACACTTGAAGCACTTTATCTGAGAGTTCCCAAAAGAATTGGAACCTCCATTGTTATTCCCAGTAGAATGTTGTTGTTGATCATGTAGTCTTGAGTATGGTCTCCATTGAGGCCGATTAGTGTTGCTGAAATTTCCCTTCTTAAATTTAGAAGGTCCAAAATTCTGTGGTCACTTATCTTGCCTTAGCTCCATGCTCTCGATTAGATGACATTTCTCCACTAATTTCGGAAACACCGAAATCTCTAACGGAACCACAGCCTTATTCAGTTCATACTTCAAACCTCCTTCAAATTTTCTGCACTTCCTCTCTTCGCGTGGATTGTCCATGAAGTAGTTGGAAAATTTGGCTGCATGCTCAGCAAAAGTCATGCTCGCTTGCCTCAAAGAAAGAAATTCCATTTCCTTCTCGTTCCCCTCACTTGCAGGGAATTATTTCTCCAGAAACTTCCTCTTGAATGACTCCCAATTCACAGCTTGTTGATCATGCTCCATGACTCTTCCAGCATTCTCCCACCAATAGTCAACATCATCAACCAAAAGATATGTTGCGTAGATTACCTTATCTACCTTGAGTGCATCGCATTGCTCCAAATATCTTTTCCGTACTTTGAATCCATCACTCAGCTGCCTCCGGGTTGAATTCTCCTTTGAATTGAGGTGGATTCCTCGCGAGGAATTCGTCCAAACCTCTTCCACCAGCAGGCCTTTCTTCTCGTTGCATCATTGCAGCAGCCATCTCTCGGATAGCGTTAACAGCTGTCTCCATACCTTTAGCAGCTATAACTTTTCTACAACATCCGGATAATTAGTCTGAACTTCAAATTGCAAACAATCACTCAATACCATCCCTTTACGGAGATGCCAACACAGAATCAGTCACAAAGACACACAGCACAAAACAGACAGACCTAACACACAAAACCCTAATGACTCAGCCAGCTCTGATACCAAGAATGTGACACCCTTTTTCCGGAGGGCGTCACATGAGTGCTAAAATTAAATAATAAATAATAACCAGCCGAAAATATCAGATTATAATTATATCCATATACCGTTGGGTTTATAAAATTGACGATTTAAAAATTTCGTTTTATAATCAAGTCGATAAATGCGGAATTTAGCCAACATGCAGAAATTATAAACATTCATACCAAATTAACACCTCCATAGCACATTGTCATAAGTACCAAATGAAAACAATAAAGTAAAGTGCGGAACAAGTCATAGGTTCTTCAAAATATTGGGGTCACAACACCTACAGACGCACTAACAAAATAAGTAAATGAAACAAGATCCTGACACCATTGTTGTCACAATGGCTAAGTAAGAACACAACTCAGAGGGAGGATCTGAGGGGTCACTTTCAGTGCCCTCCTCTTATTCATCATTGCATCCACTCTCTCCCTCATCATACGATGGCAGAGGCCAAACAAAGGGACGTGGGCATGGCCTCACCCATTTCTGGGGAGTAGTAACTACACTTGCCCCACGCCTCTGATGTGGAAATCCCGGAGAGTGGCCCAAAACTACACGCTCCTGAGGAGGCGCCGCTCCATCTGCTCTAGCCCTAATCAGTCTCACACATGGCGTATGTGAAGATGCAGAGCTATCTGGTTGTCTCCCTTGTCGCGCGCTCCTCCTACCATGGCCTCCAATAATATTCTCTTGACAGAGATACAGAGTAATAGCAAAAGTGATCCTCCTGTCTACCTGAGTCTGTAAGGTCACTGTCACATGGTCGTGATACTATCGAATCCCAGTAGCCTTATCCTGGATCCAGCAGTCGGGTCCTCCTAGAAACTCAGCGTGGATGTGAAAGAGGGGATCTGACATCGTCATCTAGTATATCAAGTACAAGAGAAAAATAGCATAGGCGAACCAATGAGGTAAGAACCTCATCATCAGCACACATAAGATGAATGGAAGTAGCGTGACTCCCAAACAAATAGTTATACATATATCATAATACCAATTCCAGACAATTCCAATAGTAAAGTCAGGTAACAATATATATAAGAGTATATATGCAAGAATGCAATATGCACAATGAGACCTTGGTGCAATCCAACATACAACCCCAAGACTCTAACCTACTCTGGAGCTATAGAGGGACAATCAGAAGGAGTAGTAATAGTACATGTTCATCAAAGCGCCAGCCTTGAGCAAAATTGTTCTTTCAAATATTCTTGTTACTAGCAACCATAGGCTTTCATGATGACACTCTAAAACCATGGATATATTGGCGTCTGGTAGCAAATGTCGAAGTAGTGCACGGAATGTCATGACTCAGAGGAGCTACCGACTAGTCACTTGTGGAGTTTCCAACTTTGACATTGTCATGACCATTGAAGATCGACACCCCAATATCCGCACCCGTACGAGGTGTAAGCTCAACTTCCTATGCACTAAGGCCTTAGACACAAATTTGTATGCAATATGGTTAAGCCTAAAAGGCGTGTGCATTCTAACACCTTATTCGTCTATCATTGGTTCCCAATTTGTTCTTAAGCTTTAAGCTTTGGTATTTGCGTATTTTCTTTTCATTGCCCACGAATAGGCTATTGGCTAGTGCTAAACTTTTGGATCCAAACAACTCATTGAACTATCCATATTTCCCAAAATGCTTAAGTGTATTATGAAGGTGGATTCTTCAAATCCAATCCTTTATCTTATTTGTTTCCTTCTTGAAACGGAGTTATGTGCCGAGCAAGCACCAAAGCGTTCTTTGTTCAATTACGTCTTATGAATCCTTTTTCGATGATGTAAAATCATCTAAGGCATATATCAATACATGGCATATTATTAAAGTTCAGACATCCTCTTAGGATTATTTTCAAAATATAACTTATTATGCTAATTATATTCATTTCTTTCATTCCATTACACTAATTATATTCATTTCTTTTATTCTATTATACTAGATGTATTCTTTTCCTTTATTCCACTAAAACCAATTCATATTAAGGTGATGAGAGAACTTCTTCTAAGTTATATGAAATAAATAAATTTTTGAAGAGTTCCAAAGGTATTATTCCTTTGTCCTAACTCTTAAATCTCCATAAAGAACTCATGTGAGCCAACAACTGTCAAGCCCCATTGGAAAAGCCATAAGCAAGCATATCAAGCTAAAGCATGGACATTTTTACCGCTTAAACCATGGTGTCACATTTCACTTATTGAATTTGAAATGCATTTTTTTTTTAAAAAACACTTACATGAAGCGTATGATCAAAAATCGTATTAAGATTTGATTCTTTCAAGACTAGATCAATTTAGTCAATCTATCACTTGGTTATATTATATGATCATAATTTAATTATCAAAATCATTTTGAAACCCTACTTAAGCCATAAGGTCGTGACCTACATCATCCTTTGGGATCCTAGGTTTTTCTTGAAAACTTGATTTTACATTATTACACTAACTCCATTTAATTATGAAGTTACAGAATCAAATCATTTTCCATGTAAGGAATACCCTAAAAACCGAATTACATATCCTCACATAGGGGTTCATTATATTCTTGAGTTTTCTTAATTTCAATCATCCGTAGTTCCATCATGGAACATGTAAACCACATTAGTTTTCAAAGAACAACTTCCTAACCCTAAAAACTGTACCATGGCCGAACCTACACTTCATGGTTCTAGCGACCATTTGTTCATCAAATCACTCCAAATCAAGCATAATACAACATCAATATTATGAGTATTAATATTATAAGCATTAAACAACCATAACTTAAAATGTCCACACCTTGACCTAACAACAAAATGGTGGTTTTTCATCATGAAAATCACTTTTCCATCACAACAAGTATATGATAAGAATAAAGAAAACATAGAAATAAATTACTAAAGTAACATCCCAGTTTTCGGAAACTTTAATTGAGGTAGATGGCTTAGATTGGGTATTTCTATGTTTGTTTATAATTATTATCATGGCTTGAAAGTGTGTTTAGAGAATATGTTAAGAGCAAGGATGAATTGGATGAGAGACGAATAAAGGACAAAGGATTAGGAACAGAACGCTCAAGCGTGGACCAGTGTAATGCTCAAGCGTGCTAATGCTCTATCGTGGAGAGTTTTGGACGATCAAGCGTTGACCCTCTAACCAGTGACTGGCAGTGATGGGGCGTAAAGTGACACGTGTCAATTACGCGTTGCGGTTGGCATGTGATGGGTGGTGCCTTGGCGGTGAGGAAACCTCAACGCTCAAGCGTTAAGGAAGCCAACGCTCAAGCATTGTAACTCTAAAGCATGGAGTTCCAGAACGCTAAAGCGTTGTCAGCAGAGTTTTACCTCTATAAATACTTGTTCATTTTTCACTAGCACGAGTTTTCACCCTTCATACTGATACATTGAGTTCGTGGGAAGGCCCTGAAACAGGTTGGAAACTTTGATTTGTGTTTGTGATCCGTTTGTTAGTCCGATTCCAGTTCCGATTATGTTTTCGTGATCAGTGCGACTCCTACTCCAATTCTACCGGCTTGCTTTTGTGATTCAATGAGGGTAAGCCGAGGTTCTGTATCTACCAACATTGTAGCTATAAAATGTTCTCCTATGCTTTAAGCTTCTATTCACGGTTTTAACTTCGTATTAGGGTTAACGCTATAGCCTATGTGTTGGTTTCGTGATTAGGACAAGTTTGGAAGTTGTGTGCGGAACCCTTTGGAGCAAGTGACCCGCGGCTGTGAGGCTTAGAGAGGAGCCAGGAGTGCTCGTTGTGTTCGAGATTGTCACTACTTTCGCTATCAGGTGGGGAAAAAGAGTTACACATGTCGAGGAGGCAAGAGTAGTCCATATAGTTGTATTGTATGTTTTATGTGTGTAGGGAAACCCTAAACCCTACGTGAGGTTGAGCCTTGGCAAAGAACCTAAACCCTAGGTTTAGTCTACTTTGGGCTATCATTGTTATGTTTGATAGCCTAAGTTAGCAGATTTGTGATGCATAATAATATGTGTTATGTGTTGATATATGCGTACCTGCTATTCATGATAACTGATATTTGCAAGAGATGCATGAGGTATTGATGATAATGATATGTTGGCATGTTATTCTGTTTATTGCTTTATGGAGCATGTTGATAATTGATGAACTGTTGCATTATATCGGGAAATGCTTGTATGTATGAGATTCAAAGGTTTAGCATGATTAGGGCTTTGACCCCATGGTGGATGTTTGAGCTGATAATTGAGATTTGAGGTATAGTGGAGCTCGAAGCTCATAAGGTTATGATGGGAGCTTGGAGCTCATATGGTTACAAGTGGAACTTGGAGCTCATATGGTTAGAGTGGTGCTTGGAGCTCATATGGTTAACTTTGGAGCTTAGAGCTCATGTTGCTAAGAGCAAGTTTGCATGTGTTGCGATATAGCTCAAGAGAGATGGATGAAATGCATAGCATATGCATTTGATGCCAAGTGGCGAGCCATATGCTGTGAGGCATACAAGTTTGGTGCACCGAGTGTGGGTGCGGAAAACGGAACCGTAGGTCTGTGTGATCTTGGGGATACATTGGACACAGGTGTACCCACATGAGACCGGTATGGTAGCGCCTATCGTGTCGTGGCGGTTCTGGGCACGTCCTACTATTCCGACTAGACCCTGAGTCTTTCCAGTTGTCGGTGGATCTTCCGAGGAGGCCCAGTTAACCCTCTTTGTCTGGGACAGTTGAGCGGTGATGCAGTCTTATAGGTCATGGTGAGCAGAACGGATTACCGGAACGAACCAACTTATTGTCCGATGTGCGGACGTGATGTTGCCCTTAGTAGGGTGTTTAGTACCGGCCGGCATGCATGAAAAGAGTATGTGTACATCTAGCTAGGGGACGATTGTAGTGTCATGATATTGAAAGATGATTGTGTTTGCTATATGTTCTGCATTGCATCATCCTTGTCATAGATGTGTTGTATACCTTATCTCCCTGTATTTTCTTGTATGTTATGCTTTCAATCTGCGAGCAGACGATGAGTTAGCTGGAGGAGACTATGAACCCGAGGATGCATCCCTTCCTCCAGACAGCATCGAGGATCCCGATGCTGGACGAGCTAGAGATCGTTTACCACAACGAGTGGGGATAGCAAGTGGACCCCTCTACATTCTTGACTGTGTACACCGGACCAGTGAGCTTGCTGTTCTAAGGCGGTACTCCACCACGAGCGGACAACATGGGACCGTACAGAGTGGTCCAGTTTCTTCCGTTTCCCCAGATGTGGCACCCACTCAGGCCGCGAGAGCAGGATTTTATGTGGCCTGCCCTGGCATCATCTCATGTGATGAGTCGAAGAGGCTTTGTGCTGAAAGGACAGCATCGGAGGGCAGAGCGGTATTTGAGAGCCGCCAGGCGTAGGCGGATGGTTATGTCTAGTTCTTCCTCATATTATGTGCCCCTGCGGGTTTATAGGCGCACATATGGGGAAGGACAGGGTAGCTCATGACTCTCATGTCGTGGAGGACGTGACGTTGCCAGTGCGTCTGTCATAGGATATGAGGTGAGATTATTTTGATGTATTTTGAGAGGGGATGGGGAGAGCCGGTGAGTTTGAGTTGAATTCCTTTTGATGTTTTGTTGTACTTTCGTTTTAGTATGTATTTTCGTTTGTATATCTACTTAGCCCTACTGATGGGGCCACCATATATATATCAGTATTGTATGTATTTTCATTATCCTGTTACGTTTACTCTGATGTCGTGCGCTTTTATATTGAATGCTAGTTATCGTTGGTTTTAATAAGCGCTTAATGATATCGCTAAGTTATAGCTAACAGTATAAGTGGGTTCTAAAATAATGGGATTTCCCCGAGTGGAACTTGGGGACATCACATTAAGGTGGTATCAGAGCAGCTTGGTCCTATCTGGACTGTGGAAGTCGGGGACCAAGACTGTGAGGTATTAGGAAGTTGAACTGGCAAAGTTTGTCGTCTCTGCAAGAGAGTATGATTGTGCCTAAAGGGGTAGAATGGACGCGATTGATTGTTGTAGTGCTTGTATGAATGATAAGTAGATGTATGTACTTATGTTGCTTATCATGTTTGAACTCTGAGCTAACGGTTACTTGAGCCAGGAACCAATGGCTCGAGGAAGAGGTAGAGGCAGAGGTAGGACCGAATCCAATGGAGGTCAGGAGGCAAGAGCTTCACATACTGGGAATGGAGCTGAGTCGCTGGAAACCCTTAGGACTATGAGGGATATGGCTGCTGCTATTCTACATCAAATCCAACAGAATGCTCAACTCATTCAGCTGACCCGTGAGAATCAACAACAACAGCGGAATGTTAGGCATGAAGATGCTGGTTTGGATGCCTTTATGAGGCGACAACCTCCTCAGTTCAATGGGGACTATAATCCCGAGGGGGCAGAGCTGTGGATTCAAGAGTTGGATAAGATCTTCGCAGTGACACACTGTGATGAAGCTCGGAAGGTTTCTTATGCTTCTTTCATGTTGGTGGGAGGAGCAGAGATGTGGTGGAAAGGGAAGCAGAGGTTGTTTGAGGCTGAAGGAAGAGCCGTGACTTGGGGGTTGTTCCGAGAATGTTTCCTAGAGAAGTATTTTCCTCGGATGACCAGGTGGGAAAAAGACAAGGAGTTCCAGAGTTTGAAGCAAGGCAACATGACAATCGGGGAATATGCAGCAACGTTCGAGCCGTTGCTCAAATTCTCAGAGTTTTATCAGCGGTATCCAGATTGGGAGTGGATGTGCCGCAGGTTTGAGGATGGTTTAAAGTGTGAGATTCAAAAGGCTATAGTGCCATTGGGGATTTCTGTATTCCATGACATGCTGGACGGTGTTCGGCAAATGAGAACATCGAGAGGATAAGAGAAATGGCAACAAGGAGCGGAGGACCTATCCGCAGTAACCAGAGAGGTAGAGGTGGAAGATTTCAGAGTGGACGGGGGCCATATCGGAAACCAACACAGAGGGCTGGAGAGGCTAGAAGTCAAGGACCGAGTGCAACTCAGGGGTTACAAGGTTGTTTCAAGTGTGGGGGACCACACATGGCTTGGAACTGCAGAAGTCAAGCGCCCGGGAGGACCATGTGGAAGGCAAGGACATATGGCTAAGGACTACAGGCAAGGGAATGCACGCTCGTCTGGGGCAACAGGACAGGCTGCGAGACCACAAGCCACGAGGAGAGTGTTTGCCATGAGGGGAGCTGAATCCTCTCGATGCCCAAATCTGATTCAAGGTAAGTGTTTAGTTTCAGGCAAACTCTTATCTATGTTGTTTGATTTGAGGGCTACTCATACGTTTATTTCTATGGAGTGCATGGATCATTTAGGGCTACCAGTTTCATCTTTACCATATAACCTTACTGTTTCCACACCTACTGGTGATTCATTGACTACCCTGTTTGTATGTTTGAAATGCCTTATTATAATAGAAAATAGACATTTCATTGTTGACCTAGTCTGTCTGCCTATGCAGCAGATTGGTGTTATTTTAGGCATAGAATGGCTTTCGGTTAACCATGTGATACTGGACTGTTCACATAAGACCCTTTGTTTTTCTGAGCCATCTGGATTGACGCCTGCTAATGAAAGTATTCCGAAGGGTGTACGATCTGGAGAGTGCGTGGTGCTGTTCTCCTTGGAAGCGAAGGAAACTCCAAACGTGGAAGCGCTGCCAATTGTGCCGGAATTTTCGGAGGTATTTCTAGATGATGCTCTAGGGTTACCACCGGAAAGGGAGATCGAGTTTACCATAGATCTTGTACCAGGAACTGGACTTATTTCGATAACACCTTATCGAATGTCTCCAGCAGAGTTGGCAGAGTTGAAGAAACAGTTAGATGAGAAGCTAGGCAAGGAATTTATCAGACCTAGTGCGTCGCCATGGGGAGCTCCGATACTATTCGTCAAGAAGAAGGACAGGAGTTCAAGGTTATATGTGGACTATCATCAGCTAAATAAAGTGACGATAAAGAATAGTTATTTGTTGCCAAGGATTGACGATTTGATGGATCAGTTGAGGGGAGCAACTGTATTTTCCAAGATCGATCTGCGATCTAGTTATCATCAAATCAAGGTGAGAAAGGAGGATACGAAGACTGCTTTTCGAAATCGGTATGGGCATTACGAGTATTTGGTTATGCCGTTCGATGTGACTAATGCTCCGGCTGCGTTCATGGATTATATGAACAAGATATTCCGACCGTTCCTAGACAAGTTTGTTGTCGTGTTTATCGATGGCATCCTTATTTACTCTCCTAGTAAAGAGGAACATCAAGAGCATCTTCGAGTAGTGCTACAGGTGTTGAAGGACAGGCAGTTTATATGCGAAGCTATCTACGTGTGAGTTTTGGTTGGAAGAAGTGCAGTTTCTAGGACACGTGATCAATAAGGATGGAATTACGGTGGATCCTGCTAAGGTTGAGGCAGTGGTTAAGTGGGAAAGTCCGAAGTTTGTGAGCGAGATTCACAGTTTTCTTGGCTTAGCGGGCTACTACAGGCGGTTTATTGAAGGATTCTCTAAGATTGCGTTGCCTACGACGCAATTGACGATAAAAGGGAAGGCGTTTGAGTGGGCGGAAGCTTGTGAGCAGAGTTTCTTAGAGCTGAAGTGGAGGTTGACCACGTCGCCGGCGTTGGTTTCACCAGATCCGTTAGGATGTTTTGACGTGTACTGTGTTACGTCATATTAAGGATTAGGTTGTGTCCTCATGCAAGAATGAAGAGTGGTGGTGTATGCCTCCAGGCAGTTGAGAGTGCATGAACGGAACTATCTGACTCACGATTTGGAGCTACCCGCGGTAGTGTTTGCATTGAAGATATGGAGACACTATCTGTATGGTGCTAAATTCAGCATATTTAGCGACCATAAGAGCCTAAAGTATTTGTTCGACCAGAAGGAGTTGAACATGAGGCAGAGAAAGTGGATGGAATTCATAAAGGACTATGAATTCGATCTGCAATACCATCCAGGTAAGGCAAATATCATAGCGGATGCGCTTAGTAGGAACTCCCTACACGTATCTGCGATGATGGTACGAGAGCTTGAGTTGTTAGAGCAGTTTAGGGATCTAAATCTAGACGTGGAAATCGTCGAGGATAAGATGAATCTTGGGATGATCGAGGTTACTAGCGATTTCCTGAATCTGCTTTGGAAAAGGCAAGCTGAGGATGAGTACCTTAAGAAGGTGAACCGGTTGATCGAGGAAGGTTGAACACCAGAAGCCAACAGGATTGTTGCAATCATTGGATGTTCCAGAATGGAAGTGGGGACAGTATTGCAATGGACTTTGTTTTTGGGTTACCAAGGACTCAGAAGATATGTGATGCAATTTGGGTCATCATAGATAGGTTGACGAAATGTGCTCATTTCTTGCCTATCAACCAGAATTATTCTCTGGAGAGGCTGACTCAGATTTACATCAGGGAAGTGGTGTGTCTGCATGGTGTAACACCCCTCTCCTCCGGGTGTCACTTTTGTACCCCAAAATATCCATTTACCCTTATTAACACAAGACTTTTTCGAAAATAACTCTATAGTAAATGCGAAAATCTGATACCAAAAGAAAAGCTTTAACAATCCAAGGGAACAAAATGAAACTCATCATATATGACAATAATTCTAGTTCTGCCATTAGGCATACATACTTCGAATCTCTCAATACACAACGCTCATAGTCACAGTCGGACGACTGAACTTACACATTTATAAATCTTAAGAGCTGGTTTGACAAAAGAATTCTATGGACAATAAAACTTACTGTCTAACATAAGTCGTACCAATGAGATAGGGTCTCGTCGTCAACAACTACACCTCTTCGTCGTCAACCTCAAGCACTCAAGCTAGAGGGTCCCAGAGTGATTTAGAAGACTGTTAACAAAACATCTGTACATGTATCCAAAAACACATAGGGTGTCCAACATGTACAGGCAAGGGTGAGAAACCAATATATGAATCCATAAACGACAACTATATGCCCAATCCAAAACAACAGATTCATATAATATAACTCATTCAAATCATTATACATCAGATAGTATAGCATGTATAATCAAGTACTAATAGCAGTAAAGGCACAAGGGCTTCGTACCCCACAATCAACGTTATCCTCTAAACGTATGCATGGCACCTCCATATATCTCAACTCAATATTCAAACTAGATTTCCGGAAATCCCATCACCATTCGAAATGAGCTGATCAGGCTCCAATATTTGGCCCAAAAATGAGTACTTTGAATCCCATGACACTATGCGATTCTCACATGGGGGCGCAATCAGAAGTACTCCACAAGAATACGGTCATACTGCATTGTCCAACTCAAGGCACAATACGTTCCCAGAACACGTATGACACCATTGTCCATCAAGGCACAATGTTATGACAAATAAGTCATCTCAGGTTCTCCTTGCTTATCAAGGTCCCCCGTATCACGACACGTCTGCCCCGCATTTAATGCATGAGAAAACTATCTAGTTTCCGATAATTGATCTTTGTCGCATCAATATTTCCTCGTTGTAGCATCAACGCCAACAACCACCATAATGTCTTAGACTCTTTAAGCCTCAAGAACACATTTTCTCAAAACAGGACACTTGGCCCAAAAACAACTTAAATCCCAACATCCCTAACCGATGCACCAGTCAAGGACGTTGGATTCAAGATCATAAAAACATCCTCAAGCTTACAGGACCACAAAGATTGTCCCTAAGCCGACAGGACCACAACTAACACGGATCCTTGATCCACGTGTTCTGCAGAACCCTAGAACCCCGACGTCTCGGTTTCTAGTTTCTAAGCTTTAAGCTTTAAAACCACTTTTCTTGAAAACTCGAAAATCAAAAACCCAAATCTCCGATACTTACACAAAGTCATCGAGATCGATTTTCTATAAAACAAAATGTAGTCCACAGACTATTTCCTTTTTCTTTCGTTGTTTTTCAGTAAAACACAAACCTTAAAACAAAGCTTGTAAAAACCTTTTTCCTTGGATAAAACCAATAAATTTTGAAAATCACATTTCTCAAGCATTTTTCCTCAAATGGTTAACTTTATTACTTTAGAGACTAATAAAGGTCTCTAACGCCCTATTTAATTTAAAAACATCGTTTTTCGTTATTAAAACCCACATTTTCACAACTTTGCTCTTTTAAGTTGATTTTTCTTAAAAGCGGCTGCTCATTATATTTTATTTCAAAATATTTTATTTCTAAGAGATAATTCATTTATTTTCTCTTAAATTAAACTGAGAATCAATAAAACATATTTCTTTCCTCAATTTAACATTTGAGACTTTTAAAGTTTTTAAGTTACACGATGTCGGATCCTAACCAAAATTAGGTCCTCTAACGCCTTAAATCCCACAGCAGGGCACACGATACATCCATATAATTATTCAACAATTATAGCATGTATTCAACTATATCAACAGTTATATCATACATACTCAAATCATACATACTCAAATCAACAGCAGTAAACCAAGCAATCAACCAACAATCAGATACAGAGTATTTAAATACAATACAAACACCGATGCAGCACATAGCTGTCGGAAATGGAGTTCCTCAGGTTTATCCCCTTACCTTAAATGAAGTCTCTTTGATGAGCAACTCCAAGCATCAAGGGCTGAAGGTGGCATAGACGTCCCAACTCCACAACAACTCCAAGAATGCATACCCAGCTCCCCCAAGTAAGTACAGCCACAACCCAAAAACCAAGAGATAACATCCAAACACATTCAGCATCCCAATAACATATCAATTAACTAATCATACTTTAAAAACATAATCTAATGATTTTAAATATTTTACTTAGTCCAATCAAATTACTTTTCCAATAAAATCAATTTGGGAAAAACCAATTGGGTCACGGAAATATAAAATTAACTTAGGGAATCATTAATTAACTACCCTAATCGCACTAAAACAGAATTAATTTCATAATTATAGTAAGATAAAGATTTAGGGATTTAGTGAAATTGGGGAAATCCGGATTCAAAGGGGGATTTGAACAATTGACATAGGGAACTTGAAATTGATATACCCAATTGCATAAAAACATAATCAATTTCACATTTAAAGCATGAAATTAAAATGCTAGGGTTTTGAATTGGGGATTTAGGGTTAGGGTTCCTCATGAAATCAAAAACCAAGATAAATGAATGGAGGATTTTTACCCAGGAGGAAGAAAGAGCAGCTCCGGCGGTCCCGGTGGTGGCGCACGGTGGCGGCGCACAGCGGCTCCGGCGGTGGCAGTGGCGGTGCTTGGTCCAAAACGTGGAGGAAGATGCTGCCTTCCACGTGGTTGGTTCATTTCTGGAAAGGGAGGCCAAACGGTGGCCGGAAAACCCCAAAACAGTGGCGGTTCTACGGTGGCTCCGCCGTCAACGTTGTCCGTTTGCAAAAATGTTGGGCTAGAAATGTAGAGGAAGGTGAGGAGAGTAAAGTTACAAGGTTGGTTTGGTGAAAGGTGGCCGGACGGTGGCCGGAAAATGCTCTAACAGTGACGGTGGCCCCGTCGTCAACTTTCTCCGTTTGGAAAAATGTTTGGTTAGAATTGTAGAGGAGAAGATAAGGAACATTTCTATGGTTTTGGTTTTGGGAGGGGTGGCCGGACTTGGCCGGAAATGAAGAGAGAAGGAGAGAAAGTGTAGAGAGAGAGGGAGAGGCGCCGTTTCCAGGAAGAAGAAAGAAAAGAAAGAGAAGAAAGAAAAGAAAAGAAAAGAAAAAGAAAGGGAGAAAGAGAGAGTCAGCGGTGGGGTGGGGTTGCCCGATTTTTTTTTTCTTTCTTTTTTTGTAGTTATAGGTAAAAACTGAGTAGTTCAGATTAAGTCAAAAAAAGAAATAAATCTTGACCCTTTAATCTAAAAGCAAAGAGAAACAAATTTAAAGTTTCAAAATTCGAAATAAGATAGAGATTGATGATTAAATTTATCAACCTAGGAAATCATTAATCCAAAATAAATTTTTGATTAAATCCAAATCATTTTATTTTCAAATCTAAAATCAAATACATTAAATTTGAAAAATAATTTCCTTCAATCATATTATTTAAATTACTTAAATAATATTTTTCTAAATACATAATAATAATAATAATAACAATAGCATAATATTTGCCTTATAAAAGTTTATAAACTATGGTAACGCACCCAATAAAATAAATAAACTAATTTAAGCAAATAAAAATTCATTATTAACATATATAGGATTTTCGGGGTGTTACACATGGTGTGCCTTCGAGTATTATCTCGGACTGAGACCCGAGGTTTACTTCAAGGTTCTGGAAAAGCTTAAACAAAGCCTTAGGAACCAAGTTAAGGTTGAGTTATTCTTATCATCCCCAAACAGATGGTCAGTCAGAACTGACGATTCAATCGTTGGAAGATCTGTTAAGAGCATGTGTGTTGGAACACACGAGAAGTTGGGATGAGTTTCTTCCTTTGATTGAATTTACCCACAACAACAGTTATCACTCGATTATTGGGATGGCGCCATATGAAGCTTTGTACGGGAGAAAGTGTAGGACTCAATTGTGTTGGTATAAAACTGGAGAAAATTAGTTGTTGGGCCCTGAGTTGGTGCAACAGACAACAGAACAAGTTAAGTTGATCTAAGAAAAGATGAAGGCCGCAAAAGATAGGCAGAAGAGCTATGCTGATAAGCGGAGGAGACCTTTAGAATTCTAGGAGGGCAATCATGTATTTATAAGAGTTAACCCAAGGCCTGGTATTGGCAGGGTAATTCCATCCAGAAAGCTTACAGCCAAATTTATAGGACCATTTCAAATTTTTCGCCAAATTGGTCCAGTAACTTACCAAATAGCCTTACCACCTAAACTTATCAAGACTTCACGATGTTTTTCACGTATCCCAGCTTAGAAAGTACTACCCTAATCCATCGCATGTGTTAGAGCACAAATCAATCCATCTAAGAGAGAACCTTGAATACGAGGCTTTACCTGCTCGGATAGTGGATAGAAGGATCAAGGAGCTTCGTGGTAAACAGATTCCTTTGGTGAGAGTGGAATGGGACCCGGTAACCGGAGATTCAACATGGGAAAGAGAGGCTCAGATGCACCAACAGTACCCGTCGTTGTTTACAGGTATGATCGAGGAATTTTGGGGACGAAATTCTCTTTAAGAGGGGTGGTAATGTAACATCCCAGTTTTCGAAAAACTTAAATGAGGTAGATGGATTAGATTGGGTATTTATATGTTTGTTGATAATTATTATCATGGCTTGAAAGCGTGTTTAGAGAATATGTTAAGAGTAAGGACGAATTGGTTGAGAGAAGAATAACGGACAAAGGATCAGGAACAGAACGCTCAAGCGTGGACCAGTGTAATGCTCAAGCGTGCTAACGCTCTAGCGTGGAGAGTTTTGGACGCTCAAGTGTGGACCCTCTGACCAGTGACTGGCAGTGATGGGACATAAAGTGACACGTGTCGGTTACGCGTCGCGGGTGGCACGTGATGGCCGGTGCCACGGCGATGAGGAAACGTCAACGCTCAAGCGTTGTAACGCTAAAGCGTGGAGTTCCAGAACACTAAAGCGTTGTCAGCAGAGTTTTACATCTATAAATACTTGTTCATTTTTGGCTAGCACGAGTTTTCACCCTTCATACTGATACAGAGAGTTCGTGAGAAGGCCCATAAACAGGTTGGAAGCTTTCATTTGAGTTTGTGATGCATTCGTTAGTTCGATTCCAGTTCCGATTGTGTTTTCGTGATCAGCGCGACTCTTACTCCAATTCTACCGGTTTACTTTTGTGATTCGACGAGGGCAAGCCGAGGTTCCATATCTACCTACATTGTAGCTATACAATGTTCTCCTATGATTTAAGCTTCTATTCACGGTTTTAACTTCGTATTAGGGTTAACACTATAGCCTACGTGTTGTTTCTGTGATTAGGGCAAGTTTGGAAGTTGTGTGCGGAACCCTATGGAGCAAGTGCCCTGCCGCTATGAGGCTTAGAGAGGAGCCAAGAGTGCTCGTTGTGCTCGTGATTGTCACTACTTTCGCTATCAGGTGGGGAGAAAGAGTTACACACGTCAGGGAGGCAAGAGTAGTCCATATAGCTATATTGTATGTTTTATGTGTGTAGGGAAACCAAAACCCTACGTGAGGTTGAGCCCTGGCAAAGTATCACCTTTATGTTTGATACCCTAAGTTAGCAGATTTGTGATGCATGATAATATGTGCTATGTGTTGATATATGTGTACCTGTTATTCATGATAACTGATATTTGCAAAAGATGCATGAGGTGTTGATGATAATGACATGTTGGAATGTTATGCTATTTATTGCTTTATGGAGCATGTTGATCATTGATGAACTGTTGCATTATATCTTGAAATGCATGTATGTATGAGATTCTGAGGTTTAGCATGATTAGGGCTTTGACCCCGTGGTGGATGTTTGAGCTGATAATTGAGATTTGAGGTATAGTGGAGCTCGGAGCTCGTAAGGTTATGATGGGAGCTTCGAGCTCATATGGTTACAAGTGGAGCTTGGAACTCGTATGGTTACAGTGGAGCTTGGAGCTCATATGGTTACCTTTGGACCTTGGAGCTCATATTGCTAAGAGCAAGTTTGCATGTGTTGCGATATCAGCTCAAGAGCGATGGATGACATGAATAGCATATGCATTTGATGCCAAGTGGCGAGCCGTATAGTGTGAGGCATACGAGGTTGGTGAACTGAGTGCGGGTGCGAAAAACGGAAGGGTAGGTTTGAGTGATCTTGGGGATACATTGGACACAGGTGTACCCACATGAGACCGGTATAGTAGCGCCTATCATATCGTGGCGGTCCTGGAAACGTCCTACTATCTTGACTGGACCCTGAGTCTTTCTAGTTGCTAGTGGATCTTCCGGGGAGGCCTAGTTAACCCTCTTTGTTTGGGACAGTTGAGTTGTGATGCACTCTTATGGGTCACGGCGAGCGGAACGGATTACCGGAACGAACCAACTTATTGTCCGATGTGCGGATGTGATTTTGCCTTTAATAGGGTGTTTAGTATCGGCCGGCATGCATGGAAAGAGTATGTGTACATCTAGCTAGGGGACGACCGTAGTGTCGTGATATTGAGAGATGATTGTGTTTGCTATATGTTCTGCATTGCATCATCCCTGTCATAGATGTGCTGTATACCTTATCTCCCTATATTTTCTTGTATCACTACAACAGAAAATGCTTTTAATAGTGTTTATTTTTGGCATTTAATAGCGCTTTATAGCGCTATTAAATTGAGCGCTATTAAAGGTTAAACAAACAATAGCGCTTAAAAAGCACTATCTAGATCAAGAATAGATAGCGCTTCCTCAACGCTTCCTTGAGGAAGCGCTATCTAAAACCCAGTAATAGATGGCGCTTCCTTGAGAAAGCGCCATCTATTCCAGGGTTTTAGATAGCGCTTTATCAAGGAAGCACTATCTATTCATGCTTTAAATAGCGCTTTCTTGAGGAAGCGCTATCTATTCCCTGTTTTTTTTTTTTAAAATTATTTATTTTAATTTTCTCCTACTCTTCCCTGCACTAAGCAAAATCCAGACAGTACAAGCAAATATTTGGGACAATAATTGGCACAGTATACATAATTTCATTTCATTCATTATAAATGTTACAACAGTACTACATAACAATATTAATGTTATAATCAACACTAATTACCAAAAACTATTCTAGTACATATATACTAATTCAAACAACTAACTATCTAGTCTATATACCAAAAAGTACTCATGATGCACCCCAAAACTTCAACAAACCATCAACCTGCAAAAGTGGAGACAAATCAAGCTATTAAATGAACTTGAAGTATAATTCAATCTAATCATCACAACTCACAACTTAAATATAATACTAAAAAGACAAACTTAATTACCTTGATTCATAATAATATAGTTACACCACTCATCCATAATTTCAAATACTTGATCATCGGTGTATGAGTCATATTTACTATCGGGAAAGTACTGCATGCGATAGAAAAAGTAAATTAAGTTAGAATCAAAGTACATTCAAATGGTCCAAATGTAAGCGTAATTAAACCGAAATTACGTACCAACGATGGAATGTGAATTTGGTTATGAGCGATGATATCCTTAATTGGCGGGCGCACTATAAAACAAAAATAATAAGTTAATTGATTTTAAATTTAAATAATTGCATAATTACAATGTGAACCAATTAATACCTCTACAAAGATTCATTTAGTCTTTGATGATTTTGAAGATCGGGACTTGGCTCCCCTTTTGCATCCACGATGAATTGTCAAAGTACAGAAATGCAAAAACAAACAAATTCGTTAAGGTACACGTACAATTTGAATCGCAACATATATGAAATAAATTTCAAATCATTTTTCTTACTCGTTAAATATAGTCATAAACATTTTCCGCTGTGTAAAGGGTACATCCAATGGATCCATGTAGTAGATTGTGTCTTCCTTGGGATTGATCGCTAAAAATACCCAATGTCCCCTACAAAACAAGAATGAGTTAGCAAATCATAAGCAGATAATTAATCACAATAAAATACAACATCCTGAACTAAATGACTCACACTACGTTCACAGGTGCTGGAAAAAGGGAACCGACATCTAGACTTTCTAGCTCAAGGCAATCAACTATGTACTGTTTTTGCTCAGATATATGTGGATATAAAGCTGTTCTATCTGGGCATAAGAATACAAACCTCCCGGTGTTATTCGCGGCGATCAACATCTCTCGGTATAAGCACCTTTAATTAAAACATGTATAATAAGCGTTAATATTTAACTTTTTAAGAATAAAAGAAGTCATATATAAATTAAAGTTTGATGATGTATTACCTGAGATATACGTGATAGAATTTCCGTTTCACTTAATTTGCGGAGCAGACGTGCTCTGTTTTTAAAGATGGATTTCATGGGAAATCCGTTACATTTTAATGGGAAATTCGTTTTCTGATATGGTCCATTTTTATGGCTTGTTTCAATCCATTATCTCAGCAACGGTTATATGTGAAAATCGTACTCTCACGTTTTACGATCTGCTCCACGTCCGTTGAGTTTTTGGGTCACTGAACCTACTCCTCTCTTCAGCATACAAACACCATCGAGTATGAGTGAGTAAGGGTTTGGAAAAGCCAAGACAGAACCGGGTTGGCATTACAGCGTAAACGGGTTACGGCGTAAAACAGAGGAGCTTTAAAAGCAAGCAGAAAGCGTGTGAAGTGTTCGTGCAAAAGGTCTAAGAGCAAAAGGAACCAGAAGAGAAAGAAGAGAGAATCAAATAGCAATGGCGGGAGGTTGGTTTTCTTGATCCGTTTTAGCTTCTGCTGTATGATCTGAATATGTTGCTTTGATTTGTATAACATGTTTAGATCTCTGTATTCGTTTTACATTTGGTATTAGAGCCTTGTTTATGCCTCTGCCTTGCTTGCTCTTCTTGTATGGTTTTGAGTTTCAAAAAATTTCAGTATATGGGGATTGTGATTTGGACCATTTTAATTCGAACTAAAATAGGAAATCATATGCAAATCATTTAGCTATGCTTTCTGTGATTTTAAAGGGTGATTTTGGTGTTGAAAATGACTGAAATCGTCGGGTTTGACATCGGGGTCGCGGGTCGTAACCGGGTCAGAGTGACCTGGCTCAAGGTTGAAGACAACCTGAAATGAGGTCGTTACGGGAGTAACATTTTTTTTTGAAACAAATCTGTTTCACGGGTTGAGTAATAATAGGCTTGCGTGATCATGGTGCAGAGTAATGGTTTATCTATGCAAATATTATTATTTTATTCCTTTAAAATTGAAATCAACCCTTTATGAATCTGTCAACGTCAATTGAATGGTTTGCTTATTTCTTCTTCACGGGTTTTTGTATGGTATGAGTGACAGATGGGTCATTTCAAGTATGCATATATATTATTATTTATTCATTACTGAAATATGTCAGTATGTAATTTGTGATCACCGCATATGTCAAATTTAAATAATATTTATGCATCGATTTTGTCTTATATGCATGATGTAAAGAATGACATTTTGACTATGTGCATATATGTTAAAAGTTTATTCATTTAAAATCTATGTATGAAATTATGACTACTATGTGTCAAAGTTACGGTAGTAACATATATGCTTAGTCATTTAATCTATTTGCATGATTAGGATGTTATTATGCAAATATTTAGCTTAAATTAATGTTAAGTGATTAATATAATTTTCATTAATTAGGGAGTAGCCACAGCATCTTTAATTAATTAGAATTATATATTAAGTTTTATAATCACATTAAAACATTCATTTTAATTAATCATATGTGATGTAATAAAATCTACCCACAGGAACTTTGTTATATTTGTATGATTAGTTAGGATAAAATATCATATTATATTTCTTAATCTACCCACAAGAATTAAGAAAATGAGCATAATTTGATAGTTTTATCATAAGGTTACAATATGAATCTAATTGAGTAGGACTTTAGCCCACAGGCAAGTTTTATGTCTCTAGATCCAAGAATTAAGACATGATTTACATTGGTAAAACATGATATTTATTTTAGTCTCAAATTATATAATGAGCATGTATGATTGTTGTTTGCAGTTATTCAACCTGCGAATTTTTCTGATATTAAGTGTGATATTCCCGAATTACGAGGTGACAACTATAAGGTTCGGAAGGAGAGAATTGTTCTCCATTTGGGCTGGATGGACATTGATTATGCTATTAGGAAGGATGAACCACCGGGTATTACTGAAACCAGCGAGCCAGATGCGGTTAATCTTTATGAAAAATGGGAGAGATCTAATCGTCTCTCCGTGATGTTCATAAAGACCAAAATATCTGCTGGTATCTGTGGTTCTGTCGACCAGCATACTAAGGTTAAGGATCTTCTGAAAGCCATTGATGAACAGCTCGTCACATCTGAGAAGGCGCTTGCCAGCACCCTGATAATACAGTTCTCATCCATAAAGCTCACTGGGGTAAGAGATATGCGTGATCACATCATGCGCATGAGGGATATAGCGGCTCAGCTGAAAGCTTTGGAGGTTACAATGTCAGATACTTTCCTAGTGCACTACATTTTGTGCTCCCTACCTCATCAATATGGCCCTTTCAAAATTTCTTATAATACACATAAGGATAAGTGGTCAATTAAGGAGCTATTGACTATGTGTGTTCAAGAAGAGGAAAGGTTGATGATGGAGGAAGGCGAAAGAGTGAACTTGACTTTTGAAGGAAAGAAAAGGAAGGATCATCATGCCAAAAATAAGGGCAATATTCCTCCTCAGCCAGTCATAAAGAAAGAGTCAAAGTGTTTGTACAAGAAGAAAGGGCACATGAAGAAAGACTGCATAAAGTTTAAGAACTAGCTCGACAAGAAAGGTACTCCATTTGCATTTGTTTGTTATGAATCTAATATGGTTATTGTTAATCATAACATATGGTGGATTGACTCTGGTTCTACAATCCATATTTCTAATACCTTGCAGGGTATGGAAAACCTAAGGAAGCCAGTGGAAAGTGAACAATACATCTATTCAGGCGGGAAGATGAGTTCACATGTGGAAGCGATTGGGACATGCAGTTTAGTTTTAAGCAACAGCTTTATTTTACGTTTAGAAAAGACCTTTTATGTTCCAAGTTTTTCTAAGAATTTGATTTCAATTTCAAGACTTGAACCTTTGGGTTTATCTTTTAATTTTTCGGATTCTGGTTTTACTTTGTGCAATAAATCTGAAATTGTTGGTTATGGTGAATTACTTGATGGTCTTTACTATATTAAATTGCAAAATGATGCTGCTTATAATTCTATGCATGTTACTTCTGGGTTGCAACGATGTGTTGTGAATGAGGAATCCTCTATGTTGTGGCACCGGAGATTGGGACACATCTCCATTGAGAGAATTAAGCGATTAGTAAATGAAGGAGTACTTAGTACTTTGGATTTCGCTGATTTTGAGACTTATGTGGATTACATTAAGGGTAAGCAAACTAACAAGTCTAAAACCGGTGCAAAGAGGAGCTCAAACCTATTGGAAATCATACGTACAGATATTTGTTGTCCAGACATGGACGCAAACAGCCCGAAATACTTTATCACTTTTATAGACGATTATTCACGATATATGTATCTCTACTTACTTCGTTCTAAGGACGAAGCTTTAGATGCCTTTAAGGTTTTTAAAGTTGAAGTGGAGAAGCAATGTGGAAAGCAAATTAAGATCATGAGATCCGATAGAGGTGGAGAGTACTATGGTAGATACACAGAGAATGGACAAGCACCTGGTCCATTTGCGAAGTTTCTTCAAGAGCATGGGATTGTTGCCCAATACACTATGCCTGGTTCTCCGAATCAGAATGGTGTAGCAGAAAGGAGAAATCGAACTTTGATGGACATGGTGAGAAGTATGAGGAGTAACTCAAAACTTCCTCAATTCTTGTGGATTGAAGCGCTAAAGACGGCTGCATATATATTAAACCGAGTTCCGACAAAGGCTGCCTCAAAGGCACCTTGAGTTATTCAAAGGTTGGAAACCGAGTTTGAGACATATACACTTTTGGGGATGCCCGTCTGAAGTGAGAATTTATAATCCACAAGAGAAGAAACTAGACCCAAGGACTATTAGTGGGTATTTCATTGGATATGCTGAAAAATCCAAAGGTTATAGATTCTATTGTCCATCACACAGCACTAGGATTATGGAATCGAGAAATGCAAAATTTCTTGAAAATGACTTGATCAGTGGGAGTGATCAGTTTCAGGACATTGCTTCTAAAAAGGATCACTATGAAGCTCAACCCTCTGGATCAGGTGACAGATTGATTGTTTTTCACGCCCCTCAAGTACGAACGGGTGTTAGACAATTAGTAATTGAAGTTCCACAAGTTGTTGTAGATGATCCTATAGATCAAGTTGTTGATGAGGAACAACAAGACCATGTTGAACAACCTGTTGAACAGCCGGTTGAACAACAAGTTCCTCAAGAAGATAATGAGGCAATATTAAGAAGATCTACTAGAGTTAAAAGGTCAGCAATTCCTAGTGATTATGTTGATCCTGAAACGTTTTCACTAGCCATGAGTTCTAAGGAATCGAATTTGTGGTATAATGCCATGAAAGATGAGATGGATTCTATGGCATCTAACCAAGTGTGGGATCTCGTTGAGTTGCCTATTGGTGTAAAAACCGTTGGATGTAAATGGGTTTAAAACAAAGAAAGACTCACAAGGCAACATCGAGAGACATAAGGCAAGACTTGTCGCCAAAGGATTCACTCAAAGAGAAGGAATCGACTACATAGAGACATTTTCTCCTGTATCCAAGAAAGATTCTCTTCGAGTAGTTATGGCATTAGTAGCTCATTTTGACTTTGAGTTACATCAAATGGATGTGAAAACAACATTCCTCAATGGTGAACTAGAGGAAGAGGTTTACATGAAACAACCTGAAGGATTCTCCTCTAGTGATGGTGAGCACTTAGTCTGCAAGCTTAATAAATCATTTATGGATTGAAACAAGCCTCCCGCCAATGGTATTTAAAATTTCATGAGGTCGTCACTTCATTCGGTTTTGAAGAGAACGTCATGGATCAATGTATATACCAGAAGGTCAGTGGGAGTAAGATTTGTTTTCTTGTGTTATACGTGGATGATATTTTGCTTGCGACTAATGATAAGGGTATGCTATATGAGGTGAAACAATTTCTCTCGAAGAACTTTGATATGAATGATATGGGAGAGGCATCTTATGTCATTGGCATTAAGATCCATAGGGAAAGATCTTGAGGCATTTTGGGTTTGTCTCACGAGACTTATATCAACAAAGTTTTAGAGAGATTTAACATGAAAGATTGTTCACCGAGTGTAGCTCCCATTGTGAAGGGTGACAAACTGGATTTGAGTCAGTGCCCCAAAAATGAGTTGGAGCAGGAACACATGAAAAACATTCCATATGCTTCAGCTGTTGGAAGCCTTATGTATGCTCAGGTTTGTACCAGACCTGACATTGCATATGCTGTTGGAGTTTTGGGAAGATATCAGAGTAATCCAGGTGTTGACCATTGGAAAGCTGCAAAGAAAGTGATGAGATATCTTCAAGGGACAAAGAACTACATGCTCATGTACAGACGGACTGGTGGTCTGGAAGTGACTGGCTACTCCGATTCAGACTATGCTGGCTGCATTGATACCCGGAAATCAACATCTGGTTATGTTTTTATGCTAGCTGGTGGAGTTGTATCTTGGAGAAGTGCGAAGCAGACCTTGACTGCTACTTCCACTATGGAGGCCGAGTTCGTTTCTTGTTTTGAGGCTACCTCGCATGGTGTATGGTTGAAGAGTTTCATATCTAGGCTTAGAGTCATGGACTCTATTTGTAGGCCATTGACGTTGTATTGTGACAACTCTGTTGCGGTATTTATGGCTAAGAACAACAAAAGCGGAAGTCGAAGTACGAATATCGACATCATGTATTTAGCTATAAGAGAACGTGTTAAGGAAAAGATAGTGGTCATTGAACACGTTAGCACTGAGTTGATGATTGTCGATCCTTTGACTAAAGGCATGCCACCAAAGAATTTTAAGGATCATGTAGTACAAATGGGACTTGGTTCCATGATGTAGTTTTCGTTGTACTTCTCGTTGTATGTACATTTACTGTTTTCGATGAAACTCTTATTCAGTTTGATGTTTTCTCATATGTTTTGTGCACATATTTGTTATTTTGAGAAATATCATTTGGTTTTGACCTAGAATAAACATGTGGTTTATTCATTAATTTAAGGGCAAGTATTGAGAGACTTAATATATTGTGATACATGGAAGATAATACTCGCTGTTAGAGGACATATTGCCATGATTCATATATTTTGTTTCTTATTACGATTGATGATGGGTTAGATGGACCAAGTGGGAGAATGATAGAATTTCCGTTTCACTAAATTTGCAGAGCAGACGTGCTCTGTTTTTAAAGATGGATTTCATAGGAAATCCGTTACATTTTAATGGGAAATTTGTTTTCTGATATGGTCCATTTTTCTGGCTTGTTTCAACCCATTATCTCAGCAACGGTTATATGCAAAAATCGTGCTCCCACGTTTTACGCTCTGCTCCACGTCCGTTGAGTTTTATGATGGCCAGAACTCTATAAATGGGATGTGTTGCTCTCTGTTTTGGGTTACTGAACCTACTCCTCTCTTCAGCATACAAACACCATCGAGTATGAGTGAGTAAGGGTTTGGAAAAGCCAAGACAGAACCGACTGGCATTACAGCATAAACGGGTTACGGCGTAAAATAGAGGAGCTTTGAAAGCAAGCAGAAAGTGTATGAAGTGTTCGTGCAAAAGGTCTAAGCGCAAAAGGAACCAGAAGAGAAAGAAGAGAGAATCAAATAGCAATGGCGGGAGGTTGGTTTTCTTGATCCGTTTTAGCTTCCGCTGTATGATCTGAATATGTTGCTTTGGTTTGTATAACATGTTTAGATCTCTGTATTCGTTTTACAATACGCTAATATCAGTCTGTGACATTTCGTCACAAGTGATAACATCGTTGAGTTCGTCTTTATCCACTGATAGCGTATGTTGATAACCCAGAATTTCTTCATCCATCTCCAATTCTATTACAGCTCTCAAGCCTTTTTTTACCAGGATCCTCATGTAGGATATACAATCATATAAGCTTGCTGCTATAGGAGGCCGAGAGGACTGCTGCCTCTTAGGGGATGTAATGGACCCCTTTGTATGCTCCTTGTTAATTATAGGAGGTCGGGACTCTACAATCTTCTTGCCCTTGTCCTTGGATTTGGAATTTTCGGAGATAATCTACATATTGCAATACAATATTTAGTGACCACCCAGTTTAATAAATATATACAACATATCATAATGGATATTAATTATTAACATACCTGCACGAGGTTGATTGGCCATGCGACAAAGGTACCTATTGCATGATCCACTAAAATGACATCAGCATGCTCAATTGGTACAGGCAATGGTGCATGCCCCTCCAGTGCAACTTCAATCTTCACTTTCACATGGCTAGGAGGTAATGGTAGGTTATGCAATGTGGCACCCTCCTCATTAACGACCATCGCCTTAGCGACAATGCGATGAGTTGGGTGCTGTAGATACAAGTTGCACAGATTTATGCCCTAAACCAATGATAAACGAAATATTAATTAGTATGAATTAAACAATCAATGCAATACATAATATTAAAAACATATCATTGATAAGTATTACCTCGGGAAGGGGTATATACGGTGACATAACAGTGCAACTATCTCTGACACTGTGCGGGGTAGGGGTAGGAAGATCATCAGCTGGCTCATAATCAGCATGTCCTTGCTTATCATGCTTGTTAGCCTTAACTCCTCTACTTCACAAGTTAGCTCAGCTAGCCTCCTTTGCGTCTTCAATTGAGTCAACATATCTTGATGTTTTGCGCGTTGTTGTGCCCCAAAAACAATCCTCTGGGAGACAGCAAACCCCACACCCCTTAGGTGATCGGGGTATTCTTCGAGATTCAATGCTCGTGCAAGAATGTCTTGACGGTCAACGCAGTCTGTTATCTCCCCCTGTGATACAGACTCTGATAAGGACACCTGTGACACAAATATTAACGAACAAATTAAGATGTTAAACATAATTATAATAAGAAATGTATAAATGAACTAAGTTAATTAATGAGGGCATATACTTACAATTCTGTCAGCCACTTCCTTAGTGGCGGGGTGCAAAATCTGGCCATCATGGCCCATGCGAGCTGTCATCCATAAAGTACCCCGCTCAACTGCCTCGGTGGTAGGATCCCCTCCTGCCCTCTTCAGCTGTACATTTGAATACACAAATTAAAGAAATTCATCAATGTTAAGGAAGAAATCATAAGTGGGTTAATCAACAAGTTATAAGGATATATTGTACTTACAATTTGTTCCTCGAGGCCATCATAACCCATAGGCCTTGCCAAGTAAGGGTACGGAGGGTTTGACGCTCTAATCCGATTTGCTTTACTTGTTTTCTATATAGACACGAAAGTATATGTGAATGCATTATTTAATATATATATATATATATATATATATATATATATATATATATATATATATATATATATATATATATATATATATATATTAAGTTAACAAACGGGGTTATATTGTACATACCTTAAATGCCTTGTTTTCTGTGCATGTCGTTACAAAAGATCTCTAGTCGTCCACCTTTATCATGTCTGCATACTTTGCTGGAGGCTCATGTCTGACATTCCCACCCTCATCTTTTACATACTTGTTCGTCAACTTTGTTCGGAATGTCCAGTGACATCTTCCGGCAATCTGGAGTACCATTTTCGTCCAAGACTCATCAATGTTAAAAATAGTCTGCAAAAACGATAAAGGTGTAAGTTTAAAAGTATACATGTTAATTAAGAAACTAATGTTAATTAATTATTACTTATTTACCTGTATATCCTGCCAGATGTGTGATTTGGCCTCATTCAATGTTTTATCCTTCCACGTCTTGCATGTAATTGGGACCGCTTGTCAGACTACGACCCTAATGTAACTCTTTAGCTCCTTCCCATTGTCACCAATGGGTTTGCCTTTTGTATTCCAGGCAACCTGATAAAATGATACACTTGCATTAATAAAATAAAGAAACACTTAATTAATAATGATCTTATATATATACCTGTAATATCACGCCTACACTCCTCTTAAGGATCAAATTCTTCTTGAACGTCGGTCCATGACGCCTTATTTTTGTTTCGGGCGCCTCTAGGCTAGAATCCGAACTACCATCATGATCACTAGATGAAGTCATGATCTGCAACACAAGTAAAAACGTCAGATCACAATATAAATTAGAAAAACATGTTTAAGTAAGTTTAATTGATGAAGAAATTAAAAATAACAAAATCACGAGCTATATGTTTAAGTAAAAATGATGAATATAAATTTAAATTAATGATGAAATTAAGAAAACAAAATCTGCTTCCATGTTTAAGTAAATCTTTTCCTCTTCCTCATTGGATTTAGACTTGTGTGTCCCTTTTGGTACGAAACAATGGATTAACCCAAAGACCCTCGTCATGATCATTTCTAATGTACAAACCCTCGTCTATAGTTGGATTGGACTGAAGTGATTGAGATGTTCTGCAGATTTTCAATCCCATTAACAATCGTTTTGTTAGTCAATAGAACGATGGACCACTTCATATCAGCTGGATAGATGACATAGTACACTTGTTGAGCTTGCGATGCTAAAATAAAGGGCTCATCTTTATACCCCACCTTACTGAAATCCACACGCAAGAACCCCAACTCATCCATCTATACACTGTTATTATTGTCAACCCACTTGCATTGGAACACAGGCACCCGAAACATCGTGTAATCCAACTCCCATTTACGTTCAATTACCCTGAAATATGACATATTCGCGTATATGGGGTTTCTGTCTTTGGCACTTGAGATATGCATGGCTTGAGCTACAAGAGTTATGCCACTATTTTGCATTTTACTCTAAACATCTTGTTTTTTGTATAAAATGTGAACCCGTTCATCAGATAACCAGTGTAAGAGAAAACATGTATTGTTGGACCTCTCGCTAACCATCTCAACCTTTCTGAAACCGATGTAGGATTTCTAGCAAACTCTGCAGAAATGTGTTCTTTTAGCCACGGTATGAAACATCGATTATGTTCTCTTGTCAACCAATTCTGACTCTTATTGGGATACAAACCCTGAATTATGTGCTTGTGTTTTTCAACATGTGACTCAACCTCATCGGCATTGTGCAGAACATACAAGTGTGCTTGCTCCCATTCGTTGTATAGTCACTAGTTCAGTTCCAGTAATACCTGGACCCATCGTTCTCCCTGTGTGATGAGACTTTGTCAACACTATGGACTCAACATCAGTGAGGTACTCGGTACAAAACTCAACAGCTTCTTCGACTATGTAAGGTTCAACTACAACCCTCTGGTCGTGATCGGTTTTTCACATACGCTTTCAATATCTTCATGTAACACTCAAAAGGGTACATCCATCTCATATAAGCAAGCCCACACAACTGTGTCTCTCTGACTAGGTGAACAGTTAAATGAACCATTATATCAAAGAATGAAGTCGGGAAATACATTTCAAGTTCACACAAAGTCACAACAATCTCTTTCTGCAGTGCCGGCAACTTCCCAGGGTCAATCACCTTACTGCAAGTTTCCTTGAAGAAGAAACAGAGTTTAGTCAAGGTCTCCCGCACTTTGTTAGGCAAAATTGACCGTATACCGATAGGTAGCAAATTCTCCATGAGGACATGGCAATCATGAGACTTTAGACCCTTTAACTTCAGATCTTTCATATCCACGAGGTTCCTAATGTTTGAAGAGTACCCCTCTGGAACCTTAACTCCATGAAGAAACTTACAAAGAGCAAATTTTCTCTTTTCTAGCTAGAGTATGAGCGGCCGGAGGTAGATATGTACGTTTCCCCTTCTTTGTTGGTCCCAACTCTTGTCTCAATCCCATACTAACCAAGTCCAGCCTTGCATTGATGCCATCTTTAGTCTTGCCTGGCACATTAAGTAAGGTACCAATGACACTATCAAAGACATTTTTTTCAACATGCATCACATCAATGAAATGTCTTACGTATAAGGATTTCCAATATGGCAGCTCAAAGAAGATCGACCTTTTCTTCCACCCTCTTGTGGCAAGCTATCGTGCAAAAGGTTTTCCGAATTCAATGTTCAAATCTTGTACCTTTTCAAACATTTGCGCACCCGTCAACGGAGAAGGACTTCTACGGTTTTCTGTATTCCCATTGAATGCCTTTCGCCAGAACCGATAATGATGATCTGATTGCAAAAATCTATGGTGCCCAAGGAAGACATTCTTCTTACCATGTTCCAATCGTATCCAATCTGTATCATCTTCACAAATAGGACATGCACACTGACCTTTGGTACTGTATCCTGACAGATTACTGTATGTCGGAAAGTCATTAATTGTGCCGAATATCATAGCTCTTAAGGTGAAACTTTCTTCTTTATACCCATCGAACACCTCTACACCCCTCTCCCACATTTGCTTCAAGTCTTCAATTAAAGGAGCCAAGTATATGTCAATATCATGTCCTGGTTGTTTGGGCCCATAAATTAACAAAGACAACATCATATATTTACGTTTCATGCATACCTATGGGGGTAGGTTGTAGATCACCAAAATCACAGGCCATGAACTGTGAGAGCTACTTTGAATACCATGCGGATTAAATCCGTCAGTGGACAATGCAAGCCTTAGGTTTCTTGGTTCTTGTCCGAAATGAGGATAATCATGATCAATTCTTTTCCATTGAGGAGAATCTATGGGGTGCCGTAACTTGCCATCTCTAATCCTTTCATCCTCATGCCATGTCAAGTGCTTTGCATCTTCCGAGCAACGATACATGCGCCTAAATCTAGGAATTACTGGAAAATACCACAGAACCTTCTCCAGAGCCGATTCTTTCTTCATATACCGTGAGGCATTACACTTAGGTCACATCTGTAAATTTGCATAATCTTTCCGAAATAAAATGTAATCGTTAAGACAAGCGTGTATCCTCTCATAGCTCATGCCAATAAAGCATAACATTTGTTTAGCCTCATATGTCCTACTAGGAAGCACATTATCCTCCGGCAACATATCTTTCAATAATGCGAGTAATTTCGTAAAGCTCTTATCTGTCCATCCATTGCCCGATTTCAAGTTATACAACCTTAACATCGCCGACAATCTTGTGAATGTAGTACAACCCTCATACAACGGTTTCTCTGCATCACTTATCAACTTCTCAAACATTTCAAGACAATCACGAAGATCTTCTTCAACTGCGTGTGTCATCTCTTAAAAACGGTCGCCCTCATATGTATTTGTACCGGTATCATTCGCCGCATATCTTTCACTAATATTCCCCATATCACTAGATTCAACTCTTGTCTCACCATGCTTTGTCCTACAGGTATAACTTTGACCAATTCCATAGCACACTAAATGTCCTTCCAACTGAGCTACACTAACTCGTCTTGTATAACAACAACTTAGACGGGGACATATGATTCTACTAGAGTCTTCAGCATGCCGAACCGCAAATCTAATAAAATCTTACACTCCGTCTCTATATTCATTCGACAAACGATTGGCAGACATCCACTTCCAATCCATATTTTCCCAATCTACGGTAATTATTTTGAGTTTAGAGAGGTTGGCGACTACCTTTGTTAAGAACTACAAGAATGCATGACGCATGCTTACTTCATACTACAGGGTGAGGGTCCTATCCTATCCAAGATTGTAAACTCGGCATTATATTATTGTATGTCCTAATTACTTCTTATTCTAAGAAAATTTCGATAGCATTTCCACTTAGTTCTCCAAGCACACAATTTAATTCAGGTGATATTATGACCCAAATTAAGTGTACGTGTACCCAAAGAACAATGAGAAAATACAAACCAATGAAATTTTCTTAGATCAGAAGTAATATTTAAGGCATACAATGATATGTATTGAATGCGAAGTTTACCATCTTAGACGGTCCACTTTGGACAATTCAAGAAAAAGTTATATACTGTGCCATGGCACAATATACAAATCGTTCTTGAACAGGAAACTAAGCTTAATGCATGTGCATACCAATAAAAAAATAAACATGCCTACTGCTATAAAACACAGGGGAATAACATATATGTGTACCAGAGTGAAGCCGAGCAGCCTGAGAGGATCCAAAATCCAAGTTTACTCAAATCAAGCAAAGACCAATAGAACTAAAACTGAAATCACACAGACATGAGCACAAATCAATGCATGTATACTGATAAAAATGCTTATTGTGATAGCATAAACCAAGTTTACATTTTAAACAACAACACCCCCAACATCACAGGTAATATTTTTTTTATTAAAAATAATATGAACAAAGATAGTTCATGGTTCAAGGAAAAATATACGCAGGTAATAAGCAAAGTTTATAAAAAATAAAAATTAAAAAATTCATTAGTAGCAACAACAAGAGAATTGCAGCAGCATAAGGAAAAATTGTCTCACTTTCTCCCCCCATTTTAAATGCTCAACAATCAAATTATTTACAAAATGCAAACATGGAATTTTCATAAATTACAGGAGTTATGCACTGCCACGCTATAAGCACCCAAAAAAAAAAAAATTGGCTTTCTCCTTGCTCATATAATCAACCAGAAAATTCACATACACATTGCACACTGCTTTATTGCACATAAATGGACAGGATGACATAGAATAGATTCTTATTTATTAGCTTCTATCCAAACCTAGCAATAGACAGATTCCTCTAATTTGTTCAAGTAAAAACTCACTTTAAAATATTTACTACTACAGACCAACAAAACTAGTGCAATATATCTGATGTTGGTTCGGCCTTTTGTTGGTCATATGACTCAATTTAATAGTGAAATAGCCAAACAATGTCATAATCCATATAACAGATTAGTATAATGTAGTTTACTAATATAGTTCCCAACTTTCATGGCTCAGTTCATAGGCAAACCCTTCAAATTAGTCAAGTGAAAAGTATTAGTAAGCATAGATTTCGAGCTGGAAGTAGTTTAAGTGCTAACATTTGCATGAATGAATAGTTATCAAATTAATCATCTTAATGTGAAGCAAGCAAATCATAAGAATATAAAAATCCTAGGTTACCATATGAATGTGAAGCAGAAACAGGGGAAGGAGAGAAAACCAAACAGTGGTGAGGAGGGGTAGTACCTAGGCGTGGACCGCGACTGAGATGAGAGAGTGAGACTGAGGAAGGAGCTAACTGGTAGGCAGCGGTGGAGAGGTGGAGAGACGTACAAGGTGGTGGTGGTTCACGTAGGAGAGAAAACCAAACGGTGGGGTTTTCTGGTTGTTGTTTGAAAGGGAGAGGCAAGGTGGGTGGTAGTGGTGGCTTGTCAACTGGTCTTAATGTCGTTCGAGGTGGCGGCGTTCGTGTAGTGGTGGTGGTGGTGGTTCGCGCGAGGAGGATGCAAGGAGCTAGGTGTTCGCAGAGTGAAGTGAGGAGGGAAGTGTTTTTAGTGGGAAGTTTTAGTAACTGATTAATTAAAAATGAGAATAGATAGCGTTTCCTTGAGCAAGCTGTTGGAACCAAAGTGGTCATGGTCCAGATAATCCCTTAAGTTTTGATGTTAACAAAGAGCTAATTTAAGATGAACAAAGATTTGTTATGGACTAATGTTTTATATTAAGTGTGCAGGACAAATCTAAATTGAGTCTAAAGACTTTGTCTCGTCCAACATAGTCCAAAGACGTTATCTCGTCTGACATAGTCCAAAGTCGTTATCTCGTCCAACATAGTCCAAAGACTTTATCTCGTCCAACACCTATTCTTGGTTTACGACTGGACGATAACTTATAGAACCATTGAGTCCAAAGACTCTTTTGGTTACCTTCTGTAATAGCTAGTCCAATAAATGTCTTTTTAAATTTCAAGCGCGAATATCTTTGTAAAAGCATTTGAAATTATTATTCCATGTAAAAGGCTTATACCAGTGGGACAAAACATTCTCTGTAAGATTCGTACAAAAGAAAAGCATAAGCCAGAATGTCTCTATCACCTAAAGAAGTTGACCTTCTTGTTTTGGATAAACAAAAGGCAACTTTCGTTCTACTCAGAGGATATGTCAGCACCACTTTTAGCTATCTCCCTGATAGTCTATTCTGCTGATCAGAAACTTCAGAAGCTATCAAACTCAACGGATCAAATGCATTCAATGCTCATCAGAACGGATCCTTTTCCATCCGTTGAAGACTGAAGACTGCTCAAAGAAAAGAAGCTATATATACCTTCATCTTTTGAAAGTGCATAATTAAGAAACGTTGAACGAAATCGAACTTGAGCAAAAATACAAGTGAAGCTGCACATAGCATTTCAAAATCCTTCAAGAGATCAAAGAGAAAATCTCAAAGCTAGAAAAGCTACTCTGATTCTCACTTTCATATTACTCTCTGTGTAGAGTTGTTTTCAAGAGTCTAAGCTTTAGTTTCGAATTCTCACATTTAGTGAGTTAGTAGAACAATCTTTTTCAAAACCTTAGTTTGGTTGAGCCTGAAGAGGCTTGTCTGTAAAAGAATACTTAGAGAACCTGAAGAGGTTGAGAATACTGCCTGAAGAGGTGTTGAATACTTTGTAACAAAAGGTTTTGTTATAGTGGATAAAGCTCTCAAGTAGAGAGGACTGGACGTAGCTCTTTGGTGAAGAGTGAACCAGGATAACATCTTTGTGTTCTTTTCTCTCCCTTACTCTTATTTTAGATTATTATCTAATTAACTAACTGGGATTGAATTGCCTTTCTTTACGCTGTCAAACTAAGTTAGCGTCCAACGTGGTGTTTGGAAGAGCTCTTCAATCATTTTAGCGTCCAATCTTGAGAAAAACATTATCTGCTTACGAAAAGAATTTAAAATTCTCTAAAACACAATTCAACCCCCCTTCTTGTGTTTCAAACAGGTTCCTTCAATTGGTATCAGAGCTCAGCCTCTGGGTTGAGCACTTTGCCGTGTAGAGGAAAAGATCCTACTGCAGATATGTCTGGACCAGGTATGCCAAGCGGGAGTCAACCAGTTATGGAAGGCACTTCCATGACCAGACCGCCGTTCTTCAACGGTACTCATTACCTGTACTGGAAGGAGAGATTCAAAGGTTTCATCCTCAGTACAAACTCAGCTCTCTGGGCCAGAATCACAAACGGTCCTAACGTTTGTCTCAACTCTGACGGGACAGACAAAGCAGAGGACGACTGGACAGATGCTGAACGGGCTAGAATGGAACAGAATCATAAAGCAAGATATGCTTTAATGTGTGCTCTCAGTCCTGAAGAATTTCAGAAGATTCACGCATGTGAATCAGCCAAACAAATATGGGACACCTTGTCTAATCTCCATGAAGGGACAACCAAGGTGAAGGACTCTAAAATCATCATGCTGGTTGGCCAGTATGAAATGTTCACCATGGCTGAAGGAGAGTCCATCCTTGACATGATGGGTCGCTTTCAGACGATCATCAACAATCTGAAATCCCTTGGAAAGGTCTACACTACCAAGGAGAATGTCACCAAGATTCTTAGGAGTTTGCCTAAGAAATGGAGACCTCTTGTCACTGCAATCACCCAGGCCAAAGATCTCTCCACTTTGACTCTGGATGATCTTGTCGGGACGCTTCAAGTTCACGAGCAGGAGCTTGATCTTGACAATCCAGGAAAGAAGAACAAAGGGATTGCCCTGAAAGCTCATAGGTCCAACAACTCAAAAGCCTTAAAAGCTGATGAGTCCAGTGATGAAGCTGATCAGTCTGATGATGATGTATCAGACGATGACGAGCTATCCTTTATCTCCAGAAAGATTCAGAATATGTGGAGAAAGAAAAATGGAATGAAGAGAAGGCCATTCCAAAAGAAAAGCTTCAAGGATCATGCTGAACCCAAGGATAAAAGTCAGCTGGTCTGTTTTGAATGTAACAAACCAGGACACTTCAAAGCTGATTGTCCTACGCTAAAGGACAAAAAGAAGTTCTTCAAAAAGAAGAAAAAGAACTTCATGGCAACTTGGGAGGACTTGAACTCTTCTGAAAAAGAAGAAGAAGAAACAAATGAAGAGGCTAATCTATGCCTATGGTCCAACAAGCAAGATGAAGACTCTTCGGACGATGAACAATTTGTTGTTCCCGGAGAAAGAAGTCAGGAGTCTACCTCTGGAAGAGGAAGGAATGTGAATGTTCCACCCATCTTCAAGGGAACAGACTATACTTATTGGAAATCAATGTTCCAATTATACGTCCAAGCTCAAAATTATGAGCTGTGGGACATCTTCACAAACGGAGATTATCGTCCAACGATTACCCATGAGGACGGTTCAACATCGTCCAAACATGAAACAGACTGGACGAGTGATGATATCAGACGATGTTCTCAGAATGCCTATGCCAACTGGTGTCTTGTCAACGCCCTTGATCGTCCAAGATTGGACATGGTCTCGCAACTCCAAACAGCTAAGGAGAAGCTGGACGCTCTGGAACATCTGTTCAGACCAAGGAGCTCGTCTACCTCAAATCTCTGCCTAATGGCCAAAAGTTCTTCGGACGCTGAATCAGAAGATGACGAGGTATCCGTTTCTGACTCTCTTCAAGAAGCATATGATGAACTGCTAAATGATTCTTCTATATTGCATCATCAATACATCGTGCTTAAGAAAAAATTGTCAAAACTAAATAAGGAGTTGGAAGAGTCCAACAAACTAAATAAGCAGCTTGTTGAAGAGAATCATAAGCTTAAAGCTGAGAATGTCAGTCTAACTGACAAACTCACCTCTGAGTCCAGTGAACCTCATGAGGTAACTAGACTAAAACAAGAGGTATCTGATCTCACCAAAAGCGTAACTAAGCTTGTTGGAGGATCAGAGAAGCTAGACCTGATATTGAGGTACACTAGATCACCTCATGATAAGTCTGGCCTAGGCTATGACTCTGAGAAACAAACTGCGTCTCAGAAAATATCAGGGTCCAACAAAAATCACAAGGCTTTTCATTCCTATGGAAAGCAAAAAGAAAATAAATTGCATGCATCCAGAACTTACTGTAAGATTTGTGGAAAGAGTGGTCACACTTCTTCAAAATGCATTTACAAAAATAAAAACAAAATGCATGGACGAAGACCACCAACTAACCCAAAAGGACCCAAGTCTATCTGGGTACCTAAGAATATGATAATACCTGTTGCAGATCTGCTTAGCAACACAAAAAAGACCCCAGTCCTGGTACTTGGACAGTGGTTGCTCACGTCACATGACGGGAGAAAGGTGTATGTTCCAAGAAATCCATGAGAAGTCTAGTGGATGGGTCACCTTTGGAGGCAACCAGAAGGGTAAGATAGTAGGAATAGGTAAGATTGGTAAGCATCCTCTTCCCTCTATTGATAATGTTCTTCTGGTTGAAGGATTAAAACACAACTTGCTTAGCATAAGTCAATTATGTGACAGTGGGTCTGTTGTTTCCTTCAATAAAGGTGAATGTATGGTCAAGAACCCTGATGGGTCCATCTTATTCACTGCCAAAAGGCAAAATAATCTGTACAAGATTAATTTGGGGGAACTTTCAACTCAAAGTGTATCATGTCTGGTGTCTGTTGAAGATGAGCGATGGATCTGGCACAAAAGACTTGGTCATGCTAGTATGAGATTAATCTCTAAACTAAACAAGCATAACCTTGTAAGAGGCTTACCAAAGATTGTGTTTAGATCAGATGCTCTCTGTGACGCTTGTCAAAAAGGAAAACAAGTTAAGAACTCGTTTGAGTCCAAAAACATTGTTAGTACTTCTAGACCACTGGAATTGTTGCATATTGATTTGTTTGGTCCAACAAGGACGGCCTCTGTCAGTGGTAAGAAATATGGACTTGTCATAGTAGATGACTATACTAGATGGACATGGGTTAAGTTCCTTGCTCACAAGGATGAGTCTATCAAGGTCTTTTCTATATTCTGTAAGCGAGTTCAGAATGAAAAAGGCGTATTCATCAGCTCGATCAGAAGTGATCATGGTGGCGAATTTGAAAATGAGCTTTTTCAAAGGTTCTGTGATGAAAGTGGTATTCATCACAATTTCTCTGCTCCTAGAACTCCACAACAAAACGGTGTTGTTGAGAGGAAGAACCGATCTCTTCAAGAGATGGCTAGGGCAATGCTCAGTGATAATTCTGTCCCTAAGCACTTCTGGGCTGAAGCTGTAAATACTGCCTGCTATATTCAAAACAGAATATACATAAGACCAATCTTGAATAAGACTCCTTATGAATTGTGGAAAGGACGCAAACCCAACATCTCTTATTTCCACCCTTTTGGATGTCAATGTTTTATTTTAAATACTAAGGATCAACTAGGAAAGTTTGATGCCAAAGTAGATAATGGAATATTGTTAGGATTCTCTGAAACGTCTAAAGCTTTTAGAGTCTATAACTCTAGAAAGTTGATTGTTGAAGAATCCATTCATGTTAAATTTGATGACAAACAGCCTGATAAGAGATTATCAGAGCTAGATGATTCTTTTGCAGATATGAATCTGAATGATTCAGATGCTCGTCCAACAACCAACAAAGACGAGGCATCAGACGCTACGATGGACGCATCATCGTCTCAGCAAGCTGTAAATACCCCTCGTTCATGGCAATTCAGAACTTATCATCCCGAGGATCAAATCATTGGCAAACCTAATGATAGCATCCGGACAAGGTCAACTTTCAGAGAGCAAGCTGACTCAGCCTTCATCTCTGAGATGGAACCAAAGTCTGTGGACGAAGCCTTATTGGACGAGTGCTGGATCCTCGCTATGCAAGAAGAGCTCAACCAGTTTCAACGTAGTGACGTTTGGACGCTGGTCTCCCTGCCTAAGGATAAGTCTGTAATTGGAACCAAGTGGGTCTATCGCAACAAGCTGGATGAGGATGGCAAGGTGGTAAGGAATAAAGCAAGGCTAGTTGCCCAAGGCTACTCACAAGAGGAAGGTATTGATTATACTGAAACCTTTGCTCCAGTTGCTAGATTAGAAGCTATACGCATCTTACTTTCATATGCTGCACATCATAACATCATGCTTTACCAAATGGATGTAAAAAGTGCATTTCTAAATGGTGTAATTAATGAAGAAGTATATGTTCTCCAACCACCCGGTTTTGAAGATCAGAACCGTCCTGAGCATGTATATAAGCTTAAGAAAGCTTTATATGGACTCAAGCAAGCTCCTAGAGCTTGGTATGAGAGACTCAGCTCTTTCCTAATGGAGAATGGCTTCTCGAGAGGAAAAGTGGACACAACTCTTTTTAGAAAAGTGAATAAAAAGGAATTTATTGTTGCTCAAATTTACGTTGATGATATAATATTTGGTGCAACTGATGAATCTCTTTGCCAAGAATTCTCTGAATTAATGCAAAGGGAGTTTGAAATGAGCATGATGGGAGAACTAAAATTCTTCCTCGGACTTCAAGTAAAGCAAACTTCAGACGGAGTGTACATTCATCAGACGAAGTACACAAAGGAGCTTCTAAAACGCTTCAAGTTGGACGATTGTAAACCTATGAATACACCAATGCATCCAACGTCCGTGCTAAACAAAGATGATAAAGATAAAAAGGTAGACCAAAAGGTATATAGAGGTATGATTGGTTCCCTCTTATATCTAACTGCGTCCAGACCTGATATCATGTTTAGCGTTTGCTTATGTGCTCCTTTTCAATCTGATCCAAGAGAGTCTCATCTCTCAGCAGTAAAAAGAATCTTTAGATACTTAAAAGGTTCTACTAATCTGGGTCTTTTGTATAAGAAAATTGATGAATACAGATTAGTTGGATTCTGTGATGCTGACTATGCTGGAGACAGAATAGAAAGGAAAAGCACAAGTGGAGGGTGTCACTTCATTGGTGCTAATCTCGTCTCATGGTCAAGCAAAAGGCAAAGCACAATTGCTCTATCAACTGCTGAAGCTGAGTACATTGCTGCAGCCAGCTGCTGCTCACAACTGCTATGGATCAAACATCAGTTGGAAGACTACAACGTGTTTGTAAGCAACATCCCTATCATGTGTGATAATGCTGCTGCTATTAATTTGTCAAAGAACCCCATACTGCATTCTAGAGCAAAGCATATAGAAATAAAACATCATTTTATTAGGGACTATGTGCAAAAAGGAACAATAGATATTCAATTTGTTGATACTGACCATCAATGGGCAGATATCTTCACTAAACCTTTAGCCGTAGATAGGTTTATATTCATAAGAAAATATCTGAACATGCATTTCATTGATTAACTGAGAGTTCAATGCATGCGTCCAATATTTGCATTACGTCCAATATATGCTCGTCCAGTGTAATTTCTGAATGCTCGTCTAATGCATTAATGAAACTCAATCTTTGTCGAATGAAATATTATCCTTCATTCCCTTAACTGAGTCAGTTCTTTGTTTTCTTTATTTGCCAAAAAATGCTTTTTACGGTTTCAAAGTCTGAACGTGTGTCAGACATTTAATGCACGTCGTTTCGCTCTCTCTCTCTCTCTTTAAAAATACGAAAGGTTTTCGCTCTCTCTTCTTCTTCCTTTTAAAACCTAAGTTTTGCTCTTTGATAAAAATCAAACCTTTACAAAAAGCTTTAACCTTTCTCCTTGCATCTTCGAAAAGGAAAACCCTTTCTGAAAAACCTTTTTCTTCAAACATCCTCTCTGAAACTATGGCAACCTCTTCTGCTACTGGCTCTAAAGGTAAAGGAAAAACCTTCAATGCTCAGACTGCTGATGTTATGGTCGAGTACAAGTTTAACCTACAATTCTTGGCTAATAATGGGATTGATATCTTCTCTAACATCCATGCCTCTGGATGGTCAAGCTACTTTGAAGGTTCTCCGGTAATCTACCCTGCTCTAGTTAGGGAGTTCTGGACAAACCCCATTGTCTCTGCAAGAGAGATTCGCAACAAGGTGCTTGATACTGAAGTAATAGTATCTGAAGCAACTATCTCTAATGCAACTGGGTGCGCTCAATCAGGCATAACTGTTGAAGATGACTGGGAAGAAGAGATTGGTGATGCTTCCACCATCAGAGATTGTTTGTTGAAAAACTCTGGTGACAAGCTCATAGCCTCAAAAATGACTGACAAGGCTAGGGTTCTTCACCAAATCTTGAACAAGGCTATCCTTCATAAAGTTGGGTCAAAGGATAATGTTTCAAAGGCTCATCAATTTTGTCTGGTTCATTTGATTCTTGAAAGACAAATAAATCTTCCCCACCTACTCTTTTCCTTCTTCAAATATGCCATTGAAGGCTCTGGGAAGAAGAACACTGCACTCATCTATGGCGCTCTTCTTTCAAAAATATTTGAGAAGCACATGGTCTACGACGACCTAAAGAACTTGGCTCCAGAAAGAAAGTTCAAATACTACGGAGTTCATGGGATTGAACGGGTGCATCAGCTTGAGTTTAGCAGGCAAAGTTTGGTAATGATGCAGTTGGACTGCTTTAAAAAGTCCAAACTTGAGGAAAAGCAAAAAGGAGCTCAGACGCAAGGCTCAGAAGAAGCGTCTGAACAATGTGTCTCTGCTGGACACTCTGCTGAACGAGCTCGTCCAATAGCTAAGACTTCTTCGTCTCGTCCAAAGCTCATCGTCCAACCTTCAAGAAAAAGGAAGCTGGTTCTAGCTCCCATTGATGAAGATGAAGAGGACAATCTACCCATCTCCAGGGTAGTTAAAGGACCAAGATTGGAAACTTCGTCTGCTGCACCTCTGCCCAAACCTTTGTCAACAAGGGCAAGGTCATCTCGAAGAAAGACGAAAGGTAATACTGAACCTATCTCCAGTTCAGTTATTATTTCTCCTATCGTCCAATCGTCTGAGATAGAAGACTTAACCTTTGAACCTTCCATACCTCTCTCACCCACTAACCTACCACAAACTCAAACTCTAGCCTCACAAAATGAACCCGAAGACTGGTTCACACCCTGGGGAGATCACCCCTTCCAACCCTATGGTGCTCCCTACCCCAGACCGATCTTTCCCATAAGCAAATATAGACGCCTCCCTGGAGTAGACTACAACAATAAATGCTCAATTTGGGCTGAAGTCAAACGCAAATTTCCTGTTCTATTCCTTAAACACTCACCCCCTACTACTGAACCTCACCCCAAAAGCCCTCTTCCATTACCCGAGTATGAATTTGAACAACCCTCCACATCATCCACCTCACCTCCTAAACTTGGCTATCACCCCATCCCATACACTTCCCCTAAACCTCTGCCCTCTGAAACATACAATGCCCATGGACCATTGGTTACCTACCTTGAGAAGAAGGCGTTTCCGCCAAGGAAAATCTTTCCCAACCTCATCAAGGACAAGGCATTTCAATGGTGCCACTACAATATAAAGAGGCATGTTGTTCTTCGCCATGAAGCCAAGAGAGGTTGCAAGACGGAGTATGAAAGAAGGGCAAGGACGTTTGGCTTAAGTAACTTCATCCTTGATCCCGACCTTTCTTTCATTCCAAGCTATCCATCATCTTGGAAGGAGTATTCTGATGTCCGGGACTTTCTTCCTTACTATGCTGTGCGGAAGGAGTGTGACATGCCTCGAGAAGCTAAGATCCATCACAACCTTCCAAAGAGATTTTGGTCAAAGTCTTCTCGCACTAGCGTAGGAGTTGTTCCTCCTCGAGCTTGCCCAAGGCTCCCTATCCTAGATCCCAACAAGGATAAGGACCTTCGCAAAAAGCTTGAGTCATGGACGCTGCCTTACCAACATGCTTTTGATCCCCTGTTTTGGACAAAACATCGAGATGACTCTGGGGCTCTCGAAAGTATTTGGAAGAAAGATCCTCGCTTCAGATTTGACCCAGATGCTAGGATCTATTGGGAAAATCACATCTGGAGATGCTCCCAAGAAGCATCATCATCTGGATTATCAGTTGAGGAGAAAGCAGAGATTCGAGTCTACCCGAGACAATATCGAATCCGTGAAGCAACCTTCATGATCATAGACGATATCTTTGGGATACCTCTTTATCCTAGAGATGTTCTGCCTATGCCTCCTATCAGATGGTGAGAAAATAAGTATGATGATGCTGATATCATACTTGAAGTGCTGCGTCCACCCGAACCTATTGTTGTTCCTCTTGCTCCTCCTACTCTTCCTCCTAAGCCGGTCATTCCTGAAGAGACTGGGGACACCGAAATTATCTATGCGGAACCCTCCTCTGAAACTCATGATAACGAAGTGGAACAAGTTGCAGACTCAGCTCAGTCCAAGTCTCAATCGGTCCCTCTCTCAATGGTCCATCCTGATGCTCCATCTCCTTCTCAGGCTCTGAGTGTAGTTCCTGATCAAAGAGGTGTGGACGCAACCCGGGCCACTGCTGAGAGCTCTGCCTCGGTTATTCCTCCTGAGTTTCAAGAGTTCGTTCAACGGACTATAGAAGCTAACAATGCGGTGCTCCTTCAGCAAATTGCGGCCATGTTCAAAGATTTCATTCCCAAACCTCCTCCCTCTTCTTAAAATTTTTTTCTTTGTTTTCAAATCAACTGACTATGATGTGCTTCTCACTCTTTTGTCTGATGACAAAAAGGGGGAGAAGATGGATTTTGATTGATTATTGATTGATTGATTATTATTGATTGATTATTTAAAGTTAAATTTGTTGATTGAATCTTTAAATGATACATGTGCTCATATTTTTGTTGATTGAATCTTTAAATGATACATGTGCTCATATTTGTTGAAATGATACATGTGCTCATATCTATGCTCTAAATGTTTAAATGATTAGAATGTTTGTCTTAGGGGGAGCCCTTCAGCTCTCTAGGACTCTTTGTTCAATCAAAATTAGCATGTTTTGTCATCATCAAAAAGGGGGAGATTGTTGGAACCAAAGTGGTCATGGTCCAGATAATCCCTTAAGTTTTGATGTTAACAAAGAGCTAATTTAAGATGAACAAAGATTTGTTATGGACTAATGTTTTATATTAAGTGTGCAGGACAAATCTAAATTGAGTCTAAAGACTTTGTCTCGTCCAACATAGTCCAAAGACGTTATCTCGTCTGACATAGTCCAAAGACGTTATCTCGTCCAACATAGTCCAAAGACTTAATCTCGTCCAACACCTATTCTTGGTTTACGACTGGACGATAACTTATAGAACCATTGAGTCCAAAGACTCTTTTGGTTACCTTCTGTAATAGCTAGTCCAATAAATGTCTTTTTAAATTTCAAGCGCGAATATCTTTGTAAAAGCATTTGAAATTATTATTCCATGTAAAAGGCTTATACCAGTGGGACAAAACATTCTCTGTAAGATTCGTACAAAAGAAAAGCATAAGCCAGAATGTCTCTATCACCTAAAGAAGTTGACCTTCTTGTTTTGGATAAACAAAAGGCAACTTTCGTTCTACTCAGAGGATATGTCAGCACCACTTTTAGCTATCTCCCTGATAGTCTATTCTGCTGATCAGAAACTTCAGAAGCTATCAGACTCAACGGATCAAATGCATTCAATGCTCATCAGAACGGATCCTTTTCCATCCGTTGAAGACTGAAGACTGCTCAAAGAAAAGAAGCTATATATACCTTCATCTTTTGAAAGTGCATAATTAAGAAACGTTGAACGAAATCGAACTTGAGCAAAAATACAAGTGAAGCTGCACATAGCATTTCAAAATCCTTCAAGAGATAAAAGAGAAAATCTCAAAGCTAGAAAAGCTACTCTGATTCTCACTTTCATATTACTCTTTGTGTAGAGTTGTTTTCAAGAGTCTAAGCTTTAGTTTCGAATTCTCACATTTAGTGAGTTAGTAGAACAATCTTTTTCAAAACCTTAGTTTGGTTGAGCCTGAAGAGGCTTGTCTGTAAAAGAATACTTAGAGAACCTGAAGAGGTTGAGAATACTGCCTGAAGAGGTGTTGAATACTTTGTAACAAAAGGTTTTGTTATAGTGGATAAAGCTCTCAAGTAGAGAGGACTGGACGTAGCTCTTTGGTGAAGAGTGAACCAGGATAACATCTTTGTGTTCTTTTCTCTCCCTTACTCTTATTTTAGATTATTATCTAATTAACTAACTGGGATTGAATTGCCTTTCTTTACTCTGTCAAACTAAGTTAGCATCCAACGTGGTGTTTGGAAGAGCTCTCTTTGCTTTCAATCGTTTTAGCGTCCAATCTTGAGAAAAACATTATCTGCTTACGAAAAGAATTTAAAATTCTCTAAAACACAATTCAACCCCCCTTCTTGTGTTTCAAACAAGTTCCTTCACAAGCGCTATCTAAAGTGCACCTATAACAGCGCTTCCTCAAGGAAGCGCTATCTATTCCTCAGCCCTGGAATAGATAGCGCTTCCTTGAGGAAGCGCTATCTAATGTACTCCGTCATTTTTTTAATAGCGTTTCCCTTAAAAACTCTATTAAAGGGGCGCCATTTAATCCTTTTTCTGGCGTAGTGTATGTTATGCTTTCGATCTGCGAGCAGAGGACGAGTTAGCTGGAGGAGAATATGGACCCGAGGATGCATCCCTTCCTCCAGGCAGCACCGGGGATCCCGATGCTGGGCAAGCTTGAGATCGTCTACCACGACGAGCAGGGGTGGCAGGTGGACCCCTCTACATTCTTGACCGTGTACACCAGACCAGTGAGCATGTTATTCCAAGGCGGTACTCCACCACGAGCGGACATCATGGGACCGTACAGAGTGGTCCAGTTTCTTCTGTTTCCCCATATGTGGCACCCACCCAGGCCACGAGAGCAGGATTTTATGTGGGCTGCCCCGGCATCATCTCATGTGACGAGTCGCAGAAGCTTTGTGCTGAGAGGACAGTGTCGGAAGTCAGAACGGTATCTGAGAGCCGTTAGGCATAGGCGGATGTTTATGTCTAGTTCTTCCTCAGATTATATGCCCCTACGGGTTTATAGGCGCACATATGGAAGGACAGGGTAGTTCTTGATTCTCACGTCGTGGAGGACGTGACGTCGCCAGTGCGTCTGTCATAGGATGTGAGGTGAGACTATTTTGATGTATTTTGAGGGGATGGGGAGAGCCTGTCAGTTTAAGTTGAATTACTTTTGATGTTTTGTTGTACTTTCTATTTTAGTATGATTTCCATTTGTATATGTACTTAGCCCTACTGATGGGGCCACAATATATATATCAGTACTGTATGTGTTTTTCGTTATCCTGCTACGTTTACTCTGATGTCGTGCACTTTTATATTGAATGCTTGTTATCATTGGTTTTAATAAGCGCGTAATAATATCGCTAAGTTATAGCTAACAGTATAACTGGGTTCTAAAATAATGGGATTTCCTCGAGTGGAACTTGGGGACGTCACAACTAAGCTATTACAACTTCCATCACAAATAATCTTCACAACAAAGTGAAGAACACAGATAAGCTATGACCATGAACATACTTAGAAAGGCAAAATTAGTGTTTTGGTCCCTTAAGTTAATTTAATTTTGCAAATTGGTCCCTTAAGTTTTTTTTGTGACAAACAGGTCCCTTAAGTTTTTTTAGTGACAAACAGGTCCCTTAAGTTGTTATGATAGTGTATGGTTTTGCTATTAAATCAGTGAATTATGATGTCATAAAAAAACTTAAGGGACCTCTTTATCGTAAAAAAAACTTAAGGGACCTGTTTGACACAAAAAAAAACTTAAGGGACCAATTTTAAAAATTAAATTAACGTAAGGGACCAAGCACTAATTTTGCCTACTTAGAAACTAGTCCCATCCACCATAAGGTGTGATATAGACATTCTTACCCATACCTTAGTTGAAGACCTAGGTTCACAAACTCTTTAAAGGTAGAATGGCCATGACTTCCAAGCTTGAACCTTTAAGGAAAATAGGAACCATTTTCATGGAGTGAGTTTTGAAAATCTCACTTAGAAAAAGTATGGATTTTTCATGAACTTCAAGAACAAAAGTTGAAGGGAATGAACATAGGAATACTTACTCTTGAAGAAGTATGATGAAAAGGTGAGTTCTTGATCTTGGTCCAAAAATGAAAGGAACCTTTTGAGGAAACTTCCTTCTACAATGTTGTAGATAATGTTGAGTAGATGAAGATGGTGTAGTTGCTTTAGAAAAGTGAAGGATGGAAGCTATTTAGAGAGAGAGGCAGTAACACCCCAGTTTTCGCTTGCTTGTTATATGTGTTGTTATATATATGTTATATGTTGTTGTGCTTACCTTAGATGTTTAGGGACGTGTTTTAGGATAGTTAACCTTAGAACAAGTGATATAAGTGATCCTGTCAGTGTGGCATGCCCGTGCTCCCGTGCAGCACGCCCGTGCTAAAAGTTAGCACGCTCGTGCTCTTCGCGCGCACCAGAAATGTGTTTTGGGCTCTTTTGGTCAGCCCGTTTCGCCCCAATCCTTTTTATACCTTTTTTGCTCGACTTAAACCCCATAGCCATCATTCCTAGAGTTAGAAACAGTCGTCTTTTACCTTTCTCTTGGTTTCCCATTGAATCCTTGAGCGTCCCCAATCCTTGTTTGGGTGTTCTTCGTCAAGAACACATCCCTGTGGTGTTTGCTGTTGCGTGGGGGTTAAGCTACTAGCTTAGTGTTACTCTGAGGTAAGGTAACCAACCATGTTCATCCTTTTTCTTTGAATCCCTTGAGTTAATGTTGAACCATTTTGTCCCTGTCAAACCAGACTTCGTTGTTCATGTGCCAGTGTTGTGAACGGCAACTAGCATATTAGTTCCCCAGGGATCTAATCGTGGTATGTTTATAACCCTTGTGTTAATTCCCTTTTCTTTTCCTTGTTTGGTAATTCACTTATCCTTTTGCCTTGACACTCTTGGTCAAAGCTCATTGAACCTGTTGAACCCTTTTGGAGGAGTCACGCTTGGACTTCACTCTTGTTGGCTCATAGGGTGGTATCATCATGCCGAGTATGGGGAGAAGGTATTAGTATAACATATAGGTTCTAGGGTAGCGTAAGATGAGGGTTAACCTATGACCCTATTTGTGTGCTATATGTCTTAATTTTTGTATGAAGTTGTTTTGGTTGTTTATACATGTTGTTAATTGTTTAAATGGCTTGTATGATCTTGCCATGACGTTTATGTTGTTAATGATGTTGTTTATGATGATGATGATATGCCATGATTGTATGAGTTGGTATGTTGGAATTGCTGTTAAATCTATGTTAATAAAAGACATAGGGATGTTAGCGCTAAGCCTAAAACTAGGATTAGTCTAAGTGATGTACATAACAAATAAAGATGTTGATGAGGGGTGAGATTAATGCCAATGGATTAGTCAAGAACCTTAGGATGGATTTGGAGGGTTGAAATCTAGAAAAGCTGCTAAGTTCTCAGAACTGAGACGCTGTAACAGCGTTGAGCACGCTCGTGCTCATTATCGGCACGCCCGTGCTCTTTGCCCAATAAAGCCAGCACGACTGTGTTCTCAGTAGCACGCCCATGTCAGAAAAATGGGAAAAGTGACGCTGTTTAGCACGCCCGTGCCAGTTGGCCAGCACGCCCGTGCTCGGGCCGTGCCACTGTCAAAATTAAGAAATTTCACTGTTTTATTTAAAAAGAGATTTAATAACCTTTTTGGAATAAAAATATGATATAAGAGATTATAAAACACGACGTTGAGGATAGTTAATGAACTAGGATAACGATATGGTAAGATGTAATAATGGAGACTTAATAAAGAGATTAATTAATGAGAAGATGATATTATCGGTAACAACATACTGTTACCGATGTTGTTGGTTAAATCATTCTTGATGCTTATTGGTCAAGTTTGATGTTGATAAATCATCTTTGATGCTTGTTGGTCAAAGTTGATAGCCATGTAATGGTATTGATGATGGATGGTTGGACATGTGTTTGCATGTTGGTTGAACATTGCATGCATCATTGCATAGAGATGATAGTTTGGGCGGAAAGCAAACGATGAATCGCGACGGTGGAGGCCAAGATGGGTGTTATCCCGACCTTGAGGTTAGGGTTGAGTAAGGAGTTTCCATATGGCATGGACTTGCAACCCATTGCCGGAGTATTCTATCGATAACCTGACTACCCTGACGAGCCACAGTACGTTATCAGGATTAGTTGAGAGTATCCACGGACCTCACCCATGGTTTGGTGAGTGTTCCAACGTTGATGCAGGATGGTCAATATGAATACGTACTCCTAATCGTCTTTCCAGATTGATGTTGATGGATCCACATTGCATATGGAGTAGTGGAGTAGTTATGCATCGCATAGCATGTTTAGAATGTGATATGATGGAATGTGTTATAACATGTATGTTGTATTATGATGTTTATATGCTGCATGATCATCTTGCTAATTGCTCTATTACCATTTATGTTTATACGTACAGTTCCTTACTTCCTATCTGTTGTTGATGTGTTTTGCATGTACCTTTGGCTATGCAGAGGATGGTGAGCTGCCAGTTGAGGAGTGATCCCAAGGAGATCGCTTGCTCATAGTATAGTTTGGTTTATGTTTATTTATGTTAGTTGTTTTCCGATGTAATATCGGTAGTGGTTACCAGCTCTGATTATGTGACATCGGCTTTCGGGTTTTCTTTATGTTATGTTTTTTCGCAGTTGTTATTTATGTTTTAAATGTTTTCGGATCATGTGGTACTTGCTACCTTTTATTTTATTTAACTTACATGCTTTATTTAATTTTATCATATGAGGGGTAGTGGGTGTCACAGAGGAACCGCGCGGTGAGAGAAAGAAGCTAGAGAGAAAGCCATTGTTGTAGAGAGAAGGTGGAGGATAAACTTTGGAGAAGATGAAGTTAGAAATGCAAAAATGAAAATGAGAGAGTGAAATGGGGGAGAGTGTTCGGCCACTCTAGAGAGAGAGAGAGAGAGAGAGAGAAATGGATGAGACAAACTCATTTAAGCCTTCTAGTCTTTAAGCTAAAAGAGGTAATTGTCATAACTTGGTTATAAGGCATAAAGCACATTACCTAAACGGTGATTAGTTTAGATATTTTGCTTTGACAATGATAATGACATTATTATTGGAGGGAAACTTGAATTTGATGATGTCTCATATTTCTGGGCCAGAATATGTCCCGGCTCGAGGTCGGGCCCGAAATCACGCAAATCGAGAAAATAATATTTTCACTGGTTCGCGATGAAATCACAGGTAAAGATTTATCGGCTCGTCAGAATTTTGATTTGAATCCTAAATCTATGACTTATGACTCTGGACTAGAATATCTCCCAGTCTTGGGCCCAATTGCTGAAACTTCACAGATCCGATTAAAATAATAATATTTTTACCAAACAGCGATCAAAACACAGATATAACACAAATAGTAGTTTAAGATTTTTAATGAGTTTTGAATTCTCCTTTGAATTCTACTCATCATTCTTCAGCTATTAATTTATTTTAACTAGATTAGGGTTTTTCAGACGATTTATTCACACAGATTCACTAAAAGACAGAAAATGATAGAGATGGATTTTGGGGTGTTACATTAGAAAATAACAGATCTTTGTTCTTCTAATTTAGTCCTTTGTTAACATCAAAATCTTAAGGAGTTATGGACCATAACCACTTTGGATCCAACAATCTCCCCCTTTTTGATGATGACAAAACGTACTAAATTTGATTGAACAAAGTTTTTCTTAAAGAGCTAGCAGGTTCCCCCAAAGAAAAAGCTTCTATTAAAGATAGCATTTTATCAGTGACTAAGGATTGGACTTTCGACTAATAAAACATAAGCAAATATTACATATCAAACATACAGTCCAATGAGAGCAAACATGTAAAAAAACATAAGTAAAGGCATAAAACTCGTATGAATGAAATGCATCAGACTTAAAACTAAATTACGTTGTTTTCAATCACGTTTTCAATTACATTTTCAATCACAAATCCTTTCTTTCTCTCCCAAAAGGTGAAGTCAGAACATCATAGTCAGAAAATAAATTTGTAAAGACAAAAAAGGAAAGCTAAGAAGAAGAGGAAAGAGGAGGGGTGGAGCAGGATTAAAGGGTTGTGGAAAGAAGCATTGCATCATGGCATCCATCTTAGCTAGCAATACTTGTTGATTGGCTTGAAGGGCAACTAAGATGGATTTGTGTACAAAATCTTGAAACACGGAAGGAACCACGGATACTGAGCTTTTAACATTGGCCTGTGCTGCTTCATCAGTCTCATGTCCAGGAATAAAACTGAGAGCTAGAGAAGGAAACTGATCAATAGGATGAACAACTGAGATAGGAAGAGGCTGAGTGATTGGACATGTAGAATCGTCTTGCTCAGAATCTCCTATTTGCTCTTGGACCATATCAACTTGAAGAGGTTGTGGAGCACGTGGTTCGTCCCATTGAGGATCAAAGTTATCCTCAATCATAGTGCTGTAAAGAGGCACCCCAAAGAGATCGCCCATTATCATGAATACAACATCTGATATTCTGAGTTTCCCTCGGACGGTGGGGGTCTTAGTCTTCTCTTCTTCACTCAGGCCAGAGGAAGAAGCTTCAACTGTGCAACACCAGATATGACTTTCCCAAAGGTTTGAGCTTCTTGATCACCCAATTCCCAAGAGTGTTTCATCATCATAGCTGGGAGGATTGCGCCGTCATCGCGAGGCATCGTCCAGAATAAGGGATTGAAGGCAAAGGGATAGGGCTTCACATCACATTCCAGCCTTTTTCGTCCGTCCTTATCCTTATTCATGTCCAGCACAGGTATTCTAGGACAAACTCTTGGAGGTACAACTCCCAATTTTGTTTTCGTTGAAGTCTTCCACCAACCTTTTGGAAGATGATGTGCAATAAATATAGCATAGCGTGATTATATATAAATATGCGGAATAATTAAAAACAACTTAAGTAACATCGATACCACAACCATATACAACATAGATATATATGAGTACTTACTCCATCAGTAGAGCCTACATCTGATACCAACAAACAAACCTCAGAGTGCGCAACATATACAAACTAAAAGCATGATGACAAAGAAAAGTACATAAGACTTCCTCTCTTGGCCCCAAAAATACATTTCGCTCAACCCATGTACTATCCATAACAAAACTAAGACTGGCTACCCAACCCTGACTCTAACGAGGATAGCGAGAACTCCCAATCGAAGCTCGCTGCCTCTGACGATAGGTTAGCATCGCCTCGTATTCCATCACGATCTGGTGATGACGATACTCCCTCATCCTCCTCTCGGCACGATGACGTCGGCCTCGAGCCACAAAACCAGTCCTATAGGATGCGTGAGATCTCCATCCAGCATCTGAGTCATGATGGTAGTCCCATGGTCTATTTCACAGCCTCTTCAATGGCAGCATCTGTGCAATACGGAAGTTTTCGACAAGATAGCTCCTCGACGATCCCCAAGCTCTAAAGTATACAGTAGTCGGACCCATATACACCACTCGTCGCTGGGAGTAGACAATCTCCCAGAAACGGTCATCGTCCTCGTACAGAAACTCAAAATCTCCCAACACTGGGATACGGGGCTCTCCCGCCAGCTTCAGGTTCAACAGGTGTGCCATCAATCTCCTATGGCAAATCTTCAACAAAATCTTATCGTACAATCGAGAATAAAAACACGTGGGGAAAGTACGGGAGATAAGAAACAACAATACATCATAAATAGGGAAACATCTATAAAATAAGATATACAAATAGCATCACACAAGCAGCATATAGTGTCAAGCCCCCATCTCCCAAGTTATTCTCTCTTAACTATTGTCACTCAAACTCGTGCATCTAACAACTATATGGACGCGGCCACGACACGACATCCCCGCCAAATCAAGATGTCCAATCCATCACTGTACCACCCCCCGTAATGAAGGGTTCGGCCAACAGCCCACTTGGCTCAACTCAACTCATGGGTACGACATATTCTCCCGTCAGTAGGCCAGGTCAAAACATTCGCCCGTCAATAACTCAACTTACAGCAACGACATATCCCCCCGCTCGCAAGCCTGGTCGGGATATTCGCCTGTTCACAACTCAACTTACGGGTACGATCCTCTTACCGCAGGCAAGATCATCGCCCTTACGACAACACAGTGATGAACAACAACGATGCAGCATGAACCTACCAACTTATCTCGGGATCAACAACTTAGTGCCTCAACCACAACTTGTACACAACTACGACCAACGTTCGTCGGCATAACTGGGTATCAACTTTTCATCTCAACATAAATATATCAACATGATCTCTAGGTTGAGCACTACCACATATCTGCATCCTTGAAATCCTCACCACATGTTCATCTCCCAAATTATCAGGAATTACTGCCTATCTCTACTCATACAACAGTGATTACAAATTTCATATCACAAGCAACTATATCATGCTAAATAATCATGTTTATCACATCTACCCATAGGCATATATTCAAATAACCCTAAGCATGTTACTAGACACAACATACATATCAACATGTATCATTTTACGTATACCAACATACAAGCATACAACCTCGACATATCATAAAATCAACCTATCAGCGATAAACCTACAATGCCTAAAACTACATTGGTACCAACGACTAGTAGTCGCCAATGTGAGTTAAGTGTTGTCGGTTACTCAACCACTAGTAGGGTTTAGGTCGCCCTACGCATATCAATATATATTAATTTATTCTTGCATCCCCGACGATATTGTGGTTCTTTCTCCCACCGGATAGCAACGTAGCAACAATCACGAACACACGAACTTTCCAAGCTCCTTCCTCTAGCCTCACAGCCGCAGCCTCCTAGCTCCAAAAAGCTACGAATGCAACTTCTAAACTTGCCCTAATCACAGAAACAACACGTAGACTATAGCATTAACCCTAGTACGAAGCTATAACCATGAATAGAAGCTAGAAATAAAGGAAGAACATTGTATAGCTACAATGTAGGTAGATACGGAACCTCTGCTTACCCTTAACGAATCATGAAAGTAAACCGATAGAATCGAAGTAGAAGTCGAGCTGATCACGAAAACACAATCAGAATCAAAATTGAATCAACGAACGGATCACCACCTCGAATCAAAGCCTGGAACTTGTCTCTGGCCTTCTCACACACTCTTTGTAACTTTGGAATTTACCAAAACTTCATGCATGTTGAAAATGGACAAGTATTTATAGAGGTAAAACTCTATTGCCAACGCTTTAGCGTTGAGATTTTCCACGTTTTAGCTTTCCAACGCTTGAGCGTTGTCCTTCTCAACACTTGAGCGTTGACATTTCCTCACCGGCAAGGTACTGCCCCTCACGTGCCAGCTGCAACGCGTAACTGACACGTGTCACTTTATGTCCCATCACTGCCAGTCAACTGGTCAGAGTGGCCATGCTTGAGCCTCCACCATGCTCCACGCTTGAGCGTTCTCCTGGTCTACGCTTGAGCGTTCTGCTCTGAATCACATACTCTTCATCCTTCTCTCTTCCAATTCAATCCCAACTCTTAACCTACTTTCTAAGCACATTATCAAGTGAAACATACATTCATGTATTCAATCAAGGTGATGAAAATGAGGATGTTACAAGGAACGCTTATGACATTTACATAACTATTATACAGTGTTCTCATAGCGGGTCAATCCAATATAAATAGTCCACCAATATTTATGCATATGTGAAGACATGATATCATATATCCATGACCCATGAGATATGGTCATCATATCACTCGCATAATAGTCTCGGTGTATTATTGTCCTAATTAATAATAATACTTGACTACGGATACTTTAAGAATAACGTTCTATAGTTTAATAGGGTCTCACGATCAAGTCACACTTGATATTCCATTAAACGAACTGTCTATTCTAAGGACTTTATTATGCTATATATATGATCATAACAATAACATAATAAATGAATGTCTTATATATAAATACAATATATTTAAATCCAAGTCATGAGACATAATATAAATCTAATAAATAGATTAGCTACTAGGGCTTACACCAACAATCTCCCACTAACACTAGTGCCGATCAAGCATAAACCTAATACCTATCGACCTAGTGTAAGCGTCATGCTTCTACTGAGCAAGAGGCTTCGTAAGTGGGTTTGCAATATTGTCCAGTGTATCAACTCTGCATATCTTCACATCTCTATCGATAATCTCTCGAATGAGATGGAAGCGCCTAAGTATGTGTTTGGATCGCTAGTGAGTTCTAGGTTCTTTGGCTTGTGCAATTGCTCCATTATTATCATAATAGAGATCAATCAGGTACATAACACTAGGAACTATACCAAGCTCACTAATGAACTTCTTGATCCAAACGACCTCCTTTACTGCATTGGATGCAGCAATATACTCGGCCTCTGTAGTAGAATCAGCAAAAGAGGCCGTTTGGATCAAGAAGTTCATTACCGAGCTTGGTATAGTTCCTAGTGTTGCGAACCCGATCGATCCCTATTGTGATAATAATGGAGCAATTGTGCAAGCCAAGGAACCTAGATCTCACTAGCGTTCCAAAAACATAATTAGGCGCTTCCATCTCATTCGAGAGATTATCGATAGAGGAGATGTAAAGATATGCAGAGTTGATACACTGGACAATATTGCATACCCACTTATGAAGCCTCTTGCTCAGCAAAAGCATGACGCTCACACTAGGTCGATGGGTATTAGGTTTATGCCTGATTGGCACTAGTGCTAGTGGGAGATTGTTGGTATAAGCCCTAGTGGCCAATCTATTTATTAGATTTATATTTTATATCATGACTTGGATTTAAATATATTGGATTTAAATATTTATATATGAGGCATTAATTTATTATGTTATTCTTATGATCATATATAAAGTATAATAAAGTCCTTAGAATAGACAGTTCATTTAATAGAACATCAAGTGTGACTTGATCATGAGACCCCATTAAACTATGGAACGTTATTCTTAAAGTATCCGAAGTCAAGTATTATTGTTAATTAGGACAATAATAATACAATGAGACTATCATGTGAGTGACACGATGACCACATCTCACGGGTCATGGATATATGATATCATGTCTTCACATGGGTATAAATATTGGCAGAACATTACACTGGATTGATCCACTATGAGAACGTTGCATAATAGTTATGTAAGTGTCATAAGCGTTTTTCATTGTGACCATGATGGAGTAGTCCTTCGACTTGAAGTCACTACGATTCCTACATGAGGATTTGTAAGCTTTAATGCTATCAAACGTTATCTGTAATAGGATAATCATAAAGGTAGTAATTGGGCCTGCAATGAACCATGCAGAGGGATGTGAGTGATGTAGATAGGATTCGTCCCTCCGACATAATGGGAGTAATGTCTATGGCCACTCGATGGTGTGAGACATGGAAATGCATGACCATGCTAAGTTGGGACAATATGAGATATTGGGCCCAAATGATTACACATCTACTCCTTGATCAAGAAACATATAATTGGACTTAAAAAGATGACCCATTTTATGCTTTGTGTTCAATTAAGACATTATAACGAAGGGACATTGGCTACACTGTAAATATGGTCACAATTACGGTTGTATCGTATCACCGATATTCTCATTAATTGGGTAGCAATGATGTATTGTTAGATGCCGCTCATTGTTTATAATATTAAATGTGATTTAATATTATTGCCAACTTAATAGGAACGTATAGAGTCACACACATACAACAAATGGTCGAAGAAGTAATTTAATTAATTAATTAAATGTGATTTAGTTAATAATTAAAAATGGATTTGTAGAGTACAGAAGCCCATTAGGGAAAGGGTTAGTGAGTGATAGCTTATGTAAAGTTGTGCACGTCACTGAAGCACACAACTGAACCAACACAAGTTACTAAGCAGTTGTTAATCCTGGTAGCCGATCCCCTTGTGTGTGTCGCGCCCTATCCCCTTTCTTAATAGCTATTACGATGCTATCTCTGACGGTGGTTTGCTTGCGTGGACTGAGTAGAGGTATTACTGCATTACTATACTGGTGATAGAGCTCCTTTTATGGTTGTAGCAGCAGTGTTCATCGGATTTGCTCCGTTGTAGCTGTGTTGATCAAGTTGCTACCCTCTCCGTAGCAGCATTCGTGATTAACCAGTGCTGCTGACGTGCTCACAGTGTTCGTGGTAAAGCTTCGCTATAAAGGTAAACCCCTATAACAATGGTCATGCTCATTCGTTGAGATCCTTGAAAAGAGAATTTTTGTTTTCCGCCAACGGGTTATAAATTGTTTATATCTCGTGAATTTCCAACAAATAGGTTAAGGTAAAGTGTTCAACACCTGTCGACCGAACAGCCACCCATTACCCCCCTTGTGAGGATCTGATGGTGAGGCCTCACCTAGGCCCAATGTGACCTAGTAAGAGAAAAAGAAATTGCACATAACTAGAGTTAGCTAAGCAATTACCAACCAAACCAAAAGACTAATTGATCTATAAATAATTGCAATGCATAAACCAATAATCTAGTAAACCAGTTTCACATCTTATTGCTTTGCCATTTGTTGTTGGCATCTTGAACCACTGTCAGAAAAGATAAAGTTGTTTATATCATCCACTTCTTGTAAGATCATCTGGGCGTGTTGGACATAGGACCTCAAGGCATAACTTTCCCTGCATGTCTATTATCAACAGTTTGAAATGGGAGAGGGACATAGCTACTACAATTCGCAGCTTTGTGGTGCATTTTTAACCCTTACCGCTACGAGATTATGTGTTGCGTCACGTTTTGCTGGTGAGGCGTTTGCGATAACAAATCATGCCAAAAATACGGGGATTGCAACCTGTAGTGACAGCAGATGGGATGACGGGCTAAAAGCACAAAATTTACTCTGTTTTTTAACTGCTCCCTCATTTATTCTCTTTTTTAAGTAAATTCCCTCTACCTTTTTAGTTTTAGGTCATTCCAACCCGTTTTTTCTCTTATTTGAAAAAATCCAATCTCATTTTCGAAGAAACTCAAATGAAGAGAATTACTTCCCTTTCCTCCCCCTACTCTTTAGTTTTCCGACGACGGCAACTGTATTTTCCGACGACGACAACGACATTTTGTTCTTCTCTTTACTACCCCCATATGTCAGTACTACACATTTGAAGTAGTTCTCTTCACTTCTCTTCATCTTTCCATCCTCGCTTATAATTATTTTGAATGCTTACAACTTCGATTAATATTTAGGTTATACTGTATTTGAATGTTAGTGAGAAAGACAATGGATTTTTATTACTAATTATAAATATCTCTTCAATTGTATATTTTTCTATTTTGAGCATCTACATGTATAATATGAACTACTTATATTGTTTTCTAATCTTCACTATCGCAGTCATCTCGCTGCCGCTATCCAAGATTGACTACCTTAGGACATAGGGAGTACAGATATGGAGTCAAATTTTTGGAATAAATAAACAATCAAGTAAGAACTACTGCAAAACAAAGGGATATTAATACTTATATAGTTTTATGGAGCTTATAAATAATGATAAGCTTAAAGCAAAATGGCAAGGACAATGAAGCTAAATATCAGTTTTTCACTATCTCCACTCTCCAGCAGCATGCAAGGATACACAAAAAAAAGGGTACAAATTAGCAATATCATGCAATGAGGAGGTTCAGCAGACATATGTACAACATAAACACTAGCAATCACTCAACCACACTGACCCCATCTCCTTGCAAATTTGGTGTATCATATCCTTGAATGGCCACATTGAATAAGAAAATGCTTCATTATCCAAATGGGCTAATCTCTGATCTGATTCTCTTCTCCAATGCGGCAAACTATTTCTTAAGTCAAACTTGAATATATATGGTATTTGATTGGTAACTGGATTCGGTAAAAAGCCAATTGTAGAGGCAGGTGAACTGGTTAAGTCATGTGGTTGTGAATCCTACCCTTGTGTTGTCTCAGGCTCATAGCTTTCAGAACCCTTCACCTTTTCAGCATCAGATGGACCAGAAATATCTTTCACAGCTTCAATTTCCATGCTGGAAGTCCGGCTCTTTCTATTCCTTCGATCCTGAAAGTGATATCAATTAGATGTTAGCTTAAATTTCAGTGTTTTGACAAGCATGGCAAGTAGATGAAAGGTTTAAGTAACTTACTGGAGGTCATAGGTTCAAACCTCCTATTCTTGTATTGTACCCCAACAGATATATTTAAAATTTGGTATATAATAATCCCAAGAAAAGTCAAGCATACTTCAAAGGATGAGTTCTAAGAGGAAATTAGGGAAAGCAAAAAGCACCTTCAATTGTAAAAAAAGGTTGTCCAATGTCCATGATTAGTCATTCAAGTTCAACAATAATTCCACATAAAAAATCTAGAATTCTTGTTCTTACAATAAATATAGCCATTCCATGATACTATCATTAGCCTTATACATGGCCACAGGGCCAGAGACTGACTGCACATAAAGGAAAGTAGGAAACATCCAAAGCCATCCTCAACGCTCAATAGTGAAGACAGATAATAGCAGCTCTTCATATTACCCACTAGATTACTAGAATATTATGCATTACGACGCAATGTAGAAATTATAAATTACCAATGATGTAGTATAAAAAAGGCAAGAAATCTTTCTCTCCTTTTCTTTCAGCTATACTGAAAGGTACACAGAAAGCATATTGACTAGTCTGAGGAGAGGGTAAATATGCAGGCTGAAGAAAACTACAAAAAAATGTATTTTCCTGAGTTGACATCGAACGTTTCAATTTCTAGTTGATAGTGTCAGCTAACAATGAGAATGCACGTAACATCGAAAAGTTGCAAAAACATGATAAAGGATTCGGAGTCCTACAGTAAAAAAGCAAAAGTTATACATGAGAGGATAAGATAGAACCTCTCGGAATGGATGTTCGTCGGCTTCTAGCATCCTCACAACCTGACTCATTTTCGGTCTCTTGTCTGCATCAGGATCAACACACCTAAGTGCAACCAGAAGGGCACGTTTTAAAGCACGTGTTGATGGTTTCACTTCAAGGCTTGCGTCCGCAACTTCCTCAGCCCTCCCTGTCCCCACCATCATCTTGAGCCATTCAACAAGATTCACCTGTCATGTGGATAATCAAAATCTCATCAGCCATATGAAACGCAGTGATCACTTCTGATGGAAGGCAAAGTTAGAATTCGCAAGCTGACGGCATTCATAAGGATTTGACACCTCATTTGCAGGACGTGCATAGTCTACAGGGTCCCTTCCAGTAACTGCTTCCAGTAGGAGAACACCAAAGCTGTAAATGTCACTCTTCTCATTTAACAAGCCAGTATTGGCATATTCTGGTGCCACGTAGCTGAAATTCAGAACATAAGTTTCCATTTATGCAAACTTTCAATAAAATATAACAAAGAGATCATGAAACATTCTCTATACCCAAACGTTCCCATTACTCTAGTGGTTATGTGACTTTCTCCTGAATCCAAAAGTTTGGCCAAACCAAAATCAGAAACCTTTGCATTGAACTCATTATCAATCAATATGTTGCTAGACTTTATATCCCGGTGAACAACTTTTGGTTCTATTGCTTCATGTAAGTATGCAAGCCTGCCACCAGTCAAAGTAAAATAGGGATTTTAATCAGTAGGATTAGTTCCAATGTTGAAACTGACATAACAGTAAATTTGATAACCAATTAAGCAAGTAGAAACTTAAAACCATAGAAAATATAAAATGTTGGGACTAGATCCCATGCTCCCTAAGCATAGGGAGTTTAATCAATGGTCCAATGGAGCAATCAGCAGAGATGATATTATTGTGTTGCCCAGAATCCTAATGGGACTAAATAAATTGCAAAATATGTGAACGCATAAAAGGCTATAGCCGAGCACCAAATAAAAAGGCTATACCCTAATTATATCGACATAAATAAACTCTCCATAACATCTATGACATTTTATCGTGCACAAAATAATTATCATAAAAATATTAATTTATGGAACACAAAGCAAGAGGTAAAATGAGTTGTTTGCAATCATGCCATACAGATATGAGCAATTCAAGACAATCATGATTCATATCAATAAATTTTCTAAAGACAATAGAAATGATTAACAACATCCACTTATTTAATTATTCAAGTTGAACTTACGCTTTGGCTGTGCCAAGTAGAACTTTCATGCGGGCTTCCCAGGTAAGCGTCCCATGTTGGCTCATAGCCCCATGTAACCATTGTTCTAAGTTACCATTGTTCACATATTCATACACTAGCAGCCTGCAAATATTGTTACAAATCCATGGATCAAAGGGATGAAGATCAAACACATAGGAGAGGTAGAGAGCATATTGATACTCATGAGATAACATTGTAGTTGATTGATTGAAAAAGATAGAAGTAATACAATAATAAGCTCTTATTTATAGTGGTGTGGAACACTAACCACTTGTAACTAACCTAACTGAATTGTAACTAACTCGCCTATTTCATAACCTCTATTAAATATAATAGAAAGTACATTCATTATGAAAGGAAAAAACCATATAATAAAGAAAAAAGCTTCTGTTCAATTTTTTACCCAAAAGAAATACAACTGTCATAAACCCAAAGGTTGAACTGTTATTGAATATAGAAGAAATAATATGCACTTGTGAGATTTTACATAAAACAAAGTTTACCTGTGAACTCCTTCGATGCAATATCCAAGTAAACGCACAAGATTTTTGTGTCTAACATGGCCTATAGCCTCCACTTCAACCCTGAATTCTTTCTCTGCTTGTCCCCTATGAACTCAATACATAATGCAATCATGGAGCAAGAGCAAAGGTCATTGTTTAAGTTAGAAATAATGTCAACACTCAACAAGTACCGATGATATCATAAAGTATCCTTACAAGTTGTTAAGAAGTTTCTTCACTGCCACCTCAGATCCATTGATCAATCTGCCCCTGTAAACAACTCCATATCCACCCTCACCAATCACATTCTCCGCTGAGAAACGATCGGTTGCAAGTTCAAGATCTCTAAGTGTAAACCAGTGGCCCCACCCAAGATGAGAAACTTCTGGCAAGCCAATTAGAGGAGAGGCAGTTACCAGCCCTCCAAATGACAATGCAGACGGCTTCTTGAAGGTACCAGAACTTCCTTCTTCCCCTGACATTGAGCTAAATCCTCTCTCATGATGATAAATTGAGCTACACTGACTGATATTATCAGCATCACTGGATTTGCTCATTCCCAAATGAACTAACAACTTATCTGAATTCTTATCACTTGCCTTGTCATGAACAGAAATAGATACACTTACTGCTTGATCATGAGAACTCTGCACCCCAACTTTGTCGACGTTGATATCTTTCGAGACATTTGGTATTTGGGATAGAGAGTACTTGCCCAGAGATCCCCTAGACTTTCTCCGAAACATCACCCATATAGATAATACACAGAGAATCAGCACTATAAATGCACCAACACCTATCCCAATCAAAACCCACAGTTTCAAACCCAAAAAAGATGTCTTCTTCGACAATTGCACATTCAAAGAACTGTTGGCTGACATTATTTGATGCTACAAATCAATAAATTTTTTTCCTCCAAATGTGTGTGCTAGCAGAATTAAGACATTCCCACTCACAGAAGCAATCTGCAAGAAAAATTAAGGCAAATTGTGGGAATTCAGGTATTCCAAACCAAAAAGCAATGTGTATTTCAAACATTTAACAAATCAGAAACCCATTGTGTCTAAGTCACCTCAATAAGAAAAGGGACACAAAATTCAAACTTATTGGGAAAGGAAACTTGTAAAGCATCACTTATGATCCAAGCAAACAAAAGATAAAGGCAAATGTGAATTCTCCAAAAAAGTGGTTCAGAAAGACAAAGCATTTATTTACCTTTGTGTTGATCTAAGTTACCCTCCTTGATCTTCTACCTTCAGCACCCACAGAAGCAACAAAAAGCCTTCCTTCTGAACCCACAGAGTCCCAATGAGCATAGATAGGTGCAGGAAATACCAGAACCAAAACACAAGCACTTCAAAACCCAGATGCTACAAAAAGATGCAGTTGCAGTTTAATAGTTAACTAGTGGGGATTGAGACCTCAAGTGGGTCAAAAAAAACTCAGTAAGATGTTAAGGGGAAAAAATAGAAGGGAATGTCAGACAAAAATGTTATTTTTAAGGGGGAAAAAGGCACAGAGAGAGAGAGAGAGAGAGAGAGAGAGAGAATGGCTTGATTTTGGAGAAGAAAAAAAACAAAGATGGGGGAAATGGTTGGTGGGTATTGTGCTTGAGGATGAGGGCGGGACCTAAACAAGCTGGAAAGAAAGCTAGGTTGGTGGTAATGGAGGAAAACCACAGAGAGAGACAGTAAAGGGAAAGCAAAAATGAAATGAACAGGAGTAGCATTTATAGCGGGTTGCAAAAAGTGTATTGAATAAGCTAACAAAAGTAAGCCGAAGAGAGAGAAATAAGAAATGGGATGGAGAGAGAAAGGGAAGGGTCAACCTCAATCCAACAAGGGCGAACTCAAACCAAATCTAGCTTGTTCTGAGGTATACTTACCAAACTGTCCTATTTATGTGAAGAGGAAAAATTTATTGCAAATCTTAAAACATGGCATCACCTTATTTTATATATATATATATATATATATTAACTGTAAGGTGTATGTACTGTGTTAAGAGTGATTAATCTTCATCGAAAAACATATTGATCACATAAAATGGATTCTTTCTCTTCCAATCAGGTTTTTTTCATAGACAAGATTGAGAATTCGAACTGGCCCTTTACTTAAGGTGTCTGAATCCTTTAACATTCGAACCAACCTCATGTTGGTATATGGATCACCTTGTGTCCTTGCATAATATTTTGAATTTTAATTTATTTTTGGTTTAATTGCATTTTTGATCCTCCTATTATTGGTCATGTGCGATTTTGGTCCCTATGTTTTTTTAGCATATTTGGTCCCCTTATTTCTCCAATGTTGCAAATTGGGTCGATGTCCGTCAATTTTTCAATGATCAATAGAGAGGAATCACTGTTTTAAGCATATAGAACCTTTTGTTGAGTTTATATGATTAAGGACTATGTGGTAGAATAAAAAAAAGGTCTCATAAAGGAGGAACGAACCCGATAAATGACATAGAGGAAACATTGAATCATGTTGAAACGAAGAGACAAAGGAGGGAAAAGCTCAACTAAAGATTCTATGCGCTAAAAGCATTGGTTCCTTTCTATTAATCATTGAAAAATGGAAACATCGGACTGAAGGACCGAATTTGCAACATCGAAAAAATAAGAGGACCAAATTTGCTAAAAAAATCAGAGGAACCAAAATCATACGTGATCAATAATTGGGGATCAAAAGTATAATTAAACCTTTATTTTTTGTTTTTGTAATTGGCAATGGAATGTGGGTTTTGGACACCCATAAATAAACCTGAAACGTTGCAGAAAATTTTGACATTTTTTAATTTGTATCTGGCATACACATTTATTCTGACCTTTTTTGCTGCTTGAACAAAGTCTGTACAAAACTTTTTTGGATTGTTTCCTACTACAGAATGTGATAGCACCGCAACCTTTGCAGGCTTATGCGTTACCAAGGCTGATTCATTTTCACATGGAATTAAATAAAAAACACTAACAAACCCTCATGCATTCATTAAGGTTGTATAAACCAAATTTGACTATTTGTGCTAGTGATTATGACATGATAAACCAAGGGGAACCCAAGTTGAAAATAATTAAAACAAAAAGACAAGGACGCCAGAGATCATGAACAAGTAAGTTGGTTTCCAGTTCCACTGATTTGATTATGCCAATAGATTTTTTTGATTGACAAGAGAACATGTTTGTTTTTAGTCTCCAGCTTTGAAATTAGTATATATTGATTGAAATACAATTTGTGACCAATCAAAATATTATCATCACTTAAGAGGGGATATAATTTTTTTATTTTTTTGCATAAAAGGGATATAAAATTATATTTATATCTGTAGTTTATTCACGAATTAATATCATGTTTTAAAATATACATTTCATAGAAAAACAAGTGGGATCATTTATAAGTTATCTATACCATATATAAACTTGTATAAATTTTTTCTGTTTAATAGAGGTGTAAAACTATTACCATCTTTCCACACTTTTACATAGAATTGTATTATTTGAACATCAAAATTTGGATACCGTATGTGACATCGTATGTGTTTATCTTTATCTCTCACCTACTTTTTATCTTCTTAGGTATACACACATCTCAAAAATACACCCAAAAAAAACAAAGGGACACCATATGATTTCCCCTTTGTGATGTTCACAATTCTTTACCCCTTACATGTTGGAACCAAAGTGGTTATGATCCACTAATCCCTTAAGTTTTGATGTTAACAAAAGACTAATTTTAGCGAACAAAGGTTAGCTATGGACTAACGCTTTATCTTGAGTGTACAAGAAAATATAAGTCCAAAGACTAACATACGTCCAAAGTAAAAAGTTTCTCACTTCATATAGATAATAATGCTTAAACAAATGTATCTGAGTCCAAAGACTCTTTCTTATGTATGCTACGTGTTGTTAAGTCCAATGAACTTTATAGTTTTAGCACGAACACATATGTAAAGCTTTTGAATTCATTATTCAATGTGTAAATGCTTGTATCCTATGGACAAACATTCTTTGTAATCTTCGTACCATCAAAAGTTGAAGCCAGTCTAGCCCTGACACAAAAGGATTTGACCTTCTCCAAAAGGAAAGACAAAAGTACTTAGTGTGCCTGAAGAGGTGTAGAATACTTGCCTGAAGAGGTATTGAATACCGGTAACAAAAAGGTTTTTGTTATAGTGGAGAAAGCTCTTAAGTAGAAAGGACTGGACGTAGCTCTTTCGTGAAGAGTGAACCAGGATAACATATTTGTGTTCCTTTCTTTCCTTTGCTATTTCTTTAGTTTATTTTCTAACTAACTCTTTGGGATTGAATTGCTTTCTTAACGCGCTTGTTCTTTTATCTTAATCCTTTTAAGTAAGCGTCCAACTGGTATTTGGAAACGCTCTTTCCGTCCATTGTCGTTTTAATGTCCAACCTTTGAGAAAATATATATATCTGTTTAAGAAAAGTTTTTAAAACATAAGAAACACAATTCAACCCCCTTCTTGTGTTTCAAACAGGCTCCTTCAATTAGTATCAGAGCTCAGCCTCCAGGTTGAGCACTTAGCCGTGTTGAGGAAAAGATCCTACAGCAGATATGGCAGGACAAGGTATGCCAAGCGGGAGTCAACCTGTTATGGAAGACACTTCCATGACAAGACCTTTATTCTTTAACGAAATCCATTACTTGTACTGAAAGGAGAGATTCAAAGGCTTTATCTTAAGTACAAACTCAGTTCTCTGGGCCAGAATCACGAATGGTCCAAATGTGTGTCTCAACTCTGATGGGACAGAAAAAGCTAAAGATGACGGGATTGATGCCGGAAGAGTCAGGATGGAACAAAATCATAAAGCTAGATATGCTTTAATATGTATTTCAGAAGATTCGCGCATGTTAATCAGCAAAGCAAATCTGGGATACCTTGTCAAATCTCCATGAGGGGACCACCAAGGTAAAAGATTCAAAAATTATCATGCTGGTTGGCCAGTATGAATTGTTTACCATGGCCGAAGGAGAGTCCATCTTGGACATGATGGGTCGTTTTCAGACAATCATCAACAACCTGAAATCCCTTAGGAAAGTTTACACTACCAAGGATAATGTCACTAAAATTCTTAGAAGCTTGCTTAAGAAATGGAGACCACTTGTTACTATAATCTGTAACGCCCCGATTTTCACTTTTTATTATTCTTCAGTATTTTAATGTTTTTATTTTATTGGAGGGTTTAGAGAGTGAAATAAAATATTCTAAGAAGATAGGAATGCCCTACACAACCATAGGAAGCCATGGTTAAGTTTCGAGCGAAACCTCAAACGGAGCCTGGTTAGCGTCTTTCACGGATAGTAACCTTTTTCTACTATCGAGACCTAATTTGGACTCGTGAACGAGACATTAAGTCTCAGGATTTTATTCTCTACATCTTTGTTAAAATCATTCCTGACGTCCGAAAAATAATAATAATATATTATATTGGGTTGTTTACTCGAACCGGGAGGCGTTTGGAGTCGTAAAGGGATTCAATGAGACCCGAAAACGGATAAGCTTGATACCACATCATCCCAGGACACTTGGGAGAGTATGCCAGAGTCGTCATGACGGTCGGAAAAATCTAGATGCAAAATTACCAAAATGGCCCTAACCTTAGTCTTTTACACTTTTACCATTTTACCCTTCAAGAAAATGACCATTTTGCCCTTAAGTGAGATTTTAAAAGGCTGAACTCAGCCCCTCATTCACGCAAAAAAAGGCTGGCCAAAGAACACCATAGTTGTTCTTAATAAAACACCATTGTTGTTCTTGAGAAAACCTTGAATACTTGTTAGAAATCCTTGATCCTTTGATCAATCTTCATCTATTCTTAGGTAAGATCACTTCTATGATCTCCTAGCTTCTTGAATCTTTCCCTATTTCAAGATCAAAATCCATTTTCATGAAAATTCATAGGAAATTGTAGAAAAATCCTTTTAATGTGAAACCAATTTCTTTGAACTCACTTCATCATTCTTTACCTAAACCCAAGAGCTTATGATTCAATTCTCATCATAGCCCTAAATCCCCAATTTGGCCGAACCCTATATAGTGATGATGAATAGTGTTTATCACCAATTTTTGATTTCTAACACTTGATTCCATCCTTAGTTTTCCTATTGTCTTTGAATCCAAGAAATGGAAAACCAAATCAATTTCTAGCCTTATTTCCTTAGAGTGGCCGAAACCTCTTTGTTTAGAAAATGTTGAGTTTTGTTTTGATTGTTGTTTAATGTTTGATTGTTGTGTTGTTTGTAGTTGGTGATGATTAGCAGGAGGTTCAAGAACCGATCAACCGACTTTGATCCGGATATCTGCTCATCAACAGGTATGGGGGGTGAACCTCATCACACCAAAATGGTGGTGGTGATGACGGTTGTTTAGTTTATGTGTGGGTGAAACCCTTTGGTTTGGGTTCACCAATTAATTTGGTTCTCTTGGAGAACAAAGTGTAATAATGTAGTTTATGCTTTGTATGCTTTTGCATGTGTTTTATGATGATATTGTTTAGATGAGAAAACATTTTCATGTATGTTGAAAAACCTACTTTGATCTCTAGATCAAGTATGGATTTTTATGCTTGATTATGATGCAATGATGTGTAATTATTGTTTGTCATAATTATGTGAGCTTTTTGAGCTATAACTTGTCTTGAGGGTGAAGCAAAATCTTCACATTTGTTCCTAATAGGCTTTCGGCCATGACCTTGAGAAAAGGAAGAATATGTGTAGTTCTCGACAAATTAAAGTTTTGATGTAAGAAAAATGTTTTAGAGACTTATGCTTTAAAGAAAAACCATAAGTGATTTTGATCCAAAGATCAAACAAAGTTTCAATCTCTAAGTGTTTTTACCAAAGTGAAACATGTCTTATACCTTATCATTAGTTCATTTAGTTAATCAAGTGATTTAAAAATGGATTACTGAAATGATTTCATGTAAGTTAACATAATTCCATAAAGACATTACCTTTGTTTTGGAACAAAGTTCATGTTCCTTTTTCAAACAAAATAGAAACCTTTTACCCTTAAGTTGATTAAAATAAATCATAGTTAAGGAAGTTAGAATCCTTTCCATTAACTTCGAACATAGTTTTTACACTAAAGGAAAACTCTTTCAAAAATTAGTTAAAGTACTTTGTTTTAAGCAAATGTTATGTTGTTTCAAATCAAATGAGTTTTCAAATGAAGACGTTGTTTTGGTTTACAAAGGGAGTTTTTAACTCAAATCGTAAAGTTTTACGTATAAAAACCTAAGTTAAGTAATTAACTTAGAGTTGAAGACAAGGGTTAATTAAGTATAGTATGTGGTGAAACAAGACCATATACTATACCATTGATGACTTAGTACATCAATGACTTCATAAGACTTAAGTGAATCAACACTTATTTCCTTAATTGAAAATCAAGGAGTAATATCTTAGAAAGGATTAAAGACTTACCTAAGAGGATTCACAATCCTTATTCATAATGCTTAGGACTTGAGCCCTAATTCCCTAATTCATAAGACATAAACACAAACATGAAACGTTTTGGGTTTTGGAACAGTAGTTCAATGACGGACCGGTGATTCAGACCCAAATCAGTCGTTCAATTGTTTCAGTCTTGTGATGACTCGATCCCGGATGGATTACGAGATTTATCCGGTGGATAAAGGTTTTGTTTTTTTAAAGACGTATATAGTTCCTGAGGAAGAGAACCTTAGTGGCCCTCGAGGTTTACCCGGGGGGTAGACATTACTTTATCGCATCTGCTTTGTGTAAGCATTGGCATTTCATTTGCATAGTCGTAAGGCATTGAGCCTAGGAGTTGAGCTTACACCTTGATGCGGGTGCGAATCTTACGATGACGATTTTCAATGGTCTTCTTGGAGGTATCAAGGTTGGAAGGGCTGACATGTGACCAGTTGGTAGCTCTTCTGTGTCGTGGCTAATCCGAGCAATACACTGATATCCTCTACTAGATGCCGTACTTTTCATGTTTGGTCGAAAGTGTTTCCGTAAAAGCCAGATACGTGCATGTTACGAATGTTGTAGCATCTTGCCCAAGGCTGGCGCGTACGGAACATGTCCTCCCATTCACTCTCTCCGACGTTTTGTTAGCTCCATGGAGTAAGGGTCAGAGTAGTACCCAGTGGCATTGGCATTGAGTTATGTACATTGCACTGCATTGCATGGCTGTTGATGTGTACATTTAATGTTATACATCGTTGTTCTGTTTTAAGAATGTCATTATATTATGCTGTTAACTGTTTAACATTATTTATATTTAGAATTTTAGTAAGCATGTTGGGTACGCTATTACCTGGTGAGTCGTCCCGTTTTTACTACTGCTGTTTTGCTGTGTTGATGAACGGGAATCTCACCCATATCTGTATATTTTTTGCTGGTACTTGCTGTTGCTGCCTGAACAGATGGATGCGACGACGGTTCGGTTCAGCAGTTCCTTTGAGTCCTGAGGTGGACTCCTTTTTGCTGTTTTATTTTGTCTGGGCCAGACTGTGTCGGTATCTATAGTACCTTTTAAGAGCTACGACTCCTAGTACTTATTTTATTCTTATGACAGTTATACATTAGACCTATGTCTGTATACAGTATTATTTCTGCTTCTGTTTCTGTATTTATAATACAGTATGTTCTAGAAATGCATGGTGAACCTAAGTTCATTTATTAGTATTATTTACCTTTACTAATCCCATTACATCTTGTGAAAATAAAAAAAAAATAAAAAAATCGTATTTTCAGCATTAATAAATATTTTCGGCCTTATAAATGTTCGAGAATGTGACACTCGAGAAGGGGTGTTGCACAATCACCCAAGCCAAAGATCTCTCTACTTTGACGCTGGATGATCTGGTAGGAACTCTGTAAGTTCGTGAACAAGAGCTTGATCTTGACAATCCTGGAAAGAAAAATAAAGAGATTGCTTTGAAAGCTCAAAAGTCTAACAACTCAAAAGCTCTAAAAACTGATGAGTCTAGTGATGATGCTGATCAATCTGATAATGAAGTATCAGACGATGACGAGTTATCCTTCATCTCCAGAAAGATTCAAAACATGTGGAGAAAGAAAAATGGGATGAAAAAAAGGCCATTTCAAAAGAAAAACTTCAAGGACCATGCTGAGTCCAAAGACAAAAGTCAGCTAGTCTGTTTCGAGTGCCACAAGCCAGGCAACTTCAAGGCTGACTGTCCCATGTTAAAAGACAAGAAGAAGCTTTTCAAAAAGAAGAAAAAGAACTTCATGGCCACCTGGGAAGATCTCGATTCTTCTGAAGAAGAAGAAGAAGAAGAAGAAACAAATGAGGAAGCTAACCTCTGTCTCTGGTCCAATGCTCAAAATGAAGACTCTTCGAATGATGAGCAACTTGTTGTTCCCGAAGAAAGAACTCATGAAGCTACCTCTGAAAGAGAATGGAATGTTCCACCCATTTTCAATAGAACAGACTATCCTTACTGGAGATCTATTTTTCAAATATACATCCAAGCTCAGAACTTTGAGTTATGGAATGTATTCACTGATGGAGATCATCGTCCAACAATCACCCTTGACGACGGCTCAACAGCATCCAAGCCTGAGGCTGATTGGACGAATGAAAAGATCAGACTGTACTCGCTAAATGCTCGTGCCAACTGGTGTCTCGTAAATGCTCTTGATCAACCAATATTGGATATGGTCTTATAGTTTCAAACTGCTAAGGAGAAGCTGGACACTCTAGAAAAGTTGTTCAAACCAAGAAGTTCTCCTACTTCAGATCTCTGCCTGATGGCAAATACTTCATCAGACGCTGGATCAGATGAAGATGAGGTATCTAATTCTGACTCTCTTCAAGAAGCATATGATGAACTGCTTAATGATTCCTCCCTACTGCATCATCAATATATCTTGCTTAAAAGAAAATTTTCAAAAATAAACAAAGATCTGGAACATATCAGTAAGAAAAATGAGCAACTCATTGTAGAAAACAATACGTTGAAAGCTGAGAATATCAGTCTAATTGACAAACTCACCTCTAAGTCTAGTGAACATCACGAGGTAACCAGACTTAAACAAAAGGTATCTAATCTAACCAAAAGTGTATCAAAGCTTGTTGGAGGATCAGAAAAGCTAAACTTGATACTGAGATATTCTAGATAACCTCATGATAAGTCTGGCTTAGGCTATGATTCTGAGAAACAAGAAGCTTCTCACAAAGTATCAAGGACCAATCAATATCATAAGGTTTTTCAATCTCATGGGAATCAAAATGAAATCAAACAACATGCATTTAATGCTTATTGCAACCTATGTGGGAAAAATGGCTACCTCTTCTCAAAATGCATACACAAAAAGAAAAATATTATGCATGGACGAAGACCGCAGACTAACCAAAAAGGACCCAAGTCTATCTAGGTACCTAAGAATATGATAATACCTGTTGCAGATCTACTTAGCAACACAAAGAAGACTCCAATCTTGATACTTGGACAGTGGATGCTCACGTCACATGACGGAAAAAAAGTCGATGTTCCAAGAACTACGTGAAAAGACTGGTGGATGGGTCACCTTTGGAGGCAACCAAAAAGGAAAGATAGTTGGAATTGGTAAGATTGGTAAGCATCCTTTTCCCTTTATTGATAATGTTCTGCTGGTTGAAGGATTAAAACACAACTTGCTTATCATAAGTCAATTATGTGATAGTGGGTCTGATGTTTCCTTCAATAAAGGTGAGTGTATGATCAAGAACCCTGATGGGTCCATCTTATTCACTGCCAAGAGGCAAAATAATCTTTATAAGATTAACTTGGGGGAACTCTCAAATCAAAGTGTATCATGCCTAGTGTCTGTTGAAGATGAGCGATGGATATGGCATAAAAGACTTGGTCATGTGAGTCTGAGATTAATCTCAAGACTAAACAAGCATAACCTCATAAGAGGTCTACCAAAGATTGTGTATAGATTGGACGCTTTCTATGATGCGTGCCAAAAAGGAAAACAAGTTAAGAACTCTTTTGAGTCCAAGAACATTGTTAGTACTTCAAGGCCACTAGAGCTGTTACATCTTGATTTATTTGGTCCAACAAGGACTGCTTCTGTTAGTGGTAAGAAATATGGGCTTGTCATAGTAGATGACTATACTAGATGGACATGGGTTAAATTCCTTACTCACAAGGATGAGTCTATCAAGGTCTTTACTATATTTTGTAAGCGTGTTCATAATGAAAAAGGCATATGTATAAGCTCGACCAGAAGTGACCATGGAGGTGAATTTGAAAATGAGCTTTTCCAAAGTTCTGTGATGAAAGTGGTATCCATCACAATTTCTCTGCTCCTAGAACACCACAACAAAATAGTGTTGTTAAGAGAAAGAACCGTTCTCTTCACGGGACGGCTAGGGCAATGCTCAGTGATAATTCTGTTTCCAAACACTTCTGGGCTGAAGCTGTTAATACTGCCTTCTACATTCAAAACAGAATATACATAAGACCTATCTTGAATAAGACTCCTTATGAACTGTGGAAATGACAAAAACCCAACATTTTTTATTTCCATCCCTTCGGATGTCAATGTTTTATTTTAAATACTAAGGATCAACTTGGTAAGTTTGATGCCAAAGTAGATAATGGAATATTGTTAAGGATACTCTGAAACGTCCAAAGCTTTTAGAGTCTATAACTTTAGAACATTGCTTGTTGAAGAATCCATCCATGTTAAGTTTGATGACAAATAGCCTAATAAGAGATTATCATAGCTAGATGATTCTTGTGCATATATGAGTCTGAATGCTATAGAAGAATGTCCAACACTTAAAGAAGATGGTGTATCAGACGCAACTCAGGACGCGTCAACGTCTCAGCAAGTAGCTAACACCCCTCGTTCGTGGCAATTCAGGTCTTACCATCTCGAGGATCAAATCATTGGTAAACCAAATGATAGAGTCCAGACAAGGTCAACCTTCAGAGAACAAGCTGATTCAGCCTTCATCTCTGAATTGGAACCAAAGTCTGTGGACGAAGCCTTAATGGACGATAGTTGGATCCTCGCTATGCAAGAAGAGCTTAACCAGTTTCAACGAAATGACGTTTGGACGCTGGTTTCCTTGCCAAAGGATAAGTCTGTCATTGGAACCAAGTGGGTCTATAGAAACAAGCTGGACAAAGATGGCAAAGTTGTAAGGAATAAAGCAAGGATAGTTGCACAAGGCTACTCACAAGAGGAAGGTATTGATTATACTGAAACTTTCGCTCCTATAGCTTGACTAGAAGCCATACGTATATTACTTTCATATGCTGCACATCTTAACATTATGTTCTATCAAATGGATGTAAAAAGTGCTTTCTTAAATGGGTTCATTAATGAAGAAGTCTACGCTGTACAACCACCTGGTTTTGAAGACCAAAACCACCTTGAGCATGTATATAAGCTTAAGAAGGCTTTGTACGGATTCAAACAAGCTCCTAGAGCTTGATATGAGAGACTCAACACATTCCTAATGGAGAATGGGTTCTCAAAAGGAAAAGTGGATACAACCCTTTTTAGAAAATCAAATGAAGAGGATATTATTATTGCTCAAATTTACGTTGATGATATAATATTTGGTGCAACTGATGAATTTCTTTGTCAAGAGTTTTCTGAGCTAATGCATAAAGAATTTGAAATGAGTATAATGGGAGAGCTAAAATTCTTCCTCGGATTTCAAGCAAGCAAACATCGGACGGAGTGTACATTCACTAGACGAAGTACACAAAGGAGCTTCTAAAACGCTTCAAGTTGGATGATTGCAAACCAATGAATACCCTAATGCATCCAACGTCCGTACTAAACAAGGATGACAAAGATAGAAAGGTAGACCAAAAGGTATATAGAGGTATGATTGGTTCCCTCTTATATATAATTGCGTCCAGGCCTGATATCATGTTTAGTGTTTATTTATGTGCTCGATTTCAATCTGATCCAAGAGAGTCTCATGTCTCAGCAGTTAAAAGAATCTTTAGATATCTCAAAGGTTCTACTAATCTGGGTCTGTTGTATAAGAAATTTGATGAATACATATTAGTTGGATTCTATGATGCTGACTATGCTGGAGACAAAAGTGAAAGAAAAAGCACCAGTGGAGGTTGTCGCTTCATTGGAGCCAATCTTGTCTCATGGTCATGCAAAAGGCAAAGCACAATTGCCTTATCAACTGCTGAAGCTGAGTACATTGCTGCTGCAAGTTGCTGCTCACAACTTCTTTGGATTAAACATCAGTTGGAAGACTAAAACGTGTTTGTAAGTAATATTCCAATAATGTGTAATAATATTGCTGCTATTAATTTGTCAAAAAATCTCATACTGCATTCTAGAGCAAAGCATATAGAAATCAAGTATCATTTCATTAGAGATTATGTGCAAAAAGGAATAATTGATATTCAATTCATTGATACTGACCATCAATGGGCAAATATCTTCACCAAACCCTTAGCTGAAGATAGATTTTCTTTGATAAGAAAATATTTAAACATGCATTTCATTGATTGATTATGATTCCAATGCATGCGCCTGATATTTGCTTGAGTCCAATATATATGTTGATTGATTCGTCTGTTACATTAATTAAGCTGAATCTTTGTCGAAGGAAAATTTATGTCTCATTCCCTAACTGAGTTAGTTCCGTTTTCCGTAATTACAAAAATATTTTTTACGGCTTCAAAGTCTGGAACATGTGTCAGGCATTTAATGCACGTCGCCTCACCTTTCCCTTGTTTTTTTTGAACGGTTTTTGGCCTATATATAAAAACACTCTCTTTAAAGGAACAACATTTACAAACTCCTCATCTTCAACCTCTCTTTCTTTCTGAAAAACTCTATTGCGAAATATCTTTCTCTCTCTGAAACTATGGCCGCTTCTTCATCTGCTGCAACTAAAAGGGAAAGCCATCAACGTGGACAATGCTGAAATCATGGTCGAATCCAAATTTGACCTATCCTTCTTTGCTGAGAATGGATTTGATATCACTCCCTTCATTCAAGTCGCTGGGTAGCTAAGCTTCTTTGAGGGATCTCCTGTCATCTATCCTACTTTGATTAGAGATTTCTAGAAAAACCCAACTATTTCTGCCAGAGAAATCAATAACATTGTTCTTGATACAGAAGTCATTGTCTCTGAGGCCACTGGGTGTCCTCAAATCAGAATGACAATTGAGGATGATTGGGAAGAAGCTATAGGAGGAAGTGAAGCTATTAAAGGATGTTTGTTGAAAAATCTGTCTGGGAATCTAATAGCCTCAAAAATGACTGATCAGGCTAGGGTTTTGCATCAAATTCTCAACAAGTTCATCATTCACAAGGCTGGCTCAAAGGACTCTGTGTCTAAGGTCCATCAATTCTGTTTGGTGCATCTTCTGTTAGAAAGACCCGTAAATCTGCCTCAGCTACTATTCTCAAACTTCAAGAATTATATACAAGGGTTTGGCAAGAACACCGCTATACCCTATGCTGCTATGCTATCAAGAATCCTCGAGCAACATCAGGTGCACGAAAGTTTGCTCACTCTCAGACCTGAACAAAAGGTGAAGTATTTTGGAGTAAACGGGATTGAACGTCTGATTCAACTTATGTATGGAAAACAGAGTCTGATGAAGATGGATCTGGATTGTTTCGAAAAGTCCAAGAAGGAAAAGAAGCAAAAGGGCGTACAAAAGGATCAGAAGCATCTGGCTGAAGAAATGTCTGATCAAATTGACTCAACTGCACATGTTGATCGTCCAACAGCTGAATCAAGCTTTATTCGTCCCTCTGCTCAGTCTAGAAGAGAAAGGAAGTTAATTCTTCAGACTGGTGAAGAAGAAGATGATGATAACCTACCCCTTGCCAAGGCCATCAAAAGCAAGGCCGATGAACCTCGGTCCAAGCCACCTATGAGAAGAACAAGGTCCACAAGATCTAGGACACAAGGTAATACCGAACCTCAAACTCGTTCAGTTATTCCATCTGGATTGTCTAATCTTCCATCCCCAACTTCTCTAACCCAAACACAAATACCATCATCACCCTCACCTTCTGAACCTTAAGACTGGTTCACACAATGGGGAAATCACCCCTTTAAACCTTATGGTGCACCTTACCCCAACCCTCTCTACAAAAGACAAATTTTCCTTTACATTGACCCCACGACCTTCATCCGAAACAACAAACCATTAACCTACACTAACATGTGCTTTGTCTGGCTTGTACTATCTCTTGATTTTGATAAAGGTGTCACCACAACGATACCCAATCGCCCACACTATCCCTATCCAGAATATGACTATGAACCAGAAACTCTACCTCCTTCTCCCAGGTACACACCTCACCCATACTCCAACCAACCCTCTCCCCAGTGAATGTTATACATCTCTTGGACCCCTTCTCACTGATCTTGGTCAAAAGAGGTTTTCCTCAAGAAAGATCTATCCCAACCTCATCATAGACAAGAAGTTCCAGTTGTGCCACTACAATGTGGGTTGCCACATTATCCTTCCAAATGAGGAGAAACCAAAATGGGATACCATTGAGTAGAAAAGGTCCAGAACCTTTGGTCTGAAAATTTCATCCTGGACAGAGACATCAAGTTCATTCCTAGCCATCCGTCTGACTGGAAAGAATACTCAGGCATCAGAGATCTCATTCCGTACTACACCATAAAGAAGGAATGTGAGATGCCTCGTCAAATGAAAATTCTACACAACTTTCCTAGAAGATGCCTGAAGCTAAAGGCAGATTCCATTGTTGGATCTATCCCTCCAAGAATTTGTCCCAGAATTCCCATGCTTGACCTAAACAAGAACAAAGATGCTCGGAAACGTCTAAACAAGGCTATAATGCCAACTCCAACTTCCTTTGATCCTATGTTATGGAAGAGACCAAGGGACGATGAAGATATTCTTAAAAGTTGCTTGGAGCAACTTGTTTGGCAAAATGAGATAATAATGCCCGTATTGTTTGGGAAAGCACCATCTGGAGGTGCACAGCAGAAGCATCCTCATTTGGTTTATCTGAAGAAGAGAAATCAGATACCCCCACAGTCCATGGGAGATATAAGATCTAAGATGTCATCTTCATGATTTTGGGTAATGACATCTTTGGGATTCCTTTGTATCCCATTGACATCATTGGAGAGGACGATGCTCCCTGGATTGAGCCAACTGTTGAAGAATCTCAAGCCAATCCTGCTCCAGCTCCTTCGGAAGATTATGAAAACATTGAGGTTGTCTTTGTTGATTGTGAGCCAGAAGCGAATGCTGAGCAAGTTGAAGACTCAGAGAACAACCGATCTCAGTCTCAACCGATCCCTCTCTTGGTGGTCCATCCTGTTGATCCATCTCCATCTCAGGCACTGAGTGTCACTCTTGATCAGAGAAATCCTGAGGCAACAAAGGCCACTGCTGAAAGTTCAATCTCTGCTGTTCCTGCGGAATTTCAAGAGTTCGTCCAAAGGTCCATTGAAGCAAACAATGCAGTGCTGCTTCAACAGATTGCAACCATGTTTCAGAACTTTCTTCCGAAACCTCCACCTTCTTAAATAAATCTTTTTCCTTTTCAGTCTATTTTATTTTACCTGACTATGATGGTTTTTCCTCGCTTTTGTCTGATGACAAAAAGGGGGAGAAAAGAGAATTTGATTGGTTTCAATTTCATCAGTTTTGTCTATTGCATATAACTTTACATCCCCTCTCATCACGTACATCTATATGTTTGCCTTTGTCCTATATCTGGATTTTATTGGACTTTAGTCTCATATGCTTTAACTGCTTATAGTCTTTGTCTTACGGGGAGCTTCTCAGCTCTCTAGAAAACTTTATCCAATCAAATTAGTATGTTTTGTCATCATAAAAAAGGAGGAAATTGTTGGAACCAAAGTGGTTATGGTCCACTAATCCCTTAAGTTTTGATGTTAACAAAAGACTAAATTTAGTGAACAAAGGTTAGCTATGGACTAACGTTTTATCTTCAGTGTGTAGGAAAATATAAATCCAAAGACTATTTAGGTCCAAAGACTTACATATGTCCAAAGTAAAAAGTTTCTCGCTTCATATGGATGATAACGCTTAAACAAATGTATCTGAGTCCAAAGACTCTTTCTTTTGTATGCTACGTGTTGTTAAGTCTAATGAACTTTATAGTTTTAGTGCGAACACATATGTAAAGCTTTTGAATTCATTATTCAATGTGTAAATGCTTGTATCCTATGGACAAACATTCTTTGTAATCTTCGTACCATCAAAAACTGAAGCCAGTCTGGCCCTGACACAAAAGGATTTGACCTTCTTCAAAAGGAAAGACAAAAGGCAACTTTTGAGTACAAGGAAAAGATGTCAGTCCTATTTCAAGCTATCAAACTTGATAGTCTACTTTGATGATCAGAAGCCTCAACAAGCTATTAGACTCAACGGACTAACTCATTTAATGCTCAATCAGAATAGATTCTTTTCTGAACGTTGAAGACTGAAGTTGATCAAGACCAGAAGGCTATAAATATCTCTTCTCTTGAAGATACAAACTAGCGATGCACAACTGAATTTGAGATACATACAAGCATACAAGAAACACAAGCTATCAAGAAAGAAATCTAAGCTTACAAGCTTACTCTGATCTTTAACTTTCATATCACTCTCTATGAAGAGTTTTGCTTTAGAGTTCTAAACTTAAGTTTCATACTCTCACTCTTAGTGAGTTAATTGAACAACAAATCTTTTCAAAGCTTAGTTGGTTGAGCCTGAAAAGGCTTGTGTAAAAAGAACATTCAGTGTGCCTGAAGAGATGTAGAATACTTGTCAGAAGAGGTGTTGAATACTTGTAACAAAAATGTTTTTGTTATAGTGGAGAAAACTCTCAAGTAGAGAGGACTGGATGTAACTTTTTGGTGAAGAGTGAACCATGATAATATTTTTGTGTTCCTTTCTTTCCTTTGCTATTGCTTTAGTTTATTTTCTAACTAACTCTTTACGATTGAATTGTTTTTTTAACGCTCTTGTTTTTTATCTTATTCCTTTTAAGTAAGCGTCCAACTGGTGTTTGAAAACGCTCTTTCTATCCATTGTCGTTTTAACTTCCAACCTTTACAAAAATATATATATCTGCTTATAAAATTTTTTTAAAAACGTAAGAAACAGAATTCAATCACCCTTCTTGTCTTTCAATCGGCTCCTTCATTACATATGTCACTTTACAACCATTATTCCTCTTAACAATACTTCATAACATTTTTTTCTCCCACCTATCACCGTTTCATTTCCTGCTGTCTCTGGAAAAAATCTCTTAGCAGCGGAGGAATTCATCTAGAAGCTTCCTCAGCCAAGAGATTGAAAGCAAAGTATCGGTTGAATGGTCCTCTGTTGCCGAAGATAAGAAATCGGAGAATCGGTCACTCATGTGATTTTGGAAAAGTTCCAGGTCTTCTAGCTCTTGATCGTGGTTTCCGTCCATGGACATTGTTCAGAGTCTCACATCGGATGATTAACGAGCCTGACAGTTATTTATATAATTGGATAGATTATCCCTCATAAATCGATTTTAAAGGAACCATTCGGATGTCTCGTCCAATTTAACAGACATCACTTGGTTTCTTCGTATGCTAATTTGGCCCTGCAATTTATTGTCTATCTGTCAATTGCTCCCCCAAACCAAAATGAAGGGTAGCAGTGTCATGCTCTCTCTTTCCTCCTTATTGAAGTGTACAATTGCGACCCATCGCTACCTTTTTTCCACTACCACGCGGTTTTGTTTAAAGTTCCCATTTATATCCATCTCATCATCATAGTAGATTTGATTAATTTGAATATTTTCATCCTGTAGTATTTGCTTTCATTTCTGATATGGCTCAAGTTTTAGTTTTAGTTATTATTTTTTTATTTTTTTTAAAACGTTTTCTTTCTTCTCGTCAATAGTAGTTTTGTTATGTGAGTGCGATATTCACTGTCATCTGCACTTTCCTTTGTCAAGTAAATGACCATAATTCTTCAAATAATGGATCAGAGCGGTATTTCTGCTTCATCTCACTTTTGTTATTGACACAAATTTTCATATTGACATTCAATATATATATTTCCTTACATGTACTTATGGTTTGATGATGGTTAAGCATTTGGTTCATAGAAATAAACACCAACATGAACTTCATATCTTGACATTCTAGACACCCAACAAACTTCTGCTTGCTTACTTTATTCACTTTACTCCTCTATTTTTCTGATTTTCTCAAAACCAGCAAGAAAATCTGTTGAACACATTTCAAACTATGCTCTTGGCAATGTGTCATAATGATTGAACTTAGATGTTTCAATCATTTATTCCATAGAATTATGTAGGTGTAGGATTGATTTGAACAACTTGTCTTTGAGGATCTTCGTTGGAAAATTGTGTTGCACTCACCAACAACAAGAATGTTATTTTGATTCTTTGCCATGGTTTTTGTAATGCCAATATTGCTCTAATATCGGTTTCTTTATTGCATGAAATTTCTTTGCTTTTGTGTTATTTGTGTCACCCATGTAAGTTGCTTAAAATTTTGTGAGAAGGATTTGACATGAGGGGAGCAATTATTTTACAGCGACTCTTAATCCCTGTTCTGATCCTGAGATTCTGGGTGATGGAAATTTGGTCTCAAGCTGTAAGTGTATGGCAGAATCATCAAGTCGCTTGAAACACGTGCACAGGAATTTCAAACTGAGTTGAACTGTCTGCGAATTAAGACAGAAACTCTGGAGAATGAGCTTCAAGATGAAAAGAGGGCTCACAATGCTGCTTTGGCAAAGAGCAAGGAGCTAGAAGAGCAATTACAAAGGTTAGACACCATCTAATGTCATATGTGGTATAAGTATTGAAATTATGGGTTGCAGACATACTTGCTGGGTATTGATTACAGATTTTCAGCATTTGTGTTTATATTGGTCTAAATAGGAAAAAGTTGAATGAAAAGCATCTATTCTTGTATTTAATTTCTTGGAAATCTCTCATGCTGGTTCTATTTCTGATTCCTGTGTTACTCCATCTGTTATGATTGAGAGCACAATGGCAGATAATGAGGTCAAGACTACCCAGGTAAGGCTGTAATTCAATTGTAAATATAGATTGCGATGCTGAATTTAGCATGTCATATTGCTAGATATATGAGGAAAGTATTATAACGTGTATCTCAATCTGGGAGGTTAGGATCTCATGAGCCATGATAAATAAAGCATCATAATAGGTATCTCAATATGGGAGTTTTTTTACAGGTTGAAAATCTAAGATCAAATTCTTTTGTTAATTCAATCTGCTGCTTCTTTAGTGAGAATTGTTTTATTCTTTTATGTGTTAATGGTGTGCCCAATAAAATACCTTTTTGATAGGCCAATTCACAGGCTATAGATATTGTTTGTTGTGTCAATGGTGTTCTGTCAACTCCAGCACATACTGAAGATATTGGGAAAAAAATACCAGACAAATTTAAATAGTCATGACTAACCATGGCTTCTACAAATTGTTTGAACCTTCGGGGCTTTAGGTGAAGCTTTGCAGCTATACTTCTCTAATAAAGACCACCTGTGTCACAAGTCATATAATTTGAGAAGAGATGCTCATTTAAGGCATATGCTCATTTGATGAAAAAACTCCTAAAACTTTTGTACTATACCCCAATTTCTATTCAGGAAATTATTATAAAATCAGAAACCAATTACTTCTCTTTTAAGGCATATGCTCTTTCCCTGTAATTTTAAAGCATAGGGTCTCTGATGCAGATAGTCTGGTAAAAGTCCTAATACACTTTTCAGTCATTAGAGAAGAGTTCAACCCAAGCAAGTGAAATGTATGCAAAAATTTAATAATCACTCTTCAATTAAGAGTTTCAGATATTTGAAGAGTCACTACGACTTAAGAGTCATAATTTATGTATGAACTACGACAATTGACTTATTAATGCATGAATTTTCATCTTGAAATCAAATGTCATTTACCGAGTCACTAAAGGATCCAGTCTATTCTTGAGCTTAAAAAGGGTCTTTATTACATTTGACACATTGCAGTATGCAATTTATTTCAATATGATACAGAGTGGTTGCACTTAACTATGACTAAATATAGTTAAGATCAGTTTAGATATGATCTTAAAGGTATAAACTGCATTAAATGCAATGTCAAATTTAGGCACTGCAATACTCACAATGCAAGAAAGGTGAAAAGTGTAATCACATTTGGGCATGATGCGTGATACTTCTCTTTGTAATATGCCAAACATATTACACACCAGTAGAAGAAAACGGAATTATTTATCTATTTATTTTGATTTTTCCTTACATGAGCTTACTTTCAATCCATGAAGTACTTTTGGGTATATTATTAAGGGTTCTTATATTGAGTAGCAAGAAGTCTCCACTAGACAGTGCAAATTAAGAGGCAGTTGCAATTTAATACAAAATATCCAATGCTACATGTGATTGAAATTTTGTAGCAGGTTTTTAAGTGACAAATTTCTTCTTGGAAAAAGAATATAGTATCTTGTAATGGCACACCAAGCAGTCATAGTTATCACTCACATACTCACGAAAATAGTTGAATGCTTAAGCATCTTCAATATTCGAAACTCTATGTAATTATGGCCTTAAATTTGACTTTGTAAAAAGTTTCGTGCAGTAGCTGTATTTCTTTTTTTTAATTTAGGTTTTTCATTTCGAAAAGCCACAACTTTTTCTCTCTCTCTCTCTCTCTATCTCTTAATATGTAGACACAACTTAGAAAAAGGAGAGGAAACAACTATAGCACTTTGAAAACTCCCCCCACTTTAGAATCTATGTCTTATACTTCCTCTTGCCAACAGATGCAATAACTCTCTTCTTCCTTTTCCAGAAGGTACACTTATTTTTTTCACATCAACTAAGGGAAGAAGAAAGATAGAAAGAAAGAAGGGACTAAAAAACAGCCATTTCTCAAGTATAATCATAATTCATAATCAGGTGCCACTCATTTTTCTTTCTTTATTTGATTTCCTTGATAAGGTGTCACAAATTGTTTTACTCAACGCAAAAATTTGATTCTATGAATTGAACAGATTTTGCAGAATGATCAATCAGAAGGTTGAAAATAAAGCCAACTTCAGTAATTATTCTAAATCTGAGTGTGCCAGGCAAGAAGAAAGTGAAGAAAGTGAGGTCAATAAGTCTGCTAAGATTTCCCACTGGAGGTGGGAAATCCCAATATGAGAATCTCTACATACTCTCATCTGTTGGCACAGAAACTTCAAACCAGCCAACCCCAATTCAAACGTCAGATGCATCACCCAATTACATGAAGGATACCATTAATTCTCATGCAAATGAGATTTTTCAGGTAATTTGCTGATTTTAAAAATTGAGAATTTGTAAATTTGATTTGGGTTGTTTAAATTGTAGGATTAATAAAAATAAAGAAAATCATAGATTGCTTTTTCTGAGCAGATTACATAAAGACTTTTCACAAAGAAGACTTTAACAAGAATGTCTACTTTGAAATTGAAGAGGAATGTGACTAGAAAGCTATCTGGAAGGACTGAGCTGAAGAGAAAACTGAGGTCATCAAGATCAATCAAGCTTGCAACTGTCAAAGGCCAAAAATCAACAAGAAAGCAATCTGAATTCATTCATGGCAGTAATGGACAGTGTTGGAAAAGTACAAGTGATATACAACCATACTCAACCTATGCTGGTAACAAATCCCAGAGAGTTATTACTATAAGATTAAGCTTGAAGCCTGTGAGGATCTTAATAAAAATGCCTACTTTTAAATCAAAGAACGACTCAAGCTTGCATAAAGCCACCTGCTCTTCAACTCTCAAGGATTCTCATTTCCTTGATCACAGTTGTAACACCCTTTCCCGAGTGTCACATTCCCGAACTGTTATAAGACTGAAAATAAAATTAATGCGGAAAATATGGGTTTTTTTCCTTCTTTTTTTTTCTTTTTGTAATGATGAAATGAGATTTGTCAAATGAGTAATAATAAATAAATTCAGGATCACCGTGCATTTCTAGAATCCATACAGAAGTAAAGTGTAGAAATAGAAAAGTACGGAATACAGACATAGGTCCAAGCCTAACTGTAAAATTAAATACATAAATAAGTACAAGGAGTCACAGCTCCTCAAAAGGTACAACTGGACATAGGCTGGCCAAAACAAAGCAATAAAGGGAGTTCCTCTCTGGACTCAAGGTGCACGTTGAGCTGAGTCATCGTCGCGCTCATCTTCTCAAGCAGAAACAGCAACACAAGTAAAGAAGAGATACAGATATGAGTGAGATTCCCAATCATCAGCACAACAAAATAGCAGAAGTAAAAACGGGACGACATATCAGGTAACAACATACCGATCATGCATACCACACATCTCAATATATCATATTATTCAATTAGCAATATAAGATATCTCCAAAAAAAAAGGATAATGATGTATATCAGGTGAATGTAATCATCAACATCCATGCGATGTTATGCGATGTACATGACTCAATGCCATATGCCACAAGGGTAAAACTCTTACCCTTACTCGATGGAACTAACAAACCGTCAGAGAGAGTGAATGAGAGGACGTGTTCCGTGTACGCCAACATTGAACAAGATGCTACAACATTTGTAACGTGCACGTATCTGGCTTTTACGGAAACACACTACACCAAACATGAAAAGTACGACATCTAGTCGAGGATATCAGTGTATTGCTCGAAGTCGTCATGACACAAAAGAGCTACCAACTGGTCACATGTCAGCCTTTCCAACCTTGATACCTCCAAGACTATTTAAAACATCACTGTAAGATTCGCACCCGCATCAAGGTGTAAGCGCAACTCCTAGGCTCAAGGCCTTACAGACTCAAGCAACATAATGCAAATGCTTACACAAAGCAGATGTGATAAAGCATTGTCTATCCATCGGATAAACCTCAAAATTCTCTAAGGGTCTCTTCCTTAGGAGCTAATCACATTATCATTGTTGTAAAACTTTTACCCACCGGATAAATCTCATGATCCCTCCGGGATCGAGTCATCACAAGACTAAAAACAGTTGAATGACTTTCTTGAATCTGAATAACCGGTTCGTCATCGAACTACTGTTTCAACCCAAAACGTTTCATGTTTGCGTTAGCGTCGTATGAATTTATATCTCAAGTCCTAAGTGTTATGACGAAGGATTGAGAATCCTCTTAGATAAGTCTTTGATCCTTTCTAAGGTAGAGATTCCTTGAGTTTCAATTTGTGAAATGAGTATTGATTCACTTAAGTCTTATGAATAGAATGTTTGGAATCACGGTCGGAGCCTTCCCACCGTGAAAGCTACTAATAGTAGCTTCATTATGGACGCACGTTTTGGAGGGATTTGACGTGAATCCAAACATGCTAGAAGTCATTGATGAACTAAGTCATCAATGGTATAGTGTATGGTTTTGTTCCACCACATCCTATACTTGGTTATCTCTTTCCTTTTTCCTCCAAGTTAATTACTTAACTTAGGTTTTTGTGCGTAAAATTTTACGATTGAGTTGAAAACTCTTTGTTAAAGACTTTGTGAACCAAAACCTTTGTAAGTGACAACTCATTTGATTTGTAAGAACTTAGTTTCTTACTTGAAGTAAAGCGATTCAATTAATTTTGAAAAGGGGTTTCCTTTCTAACTTAGTGTAAAACTGTGATTTAAGTTAGCGTAAGAGAAATGGAGTTTCATTTATTTTTCAAACTATGATTCAATTGAATTAAAACCTTAGGACAAAGTCCTCACTATACTTTGAAGATTGAATGTTAACTTAGTTTTAAAATGAATTTGTCATCATATTAAACCTAAGGTAACTTCATATTAACTTTACTTTCATGAAACTACTTTTATCATTTTATTTTAAAACACTTATTTAATTGATTAAATTATGACTAAAGTAAAACACACTTTCATCTTAGTTAAAAACACAGAGTCGAAACCTTAGTTGATCTTTGGATCAAAATCACTTCTTTTTTGTTTTTGAAACACAAGTTACTAAAACACTTACTAGCTTCCAAAAATATTGAAGTTCAAGAACAAACTCATGTTCTTCCTTTTGTATGCTTAATGGCCGAATGCTATACATCCAAGGATGTGAAGATTTTTCTTCACTAACTTGTTAAGTAATAGCTCAAAATACTCACAATAATATGATGAACAATAATCATACATCTTTCAACCATAATCAAGCATAAAAATCCTTACTTGATCTAGAGATTAAAGTATGGTTTTCAACATACATGAAAACATTTTTCCAACCAAACTTATATCATCATAAACATATGATAAGCATAGAAACCTTATTACAAACATGTTCTCATAGAGAACTTTACCAACAAAGTAGTGAACCCAAGCTAGGGTTTCACCCAAACAAAACATAAACAACCATTTTTATCCTCCACCAATTTTGGTGTGATGAGGTTCACTCCCACATACCTTAAGTGAAGATGTTTAAGTGAAAGGAAACTCCAAGCCCTCAAAACAAAGAGGTGGCCGAACCTAGAGGAGAGAAAAATGTGAGATCTTGAACTTGTTTTCATGAAAATGAAGAACTAGAAGATGATTACTAAAGGTAATAAGTAAGGAAATGAAAAGAAAAAGGTGTTAGAAGCTCACCAACACAAGAACAACTTCAAGGTTTGGATGATGTTCTTGTGGTTGAGGAACAAACTTCTCCAAATCAAGAAACTTCCTTCATCAAAGTTGATCCTTAGACTAAGACAGGGTGAAGTATGATCTTGGAAATGGAAAAGGAAACTTGGTTGATGTTTTATAATGAAGAACCGAATGGATGAAGAAGAGAGAGAAGAGAATATTTTTCTAAAACTTAAGAAATGGTGTGTTTGATCCTCTAAATGAGTAAAATGAAAATGTTAAGGTGTTTGGTGGTGTTATGGCCGAATGGCCTATAGGCTTTATGACCAAAATCTTGGTTAGTGTGTGAAGGAAATTGGTGTAAGAAAATGAAGGGTTATGATATAATGAAAGTACATAGGTGTTGACACCATATTGAAAGTTGTAGAGATTAACCAAAACTAGGTAGTTTAGCTTTTTCCATAAAAGGAAAAGTTGACAAAGGTGAAAGGTTGTCATGAATTGACAAAAAAGTGACATCTCCTCGTGAAACGTGATAAGAAGATATAAACTTCTCCCGGCTTTGGGTCAGAGTAACCTCCCAGTCCTGAGCCCGATCACTCCCCGGCCCACGCCTCCCAAGGTAAAGCGGTCCTGATTAAAATAACAATATTTTTATCGGTTCCGACTCAAAACAACATAACATGCTCAACACAATATTTTATGATCATCAAGCTCATAATTGAAATTCAAATATGAATTTTCAATTATTAACTATTTTTACGATTATTATTAATCAGATTGTGTTCTCAGTTGTGACGTCCCCAAGTTCCACTCGAGGAAATCCCATTATTTTAGAATTCACTTATACTATTAACTATAACCTAGCGATTATGCGCTCATTAAAACAACAATAACATGCATCCAACATAAACGCGCACGACATCAAAGTAAACACAATAGGATAAACGAAAACATGCATACATATATATAAGCAGTACTAAGTATACATGGTGGCTCCATCAGTAGTGCTAAGTACATATACAAACGGAAGTACATAAGAAAGCGAAAATACAACATATACATCAAAAAGGACTCTAACGCTCGAACTCACATGCTCTCCCCATCCCCTCTCAAAATACATCAAAAATATCTCACCCCACATCCTATGACAGACGCACTGGCGATGTCACGTCCTCAACGACATGAAAATCAAGAGCTATCCTGTCATTCCCCATACGTGCGCCTATAAACCTGCAAGGGCACATAGTTTGAGGAAGAACTAGACATAACAATCTGCCTATGCCTGGTGGCTCTCAGATACCGCTCTGACCTCCTGCACTGTCCTCTCAACACAAAACCTTTGTGACTAGTCACGTTAGATGATGCTGGGGCAGCCCACATAAAGTCCTGCTCACGCGGCCTAGGTGGGTGCCACATCTGTGGAAAGGGAAGAAACTGGATCACTCTGTATGGTCCCATGATGTTCGCTCGTGGTGGAGTACCACCCCGAAATAGCAAGCTCACAGGTCCGGTGTACACGGTAGAAAACGTAGAGGAGTCCACCTGCCACCCCTGCTCGTCGTGGTAGACGATCTCAAGCTCGCCCAGCATCGAGATCCCTGGTGTTGTCTGGAGGAAGGGATGCATCCTCGAATCCATAGTCTCCTCCAGCTAACTCATCGTCTGCTCGCAGATCGAAAGCATAACATATAAGGAAATACCGGGAGATAACATCTACAACACATCTATGATAGGGATGATGCAATGCAGAACATATAGCAAACACAACCATCTCTCAATGTCACGACACTACGGTCGTTCCCTAACTAGATGTACACATACTCTTTCTATGCATGTCGGTTGGTACTAAACACCCTACTAAGGGCAACATCACGTCCGCATATCGGACAACAAGTTGGTTCGTTCCGATAATTCGTTCCGCTCGCCGTGACCCATACGAGTGCATCACGACTCAACTGTCCTAGACAAAAAGGGTTTACTGGGCCTCCTTGGAAGATCCACCGGCAACTAAAAAGACTTAGGGTCCAGTCAGGATAGTAGGACGTGCCCAGGATTGCCACGACATGATAGGCGTTACCATACCGGTCTCATATGAGTACACCTATGTCCAGTATATCCCCAAGATCACGCAGACCTACCCTTCCGTTTTCCGCACCCGCACTCTGTGCACCAACCTCGTGTGCCTCACGGCATACGGCTCGCCACTTGGCATCATATGCATATGTTATGCATGTCATTCATCTCTCTTGAGCTGATGTAGCAACACATACAACTTGCTCTTAGCAACACGAGCTCCAAGCTCCATAGGTAACCATATGAGCTCCAAGCTCCACTATAACCATATGAGCTCCAAGCTCCATTTGTAACCATATGAGCTCCATGCTCCCATCTTGACCTTACGAGCTCCAAGCTCCAACTATGACCTCAAATCTTAACTATCAGCTAAAACGTCCACAATGGGGTCAAAGCCCTAATCATACTAAACCTCCGAATCTCATAAATACACGCATTTCCAGGTATAATGCAACAGTTCATCAATTATCAACATACTCAATAAGGCAGTAAACAACATAACATACCAACATGCCATTATCATCAACACATCATGCATATCTTGCAAATATCATAAATAGCACACATAACACGTATTATCATGCATCACAAATCTGCTAACCTAGGGTATCAAACATAACGGTGATAGCCCAAAGTAGACTAAACCTAGGGTTTAGGTACTTTGTCAGGGCTCAACCTCACGTAGGGTTTAGGGTTCCCCTACACACACAAAACATACAATACAGCTATATGGACAACTCTTGCCTCCCCGATGTGTGTAACTCTTTCTTCCCACCTGATAGCAAATGTGGTGATAATCACGAGCACAACGAGCTCTCTGAGCTTCCCACCAGCTCCACACACCCGCGGCCTACTTGCTCCAATGGGTTCCGCATGCAACTTCCAAACTTGCCCTAATCGGGGAAACAACACGTAGGCTATAGCGTTAACCCTAATACGACGTTAACATCGTGAAAAGAAGCTTAAACCAAAAGAGAACATTGTATAAGTACAATGTAGGTAGATACGGAACCTCGGCTTACCCTCGTCGAATCACAAAAGCAAACAGATATAATTGGAGTAGGAGTCGCACTGATCACGAAAACACGATCAGAACTGGGATCTGACTAACGAATGGATCACAAACCTGAATCAAAGCTCTCAAACTGCCTTTGGAACTCTCAGCCTCAAACTCTCTGTAAACGAGTGAAGTTTGGAATTCACACAAGTGAAAGTGAAGAACTATTTATAGAGGTAAAACTCTGTTGACAACGCTTAAGCGTTCTGGATCTCCACGCTTTAGCGTTCCAACTCCTCAACGCTTGAGCGTTGACGTTTCCTCATCGCCAAGGCATCGCCCATCACGTGCCAGCTGTGACGCGTAACTGACATGTGTCACTTTAAGTCCCATCACTGCTAGTCAAATGGTCAGAAGGTCCACGCTTGAGCGTCCAAACTCTCCACGCTAGAGCGTTAGCATGCTTGAGCGTCCTACTTGTCCACGCTTGAGCGTTCTGCTCCTGATTCCTTGTCGTTCATCCTTCTCTTATCCAATTCATTCCTACTCTTAACATATTCTCTAAGCACACTTCCAAGCCATGATAGTAACTATCAACAAGCATATAAATACCCGACCTAGGCAATCTATCTCAATTAAGGTTTCAGAAAACAGGAATGTTACATCAATCAAGTTATTCACACAAACAGTTAAAAAGACAGATATAGGAATTTTGGGATGTTACAATAGTGACCACCCACAAGAGGGAAATAGTTCTCATGGAGTATCAACTATGAAGGTTTGTCCATATACTTATTGCTCTCTTAACGGTCATCGCCACAACAACTTGCCTCCACTGAAGTGCTTTGTGTCAATGATGAGGTGTGTGTTGAAGACCCTAAAGAGCAAGAAAATGGATGGTAGACCTGTTACTAGATCAAAGCAGTCTGGTGATGGAAGGAAAGGCACTTAGAAGACTCGAACTGTCCACATTGGAGTTAGCATATCTCATTTCCAGAATGCAAAAAAGCTGGCAAGGGACTCATGTATTTGGCTTATATATAGTATCTAAAACAGAAAGTGGTATACAATTTGGTGTGGGATAATGTTTCAAGTTGTCATGATATTAAACATTAGTTAACAATGATGCAATTTGATAAATTTCAGTATCCAATTTGTTTCAATTTGATTCATGGTGGCAGTACTTATCTATTAATTTTCTACGATTTTAGCAGTTTAGATCTGATCTATGACTGCAGCAGTGTGGTTATACTTATCTATTACTTATCTATGACTGCAGTAGATTGTTTCAATTTATAACACTAGCTATCTATCAGTCTAGCAGATTCAGATTGTTTCAGTTATCAGATTATGTTATTTTGGAAGTTGGAATGCTTAGTGCCTCCTTTATATGATTATCAAAAGTTTTAAAAGTACCTTAGATGATTTGTCATTGATAAACATTGCTGAGAATTTGCAATTTTTTTAATTTAATTATGTCAATTCAAACTTGAGTCAGGACTAATATATATATATATTCAATGAGATCTATCCTATTCGTGGACTACGAGGAGATGCAAGGTATTTTTCTTCGCAAGCTTCCTCTTGAATGGACTGACCAATTTGAGTCAGGCATTCAAGTCAGAACAATTGTAATTTTTGTTAGGATTGTTGTTATTGGTTTCACAAAGATTTCTTTTAATATTTTCAACTCTTTTTTTTTAATAAGATTTTAATTTCATTTGTTAACTGTAATTCAAGCTGGACATGGCCTACTGTAGCTTGATTCTTTCAAGATTGTGAGTAAATTTGTATCACATTTTTTAAAACCTATTTCTATTTTTTAAAGCTGGACACGACCTTCTGCAACTCATTTTTAGTAAATTTGTGCTGACTACTATGGATTTAGGCACCTTTATTTTGGAAAATTATTTATATGATGTCTACTTGATTTAAAATTCTTAATGGTATATCTACTTATTGGTTTAAACATGCTAAATATTTTGGATGGGATTTAAGTGTTCACCCTTTATTGTTTATATCCTAAAAATTATTTGTAAGTTGCTCATTTGATGGCTGGAAGATGGGTTCAAAAGCTGAATTTCAAAGTGGGTTTCCAGCATTGAGTTGAATTAGCACAAATATTTTTTGGATTAGTGGTATTTATAAACGTCATAGTTCATTTAGACGTAAAGGTTATTACCATTAATCAATTTTGTATGTGTTTGAATGAACGTTTGTCAAACGTGATTTTGAACGAAATTAATTTTGTAGAATTAATTTGAATACAATTGAGTTTGAAGTGAAGTGAATTATGTTTGGATGTTTTTTATTTTGAAAGCAAGTTTGATGTAAAACTTAGTATAATTTTTCAAGCCAAAACCAGAAACTACTCCAAACTGCTTCTGATAGAATTGATTCTGGAAGCAAAATTGATTCCTCAAACGTGTAACCAAACATTTTTTTTTTTTTTGCTAGAATCACGTTTGATAGGTGCAAAAGCACTTCTGATATCTTCAGAAGTGAAACCAAATATACACGTCATCCATACTATTTAGAATAATGATAGGTGTAAGAAGAGCACTTTCGTTTCGATACTCTGAAAGGTTATTACTTCCTTTGTGTCTTAGGGTCCACATTTTCATTATATGTTCATCAAACTTTGACTATTATAACATTCAATTATGTATATTTCATCCCAATTTCAGATATGATCATATCTCATTATATACATATTCTGGATTTGTGGTTGTTATTATGAGGTGACTCATACATTTCTAGATAATGGTGCATTGAAGCAGAACAACTAAAACTAGGGAAAACTTCCCTTGCTACCGAATACATGATTATTTTGTCCATTTACTATCATGCGTAAAAAACAACGTAATCCGTGCGAATGATTGATGATTGGTTGATATTCAATTATAAATTGTCATGTCGGCATATTTTTTTTACTCTGATCCTAATTACCTTCAAAGTCATCCATATCCTGATTGGTGATTGGTTGACAATGTAAAAAATCTTACACTGTCAGTGCATAGATGAGATGAGAGGAGTTTCTTATTGTGAGAGATGAGAGGAGCAAATCTCAGTTATTAAACCATACATAGATGGTCAATATTAGAACATAAAGTCATGTGACTTTTTTAAGTGATCACATGACCACTAACTAACTTCTAATCCTGACCATCCAAGTATGGTTTAACGTTCCACATTTGTTCCTCTTACTCTCACAATAAAACACTTCTCTCACTTGAGTCGCTAGCTATACCCCTAATATATTCTGATTAGTAAGTCATGTGAATTCCTTTTCCTTTTCTGCCACATTTTTCTTCCCTCTCACCCAATTTACGTTGTTGCCCCAGAGTACTCTTTCCTCTCTTTGTGGCTCACAAAAAATCAATAAGGAATTAGTGAAACAAACGGCGAAACAATGTTCACTTTGTACAGCAATTTTGATCTCTCAATTGAGGCTTGAAACAAATGTATCAAAATGAAACTGCAAGACTTGAAACTCTTACACTTAGTAATAGCCATTGATTATACTTCCATCCAATGGCTCTAATATATTCACTTTAATTGAGTCACGTGAGGGATGCAACATCCCAAAAATCCTATATCTGTCTTTTTATCTATTTGTGTGAATAACTTGACTGATAACACAATCTGACTAATAATAATCATAAAAATAATTAATAATTGGAAATTCATATTTGAGTTTCAATTATGAGCTTAGTAAACATAAAATGTTGCTTTGAGCTTGTTGTGCTATTTTGGGACGGAATCGGTAAAAGTTCTATTTTGACCGATAACGGATAAATTTATCGTTTCACGTGTCGGGGACCGGGAACCAGGAAATGGGTTGAGCTGTAATTTTGAATTATGCTTTCTCCATTGCCTTCTTAATTATTTATATTGAAGATAATTAATTTCCATAACTCAAAAATTACCAAATACAGTAAAAATCAATTATTCATTTTCGGGTAAAACTCCAAGTACTTAGTTCCTAACCAAATGAGAAATGTAACTAGTCTCCTTACCTTAGGGAATTCAGCCATCCAATGGGGAAGGGGCCTAAATCTTGCTTTTCCATGATTTGTGGAATTGTGTTGGAAGATCCTACCAAAAGTTGAAAAAGTGTATTTACCATATTTGGAAAATCTTGTCCTAGCTTCACATAAGCTTGACAACACATGTACTTGTTTAATCTTGACCCTCCATTGTTATGACACCTTTCCATCACCTTTGAGTAATTTTTCGACTCCTGAATACCTAGGCCATTCGGCCATCAAAACACCACCAAAACACTCATCCATTTCATTTTTACCCTTTCTAAAGGTCAAACACACCTTTCACTCAAGTTTTCAAAAAATTCTCTCTTCTCTCTCTTCACTCGTCCATTCGGTTCTTCACCTTATAGTATCAACCAAATTTCCTTTTCCATTTCTAAGATCATACTTCACCTTGTGTTGGTCTAAGGATCAACTTTGGTGACAAAAGTTTCTTGATTTGGAGAAGCTTGTTCTTCAACCTCAGGAACAACATCGAAACCTTGAAGTTATTCTTGTGTTGGTGAGTTTCTAAATCCTTTTCCTTTTCATTTTCTTACTTATTAGCTTGAGTAATCATCTTGTAGTTCTCCATTTACATGAAAACAAGTTCAAGATCTTACCTTTTTCTTTCTATAGGGTTCAGCCACCTCTGTTTTAAGTAGCTTAACGTTTCTTCCACTAAAATCTCTTCACTAAAGGTATGTGGGAGTGAACCTCATCACACCAAAATTGGTGGAGGATAAAATTGGTTGTTAATGTTTTGTGTGGCTGAAACCCTAGCTTGGATTCACTACTTTGTTGGTGAAGTTCTCTATGAGAACATGTTTGTAGTAAGGTTCATATGCTTATTATGTGTTTGTGATGATATATGCTTGGTTGGAAAAATGTTTTCATGTTTGTTGAAAACCATACTTTGATTTCTAGATCAAGTAAAGATTTTTATGCTTGCTTACGGTTGAATGAGGTATGATTTATGTTCATTATATTATTGTGAGTATTTTGAGCTATTACTTAACATGTTGGTGAAGCAAAATCTTCACATCCTTGTTAGTAGAAGGGTTCGGCCATCAAGCAAACAAAAGGAGGAACATGAACTTGTTCTTAAACTTCAATGTTTTTGAAATCTAATAAGTGTTTTAGTAACTTGTATTTAAAAAACAAACAAGAAGTGGTTTTGATCCAAAGATCAACTAGGGTTTCGTCCCTTTGTGTTTTTGACAAAGGTAAAAATGTGTTTTACTTTAATCATGGTTTAATCAATTAAATAAGTGTTTTAAAAATGAAATGGTAAAAGTAATTTCATGAAAGTAAGATTAATGTTAAGTACCATAGGTTTAGTATGATATCACATTCATTTCAAAACCATATCAATTTCATATCCAACCTTCAAAATTATAATCAGAACTTTATCATAATGTTTGATTTAATTGAATCATAGTTTGAAAACCAAATGAAAATCAATTTCTTTTACGCTAACTTAGATCACGGTTTTGTTGGGGTTTCAAGGGGGATAATTTTCAAAAACAATTTTCAAAAACCTCTTGAGCGGAAAAACCCCTTTACAAAAGGACCACACAGTGCACAGGAATCACAAAGATAATGTTTTTGCCTCTTGAAGCGTAGCTTTACCGTGAACACTGTGAGCGTGCCAACGACACCAATTAGCCAAAAACGCTGCTATTGTGCGATGTTCATAACTTTCGCTCAAGACCTCGTATTGAAAAACTGAATGGTGAAGATGTCGAACCACATATCACGAACCTTTTGTCCAAATTTCAGCCCGATTCAACGGTTAATGAATCTCGGATCGCTAGATTACGATAACTGTCCAGCCACAACCACTATAAGGAAAGGCTTCTCTATTACCAGTGTTGCAAAGTAACAATACCTCTACTCAGTCCATGCGAACAAACCAACGTCAGAGATAGCGTAGTGCTAGTTATCAGGATTGGGAGAGGCGTGACACACAGAGAGAGAAAAAGAGGCCACGACTGTCTAAAGTGTATAGCGACCGTTATGAGTGTTCTGTGTTGTGTGTAACTTAAGTGATGTGCACAGCTTACTAATAGCTGTTACTCACTTAACCTAACCCTGTTGGGCTACTGTACGCTACAGGCCCAATGTTTAATTATTAATTAAATCGTATTTAATTAATTAATTAAACTAATCTCATTTAATTATTAATTAAATCACATTTAATTAATCAATTAAATTAATTCTCTGAACATTTGTTCTATGCGTATAACCCTATAGGTTCTGAATTAATTGGCAATAATATTAATTATTATTAATCATATTAATAATTAATTAATATTATAAACAATGAGCGGCATCTAGTAATACATCATTTATACCAAATTAATTACTATTGGTGATACAATTAAAACCATACTGTAACCATATATAATGTGAAGTCAACGTCCTTTCGTCTCAATTTCTTAATTGAATACAAGACATAAATGTGTCATCCTTGTTAAGTCCAATTATTTATTTCTTGATCTAGTAATTGACGTACGATCATGTGGGTCCAATATCTCATATTGTCCTACCTTAGCATGGCCATGCATTTCTATGTCGCATACCATCAAGAGGACTATAAACATTACCCCTGTTATGTAGGAGGGACGAATCCTATCTACATCACTCATATTCCTCATTCATTGCAAGCCCAATAACTATCTTTATAGTTATCCTGTCACAGATAACGTTTAATAGTATCAAAGCCTACAACTACATATGTTAGGAATCGTAGTGACTTCAAGTCGAATGACTACTTCACTATGGTCACCATGAGAATCGCTTATGACACTTACATAACTATTACACAACGTTTTCATAGCAGGCCACTCCAGTATAAATATTCCACTAATATTTATACCTATGTGAAGACTTGATAGCTTATATCTATGATCCGTGAGATGTGGTTATCAGTACACTCACATAATAGTCTCAATGCATTATTATTGTCCTTATTAATAATAATACTTGACTATGGATATTTAAGAATAGTGTTATATAATTTAATGACATCTCACAGTCAGGTCATACTTGACGTTCCATTAAATGAACTACCTGTTCTAAGGACTTTATTATGCTATATATATGATCATAACAATAACATAATAAATAAATAAATGCCCTATACATATATCAAATATATGATCAATGTCATGATACAAATGATTATCTATTCAAAATAGATTGGCCACTAGGGCTTACAGCAACAATCTCCCACTAGCACTAGAGCCAATCGGGAATCAATATAACACCCATTGGTCAAGTGAGTGTCATGCTACCACTAAGCAAGAGGCATAGTGGATTGTTCAGTGTTTGTCATTCTGCACATCTTCACATCTCCTCTATCAATCATCCATCGAATGAGATGGAAGCACTTAAGTATATGTTCGGTTCACTGGGGAGATCAAGTTTCCTTAGCATGGCCGATTACTCCATCATCATCGCAACGAGATCAATGAAGTTTGCAAAGTTAGGAGCTACGATTAGTTCATAAATGAACTTTCTCATCCAAACGGCTTCTAAATCTGTGTTTAAGGCAACTACATCTGTAGCTTTCTTCACATCTTCACATCTCCTCTATAAATCATCCATCGAATGAGATGGAAGCACCTAAGTATATGTTCGGATCACTGTGGAGATCACGTTTCCTTAGCTTAGGCGATTACTCCATCATCATCGCAACGAGATCAATGGAGTTCGCAATGTTAGGAACTATGATTAGTTCATAAATGAACTTTCTGATCCAAATAGACTCTAAATTTGTATTTAAGGTAACTATTGAAAGTGAAACAAGGAAACACAAGAAGGGGGTTGAATTGTGTTTCTTAACCAATTTTCGAAAACCCTTTTTTTAAGCAAATGTTTAAGGCAGGTAAGATGAAAGAACACACCAAAACGATTATAAGCGTTTAAGATACTTTGTTTTCAATCCCCAGGTTAGTAATAAATAAAAACTTAACAAGATAGGGATAGAGAGATTCACACAAAGATATATCCTAGTTCACTCTTTCAAATCAAAGAGCTATGTCGAGTCCCTTCCCTCAGAAGGTTTTTCCACTAAAACTCTTAGCACTTTTAACAAGCTGTTTCCAAGTCTTTCCAAGACTACAACTCCAAGTATACTACACCTCTCCAGGCTATAAGTATTCTTTTACAGACAAGCCTCTTCAGGCTCGACAAATCCTAAGATTTGAGAGGGGTTTTTCTGAGCTTTTTACAAACTCACTACAGTGAGAGTTTTACACGATATAGCTCTTTAATAATCTGTTTTCAACTTTACAATGAAAGAATGAGAAGGTTTACAGATCAATTACTAGAGAGTGAAAGCTTTGAGGCTTTTGTTTGCACAATGAATTCTCTTGCATATTTTCTTGCTCGTGTGTTCTCCGTTTTGCTTCTTCAGAGGAGGGTTTTCTTATAGCTTTGTCTTGACCTTCTGATTTCAAAATAATGGGAAAAATTTTCCGTTTAGACACGTTCAAATATCCGTTTGGCACAGAATCATTTGCCAATTGTTCTCTGTTGTGTATTTGTCCTTTCAAAATGAGGAGGCAGTAGCAGCTTGAATGGAAGCAGACTGATTTTGCTTTTATGGCCGACAAGCGTTTTGCTCTACGTGATTCTTTGCTCGACGTGGTTTGCTTTGTACGACGTTCGTACCTTCTTTTGTCTTATGTGGAAAAGATATTTCCTTATAACCAACTAAGACTTTTGAATAAAAGAGAGCCACGTCATCTGCAAAATGAAGTTAGTGGACGCACAGGCATATACAAAAAGTTGGACGCACAATTTATATAGACAGTTGGACGCACAAGTAGTGTAGACAATTGGACGCACTATATAGACAATTGGACACACAATATATATAAACTGTTGGAAACAAAAATAGTGTAAACAATTGGACGCTCAATATAGACAATTGGACGCACAATACTATATGATCATGTTTTGTACGTAAACCTTTACCACTATAGTCCAACAGATTATTTGGACGAACCATGTAGTTTCTTTGGATGAAGATATTATAGTGAGTTTTTTTGTCCTTTAAGAGCTAGGTGAAACTTTGGTTTTTGGAGAACCATCTGAAGTCAGAAAAATACAAAGGTCTTTTGACCTTATGGATTAGCATAAACTTGACTTTGAGTAAATTCAACAATCATATAATAATTTTTTTAATCATTAAAACTTTTAGGGGTCATTAGCCATTACTGTTTTGGTTCTAAAAACTATATACTCGGCCCCTATAATAAAATCAGTAACTGTCTTAAGCTTGAAACCTTCTCAAGCTCATCGTGCCACCATTAAGGCAAAACACAAAATCATACTGTGATCTAAAGTTATTTTTAACAGTTTGGAAGCTAGTATCTGTGTAACCTCTTACAATGAGCTCTTCCTCACCATCATAGATCAATAATGAATCCTTAGTTCTTCTCAAGTACCTCAGGATATTCTTGGCTGTGGTCCAGTGACCTTGACTGGGATTGGATTGATACCTTCTCATCATGCTCGAAGTATACGAGACATCTGCTCGAGTACATATCATGACATGCATAACATATTCAATCGCCGAAGCATATGGAATCTTATTCATGCGTTCCTTGTACATCTGATGTCATAGGGATTGTCCCTTGGACAGTTATACGCCATGTGACATAGGCAAGATACCCTTTTGGAATCATGCACATTTAAAGCGCCCAATCACTTTGTCAATTTATGTATCTTTGACTAAGGCCTAACAATTTCAGCGATCTATCTACATAGATCTTGATTCCTAATACATAGGACGTTTCGCCTAAGTCCTTCATTGAGAATTAATTCCTTAACCATGTTTTCACATTTTGCGGTGTAGGAATATTGTTTCCATAAGTAGTATGTCCTCCACATACAATACAAGGAAAAACAATTATGCTCCCACTAACCTTCTTGTACACACAAGGTTCATCCTCCTTCTTGCTGAATTCAAACTGTCTTACAGTTTACGTCAAAAACGAATATTCCAACTTTTGGAAGTTTTCTTTAATCCATAAATGGATGTTTGCAACTTGCAAACCTTTCCTGCATTCTCTAAATAGACAAAACTCTTAGGTTGTGTCATGTACACATCCTCAAGAAGATTTCTGTCAAGGAATGTTGTTTTGACATTCATTTGCCAAATCTCATAGTCTTACTATGAAGCAATAGCAAGTGGGATCTGAATCAATGCAACTGGATTGAAGGTCTCATTATAGTCATACTATAAATTTGCTTGAAACCTTTCGCAATCCGTAGCGCCTTGAAGGTATTCACCTTCCCATCCATGTTAGTCTTTTTGTTGAAGACCCATTTGCACCTTATGGGTTTTACCCCTTTCAAGTAACTCAACCAAGGTCCATACCCGGTTAGTGTACATGGATTCTGCTTCGAATCCCATTGCTCCTAGCCACTTCTCAGAATCTAGGCCAATGATAGCCTCCTGGTAAGTCACAAGCTCATCATGATCCATGAGCGGTTCATCAGCTTCTTGAGTTAGGAGTATTCCATATCTCTCAGGTTGATGACGTGTCCTGTTTGACCTACGCGAGTCTTGTGTTACTTGAACGGATGGTTGGACCACAACATCTTGTGGAACCGGTTCTTGTTACATTGTAGGCGGGTCATTATTCTGTGGTGCTTGGATTTATCCAAGTTCTAAATTCCTCCCACTTTCTCCCTTGGAGATGTGTTCCTTCTCAAGAAACACTCCAGTCCTAGAGACAAACATTTTGTCCTCGGAGGTGTTGTAGAAATAGTGTCCGTTTGTTTCCTTAGGACACCCCACAAAGATACATTTGTCACACTTTGGTTATATATATATATATATATATATATATATATATATATATATATATATATATATATATATATATATATATATATATATATATATATATAAAAGCTTATTTGAAACCGGACGTTTGAATAAACTTGACACCCCAAATCTTAATGAAAGACATACTTGGTCGCATACCAGTCCATATCTCATATGGTGTCTTCCAGCCGTTTTAGATGGAACAGGGTTAGGTGTGAAAGCTGTTGTATGTAAAGCATATCCCATGAAAGAGTCAGAGAAGTCTGATTGACTCATCATAGATCATACCATGTCCAACAAGGTGCGATTTCTCCTCTCGGACACACCATTTCATTATGGTGTTCCAGGAGGAGTGAGTTGAAATATAATCTCACACTTTTTCAGATAGTCATCAGACAGTTGGCTTTAGTACTTATCACCACGATCTTATCGTATGACCTTAATACTTTTCCAAAATTAGTTCTCCACTTCGTTCTTGAATTCTTTGAACCTTTCAAGGATTTCGGACATGTGTCATACACAAATCCATCTTTACTGAAGACATCAGTAAATGAGATGAAGTACGGTAAATTGTCTTTTAGCAAACTTGTTTAGAAGCCCTCATACATAACAATGTATCATGCCAAAAGATCACCAGCCCTTTCACTTTACTGGTGAATGGAGCTTAGTCATCTTTCCAAACAAGTAAGATTCACAAACCTTTAACAATTCATAATTGGATGAGTCTAAGAGTCCATATTAGTGGAGCTTAGAAATGTGTTTCTTACTTATATAGTCTAAAAGATATTGCTAAAGATATGAACAGTCCAAATCAATTGGTTTGACCCTATTCGCATTTATGTTATAGATGGGCATATCGAGATCAAGGACGCAAAGTCCATATCTCAAATGAATACTAGCATAGAAGACATCAGTTGAATAAATGGAACAACAATTGTCCGTTTATTGCAACTTAAAATCCTTTCTTGTCTATACAAGATATAGAAATGATGTTTCTATTATCAACTGGAATAAAATAACAATTATTTACTTCCATTAATGCCCATAAGGCAAATTCAAACTCTTATAGTTAATGTAACAACTTTTGCTCCATTTTCACTCATAGAGTAGTCCTTTACCTAATGGTAAATTCAAACTCCTATTGTCAATGTAGCATCTTTTGCTGCATTTCCACTCATAGGGTAGACCCTTACCTTTAGTCAATGTCATACTTCCTTTGATCCTTCACATTAATGTGATGCGGTATCCAATACCCATAATGTTAGAATAGATATGTTGACTTTTATAACAAATATGCCTGAACAGGAAGTCATACTTCCTTTCTTGTCGTTATACTCTTTCTGGTACCTCCTATGCCTTGCTAGCTCTTGTTAGAGTATCGCGAGGTGCATGATGATATCACACGTCTCTATGATTGCAAGCATGAGACGTCATACACCAATGACATCAACTTGATCGATGCTTCTATTAAGCATCCCTTTCGACCCTTATGGCAATAGCAAAAAATTGCTTGAGAACAGAAAATTCATTTTCTCATACTTGAGGACAATCCTCAAAATATGTACCAAACCAGAAAATTAATTCTAGATAACTCATCCTTCTCAAGGATGTATCGTAAAAATAATAATTGTGTTTGTGGCCATGGTTATTTAATAGAGAAACATACAGAATATAAGTATCATGACTAAAACATATTTAATAGGTGTTTTATTAAATACGCTCCCAATATTTTACTCAAATCAATGACCCTCATCATTGACTCGGAAAATCCAGTTGAAAGATTTTCTAGCGGGACCAAGATCCATATTTCACCTTGTTCTGAGTCAGCTGTGGTTGATCGCCCAGAACTCAGATATTTAGGTAGGGAACTCCTTTCTAATTACATCCAATGTAATTCTTGGACCAGTTGGGTGAATAACTCTTTAATCTAATCCATGATATGGATTAATGCCCAACCCCATGCCTCTAAGTTATTTCAATCCTATTGAATACACTTAGTTAAGTTCAACCTAATGGTTGGCAGTAGGTTATTTCACCTTTCGCGTCTCACCAAGAATATATTAAGGTGCTCAGCTGTAGCATGACCTACACTTAAATGATTCTGGCCTTAACAAGTGCCACGCATCAGGAGGCATTTAATAACTTAATTTATTGAGGGTATTTAATAATTAAATGATCGCACCGGCTTGTTTATCATATAAACGTCTCTCATAGCATACATGACATACAAGCTTACATACAATCAAAACATATTAAGCATACAATGACATACATGCTATTATACAATTTAAATCATACATCTCGTACATTTCATGCATCACATACATAAACATAAGAGACATATAAAAGGTATTATGATTATGGCCTCCTAATGTGCAATAATTAAAACTAATTGTTACAATGTTCGACCCTCGAGCAAACTTCCAAAGTTCCTCTCACTTACATCATGATCTGGTGTTGCCTCCATGTCATCCCGAGCAATTACAAAATTTAAAATAAAATAAATAAAGTAAATGTCACGACATGCAAACCGTATTTATAAAATAAAATAACACCACAATCTAAGGCCATAACCATAAACCTCACATTTAATCAACAATTTATTAAAAGGAAAAATCATACACATGATCTCCAATTGATTTCAAAAATAAATAAATAAATTTAAAATCAAATTATACACATGATCCTCAATTGATTTAAAAAATAAATAAAAATTTGAAATCAATTTATTGTCAAAATATACGCTACGCAGTTTATATCATTGCGCACAGTGACCAACTTTAAACTTCAAGTTCGATAATTGCACACAGTGATATTTACAAAAAAAATTTTAAACATCAATTTTAAAAGGAACATGAATTGCACAGTGAAAGTTTAAAACAATTTTAAACTTCAATTTGAAAAAGGTGAATCGCATAGTAACCAAGTTTAAAACAATTTTAAAAGTCACACGCATAGGGATAACATGCATTCTATTGAATCACATTCAAAAGCAATAAACATGTTATCAAACAAGGCAAACATCCTAGGATACATGGCAAACTACGACCAATGCTCTGATACCACTGTTGGGGTTTCAAGAGGGATAATTTTCAAAAACAATTTTCAAAATCCTCTTGAGCGGAAAAACCGCTTTACAAAGGACCACGCATTTCACATGAATCACAAGTACATTGTTTACCTCTTGTAACGTAGCTTTACCGTGAACACTGTGAGTGAGCCAATGACATCAATTAGTAAAAAACGTTGCTATTGTACGATGCTCATAACTTTCGCTCCAGACCTCGTATCGAAAAACTGAACGGTAAATGTAACATCCCGATTTTCTGTGACTCTAATCGAGCTGGTTAATCTCGATTAGGGCTTTGGATGATTGTGCGAATTGTTATGTGCTAGTTTAAGACCTAGTTTGAAGCTTTGGAATAGGCTTGAACAAGGTTGGAGGTGCCTAAGACGTTAAATGAGTAACTATGGAAGCCAGAAGTTTGGGGGGCTTTTCCCCGCTGAGCGACACGCTCAAGCGTGGGAAGGAAGCACGCCTCAGCGTGACAACACTCAAGCATTGGTAACGTTGCACGCTCAAGCGTTCTGAGTGCGTTTGCCAGCTGGTGTGCTTCTTAACATATGTGCTACACGTGTCAGGCCAGGGTGAAGGCGGAGTGGACAAGGTTCCACACTCAAGCGTGGAAATGCTGCACGCTAAAGCGTTCTCAGCAGGATGCCCCAAGTGAAATCTTTCTCTGCTCTTTCACTTGGGCCATTTTCTCCATTGTTGAGCTCGAGAGTTGCAGAGAGGGTAGAGAGAAGGCAGAGCTTTATAGAGAGAGAAAGCTTGTTTCGAGGCGAACGAACGGAACGCGATTTTGACTGCACGGATTGTGATCGCGATGAATCTGTCTTCAACTCTGACGGATTACTTTCTCGATTCGCCCAAGGTAAACTCGAATCCCTAACACACGTTTTTGGCGTTCTTCGAGTCTTTACCTTTTTCTTTGATCTTTTGTGCTTACCCTAGGGCTAACACTGTTGTATACGTGTTGTGCTCGTGGTCAGGGCAAAGTTCGAACTCGTGATTGTCTGGGTTTTGGAGGTGGAACCGTCGTTGTTCTTGGAGCTTCCATTGAAGGCTACAAGCTCAAGCTTGAAGGAGCTAGCCGGTGTTCGTGTTGATCTTCGTGCGACGACTGTTCAGGTGGGGAGAAAGAGTACTGCTGCCGTCGGGAAGGCAAGTGTAGTATAGTGTGTTTTCTTTTATGTGTAGGGAAGCCCTAACCCTACTACTGGTTGAGCCCCGATAAAGTATCTAAACCCTAGGTTTAGCTTACTTTGGGCTATCACCGTTAAGTTTTGGAAACCCTAGGTTAGCGAACTGTTGATTGAGGATGATGTGTTTCGTATGACTGCTATGATGATGACTGTTGTTGCTATCGGTCTAAGTGCCTACATGCTACTTGGTATGTGATATGCTGCTATGTGCTATTGTTGATACTACTATTGTTAATATTGATGCTGTTTTGTTGTTTGTGGTAATCGTTGTATGGTGGTGGAATGCCATAGAATTAAGTTTGGCTGTGTACCGTGTTGTTGTCGGGTTGATACCGTAGATGGTGCCGTTGTTGTTATGCTGACTGTTCGAGGCTGTGGCCGTGTTGTTTGAGCTGTGGCTCGTGGACGCATGGTGTCGAGGCTATGGCCGTGTGGATGCAGTGGCATCGTGTTGTTTGTAATTGAGAGTTTAGGCATGAGATCCGGTATCAAGCTCGTTGAGAATGTTTATTGCATATCCTCATTAGTTGCCAAGTGGCGAGGCCGTATGACAGGTAGTATGGGCTGTCAGCTTCATACGAGGTTAATTGTACCTAAGTGCGGGTACGGAAAGTAGATGGGGCGGTCAAGTGAGTGACCTTGGGGATGTTGCCGGTCTCGAGAATAAATTACGGTGACGGATGGGGTAGCTCCTATCCTGTCGTGACGCCCGATCTGGTCCTGTTAGCCTAACGTTCCAAGGCGACCGAGATACTCCGGTTCCAGTTTGGAAGGGGGATGCACTCTTATTGGTCACGGTGAACGGTCCGGTTTCTTGGACAAACGAACTTCGTTCCGACACAGAACCTGTCCCGGTGTGGACTTGCTCGGGTGTGGAACCATTCCAGTGGGAACCAACTTTGTGAAGTTTTCGGCTGGCATGCTGCATGGGATTAGTATCCCGGCCTAGTGGTTTAATTTGAGTGTGAGACTCATGGAGATGGATGCTTGTTGCATGTGTTGTCTCGAGAGACATTTGTTGGAATGCAGTAACTGTTATATCTGTGATATCTGCTACATGCTATATGTGTTTACTGCATTATTGTTGTTTTCCGACTTTACCATGCACTGCATTTCTTATCTCCCTATTGTTGTTTCTGCTATTCTGTTTTGGATTCGCATGAAGACGACGAGCCAGCCGAGGCGCAGGATGGACCCGAAGCTTCACCCGTTTATCACGGGGGCACCGCGGATGCCGGTGCTGGGCGACCTTGAGATCATCTACCATGATGAGAGGGGATGGCGGGTGGAACCCTCAACCTTTTTGGTGGTCAACACTGGACTCGTCAGTCTGATCTTTCGGAGCGGCAGGCCGCCGTATGTGGACATCATCGGCCCCTACTGCGTGTACCAGTTCCTTCCTTTCCATAAGATGTGGCGACCTCCGAGGCAGAGGGAGCGAGACTACATGTGGGTGGCACCCCAGTCTTCAGTTGTGTCCAGCAGGAGAGGCTACGTCTACCGAGGCTAGCGCCGGAGGACAGAGCAGCATCTGAGGACCTACCGCAGGCTCAGGATTGTGGTGTCCAGGTCTTCGTCAGAGTATGAGCCTTTGGTGCAGTACAGGCGTACTCTTGGCGAGGGTTAGGGTAGCTCAGGGCATCCTCACCACTGATGGTGGGAGCTTGCCGGAGAGTCCTATGCAGCGAGTTGAGAGCTTTTAATGTACTTTTTGAGAGGGGACGGGTAGTGCTGGTGAGCTCTGAGAGTTTTTCTTTTGATGTTTGATGTATTTTTCAGTTTCGTTTACACAACATGTATATGTATGTATAGTGCCGTGCTGTTGGGGCTACAGTTACGCATGTTTTTATATATATATATATATATATATATATATATATATATATATATATATATATTGTTATGCTGTTGCGCTTTTACTCTGTTTACTCTGATAGTTTTCCTATGCACGCCGTTGTTGCTTGTTTGCTTCCGCAATGTTGTTTGAACACCACGCTATCACTTGATAGACGGCTAGGCATAGTTAATAATAATAATAGGACCTTGGGACTAATGGGATTATCCTATGTAAGTGGGGTCGTCTCATTTTAGTGGTATCAGAGCAGTTCGATTCTAAATCGGATTGTGGGGTCGTGTTGTCTGAGTAGTCGATTCCGGTTAGGACCGCAGACTGTGAAGGTAAGTGTACTGGCTTTAACAGTTGATAACCGAGGTGTATCAGCTGAGTCTGGGTTAGGTAGAATGTCTGATGCGCTAGTTATCGAAGTGTGATAACTGTCTTAATTCATAAGGCATATGATATGTTTAACTGTTAAGTGCTATTATATGTCTTATGAATTGGAACCGATAGCTCCTTTTTACAGGAAGCTAGATGGCACGTGGAAGGGGAAGAGGTGGAAGGTCGACTGCAACCGGAGGCAATAATAACAATGGTGATCACTCAGGGACAGGAAGTGGTGGTGACACTTCTGAGGCAATGCAGGACTTGGCTACTGCAATGATGCAACAAACTCAGCAGACTGCCCAGTATATGCAGAGGCAGCAGGTGAGAGAAGCCAGACAGGATCAGCTGCGTCCAGTCAGAGGAAATGAGATGGTGGACACCGGTCTCAATGCTTTTATGAAGGGAAATCCTCCTCAATTCCACGGAGAATACAACCCTGAAGCTATAGAGATGAGGTTGCAAGAGATAGAGAAGGTGTTTATGGCCACACACTACAGAGAGGACCGAAAAGTTACATACCCTGCTTTCATGCTGGTTGGAGCAGCAGAAGCTTGGTGGAGAACCAAGGCCAGACTGTTAGAGGCCGAGAGAAGGATGTTAACTTGGCAACTGTTCCGGGAATGATTCCTGGAGAAGTACTTCCCGAGGAGCATCAGAGAAGAGAAAGAGAAAGAGTTCCTGAGTCTAAAACAGGAACAACTAACAGTTGGTGAGTACGCGATGAGGTTTAAGGCACTACTCAAGTTCTCTCAGTTTTATCAGATCCACCTTGACAAAGAATGGGTCTGCAGAAGGTTTGAAGACGGATTGAGGCCCGAGTTGAAGTGAGCGATGCTACCTTTAAGTATCAACTCTTTTCCTGAGACGGTAGAGAAGTGCACAGTGGTGGAAGGGCATGACCGAGCAAGGACTGTTCCCCAACAAGTAAGAAGTGGTAGACCTGTTCGGGGAAACCAGAGAGGTAGGAGCGGCAAGTTCCAGAAGAGGGCGAGACTGTATGATTGTCCGGCTCAGTTTGATGTCAACCATGGAGGGAGCAGCTACAGTCAAGGGCAGCAGGAGATCAAGACCTGTTTTCGATGTGGGGGACCGCATCTAGTAAAGAGTTTTCCAAGGACCCAACACATCAATTGTTTCAATTGCAACCAGATGGGTCATTATGCATCAGATTGCAAGCCCGGAGTTAGCAGAAGGGCTTAATTTCAATAGCTGAGCGGTAGAGCTCAGAGTGGCTGAGCGAGATCAGTAGTGGTAGGTCATCAGAGTAGGCCACAGACAATCGGAAGGGTGTTTGCCGTGAGGGTTTTGAAGCCTCTCGAAGCCCTGGCCTGATTCAAGGTAAATGCTTAGTCTCTGGTAAACTTTTGTCAGTTTTATTTGATTCGGGGGCCACTCATTCTTTCATATCACTAGAGTGCATGTATCATTTAGGGTTGCCTATTTCTGTATTACCCTATGACTTGACTGTTTCGACGCCTACTGGTGATTCTTTAACCACCCTAGTTGTATGCCGTAAATGTCCTGTTACGGTGGAGAACCACCATTTTCTTGTCGACCTTATCTGATTGCCTATGCAATTAATAGATGTAATCCTAGGCATGGACTGGCTTTCGGCCAACCATGTAATGTTAGACTGTTCAAACAAAACTCTCAGTTTTTCCGAGCGATCTGGATTGATGCCTGCCGACGAGAGTATTCCAATGGTTGGACGACCGGACGAGTATGTGGTGCTGTTCTCTTTGGAAGCAAAGGAGACTCCTAGTGTTGAAGCCTTGCCTATCATGCGAGAATTTCTGGAAGTGTTTCTTGATGATGTTCCTGGACTGCCACCAGAGAGAGAGGTGGAGTTTGCTATAGATCTGATACCAGGAATTGGGCCTATATCGATAGCTCCGTATCGGATGTCTCCAGTTGAGCTGACGGAGTTGAAGAAACAGTTGGACGAGATGCTAGGCAAAGAGTTCATCAGACCTAGTGCATCTTTGTGGGGAGCGCCGATACTGTTTGTGAAGAAGAAGGACGGGAGCTCGAGGCTATGCATAGACTATCGTTAGCTGAACAAAGTGACGATAAAGAACAAGTATCCGTTACCACGGATAGATGATTTGATGGATCAGCTGGAAGGAGCAGTTGTGTTTTCTAAGAATGATCTGCGATGTGGATACCATCAGATCCGGGTTAAGAAGGAGGATGTGCCAAAGACTGCTTTTCGGAGTCGGTATGGTCACTACGAGTACTTTGTTATGCCGTTTGGTGTGACTAATGCTCTAGCTGTGTTCATGGATTATATGAACAGGATCTTTCGACCGTTCCTTGACAAGTTTGTTGTCGTATTCATTGATGACATCCTTATATACTCTTCGAGTAGAGAGGAATTCCAAGAGCATCTAAGGTTGGTGTTGCAAGTGCTAAAGGACGGGCAGTTGTATGCTAAACTGTCAAAGTGCGAGTTTTGGCTAGAGGAGGTTCAGTTTCTAGGCCATATGATCAGTAAGGATTGAATTGCAGTGGATCCTGCGAAAGTTGAGACCGTAGTGAGTTGGGAAAGCCTTAAGTCTGTAAGCGAGGTAAGAAGCTTTCTTGGTTTAGTGGGCTACTACCAGAGGTTTATCGAGGGATTCTCTAAGATTGCGTTACCTATGACGCAGTTAACGAGAAAAGGGAAGACGTTTGAGTGGTCAGAGGCTTGCGAGCAAAGTTTCCAGGAGCTGAAGAGAAGACTGACCACGTCACCTGTGTTGGTGCTACCAGATCCATTAGGATGATTTGACGTATACTGTGATGCATCTTATCAAGGCTTGGGATGTGTGCTCATGCAAGACAGAAAAGTGGTGGCGTAACCCTCCAGGCAGTTGAGAGTACATGAGCAGAACTACCCAACGCATGATCTGGAGTTGGCTGTGATAGTGTTTGCATTGAAGATATGGAGACACTATCTTTATGGTGCTACATTCAGCGTGTTTAGCGACCATAAGAGCCTGAAGTATCTGTTCGACAAGAGAGAGTTGAACATGAGGCAGCGAAGATGGATGGAATTCATAAAGGACTATGAATTCGACCTGCAATACCATCCAGGTAAGGCGAATGTAGTAGCGGATGCGCTCAGTAGGAAGTCCCTACACGTATCTGCCATGATGGTAAAGGAGCTAGAGCTTTTAGAGGCATTTAGAGATCTGAATCTGGAAGCGGAAATCGTCAAGGATAGGCTGAATCTAGGGATGGTTAAAGTAACTAGCGATTTTCTGAATCTTTTATGGAAGAAGCAAGCTGAGGATAAGTACCTCGAGAGCGTGAATCAGTTGATAGAGGAAGGCCAGACTTCAGAATTAAGAAGAGGTATTGATGGTCTGCTTATGTATGGTGACCGAGTTTGTGTACCAGAGGATAAAGAAGTCAAGGATATAATCTTGGAAGAAGCACATAAGAGCAAAATGAGTTTCCATCCGGGGGCTACCAAGATGTATCAGGATCTGAAGAAGCTGTTCTGGTGGCCGGGGACGAAGAAAGATGTGGCGGCTTATGTCCTAACCTGCTTGGTGTGTCAGAAAGCGAAGATTGAACACCAGAAACCAGCAGGGTTGTTGCAATCGCTGGATGTCCCAGAATGGAAGTGGGATAGTATTGCCATGGACTTTGTTTCTGGGTTGCCGAGAACTCAGAAAAGGTGTGATGCAGTCTGGGTAATCATTGACAGGTTAACGAAGTGTGCTCACTTCTTACCGATCAACCAGAGTTACTCTCTGGAGTGATTAACTGAGATTTACATCAAGGAGGTTGTATGGCTGCATGGGGTACCTTCGAGCATCGTTTCGGATCGTGATCCAAGGTTTACCTCAAGGTTTTGGAGGAGCTTACACAGTGCTATGAGAACTAAGTTAAGTATGAGTTTTGCTTATCATCCGCAAACGGATGGTCAGTCTGAACAAACAATTCAGTCATTGGAGGATCTCTTAAGAGCGTACGTGTTGGAGAACATAGGAAGTTGGGACGAGTTTCTTCCATTAATCGAGTTTACTTATAACAATAGTTTCCATTCAAGTATTGGAATGGCGTTGTACGAGGCACTGTATGGACGTAAGTGCAGAACTCCATTGTGTTGGTTTGAGATTGGAGAAAGTCAACTGTTAGGTCCGGAGCTGGTACAGCAAATAGCGGAACAAGTTTGTATGATCCGGGAAAAGATGAAGGTTGCAAGAGACAAGTAGAAAAGCTACACCGATAAGAGGAGGAGGCCTTTGGAATTCCAAGAGGGTGACCATGTTTTCATGAGAGCTACCCCAAGAGCTGGAGTGGGCAGGGCAATCAAATCCATAAAGCTGACACCTAAATTTATAGGACCGTTTCAGATTCTTTGACGAATCGGCCGCATAGCCTATCAAATAGCTTCGCCACCAAATCTGTCAAATCTTCATGACGTCTTTCATGTCTCTCAACTCAGAAAGTATCACCCAAATCCTTCACACGTGTTTGAGCCCGAATCAATTCAACTGAAAGAGAACCTTGAGTACGAGGCTTTACCTGTTCGGATCGTGGATAGAAGGATCAAGGAACTGCACGACAAGCACATTCCGTTAGTCGTAGTGGAATGGAACCCAGTGACTGGTGATTCAACGTGGGAACGTGAAGCTGAGATGCACTAGAATTATCCCTTTTTGTTCACAGGTATGCCTCAAAAATTTCGGGGACGAAATTTTCTATAAGGGGGTGGTAATGTAACATCCCTATTTTCTGTGACTCTAATCGAGCTGGTTAATCTTGATTAGGGCTTTGGATGATTGTGTGAATTGTTATGTGCTAGTTTAAGACCTAGTTTGAAGCTTAGGAATAGGCTTGAACAAGGTTGGAGGTGCCTAAGTCGTTAAACGAGTAACTGTGGAAGCCAGAAGTTTGGAGGGCTTTTCCCAGCTGAACGGCACGCTCAAGCATGGGAAGGAAACACGCCTTAGCGTGACAACGCTCAAGCGTTGGTAACGTTGCACGCTTAAGCGTTCTGAGTGCGTTTGCTAGCTGGTGTGCTTCTTGACGTGTGTGCTACACGTGTCAGGCCAGGGTAAAGGCAGAGCGGACAAGGTTCCACGCTCAAGTGTGGAGAGGACCTCACGCTCAAGCGTGGAAATGCTGCACGCTAAAGCTTTCTCAGTAGGATGCCCCAAGTGAAGTCTTTCTCTTCTCTTTCACTTGGGCCATTTTCTCCATTGTTGAGCTCGAGAGTTGCAGAGAGGGTAGAGAGAAGGCAGAGCTTTATAGAGAGAGAAAGCTCGTTTCGAGGCGATCGAAGTACCGGAACGTGATTCTGACTGCACGGATTGTGATCGCGATGAAGTTGTCTTCAACTCTGACGGATTACTTTCTCGATTCGTCCAAGGTAAACTCGAATCCCTAACATGCGTTCTTCGTGTTTTTGGCATTCTTCAAGTCTTTACCTTTTCTTTGATGTTTTGAGCTTGCCCTAGTGCTAACACTGTTGTATACATGTTATGCTCGTGGTCAGGGCAAAGTTCGCGCTCTTGATTGTCCGGGTTTTTGAGGTGGAACCGCGGTTGTTCTTAGAGCTGCCATTGAAAGGCTGCGAGCTCAAGCTTGAAGGAGCTAGCCTGTGTTCGCGTTGATCTTCGTGCGATGACTGTTCAGGTGGGGAGAAAGAGTACTGCTGCTGTCGGGAAGGCAAGAGTAGTGTAGTATGTTTTCTGCTATGTGTGGGGAAGCCCTAACCCTACTAGTGGTTGAGCCCCGATAAAGTACCTAACCCTAGATTTAGCTTACTTTGGCCTATCGCCGTTAAGTTTGGAAACCCTAGGTTAGCGAACTATTGATTGAGGATGATTATTTCGTATGACTGCTATGATGTTGACTGTTGTTGCTATTTGTCTAAGTGCCTACATGATACTTGATATGTGATATGCTGCTATGTGCTGTCGTTGATACTACTGTTGTTAATATTGATGCCATTTTGCTGTTTGTGGTAATCGCTGTATGGTGGCGGAATGCCATAGCATTAAGTTTGGCTGTGTACCGTGTTGTTGTCGGGTTAATACCGTGGATGGTGCCGTTGCCGTTATGCTGACTGTTTGAGGCTGTGGCCGTGTTGTTTTAGTTGTGGCTCGTGGACGCGTGGCATCGAGGCAGTGGCCGTGTGGATGCAGTGGCATCGTGTTGTTTCTGATTGAGAGTTTAGGCATGAGATTCGGTATCAAGCCCGTTGAGGATGTTTGTTGCATATCATCATTAGCTGCCAAGTGACGAGGTCATATGACAGGTAGTATAGGCTGCCAGCGTCATACGAGGTTAGTTGTACCTGAGTGCGGGTACGGAAAGTAGATGGGGCGGTCAAGTGAGTGACCTTGGGGATGTTGCCGGTCTCGGTAATAGTTTACAGTGATGGATGAGGTAGCTCCTCTCCTGTCGTGACGCCCGATCCGGTCCGGTTTGCCCGACTAATCCTAGAGCTTTCCATTGTTCCAGGCTAACGTTTCGAGGCGACCGAGATACCCCGGTTCCGGTGTGGAAGGGGGATGCACTCTTATTGGTCACGGCAAGCGGTTTGGTTTCTTGGACAAACTAACTCCGTTCCTACATAGAACCTGTCCCGGTGTGGACTTGTTCGGGTGTGGAACCGTTCTAGTGGGAACCAGCTTTGTGAAGTTTTCGGCCGACATGCTGCATGGGATTAGTATCCCGGTCTAGAGGTTTAATTTGAGCGTGAGACTCATGGAGATGGATGTTTGTTGCATGTGTTGTCTAGAGAGACGTTTGTTGGAATGCAGTAACTGTTATATCTGTGATATCTGCTACATGCTATATGTGTTTACTGCATTGTTGTTGTTTTTCGACTTTACCATGCACTGTATTTTTTATCTTCCTATTGTTGTTTCTGCTATTCTGTTTTGGGTTCGCTTGAAGATGACGTGCCAGCGGAGGCGCAGGATGGACCCGAGGCTTCGCCCGTTTATCACGGGGGTACCACGGATGCCGGTGTTGGGCGACCTTGAGATCATCTACCATGATAAGAGGGGATGGCGGGTGGACCCCTTGAACTTTTTGGTGGTTTACACTGGACCCGTCAGCCTGATCTTTCGGAGCGGCACGTAGCTGTATGTGTACATCATCGGCCCTATCGCGTGTACCAGTTCCTTCCTTTCCATAGGATGTGGCGACCTCCGCCAGAGGGAGCGAGACTACATGTGGGTGGCACCCCAGTCTTCAGTTGTGTCTAGCAGGAGAGGCTACGTCTACCGAGGCCAGCGCCGGAGGTGTAACACCCCGATTTTCGAGTTTTTCCTAATTAAACAGTACTTGTGAACTTATATTTTATTCGAGGTCTTAGAAATGGGAATAAAATATTTCGAGACCATAGTCATGCTCAACGATATCGTAGGAAGCTACGATTAAGTTTTAAGTCGAAAACACAGACGAAGCCCAGTCTGCGTTTTTCATTGACAGTAGTGTTTACTGCTATCAAGACCTAATTTTGACCCGTGAACGAGACAGTTAGTCTTAGAATCACGTTTCATACATTTTCGAAAAAATCGATCCTGAAGTCCGAAAAATGAAAATAATATATTATATTTGGCCGTATAATCGAATCAGGAGGCGTTTGGAGTCATAAAGGGATTCAACGAAACCCACCAACGGATAATCTTGATATCACATCATGCCAGATCACTTGGGAGAGCATGCCAGAGTCGTCATGACGTTTGGAAAAATCTGGACGACCAAAATACCCCTAACCTTTTTCACTTTTACCCTTTTACCCTTGAAGCAAATGACCATTTTACCCTTAATGACTTGTTTAGAAGGTTGGACAGCCCCTTCTCCAGCCCCATTCACGCACAAGAACAGCCCCAAAGAGCCAAGAACACATCTTCTTCTTCCTTAGAGAAAAGCCACCATTTTTCTTAAGAAAAAGCTTGAATCCTTTGAAGAAAACCTTGAATCCTTGATCAATCTTCATCCATTCTTAGGGAAGATCACTTCTATGATCTCCTAGCTTCTTGAATCTCTCTCAATCTCATGATCAAAATCTTGTTTCATGAAAATCAAGTTTATGATCCAAAATTTTAAAAATTCATAGGAAATTGTAGAAAAATCCTTTTAATGGGAAACCAATTTCTTTTTAACTCACTTCATCATCCTCTACCTAAACCCATGAGCTCATGATCAAGCTCTCATCCTAGCTCATTTCCTTCAAAGTGGCTGAACCCTAACAATGATGATGAATAGTGTTTTTGATCAAAATTTTGAATTCTAACTCTTGATTCCATCCTTAGCTTTCCTATTGTCTTTGAATCCAAGTGATGAAAAACCAAATAAATTCCTAGCCTAATTTTCCCAAAATGGCTGAGACCTTCATAAGGAAAAACCATGAGCAATGTTTCATATTTTTGAGTCATAGGACTTGTATTAGTGTTAACCAAGCTTATGAGCCAACCATCCAAAAGTTTGGAACCAAATGTGATCCTTAACCCTTTTTACCAAAAATGGCCGAACCTTAGACCTTTAGGGAAGGAAAATTTATGTTTGGATGTTGTATATTGATGTTGATTGTTGTTTGAATTGAATTGTATTTGATTATTTTAGGCGATGCGAACGAAATTGGAGCCGGAGCCGAGAATCGTTCGAGTTTGGATTAAGCATCTTAGTGAGGTAAATGGAGGTAGTTCATTTTGATTTTGGTAGCCTCACGGCATATGATTGATTGGTGTGTTATGATTAAATTAAGACTTGATGTATATGTATACTTAGATCCTGGATTGATTGGATGCTAAGTGTTGTACAGAATCGGTTATTTGATATAACTGTGGCATGGATGCCTAGATTGAAGTATATGCTATTGTTGAACTGTTTGATGTTTATAAGTATATTTATATCCTGGATGAGAATAGGACTGGCTATGTCTCGATAATTAATTAAAATACTCGAAAACCAAATTCAAAGTTTTGAAAAACGAGTTTTGAAATCAAAAAGTGGTTTTTGGGAAAATGTGTTGCTTTTTCAAGAAAAGTATGTTACCTTTTTGAAAAAGTATGTTCTTTGAAAAGGAAAAGTGGTTTTGTGAAAAGTCATACAAAGACTTGTTTTGTTTCAGTAAAATGCTTTAAAAAGATGTGAAACCTTAGAAAACGGTTTTTTTGGTTTACGAAAAAATGTTTTTCTGGGAAAATGTTCTCTTTGATCAAGAAATGTTTTATTTCAAGAAAAAAAAAGTGTTTTGCTTCCCAAAGTTGTTTTGAGAAAATAAAACCAAAAGGAAAAATGATGGATCTTTTGAGATGAACCCAAACCTAGCGACCGAGACATCGGACCTAGTGTTTTGTGGATTGAGTACTCGGACTTCGTGTCCTGTGTTTTTTATTTGAACGGGCTTAATGTCCTTTAAACGAGTCGTGGGCTTTATGTCTCGATAATTGAAAGAATGAACAAAAAAGAAAACAGAAAATAGAAAACTTTCTGTGTACATGCATGAGCCGTCAGACGTGCCATTTGAAACCAAGCTACAACTTACGTAGTTGAGAATTCAGCCAGTTAAGACCACTAGGTCTATAGGGGCATTCTGTGTTCGAGATCCCACAAGTGGCCGGTGGCGTAGCAACCCCGTGCCGAGGTAAATCGGCTGCCAAACACGAATGAACTCGATCAGAGACTGGAGTATTCATGATATGGTTTGACGTGGTACCCTGGGACAATTGGAGTTCAGACCTAAATTGAGAGGCCGACTCATGAGGACAATTGTGTTACGGGTGTTCCTGCGGCCTATCGCTCGATGAAGGGTAGTAGGAATTTCCGGAGTACATGAATTAGAAAGATGATATTGAAGTCTCATGCATTATTATAACTCATGATGGTGTTTGAGATATTATATTGTGTCATATAGATAACTGTCCTTATAACTGTTTTTATCTGTGGATGTTTATGCTGTTTGTTGCCTGTGCGGCTGTCGTGATACACTTATATTATAAGTATCTCATCTTTGCCTGTACATTTTGGACAACCTGTTGTATTTTTGGAACACATGTACAGATGTTGATCTTAGGTCCCCGCGGACACGTGAGGACTCGGATGATGGAAACTTTTGAAGGAGCCAACTTCGGTTGTATCCCATTGGCTACTCTTAGCCGACCAGCTTAGGAGTCTTTTTTTTTTTTTTTTGTAGCAGTCTTATATTACTTGCTGCACACATTTGAACTTATGATCTTAAGTCTGTAATATGTTATCTATTAGACCTGGATTTATGTTATGAATATATTAGTATGAATCTGAAACGTTGATGTATGTTTCACAGTTTATTTCGTTATCTTGAGTTTGTTTTACCTATGCATGCAGAAATTTTTTTTTAGAACCGCGTTTTCGAACGTAGCTACTTAATTAAAGTATTTTCCGAAAGCAACCAGCGTTTTTATTTTCTTGACATTTTCCGCATTTTGAGTTCGAGTGCATAGCACCCGAGGGGGGTGTTACAGGAGGACAGAGCAACATCTGAGGACCTACCGCAGGCGTAGGATTGTGGTGTCCAGCTCTTCGTCAGATTATGAGCCTTTGGTGTGATACAGGCGTACTCATGGCAATGGTTAGGGTAGCTCAGGTTATCCTCACCACTGATGGTGGGAGCCTGCCAGTGTGTCCTAGGCAGTGAGCTGAGAGCTTTTTATGTACTTTTTGAGAAGGGACAGGAAAGTGCTGGTGAGCTCCGAGAGTTTTTCTTTTGATGTTTGATGTATTTTTCAGTTTCGTTTACATAGCATGTATATGTATGTACAGTGCCGTGCTATTGGGGCTACAGTTATGCCTGTTATATATATATATATATATATATATATATATATATATATATATATATATATATATATATATATATATATCTTGTTATGCTGTTGCGCTTTTACTTTGATAGTTTTCCTATGCACGCCGTTGTTGCTTGTTTACTTCTACAACATTGTTTGAATACCACGCTATCGCTTTATATACGGCTAGGCATAGTTGATAATAATAAAAGGAGCTTGGGACTAATGGGATTATCCTACGTAAGTGGGGTCATCTCAGTGAAGATGTAGAGCCACATGTCACGATCTTGTTGTCTAAATTTCAGTCCGATCCAACGGTTAACGAATCTCGGAACGCGAGATTACGATAACTGTCCAGCCAGAACCACCATAAGGAAAGGCTTCTCTATCACCTGTATTGCAAAGTAGCAATACCTCTACTCAGTCCACGCGAGCAAACCAATGTCAGAGATATCGTAGTGCTAGCTATCAGGATTGGGAGAGGCGCGACACACAGAGAGAGAAAAAGAGGCCACGACTGTCTAAAGTGTATAGAGGCCGTTATGAGTGCTCTGTGTTATGTGTAACTTAAGTGACGTGCACAGCTTACTAATAGCTGTCACTCACTTAACCAAACCCTGTTGGGCTACTGTATGGTACAGGCCCAATGTTTAATTATTAATTAAATCGTATTTAATTAATCAATTAAACTAATCTCATTTAATTATTAATTAAATCACATTTAATTAATCATTTAAATTAATTCTCTGAACATTTGCTCTATGCGTTTGATCCTATAGGTTCTGAATTAATTGGCAATATTATTAATTATATTAATAATTAATTAATATTATAAACAATGAGCGGCATCTAGCAATACATTATTGCTACCCAATTAATTAGACTATTGGTGATACAATTAAAACCATACTGAACCATATATAATGTGAAGTCAGCGTCCTTTTGTCTCAATATCTTAATTGAACACAAGGCATAAATGTGTCATCCTTGTCAAGTCCAATTTTTTATTTCTTGATGTAGTAATTGACGTACGATCATGTGGGCCCAATATCTCATATTGTCTCACCTTAGCATGGCCATGCATTTCTATGTCGCATACCATCAAGAGGCCTATAGATATTACCCCTGTTATGTAGGAGGGACGAATCCTATCTACATCACTCACATTCCTCAACATGTTTTGTTGCAGGCCCAATAACTATCTTTATAGTTATCCTGTTACAGATAATGTTTAATAGTATCAAAGCCTACAACTATATATGTTAGGAATCGTAGTGACTTCAAGTTGAAGGACTACTTCACTATGGTCACCATGAGAATTGCTTATGACACTTACATAACTATTACGCAGCATTCTCATAGCGGGTCACTCCAGTATAAATATTTCACTAATATTTATACCTATGTGAAGACTTGGTATCTTATATCTATGACCCATGAGATGTGGTTATCAGTACACTCACATAATAGTCTCAATGTATTATTATTGTCCTTACTAAAAATAATACTTGACTATGGATATTTAAGAATAGTGTTCTATAATTTAATGGCATCTCACGGTTAAGTCATACTTGACGTTCCATTAAATGAGCTACCTATTCTAAGGACTTTATTATGCTATATATATGATCATAACAATAATATAATAAATAAATGTCTTTTACATATATCAAATATATGATCAAAGTCATGATACAAATGATTATTTATTCAAAATAGATTGGCCACTAAAGCTTGCACCAACAGGTTTTACACTAAGTTAGAAAGGAAAACCCTTTTCAAAATTAATTGAATCGCTTTACTTCAAGAAAGTAATCAAGTTTTACAAATCCAATGAGTTTTCAATTAGAAAGGTTTTGGTTTACAAAGTCCTTAAATCAAGAGTTTTCAACTCAATCGTAAAGTTTTTATGCACGAAAAACCTTGGTTAAGTAATTAACTTAGAGGAAAAGAAAGGAGATAATCAAGTGTAGGATATGGTGGAACAAAACCATACACTATACCATTGATGACTTGGTTTATCAATGACTTCATAAGACTTAAGTGAATCAAGACTCATTTCATTAATTGAAACTAAAGGAACCTCCAACTTAGAAAGGATCAAAGACTTATCTAAGAGGATTCTCAATCGTTTTTCATAAAACTTAGGACTTGAGAAATAAATTCATAAGACACCACCACAAACATTAAACGTTTTGGGTTGAAACAGTAGTTCGATGATGGACCAGTGATTCGGATCCAAGGAAGTCATTCAACTGTTTTAGTCTTGTGATGACTCGATCCCAGGGAGATCATGAGATTTACCAGGTGGGTACAAGTTTTTAAAATGTTAACAACGTGTATAGTTCTTAAGGAAGAGAACCATAAAGAATCTTGAAGTTTATCCGGTGGATAGACATTGCTTTACCGCATCTGCTTTTTGTAAGCATTGGCATTTTATTGCATGAGTCTGTAAGGCCTTGAGCTTACATCTTGATGCTGGTGTGAATCTTACGGTGACATTTTAAATAGTCTTAGAGGTATCAGGGTTGGAAAGGCTAACATGTGACCAATTGGTACCTCTTCTGTGTCGTAGCGACTCCAAGCAATACATTGATATCCTCAACTAGATGTCATACTTTTCATGTTTGGTGTAGAGTGTTTTCCTAAAAGCCAGATACGTGCACGTTACGAATGTTGTAGCATCTTGCTCATGGATGGCGTACACGGAACATATCCTCCCATTCACTTTCTTTGACGGTTTATTACCTCCATGGAGTAGGGGTCAGAGTTTTACCCTTGTGGCATATGGCATTGAGTCATGTATATCGCATTGCATCGTATGGCTGTTGATGATTACATTCACTTGTTATACATCATTATCCTGTTTTTTTGGAGATGTCTTATGTTGCTAATTGAATAATATGATATATTGAGATGTGTGGTATGCATGATGGGTATGTTGTTACCTAGTGTGTCGTCTCGTTTTTACTTCTATTGTTTTGTTGTGTTGATGATTGGGTATCTCACCCATATCTGTATCTCTTCTCTGCTTGTGTTGCTGTTTCCGCTTGAGAAGATGGGCGTGACAACGACTCAACTCAACATCTACCTTGAGTCCAGAGGGGACTCCTTATGTTGGTTTATTTTTGGCCAGACTGTGTCTAGTTGTCAGTTATGTCTTTTGAGGAGCTGCGCCTCCTAGTACCTACTTATGTACTTATTTTCAGTTAGGCTTGGACCTATGTCTGTATTTTGTACTTTTCTATTTATGCACTTTATTTCTGTATGATTCCTAGAAATGCATGGTGAACCTAAGTTTATTTATCATTACTTACTTTACAAATTTCATTTCATCTTCACGAAAAGAAAAAAAAAGAAAACCCGTATTTTCCGCATTAATATTATTTTCGGCCTTATAATTGTTCGGGAATGTGACACTTGGGAAAGGGTGTTACATTATTTGGTATCATAGCTGATTGAGTCTTTCGAGTTTGTGGTTTTGGTCTATCTTGTTTGTGCTGTGTGTTCTTTGTGTGTTTCTCTGTTATTATCTCCGCAAGGAAGATAATGTTGTTTGTCTTGGTTGTGTTGGGGACCCTTGGGCTTGATAATTCTAGTTTTGCCGGTAGCAATGGCTGCTCAAAACCTGAATGCTGCTGTGAACATCATACGGGAGATGGCTGCTGCGATGGTCCAATGAGATGAGAGGGTTGTTGGGGTAGAGGACTAGACGAGTTCCACCGTAGGAACCCACCTCAGTTCAAGGGTGAGTTTGATCCTGAGCAAGCTGAGCATTGGATCCAGACTTTAGAGAAGGTCTTTGGAGCTATGAGGTGTACCAAGAACGACAATGTTGTCTACGCAACTTATATGCTAGTGGAAGATGCTGAATACTAGTGGGAAGGAGCCCGTCAGGTGCTGATGCATGATCCACAAGTTATAAACTGGAATGTGTTGAATGGGAAGTTTCAGGAGAAGTACTTTCCTGCAAGTGCGAGGCACGAGAAGGAGACGGAGTTCCTCTAGCTGAAATAAGAAGGAATGTCTGTAGCTGAGTACGAGGCCAAGTTTGAAAGTTTGTTAAAGTTCTCAAACTACTTTCTGTATAACCCAAGAGAAGAATGGAAATACAGGAAGTTCGAAGGGGGTCTTAGGCTCGAGTTTGAAAGGGCCATGGTTCCTCTGGAGATATCTGTATTTCCTAAGTTGATGTAGAAGTATTGTTTGATCGAGAGCTTGGAGCCTAGCAAGGACAAGCGAGCACAAGGTTCTGGACCGACTAGATTCCACAAAGGCAGCAGCGACCGTGACAACAAATCACAATGGAAACCCTATCCGAAGAAACAGGATTAGCAACAACATTCTATAGGAGGAAGCAATAGGGGTTTCAGTTAGTTTGGAAACGCCCCAACTAAGTGTTTGAAATGTGAAAAGAATCATGCCACAAGAGACTGCTCAATCAAGGGAATAATATGCTTCAAGTGTGGGAAGCCGAGGCATATCTCTTGAGAGTGTGTACTACCGAAAGCAGAACAGTATGTCAACAATGTGCAAGCAACAAGGCCCAAGGTGAAGGGCAAAGTTTATACTGTGAGTGGTCCTGAGGCTTCTCAGAATGAGGACTTGATCCAATGTCAGTGCGTCATGGAAGGTAAAACTTTGGCTGTACTGTTTGATTCAGGTGCAATGCAATCCTTTATTGCCTATGACTGTGTGAATCTTTTGGGATTATTTGTGTCTTCTTTTCCTTTTGACTTGGTGATTTCTACGCCAACTGCAAAGCTTGTTATAATTGCTAAAGTATGTTTGAATTGCACTATTTCTGTGGAAGATAGAAAGTTTTTGATTGACACTATCTGTTTGCCACTTTCGCAAATGTAAGGGTGGACAAAATAACCGCACCGACCCGGACCCGATCAACCCGGAAGATGGAGTGAGCAAACGGATGGGTCATTTCGGGTTAACGGGTCACACGGGTAAAAGCTTCAGTTTTACACGGTTAGCATCGGGTGGGTTCGGGTTGGGTAAAAAAATTTCGATCCCGCCCAAACCCGACCGAAAAAGCAATGGGAAGATAAAAATTTCATTTTTATACTCCTCGTTTCTCGTCCCTTTAGTGAACATGTTCACTGAACCATTCAATTGGGAAGATAAAATCAATACATTGGGAAGATAAAAAGTTGCAGTCAAGCATTCAAATTTTCTCTTTCTCTTTCTTGATGTCAAGTTGTCAACCATTCAATCTCTCTTTCTTGATTTCCCTTTCCCTCTTCTTCCATTTCTCTCTTTCTCTCTTTTGTGTGAAGGAAGAAATTACCAGCTTCTCTCTCTCTCTCTCTCTCTCTCTCTCTCCAAATCTCGTACCATGAAACCCTAGCCCTCTCTCTTCATATCTCACCACAGTCGAGTTGCTCCGCTGCTTGCCCTCGCCGCTCGCCACTTGCCGCTCGCCCTCACCGCTCGCTGTCGCTCACCGCGAACCACCGCCAACAGTTCCTCTCCCCTCTCTGCCTCTCTGTTGCTGCATGTAAATTGTAAAGATTCACACCACATCTTCGAATGTTGTTGAAAGTTTAAAACTTTCTGCATCAGATTTGTTGTTAATGTTGATTTTTTTAGTTTAGTTTCTTTCTTTTGTTTGGATTCGTTCTTATGCGTTAGATTTGTTGTAAAGATTGAATTTTTTTTGTTAAAGTTTGATGCTTTCTGGGATTTCTGGGTTTATTCTTGGCAAGATCCCCTTTTTCCTCTCCTGATGCCCTTTGTTTATGGTTTGAATCCCCTTCTTCCTCTGTTTTTTTTTTGGTATTTTTCTTCTCAGTTCTGGAATTTTCTTCTCAATTCTTGAAGACTATTTTCTGGAATCGCCGCCCGCCCAACCTGCCCGCCACCCGCCCAAACCGTCACCCAAATGGACGAAAACGGGTTCAATATTATGCTCTTCGGTTTTGGTCGGATTGGGATTTTTCGGCCCGAACCTGACCGAAACCGACCATTGTACAGCCCTACGCAAATGGATGTAATCTTAGGAATGGATTGGTTATCTTCTAACCATATCCTGTTAGACTGTGCAAACAAAACCTTAATCTTTTCTAGTTCTGAGAATTCTGGATTTTTGATTGTCAACCAAGTAAACGCTTCTTTGAGAGAATGAGCTCAAGGATACATATTGCTATCTTCTTTGGAGGTCAAGACCAAGCTAGTCTTAGAGCATGTACCTGTCGTGAACAAGTTTTCGGAAGACTTTCTTGAAGATGTACCAGGTTTGTCGCCAGTTCGGGACATTGAGTTTTTGATTGATCTTATATCAGGAACAAGACCCGTGTCTATGGCACCGTATAGTATGGCGCCTGGAGAGTTGGAAACCTTGAAGGAACAGTTGGTGGATCTGTTGGGGAAACAGTTTGTTAGACCCAGTGTATCGCCTCGGGGAGCTCCATTGCTGTTAATGAAGTAGAAAGATGGAACTTCTCGCCTATGTGTGGATTATCGCTGGTTGAACAAAGTTACTATTAAGAACAAGTATCCTCTCCCGAGGATAGATGACTTGATGGATCAGTTGAGGGAAGCGGAATTTTTCTCCAAGATCGATCTACAATTGGGTTATCACCAGATTCATGTGAAGGCAGAGGATATACCAAAGACAGCGTTTTGAACATGCTATGGGCACTACGAGTACCTTGTGATGCCTTTTGGGGTGACGAATGCTCTAGCCATATTCACGGACTATATGATTAGGACCTTTCGTCCCTACCAAGATAAGTTTGTCGTTGTTTTCATAGACGACATACTCATTTATTCCCGAGATTAGGAAGAACACGTTGAAAATCTTAGTGTGGTTCTTTGGATTCTGAAGGAGAAACAGTTGTATGCGAAGCTATCTAAGTGTGAGTTTTGGCTCGATGAAGTGAAATTTTTGGGTCACATGATTTCAAAGGAAGGTATTGTTGTGGATCCATCAAAAGTTGAAGCAGTTCTTGAGTGGGAAAGGCCAACAACAGTGACTGAGATACGTAGTATTGTGGGCTTGGCTTGGTATTATCGGAGGTTCATTGAAGGATTTTCTAAGATTGTAGGACACCTTACCCAGTTGAAAAGAAAGGATAAAGCTTTTGAATGGACTGAAGCCTGTTAGAAGAGTTTTCAGGAATTGAAGAAGAGGCTGACGACTTCGCCAGTGTTGGTGTTACCAGACCTAAGTGAACCTTTTGAAGTGTATTGTGATACTTCATACTAGGGGTTAGGCTGTGCATTGATGCAAAATCGGAAGGTGGTAGCTTATGCTTCGAGGCAGTTGAAAGTGCACGAAAAGAACTACCCTACACATGATTTGGAGTTAGCAGCGGTGGTCTTTACGTTGAAGATTTGGAGGCACTACTTGTATGGTTCGACGTTCAATGTTTTCAGTGATCATAAGAGTTTGAAGTACTTGTTCGATCAGAAAGAGCTCAACATGAGGTAGAGATGGTGCCTAGAATTTCTTAAGGACTATGACTTCCGGTTACGGTGTCATCCGGGGAAAGCTAATGTGGTAGCAGACGCTCTGAGTAGGAAAGTGTTACATGTGTCTGCCATGATGGTTAAAGAACATGAGTTGTTGGAACAGTTCAGAGATATGCATTTGTTAGTGGTCAGTATGCCAGGGAGGCTTTGTGTGGGCATGGTTACAGTGTCGAGTGATCTGATGGATCAGATTCGAGAAAAGCAAGTGTATGATCAGTATCTAGAGAAAGAGCAAGGAAATCTTAAGAAAGGGACGACGTCTAAGAACAAGGAAGAAGTAGATGGAATTCTGAGACGAGGAGAACGAGTTTGTATACCAAATAACCCAGGGCTAAGGAGGTTAATTTTGGACGAAGCTCATAGGAGCAAGTTGTGTATGCATCCAGGATCTACCAAGATGTACCAAGACCTGAAGCAGTTATTTTGGTGGCAAGGCATGAAACGAGATGTGGTTGACTATGTGGCGTCTTGCTTGGTGTGTTAGAAAGGAAAGGTTGAACATCAAAGGCCAGCGGAAATGTTACTCCCGTTGGATATACCAGAGTGGAAATGGGATGGCATAGCAATGGATTTGTGACATGTTTACCAAGGACACCTAAGGGGTGTGATTCAATTTGGGTGATAGTTGATAGGCTCACAAAATCAGCTCACTTCCTACCTATCAATATCAAGTATTCTATGGAGATACTGACTCAGATTTATATTGGTGAGATTGTGAGACTACATGTTGTACCTTCAAGCATCATATCAGATAGAAACCCACGGTTTACTTCGCGGTTTTGGCAGAGTTTGCATGAAGCCTTGGGAACAAATGATACGATCATGGAAAGCATTCAAAGAGGATTCTCCTACTTCCATAATGGAATGAAGCCACATGGTTAGGACCTTATAATAAAAATATATTAGTTTGTAAAGAAAGTAGTTTAGGACTTCATTTTGATTTTAAAAATAAGCACTTTAGGATAGCTTAAACACTTGGGCTTAGGATGATTAGGCCATTTTGGACCATCAAGCCCAACAAGCACAACCTTAGTGGGCTAATTAGCAAATCCCAGTCAAACCTGTCTCACTGTTTCAACTGTATCTTGAGTTCTAGACGTCTGATTGCTATTAGCTTGGATGCGTTGGAAAGATAAGAGGATTATCTACAATTCTTATTTCAGCAATTAATACCAGATTTGGAGTGTATCATGCCTAAAAACGGACTACAAGTTTAGAACGTTGTTCTGGCCGGATTTGACTTAGTTAAGCTTGTAAATTGGGCTTAAGTGTTCCAAGCCCATTAGGACCTAGAGAAGTGCGGCCATGACTAAGCTAAATGAGCATTCCCTCCATTTATTTCATATAAATAGGTTCATTGTACTCAAATTTTTAAATTAATGAATCATTTGTGGATTTCTTCCAAATTGTGAGTTGAGAGCTTCTCCTTCTAGCAAAGTTCTAGCTTGAACTTTTAGTTCTTATCTTGAAGATTCCTCTTCAAGTGGCCAACACAATTAGGCTTATCAATCAATCTCCATTTCTATGGATTGAGTGTGGTGCTTCTCATCTTCTTCCCATTCTTTTCCCCTTCATCTTTTTCCCTTTCTTTACATTCTTGCAATTTAATTTCAAGCATAGGTCCGGCCATGTCCTTTGGCTATAGGATCCGTTTTCGGTATTTACATTTCCGCAATTTACTTAATGCAATTCCTCTACCTTCTTGATCTTTGGTCTCACTTGAGATTAAACTAGATCCTCCCTTGAGTCTTTTCTTTATTCTATTAATTTCGGCCTTCTCACATTGAAATTCACAATTCTACTCAAATGAAGATCCTATTATGTTTGATCTACATCAACAAAGCTATGGTTGAGTTCGGCTTATCATCCCCTAACGGACGGTCTGTGACACCCCCTTCTGGGGCACCACATGGTTACTCATTGCGGAAAATAAACTTTAATTAATTTTGCTGGTTACTTTCGGAAAATAAGTTGTTCTAAGTATTTAACTTATTGTGAAAATCCGTGATAAATTTTTTTTCCCTAACTTAGCTTACCATACATCAACATTACATAAACACGCATGTAAATAACGTCAAGCAGAGTATACATAATAAAATACCATAATAGAATACTTAGGCCTTATACATACGGCCATTCAAAACAGTCATGGCTGTCAGTAGCCAGAGTAATTAACTAACTGTTGTTCAAAATAGAATAGGACATATCTTATAGCTAGTCTTACTACTAAAACACAGTGACTTCTCGTATGTCACGCTCCTCCGCATACTCAAACGTCGGGGAATGGATCCCCGAATGTTCCAGCGGCATCTTGGAACTCATCTGAAGATGTAAGGGTGAGATACCAATATATGGATTCACACATGATAACAACATGTATATCACATCAATAACACATAAGCATAAATAATTATCATGTGTAAGGTCCTACTGATAAACAAGTAGTATATCATAGGGTCACATACCCATCAACCATTGTTATTTTCAAAAGAGATGCATGACACTTTAATGTTCATCATCTAATTCTTTACTTAATCTCCGGACACCATTGTATAAAAACTGAGCTGATCAGGCTCAAGGTACATTGGCCCCAGGCATAATGACCAGCACCTAAGTGCTTATTCGGAAGTACATAAACACCATGATATTACGCGATTACATGAGATTACATTCAGCGGTACTTGATAAATTGTAAATGGTCATACGATATTGTCCAACTTAAAGCACAATATTCGTCGGTTGTATGCCACCATTGTCCATCAAGACACAATGTTACACTACGACTTAAAGTCATCACAGGGTTTCCTGCCATCAAGGTCCCCCAATCCAGATGGCACGTCTGCCTAAAAAACAAATGCATGGGAAAAAATGTTTCAAGTCTTGCCACTTTTCTTTGTGTTCGTTCTTTCGTTGTCGTAGCTCAAAGTTCCCGACTAGTCACAATTTACACTGTTTTAAAACTTCTCATCGTTAACACAGGACGAAACGTCTGAGTGCTCAATCGCGGAGCCCTAGACCGATGCACCAGCCCAAGGTCCGTGGTAATAGAAAACAGTATTTACCTTTAGTCATATCCATCATGACATGAAAAAGACACATAATTCGTAGGACACACAGTCCACAACACCGTCATATGGTTTAAACTCTATGTGTCTTTATCACAGAACACTAGTAACCCAACGTCTCGTTTACTAGGTTCACGTTTCAGCGTTTTTCGTCGTTTTCGTTCTGTGAAATACAATAAATCAAAATCTCCACAACTCTTTTAAGTTGTCGGATTTTACATCGTTGGAAAACTCTTTTACAGGCAAACTTTTCTGCACAAAAATAATTTAAAAACAATTGTATTTTGATGAAACTTTACTTTTCTTTAACAAGTCCCTTCCCAAAAACTCATTTCTAAAAGGAATTGACTAAGACCAAAAATGTCGTCCCAACACAATAGTATTGCTTTTCGAAAACAATTTCCGTAAATCTCTTTGAAATTTAAACATTTTTGAACATGAAAATCATTCAAGTCCAACATTTTGACTTTTACCTCTTATTGTAGTTTATTCTACAAATTAATTTATTTATTTGTCTTTCTCAAAGTCTGAGAAATTGTATCATAAATATTTCCCAACATTTTCCCAAATCAATCTTTGACGTTTTCTGCAAGGCTTTTCAAAGCTTTTATCTTCGTTTATAGATTGATATGTAGCAAGCAACATCCAGATAGCCATCAATTCAACATATATCATATAAACGCTAAAACGCAAAATGCATAACTACAGATAATCACATCAACATATCCAATCACATCATCATCAACATATCAACATAATCAAACCAAGTCATTCATGCAACCCACCAACAACACATAGTTATCAGGAAATCCCTCAGGCAAAACCCCTTTACCTCTCGTAGCCTACTCAAGTTTAAGCCTTCCGGTCTCTAAGCCTCCCGTTCAGCGGTCCAATTGTCTTTCCCGATTCGTCCGGCGACGGTGATTCTCTTGATCCTTCATCACAAGACACAAAATAAGTTTAACTTGTTGAAATAGCCTAGTAGCTACCTATGTATAGGTTCGGTTATGGCTAGTCAATTTGGCTTGGATTCTCAAAATTTCACATACTCTTGGATTTATGATCATAGAGTAGTCTAGTGTTAAGGAAAATTGTCTTAAATTGAAAATTGAAACAACATCCTCCTCCTCCTCTAGGGCATGAATTTGGTTCTCTCTACGATCATAGGCTAGGGATTTTTTTTTACTTCAAGCTCTGGGATTCAAGACATCTAAGCAATAGAAAGATGCAATCCATGGTTATGTGCTAGGAATTGAAACAAAAAGTCCATCTACACATACCACTAGGGCTTCGGCCATATGGAGGAAAAACAGGGCAGCCATGTGATTTTGTTCTATGCTCTTGAATGATGAATATAGAGGTCTTAATGAGGTCATAGAAATTAATTTCATGAGCATAGGATTTTTCTATAATTATTTATGGATTTTTGAAGCTAAAACCCTAACCTTTACCTGCATCATAAGACTCCATGATCTCTAGAGAAAAAGAGTGAAGCTCACCTCTTGGTTAGTGGAGATTAACAAAGCTTGAAGCTTCTCTTAGTCACTTTGATTGGATTTCCTACTTGAGTTAGAAAGCTTGAAGAGTTTTATGGTGAGTTTATGGAGAGAAAGTGAAAAGAGAAGAAGAAGGAAGCGGGGAGAGGGGGCTGCCTGAATGAAGGGGGAAAATGGGTGAAAATGATGTTTTTAATCTTGGTAAATAATGAAGGATAGAATGGTAATTTGTTAAAAGGGTAAAATGGTCATTTTAGAAAGTTTTAAGAACATTAAGGTCATTTGCCCCTCCTAAGTCATGATGATTTTGGTGAGTCACTAGGTGACTAGTGACTCACCCTAGTGAGGTGTCATGATAGTGACTTAGTAATTATCCTTTAACGGGTCCCGGTAAATCCGTATTCGGTTCCGTAAAATCACATTTTTCACTTTTTCAGTGAAAATTCTTACATTTCCCAATGTCGTGGAAAATTTAATTTAAAACCTAACTGTTTCGTTCACGTGTCAAAATTAGGTTTTCTGAGCAGTAAAATCACACTGTCAGTGTAAAACATAGATCGGGCTCCGTCTGGGTTTTCGACCAAAATTTAACCATAGCTTCCTACGATAGTGTAGAGCATGACTATGGTCTCGGATTATTTTATTTCACTCTCTAAACCCTCCAATAAAATACAAACAGATAAATACTGTTTAATTAAAACAGAAAGCTCAAAAGCTTAAAAAATCGGGGTGTTACATGGCCAGTCAGAAAGGATGATATAATCTTTAGAGGATCTTTTAAGGGATTGTGTCTTGGAACATGCCGGGAGTTAGGAGAGCTTCCTACCGTTGATAGAGTTCACCTACAATAACAAATATGATTCTAGTATAAGGATGGCACCCTATGAAGCTTTATACGGAGGATGGTGCAGAACACCTTTGTGTTGGTATCAGGATGGAGAAAGTGTTTCGTTGGGACCTGAACTAGTGCAACAAACAACTGAGAAGGTAAAACTGATTTAAGAAAAGATGAGGACAACTCCGAGACGACAGAAAAGCTATGCGGATAAAAGACGTAGGCCCCTTGTGTTTGAAGAAGGTGATCATATGTTTTTAAGAGTCACTCCAACGACTGGGGTTGGCAAAGTCCTTAAGTCTAGAAAACTCACTCTGAAATTCATTAGACCTTATCAAGTTCTTCGTCGGATAGGTCCGGTAGCTTACCAAATAGCTTTACCACCTTTTCTATCCGACCTTAACAATGTCTTTTATGTTTCGCAATTGCGAAAATATATTCCGGATCCCAGTCATGTCATAAAACCTGACTCAGTACAGCTAAAGGATAACCTGACCTATGAAACACTGTCTGTCAAGATTGAAGATAGAAGAGTAAAACAACTACGAGGGAAGGAGATATCCTTCGTCAAGGTTATCTGGAATGAGATTTCAGGTGGGGCCACCTGGGAGTTGGAGGATAGGATGAGGGAACAGTTTCCGCATCTGTTCTAAGGTAAATTTCAAGGACAAAATTTCTTTTTGGAGGGTAGTGTTGTAACATCCCAAAAATCCTATATCTGTCTTTTTATCTGTTTGTGTAAATAACTTGACTGAGAACACAATCTGACTAATAATAATCATAGAAATAGTTAATAATTGCAAATGCATATTTGAGTTTCAATTATGAGCTTAATAAACATAAAACGTTGCTTTGAGCTTGTTGTACTGTTTTGGGACGGAACCAGTAAAAGTTCTGTTTTGACCGATAATGGTTCAATTTCGTGTTTCACGTGCCGGGGGTCGGGAACCGGGAAATGGGTTGAGATGTAATTTTGAATTACATTTTCTCCATTGCCATCTTAATTATTTATATTGAAAATAATTAATTTCCATAATTCAAAAATTACCAAATACAGTAAAAACCAATTATCCATTTTCGGGTAAAACTCCAAGTAATTAGTTCCTAACCAAATGAGAAATGTAACTAATCTCCTTGGCTCAAGGAATTCGGCCATCACATGGGGAAGGGGCCAAAATCTTGCTTTTCCATGATTTGTGGAATTGTGTTGGAAGATCCTACCAAAAGTAGAAAAAGTGCTTTTACCATATTTGGAAAATCTTGTCCTAGCTTCACATAATTTTGACAACACATGTACTTGTTTCATCTTGACCCTCCATTGTTATGACACCTTTCCATCACCTTTTAGTAATTTTTGGACTCCTAAATACCTAGGCCATTCGGCCATAACACCATCAAAACACTCATCCAATTCATTTTTACTCTTCCTAAAGATCAAACACACTTTTCACTCTAGTTTTCAAAAATTGTCCCTACTCTCTCTTCACTCATCCATTCGGTTCTTCATCTTAGAGTATCAACCAAATTTCCCTTTCCATTTCTAAGATCATACTTCATGTAACATCCTGAAAATCCTATGTCTGTCTTTTAACTGTTTGTGTGAATAACATGACTGAGAACACAATTCGATTAACTATAAACATAAAAATAGTTAATAATTGGAAATTCATATTTGAATTTCAATTATGAGCTTAATAATCATAAAATGTTGTTTTGAGCCTGTTATGTTGTTTTGAGTCGGAACAGGTAAAAATATTATTATTTTAGTCGGGACGACTTTATCTTAGAATGAGTGCCAGGGTCGGGGAAGTAATCTGGCCTGGGGCCGAGGAGTTACTCTGGCCTAGATTCAGGACAAGTTTATGACTACTTTTCACGTTTTACGAGGCGTTGTCACTTTTTGTCAAAATCATGACAACTTGTCAACTATGTCATCTTTACCTTAGATGGAAAAGCAATTGAACCATTTATGGTTAATCTTGCTTACTTTTGATTAGTGATCAACAAACAACCATCTCTTTAATCCTAAGCCCTTAGATCTCTTACACTATATTATTTTCCTTTTGAATTAATTTTTCCAGCTATTCATGAAGGCTGCATGGTTTTGATGGCTTATTAAACACTAAAACACTTCATTATTTCATTCTTACAAGATCATATTCTAACTTTGTTCAAGAACACAAAAACTCTCTCTTCTCTCTCTTCCTTCCCTCTTCACGGCTTTGGCTAGATAATCATCTACCAAAATTTGTTTCTTGATTCTAACTTTGAATCATACATCCTTGTTATCATCTAAACACTTCTTCTTCACAAAGTTCTTTGATTTAAAGACTTTGTTCTTCATCATTCAAGAACATCAAGAACATTCATCATTATCTCTCTTCTCTTCGGTTTCTCTCTGCCAACACCACCGAAACTTCATTTTTAATTTCTAAAACCATCACTACAAGAAAACAGCAGATTATCGACGGCCTAAAGTCGTCAGTAATCACCAAAATCCGTCGGTACCACCACATTTCCGACGGATTATCGACGGTCCTTTATCCTTCGGAAATAGGCTTGTCGGTAAACATTACCGACGGGTAGACCGTCGGTAAAGTTACCGACGGGTAGACCGTCGGTAAATAGACCGTCGGTAAAGAGTTCATGGTCATAGCGTATGTAAATTTTTTTTGAATTTAAATTTTAATTGATTAATTAATTATTATTTAATTATATTTTATATTTATTAAATATTTTTCTTTGTTATTAATTATTTATAAACATTAATTAAATAAATAGTGAAAAATAAAATTAAAAATAATATTAAAACATTTAAAATTATATCCAAATAATAAATAACATATGTTCTTACAATACATAAAAATATAAATAAAAAAACTAATATGAAAATCTAATAATCTCTATCATAATGATGAGGAGACTGGATAAGATCATCGAAAGAGTCCTCCTCATCATCATCGGCCTTGGTGCGACTGGTCGGCTGATCTGGATGGGGGGCTCCTGCCGAGGTGGCTGTTGGTGCATTTGTTGTATGCTCAGTAGCATCTGCTCCATTCGACGCTCATGCTCCTCGGCATGTCGATCATGCTCCTCGGCATGACTCTCGGACTCAGCCAGTCTCCGCCTCAGCTCAGCAATCACCCGATCAGCGTGGCGACTGGCTCTGGTGGATGCTGTGGCTCTGATATCCAAGCTTGAAGATCCTTTCCGATAGTTACCGGAAAGGTCTCCTGCACCGTAAGACGACCTTTCTTCTTGCCGCCGACAACCTCAGCCCAAACACGCAGTGCAAGCCGCTGCTGCTCCTCGGGCTCAAGTGGGGCGGAGGAAGATGCTGTTGCCTGAGACATCCTCTCCTCGAACTCCTCCTATTATGCATAATCAAACAAATTAATGAAGACTATATAAAATAAAACCATACATTTCAAAACTATTAATAAATGAGGCATTACTTGAGTGCGCCTAGAGCGCTCATCTACATACTCGCCAGTACCCTTCCTAGTATCGGTGTGGCGGTGGAGCTCGTTAATCGGCATTGGTCCCCTTCTTTCCCTAACCTGTACGTACACAAACATAAATTATAAGTAAACAATAATTAAAAAACAATACGAATAACATATGTATTAAATATGAATAAATGTACCAGACGCTCAAAGTACTTCGCCTAGCTAATGAAACCTCCTGTGTGCAGGCTCCCACCCTTCTCTGATGCCCTATTTTTCTTTGGTTGGGCTGATTTTTTCTGGAAATCAGTAGTAGTCCAGTGGCGGCATAAGGCATCGTAGACTGCATCTCCCATCGATGAGGGTCGCTCGCCCCTCAAGCGAGCTTCCCTGAGCATATCAGATAGGTGATTGGAGGCCTTCATGTGAAAGTTCCTCTCGACCAATGCCTCATGCTCGGCTCTCCAAGCAACTTTTGTCTGCATTAGAAAAACATAAATAGTAATTTATTATATTAATAATTTATATGAAATAATAAACCAAAACGTATTAAGTAAATTGAAAATTATAATGTACTCTATTAGCGTCAAAGAAACTCAGCCTCTCATTGTCCTTGATGTTCTTCGAAGCTACGTTCGAAGGAAGTAACCTTAACAGTAAAAGCATGTGAATCAATATCAAGTAAAAACATGTAATTAAAATTGAATAAATTTATTTTATTAATTCTTACCCTTTTCCAGATGGCTTGATGATAGGTCGAGCCATGACCTCAACCTCCTCCTCCTCCTCCTCCTCTTCCTCCTCCTCTGTATTCGCCTCTGAAGGTGAGGGTGTATACCCTGGACTATACTCCTGCTCCTGCTCTGTTGCATGATGACCAGGTGACGATGCACCCACACCAGCTGAACTAGAAGCGCCCCGATGTGTATGTGTCACAAACCCTGGGGTGGGAATCATATCGATCTCGGATGCTGTGAATGACATAGGTAAAACCGGTGGAGTAGGTGCAGCCGGTGGAGTCGGTGCTACCCGCGATGTATGTGGTCGCTGTGTAGGTGCAGGTGGGTGTGATGGGAGTGCAGACACCGCAGGGATAGATGTCGAAGGGATAGACACGAAACCGTCTGCAACGTCACGAGTAACAATACGAGGTGCTCTGGTCTGACGATAAGTTGAACCAAGAGCAGTGTCGACACCCTTACCCTTACCACCTGTGGGTGGTATGGGTGGCAGTGGATCACGTCCTCCAGATGTCATGTGTCTATGGAGCAATTTAATATAAAGATGAAATAATAAAATAATAAGATAATGAAATAATTACGAATAATCATCCAAGATAGAACAATAATTATCTAAGTTCCATTATCTAAGTTCCAATAATTATAAAGGTTACATGACTTTAATTTTTATTCAGAATTTGACAAAAAGTCTCCATCATCTTCAGATCTATTTTCAATATTTTCTTCTCCTGAATCAACAACTTCGTCTTCTTCATCCAAATGCTCCTGAATGGATGACAAGTTATCAGTATCCACTTCTTCACCAGCAGCTTCCAAGTCTCGTAAACCAACAATATGCTCAACTTCAATGCCTTCATTTACACGAGACATTTCATCCACTTGATAAGGCACATCTTCCTGCTGATCATCAGCTTCAATGCGACCCCTTGGTTTCGTCTTGATGATGACACACCAACCTCGTTTGTCCTTTCGGGTTGCTGGGTACGGGACATAATACACTTGTCTCACATTCTGTGCTAGGATAAATGGATCAAAGTTTTGATAACTGCTACCCATGCGGATGTCCACCATATTATATTTGGGATTTAATTTTGTGTCTCTAATGGATGGATCAAACCAATTACAATAAAATAGAACTATTCTTTTAGTATAGTCTAAAGTAGTATACACCAATTCATATATATCTTGGATTACTCCGTAGAAGTCATCTTCACCCCCTTCTGTGATGCCCTTCACGTAAACCCCACTGTTAATTATTTTTTTACCCTCCGTCCATGAATGGGTATGAAATTTGTACCCGTTCACGAAGAATATGTGCCATTCTTTGACACATGAATAAGGACCATCGGATAAGTTCCTTAAGTGCCTGTTGAGAGGAGTTGGTGCCTCACGGGAAACCTACGTATGGATAAATTCCTTATGTTAGATGCAAAAAAGTTATGTAATCCTAGGTACAGAATTTGAATATACTTACTTGTTGCCTAAACCACACTGGAAAATCTGCATGTATACGAGCAGACTGTTCTTGCTCACTTATGTTTTCAGATAACAAGAATGCTCTGTACAAATTGGACAATTCATATTTTTAGTAGAGTAGTATTTATTATTTTATGTAATTGAAAAAGAAAAGGATATGCAATAAATACTCAAGGTATGGCTTAACTTAGGTGTAATTAATCAACACATGGACATGAGCTGACTTACTCTCTGCATCCGTTATCCAATGGGTCAACTCCATCCCGGAATGACAACCTAGCTGACAAAAGACTGACAAGGCTAATTGATGTCTTTCACTTTCATTTTCCATTTCATTCCTACTATTTCTCGGTGACAACATGAAGTTGTTGAAATAATGAGAACAAAAATGAGTTATCTCGCGATGTAAGTAAGATGCACAAATTGATCCTTCAACCCTAGCCTTATTTTTCACCATTCGTTTTGAATCACCCATGAATCTATAAAATAACACATTGATAGTTATACATATATATTACATTTAATTTCAAATGGAAACAAATCAATTTAAAATTGTATGATAGTTATATATACCTTTCAAATGGATACATCCACCTATATTGAACAGGTCCACCAAGCCTTGCTTCATATGCGAAATGAATTGGGAGATGTTCTATGGAATCAAAGAAGCCGGGGGGAAATATTCTCTCCAACTTGCATATAATGATTGGAATGTTCTGCTCCATCCTTATCAGTTCATCGTCCCTTAACATTGCAGAACACAAATCCTTAAAGAATTGACTCAATTCTGTAAGCGGATTCAAGACATGGATTGGCAACAAACTAAAAGCAATAGGAAGTAAAGTTTCCATGAATACGTGACAATCATGGCTTTTCATCCCATGCATCCTTCCCTTGCTGACATCGGCACATCTTGCCAAATTCGAAGAATAACCATCTGGCATCCTTAGTTCTGTTATCCACTCACAAACTAACTTTGCTTCCTCAGCAAATAAACTATAATTGGCTTTGGGTTTAACATTTTCCCATTAGCATGCTGCTTCAGCTCCAAGTCTGGTCGCCTACAGTACAAAGCTAAGTCCATTCTTGCCTTCTCATTATCTTTGGTTTTGCCACTCACATTCATGATTGTGTTGAATATGTTGTCAAAAAAATTCTTCTCTATGTGCATGACATCGAGATTGTGTCTCAGCAAATTATCTTTCCAGTACGGTAGATCCCTAAAAATACTTCTTTTTGTCCAATTATGCATCTCCCTGTATCCTGGTAATCTAGACACATGACCATTGTCAGTGACTTTGGGCAGTTCCATTACTCTCGTCCAAATCTGTTCTGGTGTAAACCTAGGCGGCGGCTCATCTCTTTCAACTTCTCCCTTTTTGAAGGCGTTCTTGTTTCGTCTAAAAGGATGATCTCTTGGTAAGAACCTACGATGCGAATCAAACCAGGAACTTTTCCCTCCATGTTTTAAAGTAAAAGCCTTTGTATACTCCATGCAATGCGGACATGCAAATTTTCCATGAGTACCCTAACCAGACAACATACCATAAGCAGGAAAGTCATTAATGGTCCACATCAATGCTGCCTTCACTGTAAAATTTCGCTTCCTTGCAATATCATACGTTTCCACATCGGTCCATAACTTCTTCAGATCATCGATCAATGGCTATAAATAAACATCAATACCAGCTTTCGGATTCGATGGACCCGGTATGAGACAAGTCAAAAACATATAAGGTTTCGACATGCACATTTCAGGAGGAAGATTATATGGGGTAACAATTACTGGCCAACAAGAATACGGCGTAGCCGACGCTTGAATATAAGGGGTAAAACCTTCAGAGCATAAACCAAGTCTTATATTATGAGGATCCACAACAAAATTTGGATGTACCCGATCAAAATGCTTCCATGCTTTGCCATCAGAAGGATGGTGTAACATGCCTGAACTTCTTCTGTTCTCATAGTGCCACGTCATTTTTCCTGCAGTTTGCATTGATGCAAACATTTTTTGTAGCCTTGGAATTATCGGCTGATAGAACATTGCCATAACAGGAACTGGTTTGTTCTTACTTGTCCCGGTCTTGCGAGGACAATACCTCAACGCTTGACAAAATCTGCATTCAAGCAGTGCACCGTCATTTTTGCCTAATTCATTATCGTAAAAAAGCATGCACCCATTCACACTACAGTCAATCCTCTTAGCCTAGAGTCCCAACTTGGATACTAACTTCTTCGCCTCATAATAATTTTTGGGTAAACTATCTTTTATAGGCGTTACGTCCAAAAGCATTTTGGAAAAATAATCCAAACACTCGTCGGGAACACTCCAATTGGAATTGCAAGCTAACAGTCTAACACACATCGTTAATTTAGAGTCAAGGCGCCTTGATACAATGGTTTATTTGTCTCAATCAAAAGATTAAAAAATCTTTGTGCTTCCTCATTCGACAGTTCTTCAGTGTTATCGCAATCATACGCCTCATTCACTCTGAGAGCATCACCCACCATGTCCTGCATTGGCGCAAATTGTTCCCCATATCCCATATCTGTGCAACTGCTTGAGCCACCCGTGCAATTCTCATCAACCCCTAAATCAACATTTGGCACTTCTTCACCATGATCACTCCAAATCCAGTAATTGTACTTAAACCCAACTTTATACAAGTCTGTTTTCACCTCATCATCGCTCTTAATCCGTCGACATTGACATTTAAGGCACGAACATCTAATTCCCCCATCATTGATAAAACGTTGTTGTCGCTTCGCCTGGGCAACAAATTCTTCGATCCCATCTACAAAGGATCGTTTCAGACCCCTTCTTCCCAGATATACCCTATCATACATCCAACTACGATTCGAAGGATAAAAATCCATCTTCTGCATGTTAAAAGAATGCAAAACCATTAAATTTGGACAACATGCCAACTTAGATATATCCACATTCACTTTCTTTATTTGGTATGGCCGTATCCCATTCGAGAAGAAACTTTTTCAACACCTGATCCTAGTATTAATAGTTATTACCTAATTCACATGCCTTATATTTGGCGAAATTTCGGCAGCATTTCCCATTGGTCTCTAAGTACAATAGTTGACCGCAATACTGCGGTCAAGTTTGCACCCAAAGAACAAAAGGAAATGTATTGGACCGATATTTCGTAAAATATAAAGCATTAGAAATAAGCAATATTACTATTATACAAGTGAAGAAATTTTTTTTCCCAAACTGTCCTCCTTGGACAATTCAAGGTTCAATACAATGAGCGGCACCTCTATGCCATTACGCACCTGCTCAATAATATTGAACCTCAAACAGGAAGCTAAGGTTTTGCTCCAGTATTATTAACTCGTCTAGAAAATAAAACTTTAACCTCTATGAGGTAATTTTATCTTTTGTACTTGAAAGTCAAAGTGCATAGGGACGAATCAAAGTTGCAAACAAACCAACAAGTAACTATTCTAAGTCTTACAGTTTCTGTTTGCAGTCTTTGTGGAGCATCTGATGAAACAACTTCTCATCTTTTTCTCCATTGTGCCTTTGCTGTCCAAATCTGGAATTGGTTCAGTGATGTTATTAAGGTTCAGTTGGATCTTTCTACAGTTTCTTCCATCATCTCTGTTTGTAACAGGGCATGGTCATCATCACAAACAAAGGATGTTGTGTTAGCTACTGTAGTACAAATTTTCTGGTTTATTTGGCACTGCAGAAACAGTTTAAGGCTTGATAGTAAACTTTATTCTTGGGAATCAGCTATCAATATGATCAAAGCAGCCGCTTCTTTATCTGGGAATGCTTCTAAGGGCAGTGCTGCATCATCTATTAATGAGCTTATTCTGTTAAAGCATTTCTCGGTTCATATTCATCCTCCAAAGGCTCCCATTATTAAGTAGGTTTTCTGGTATCCACCTTCATGTGGCTGGATCAAGTGTAACTCTGATGGTGCTGCTAAAGGTTCTCTAGGCCATGCTGCGGGTGGTGGCATCTTCAGAGGTCACAATGCAGAAGTTCTAGGATGTTATGCCTCTTATTATGGAATTAGTTCCTCCTTACATGCTGAGATTCTAGCTACTATGTTTGCAATTGAAACTGCTCATGCTCGAGGATGGTTAAACTTGTGGTTAGAATGTGACTCTTCCTTGGTAGTAATGGCCTTCAAAAATCCAAATCTAGTCCCTTGGAAGCTTCGTGTGCAATGGAGAAATTGTATCCAACTGACCAAGAGTATGAGATTTTTCATTTCTATATATATAGAAGGTAATAAGTGTGCTGATAAGTTAGCTAATTTTGGTGTTTTTTCTAGATGCACCTCTTGGTGGAATCTTATTCCGGATTTCATTAGGGAGGATTTTTTCATTGATAGATTTAATATTCCTAGCTATAGGTTCAGTTGACTATCCCATGGGTTTTGGTATGGTCCCCCCATGATTTTGTATTCTTTTTTCTATCTATTTTATTATTTTGGTGTGCTGCAGATGATAGGTAAGATCTGAGGTGCCAACCTAGTTGGGATTTCTTTTCTTATTGTGATGCCTTTGCATGCCTAGCCTTTTATTAAGGAAAAAAAAAACTATTTTAAGTCTTATGAGCCTTAACACCTATTTTAAGTGCTAAGAAAAATTGATATTGTATTCATTGTTGCGGACTCATTTTATTTATTAACCTATTTTGTTATTTAATTATTGTTGTAATTTAATTCCAAATATTTAACCTCTTTATTTAATTATTCAAATATTATTTATTATTTCTACCTTATTTAATTATTTAAATTTTAATGTTTTTTCATTACGTAGTCTCGCCACATCGCACTATCCGCTGCCGAAACATCTGCAATTTGCCATGACTCAGCCACCACCGTCTATGAATTTTTTTCATGTCCAGGTTTCTAATTTAAGCTAATTATTTTTATAATTTATTATTTAATTATAACTCTTATGAGGCTTAACACAAATACAAATGTTAAGAGATTTTGATATTCTAAGATAGTATTTTATGTTACTATTTATGCATTAGTTTTATGTGGCTTAACACTTGTTATAAGTGTTAAGAGCAATCGGTTTATCTTAATTTATTTTATTTATATTATTGTATTATTTATTATATTTATTTATTTATTTTACTTTATCTATTTATTTATTTTAATTTATTTATTTATTTGATTTTACTTGGCTAGATCCTTTGGTCGATGTTTCTAACTTAAGTTAAAAAAAAGTATTACAGAGTGACATCTTTTATTTTTTAAGTCTTATGAGACCTATAATTAAACATGTAATTTATACTAAAAAATCCATGAGTGAAAAAAAGATTATTACATTATCACTACAAACATGCAAATTAAAACATCATGAATATAATTTAAAATAAAATTAAGGAATTAGAACAAATAAAAAAAACAACCTAAACCTCAATTCAACCTAAGCCCTACACAAAAGAACATACAATTTCACCAGCAATACACATTTCGACGCAATACAGTAATGCAAAGAAAAACAATAATACATGTTCAGCAACTACAATTTCAGCAACATAATATATGTTTAGCAATTACAATTTCAGCAACACAATACATGTTCAACAGCAATACAGTAATGCAAAGAAAAACATACAATCCAATGGGGGATTCTGAAATGACTGACCAGACGCGGAGGGGAGAAGTCTGACAGGGAGGGCTCTCAGTGGTTGAATGGACAAGGCGGACTCGCGGTGGTTGGTGGTGGCGGCAGTCTTGCGGTGGCGGCGGTGAAGAGACTGAGAGTTCAGGCGGACCCCAGGTGCGGTTGGTGGTGGTGGGCCGCGAAGAGGTGGTGCTGGTGGTGCCAATGATGGCGGTCTCGGGTGTGGCTGATACGAAGGAGAGGAGAGGAGAGGGAGACAGTAGCGGTGGCGGTGGCTGGGAGACCAGACGCTGAGGGGGAGGGGGGAGTTTGGTCGCAGGAGAAGGAGAGAAATGAGAGGGAGAAGGCGCGGGTCTCGGTTAAGTGGACATTTTCGATGGTTACCGACGGCGTTAAAATACCCTTACCGACGGCCTAGGCCGTCGGAAACTTGAAATGTGACCGTTTACTTATCGACGGCCTTAGCCATCGGAAACTATCAAAAGTGCTATTACTGACGGCTTAAACCGTCGGAAATCAAGCGGGAAAATTTGGCTCCTAATTGCGCCAAAATTACCGATGGATTTACCGACGGTCTTGTCCTCGGTGAACTTACCAACGGCTCTAACCATCGGTAAAATATTTTCGCATTTTCCGACAGCTTAGGCCATCGAAAATTCCTGAATTACCTACGCCGTTATGGTCGTCGGTAAAAAGCCGTCGGTAAAAAGCCGTTAGTATTATCGGGTTTTCTTGTAGTGCATAGAACATCTTGTCTTAGCCTCCTTTACATCTTTGGTGAAGGAAGTTTTTGATTTGGAGCAACTTTGTTCTTGAATCTCAAGAACACCGACCTTGTTCATCAAGTGTTCTTCACTAAGTAAGTCTCTAATCTTACTTTTCTCTTCATTTCCTTTCATTAAGTCATGAAACAACACCTTCTAGTTCATGATTCTTCAAATGAAAGTTTAAAACCTTGTGTTTTTGGCTAAAATAGGTTCGGCCCCTTCTTGTTGTTAGTGGTTGGAGTTTTTTCTCATCCTAAAGATCTTTATTAAGGTAATGGGGGAGTGAACCACATCACACCATATTGGTGGTGGTGGAAATGGTTTATGGGTTTGGTTTAGGGAAAACCCTAAACCAAGGGTTTTGCCACTTTATCTATTTGGTTCTCTATGAGAACAATGTAGTAATAATCATTTATTGCTTGATTTGTGTTCATTGGTTGAAAATGACTTTTATGTGTGGGAAAACCCTAACCTAGGGTTCCTCCATCTTTTTGTTGAAAAGAGTTTATGAAAATGTGATTTTCAGATCTGACTTTGTGTGAGTAATTTCAGTTTTTCTCTCAACCTAGACATTGGATTTCAAAACGTGTTTTTGATCCTGAAACTAGACATCTCGGGCTTCATTTTGATAACAAATTTAGTTTAGTTTCATGAATATTTGACCCTTGAAAACCTATTTCAATCTAAGCAAAATTTCTGTCTTGGATTCGGACTACAGTGGCTTATTTCGGGGAACTGTACTGACTGCGTTACTTTTTGTGAAAATAAATTTTATAGTCAACAAGTTGACATTCTAAGCTTTCATATAAGTCCTCATTTGGTCAAATTCATTTGGTCAATCAAATGTTTGTCACAAGTTGATGCTTGAAATGTTGAAATTTTCTGTATACGGGTTTTGGTGTTGATTTTTGGAAATGTATATGTGGTGTTGGTGTGACTATTTGTGTATAGTGTTAGTGTTGAAAATCATGTTCAAGCTTTCAATACTTGATGAAATGACTATATGTTGAGATGATTTTCATGATGATAGAATGTTGTTGGATGACATATTTTGTTGAAAACTACTATGTGTGGTTCGGCCTTGTTGAGTTAAAAAGGTAAGCCAAAACTTCTATGTTCAAGTAATGGTGTAATGGGCTTAAATGGTTCCAAGAAGGCAGAAGAAATTAAAAAGACCTACCTTACTTGCATGGAGGCATTCGGCCATACCTTAGTAATTAGGGCTAGGAACCTAAAATGTTGATGTTAAGAGGTTTAATGTGTATATACTAAAGTATAAAGGAAATATAAATTAAAAAAGTTTTCTAAGAAATCAAGTTTTGGTTCTAAAGAACCAAGTGTTGGGAAAATGAGTATCTTTGACGTTATATGAAAAGTATTTGAAGGATAGGGAAGTTGATGGTGATCAACCACCTATTCTAACGTTTTGTTTTTAGGAAAATATTTCTAAGAAAAAAGAGCTTTCTATATGACCTATGTTGTTTCTCAAAGATTTTGGTTAGAAAATCTATTTTAAAGAGAAATAAGAATGCTTGTAAGTGTTTTCTTTAAAACAATGAGTCTTTTACTCTACTATTATCAATTTAGAATCTCACAAAATAAATGAGTTACAGTTTTCATTTGAAAATGAAAAGGGTGATTTAAAGTAAGATACATTTTCTTCTTACGCTAAGTAAAAGGAATAGGAATCATTTTCAAAAAGGAGTTTTACACTAAATTTATAAAAGACAAGATGCTACGTATCTTGGGGTTTTGGATATCTTATGAACATATATATAGAGTTTTCAAATTATGTTTGATAAAGAGGGTTTCATGAACTAGTTTACCACCAAGGAAAGTATTTTTTAGATCTTACTATAGTAGCATAATTATGTATTATTTTCAAAAAGGAAATTCAATGAGTTCTATAATGGACTTAAAAAGACTAAATAAAAGATATGCACCTGTACCTTGTGGTCATGGGAAAATCATGTTCCACACCCCTGATGATTTAGGTCATCTACGGATCCATAATACTTAACCACAAAGAGTTACTTATACAAACTAAGTAATGTTTCATTTGATAGATAAGTGAGAAGATATGATGAAGGAATCCTTGTGGATTCTGTTTTCCATAATATGCTTAGGATGTGGAATAATATGTCATAAGACTTGAACATCGTTTTCTGAACGATGGCATTGTATGTGGAAGCAAGGAACGGAACCAAGAATAGGCGACTGATGGTGTGAGTCGTGTGGAAGTGGGTCTCGTAGGGGTGCCCTATGATTTATCTAGAGATAAATGTCATTCTATAGTAATGATGAATTACTTGTTTTGGTGTTGTGACATTGTCTTGACATGCATACGCATTTGTGCATGAGTTGGGTATTATGCCTAGGAGTTGAGCTTACAACTTGGGGCAGGTGCGATTGTCTGAGGTTACGATGTTGAGGATCTTGGGGACGTTGGAGATTGGGGAGGACACATGTGGCCAGAGAGTAGCTCCTCTGTGTCATGATTACCCATCGAAAACACTGACGTCCTGACGTCGTGATTTGGGTAAAGAACGTCTGGCGTGAGCCGTTATAGCAATTGCGATCTTTGATGTGGCACTGTGGGGCTGAGATAACGCAGAATATTTTCTCCCAATTACTCACTCTAGTTATGTTTAGCTCTATGGAGTAGGGGTCAGAGTCTTACCCTTGTGGCATATGGCATTGAGTCATGTACATCGAACTGCTTTGCATGACTGTTGATGGATACATTTACATGTTACACATTATTATACTGTGTTGATGATGTCTTATGTTGTTGATTGAATAATGTGAAATATTGAGATGTATGATATGCATGATTAGTATGATGTTATCTTGCGTGTCGTACCGTTTCTGCTTCTTCCATGTGTTGTGTTGATGAATGAGAATCTCACCTCATTACTTTGTATGGGATTGTTGTGTGCTTCTCTGCTGGTCTCCTGAGAAGGTCATGATACCGAGACTCCACCCGGCGCTCCAGATGCATCTCTCTGTTGAGCTTCGTAGTGGTTTCGACATTTGGATATCTAGTCATGATGGGCTTCTAGCAACATACATGTGAAGAGCTACACTCACTATCCGCAAGGGTTGCAGAGGAAGGGTTCCTAACCGCTCCACCGCTTGTCTTCATGTCGTTTGCTGTCAAGGCTGTGGTCGTAAGTGGAACGCTAGGTGGACTTTTTCACCGGAGTTTTCAGTGCCTTCTCCCTCTGTTAGGAATAGGCTGCTTGTTAGCAAAGTTGCTTATAAGTCAACTTTTACGATATCTTCCCTAGGAATGCCAACAATAGACCCTGCTAGGATTCCTGTTAGGCCTCGTTTGACGGGTCCTGGTTGGAAGGCAAGAAGTGAGGAGATTAGAAGGGAGGTGATCTATATACGCCATCCTATTACTTTCGCTTGTCTCTCCATAAAAGGAGGAGTCAGTGGAAGCATTCAACGGTTGATCCGAGGGATGCCTTCCCGTGTAGCACTTGTCGGCCAGTGTAGGATGTCAGAGTGTCTGTATCTTCCTTTTATCTTTGGTGGAGCTGCGTCTCCAAGTATCTTGTGTTTAGGAGCTGCGTCTCCAATCCTTGATGTTGAGTCTGTATCTTTCTGTTTTATTTTTATAGTTGGGTTGGGTTCTTATATAAACCTTTATGAACTTATGAACTTATATTATGAAACGTTTTACCTTGCACGCATAAATGTAACAAGCTTTTATATTCATGTCTTACGAAAAGGAAAATTTTACCCCATCTTTCTTAAATGTTTTTAATTAACCCTTTTTTCGGCCTTAGAGTTTTACAAAATGTCCGTAGATGTGATGCCCCCGGAAAGGGTGTTACATTAGTGGTATCAGAGCTGGCCAAGTCTTTTAGGGCTTGGGGTTTTGTCTGTCATCGTTTGTGGTGTGTTTTCTCTGTGTGTTCTCTGTTTGTATTCTGTGTTGTTGTTTCCGAAAGGAGACGATGTTGGAAAGGATTGTAACATCCCAAAAACCTTATGTCTGTCTTTTAACTGTTTGTGTGAATAACTTGACTGAGAACGCAATTCGATTAATCATAATCATAATAATAGTTGATGATTGGAAATTCATATTTAAATTTCAATTATGAACTTAATAATCATAAGATGTTGTTTTGAACACAGTGTTCTGTTTTGAGCCGGAATTGGTAAAAATATTATTATTTTAATCGGGACCGCTTTACCTTATGATGCGTGCCAGGGTCGGGAAGTAATCTGGCTCAGGGTCGGGAAGTTGTTCTGGCCCAGAGTCGGGAGTAGTTCATGACTGCATCTCACGCTTCACGAGATGTTGTCAACCATCCATCACCTTTTCATTCCTTTAACCAATGGATTAAATTCTTATGACTCTTGGTTAACAACCTAGCATCTTTTCCTTTTATGAAGAAAGCTAATTAACCTATTTATGGTTAATCTGTACTTCTTTTAATATGAGATCAACAAGTATTACCTCTTTAATTCTTGGCCCTTGGATTACTTACACAATTTCCATCAAATGTCCTTAGCTTTTTGAATTAAATTCTTGGTCCTAAACACTTAATTACCTATTATTCTACCTAAGCATTTGATTTAAGTTGGTTGCCCCAAAGTTGAGAAAAGGTCCACGGCCTTATGGTGTTTAAGACACCAAAACACCATCTTTTTCCACTAATTACTTGAATCAAAACTAGTCCTTCATGAACTTGGAAAAAAATCCTCTCTTCTCTCTCTTGTTATCATCCACGGTTTTGATTCATAAGTTATGATCCAAAGTTTGTTTCAAAAATCTAAAACCATGCCTTTGATCATCTCAACCTCCTCTACACTTTTCATTCTTTGAGTTTTTTCATTTGGAGGAAGTTGTTTTTGACCCTCAAGAACATCAACCTTGATCTTCAAAGTGTTCTTCACAAAGTAAGTTTGTAAACTCATCTTCTCTTCATTTCCTTCCATGGAATCATGAAACAACTCCTTCTAGTTCCTTGCCTTTGCAAAACAAGTTTCAAAATCTTATTTTTCTTTATGAATAGGTTCGGCCATCTTTGGCTTTTGGATGCTTGGAGTTTTGATCATCCTAAAGATCTACAAGAGGTAATGGGGGAGTGAACCTCATCACACCACATTGGTGGTGGTGAAGATGGTTTATGGGTTTGGTTTTGGGAAAACCCTAAACCAAGGGTTTCCTACTTTGTCTATTTGGTGCTTTATGAGAACAATGTTGTAATAGTTATGTGTTGCTTGATTTGTGTTCATTGATGTGTTTGAATGATTGAAAATAATTTTTATGTGAGGGAAAACCCTAACCTAGAGTTCCTTCATCTTTTGTTGAAAAGAGTTTGTGAAAATGTGATTTTCAGATCTGACCTTGTGTGAGTCATTTCAGTTTTTCTCTCAACATAGATCTTGGATTTCAAAACTTGTTTTTGATCCTAAAACTAGACATCTTGGGCTTCATTTTGAGCACAAATTTCGTGTGATTTCATAGATATTTGACCCTTGAAAACGTGTTTCAATCTAAGCATAAAATTTTGTCTCGGATTCTGACTACTGTGACTTATTTCGTGAAACTGTACTAACTCAGCTACTTTTTGTGAAAAATAATTTATATCCAAACACTAGACAACCTAAGCTTTCATATGAGTCCTCATTTGCTCAAATCCAAGTTCGTTTGGTCATTCAAATATTTGTCACAAGTTGATGCTTGATATGCTGAAATTTTCTGTATACGGATTTTGGTGTTGGTATTTGGAATTGTATGTTATGATGTTGGTGTGACTATTTGTGTTTGAGTGTTAGTGGTGAAAATCATTTTGGCATTGTGAAAAACTGTTCTTAGTTTCAAGACCTAAGCATAGGATTTTTGAATGATGAACTTGTTCATGCATTTACTACTTGATGGAATGACTATATGCTGAGATGTTTTTCATGATGCTAGCATGTTGTTGGATGGCTTGTATTTTGTTGGAAAACACCATGTGAGGTTCGGCCTTGTTAAGATAGAAAGGGGAAGCCAAAGCTTCTATGTTCAAGCAATGGTGTAATGGACTTAAATGATTCCAAGAAGGCAAAAGAAATTAAAAAGACCTACCTTACTTACATGGAGGCATTCGGCCATACCATAGTAATTAGGGCTAGGAACCTAAAATGTTGATGCTAAGAGGCTTAATGTGTTTATACTAAAGTATATAGGGAATAGAAATTAAAAAGGTTTTCCAAAGAATTCATGTTTTGTTCCAAAGAACCAAGTGTTGTAAATTAAGTATTTTGATCTCGTGTGAAAAGTATTTAAGGATACGAGGGTTTGATGTTGATCAACCACTTATTTTATCATGTTTTTTCAAGGAAAATATTTTCAAGAACAAAGAGTTTTCTAAGTGATTCATGTGGTTTCCAAAGGTTTTGGTTAGTAAACCTACTTTCAAGAGAAATGAGAATCCTTGTAAGTATTTTCTTTAAAATAATGAGTCTTTACACTACTATGATTAATTTTGGAATCTTACCAAATAAAAGAGTCATAGCTTTCATTTGAAAATGAAAAGGTGATTTAAAGAAATATGTTTTCCCTTTTTACACTAAGTAAAGGAAATAAGTATTATAGTAAAGGAAGTTTTACGTTAGTTTGGCAAAAGATGAGGTACTATGTATCTTGGGGCTTTGAATACCTTACGAGTATATGTATAGAGTTTCAAAACTATGTTTGATAAAAGGGGATTTCATGAACCAGTTTACCACTAAGGAAAGTATTTTGAAGATCTTACTATAGTAGAGTAATTATGTATTATCTTCAAAAAGGAAATTCAATGAGTTCCATAATGTACTCACAAAGATTTAGTAAAAGACATGCACTAACGTCTAGTGGTCATGACAAAATCATGTTCCACACCCTTGATGATTTAGGTCATCTAAGGAATCCATAACGTTTAAATCACTAAGAGTAACTTATAGCAAATAAGTAATATTCCTTTGGTAGACAAGTGAGAAGATTGATGAAGGGGATCCTTGTGGACCCTATCCTCCATAATACATCAAGGTTATGAACTAATGTATCATAAGACATGAATATCATGTTACGAACGACGAGGTGGTACGTGATTGCAAGGAACGGAACCAAGAATGGGCGACTGATGGCAAATCGTGTGAAAGTGGGCCCCGTAAGGGTATCCTGTGGTTTATCAAGAGATCAACGTGGTACTACAGTGATGAGATAGTACGTGGCTGTATTAAGACATTTCTTGACATGCATGTGCATCTGTGCATGAGTTGGGCGGTATGCCTAGGAGTTGAGATTACACCTTGGTGCAGGTGCGATTGTCTGAGGTGTCGATCATGAGGATCTTAGGGACGTCGAGGGTTGGGGAAGACACATGTGGCCAGAGAGTAGCTCCTCTATGTCGTGGATATCCATCGAAAAACATTGACGTTCTGACTAAAACTCCGGGTAAATCATGATTTGGGTAAAGAACGTCTGGCGTGAGCCGTTATAGCAATTGCGATCTTGATGTGGCACTGTGGGGCTGAGATAACGCAGACAATGTTCTCCCAATCACTCACTCTTGTTTTGTTTAGCTCCATGGAGTAGGGGTCAGAGTCTTACCCTTGTGGCATATGGCATTGAGTCATGTACATCGCATTGCATTGCATGACTGTTGATGGTTACATTTACATATTATACATTATTATCCTATGTTGATGATGTCTTATGCTGTCGATTGGATAATATGAGATATTGAGATGTGTGATATGCATGACTAGTATTTTATTGTCTTGTGTGTCGTACCGTTTTTACTTCTGCAATGTGTTGTGCTGATGAATGGGAATTTCACCTCAATACTTTGTATTGCATTGTTGTGTGCTTCTCTGGTTGTCTCCCGAGAAGATCGTGTTACTGAGACTTCACCCGACGTTTTGGATGCACTTCTCTGTTGAGCCTCCCAATGGTTTTGGCGTTTAGACATCTAGTCATGATGAGCTTCTAGCAAAGTACATGGGAAGAGCCACACTCACTGTCCGAAGGGTCGCAGAGGAAGAGTTCTTGACTATTCCACAACTTGTCTTCATGTCGCCTGCTGTCAAGGTTGTACTCGTAAGTGGAATGCTAGATGGACTTTTCCACCGATGTGTTCAGTGCCTTCTCCCTCTGATATGGGTAGGCTGCTTGTTAACAGAGTTGCTTCTAAGTCAACTTCTGTTATGTCTTCCATAGGAATACCAGCAGGTTGTCCCTGCTAGGATTCCTATTAGCTCTCGTTGATGGGTCCTGGTTGAAGGCGATGAGTGAGGAGTCTAGGAGTGAGGTGACCTATCCACATCCTCCTATTCCCTTTGCTTGTATCTCCGAAAAGGACAAGTTAGAGGAAGTATTCAGCGGTTGATCTGAGAGATGTCTTCCTGTGTAGTCTGTTGTCGGCCAGTGTAGAATGTCAGAACGTCTGTACCTTTGTTTATCTTTGCGGAGTTGCGTCTCCAAGTATCTTGTGTTTAGGAGCTGTGTCTCCAATCCTTTATGTTGAGTTTTTATGTTTCTACTTTGTTTCTGTAGTTGGGTTGGGTTCTTATGTAAACCTTTATGAAGTTATGGAATCATATTATGAAATGTTTTACTTACCTTACACGCATAAATGGTTACAAGCTTTTACAGCCATGTCTTGTTAAAAGGAAAATTTACCCCCATTGGTCTTAAATGCTTTTAATTAACCCGTTTTTCAGCCTTATAGCTTTTATAAAATGTTCGTAAATGTGATGCCCCGGAAAAGGTGTTACAAGGGTGAAGACTTCAATCTTTCCTTTTGTGCTGTTTGTTCTCTATGATATTATTTTCGAAAGGAGACAATGTTAGAAAGGATGATGACTTTGGTTTATCCTTTTTTGTTGTTTTCTCTGTGTTCTGTTTCCAGAAGGAAGGCAACAATTGGTTATTATTCTCTACCTTATCATTTCTAAGAGGAAATGATATTGGACGGAATAGTGTGCTCTTGCTTTCTTTTATGTGTACCTGTTCTGAGTTTGGTGGAGAGTAGCTGCCAGTTGCTCGAGGCTGAGGACACAGTTGTCGCTTCCAGAGTCCTTCAGAACGAGTTGATGAATGAGTGTCTTCCGACGAGTGCAAGGCACGTTGAAAGAAGTGGAGTTTCTACTGCTTTGTCAAGGAGGAATGTCCATCGAGGAGTATGCTGATCGCTTTGAGTCCCCGTCAAAGTGTTCGATGTGACACCATTTTACTCCGCATATTATAAATGCATTAAATATAAATAATATTAATAAAAGATATACGAGTATAAAATTTAAACATGCAACCTTCATTAAAAGATTCATGGGTAGAAAAGGTACCACATGAACTAGTTCTCAAATGCGGAAAAGATTTATTCAATACTTGAAACAATAAAGAAGACATCAACATAAATAACCCAACCCGGATGTCACAATTCAGAGCTGGTACAACCGTTCCGAAAATATCCTCGGAATACAACAGAAAACTAAAATGAAAATAAGCAACTAAGCTGAAGGCCCTAACTATGAGTGGTGGCTCCTCAGAGTCACTCCTCTCTGGGCTGCTCGTCATCCTCTGCATGAACCATACATGCCAAACAAGAAAACATAGAAAGGGGAGTAAGGAAACATGTAAACACAACGACATGGAGATAGAAGTAAGATGAGCATACATCATGGCATGGCAACAGTCATAAGCATACACTTACATGCATAAATATCATCTCAGCATAAACAATCAACTAGTCTGCTATATGATGCAATGCAACTCTACTCCACTACTCCATCATTGCATGTGGATCCAACTAACTCAGGAAGAACAAGTTCATGAGAGTTCATCAAAGTTCTTCACGAAAAACCCATTTTGATCTTCAAAAGTTGAAGTTTTTGAGTGAAAACTTGTTTCTCTTTCACTAATCTTTGATTCTAGGAGGTAGGATCCTCTTCTTAACTCTCTTAATCACTCTATTTCATCTCTTGAATCTCTTGATTCATGAAGATCCGAGTTTAGATTCAAAACTTTGAAAAATCATAGAAAAGTGTAGAAAAATCCTTTTAATACCAAATCAATTTCTATGATATAGTTTCATCATTCTCTTTCACTATCTAAGAGCATGTAACCAAAAGCTTTCTCTACCCATATGGGTATTTTTTTGGCCGAAACCTCCCTATAGAAAAAGGTTGAGTTTTTTATTCAATTTTTGTGTAATAAGACTTGTTCTAGTGTTAGGAGTACCTAAGGATCATCCATCCAAGAGATTAGAAATTTTGGAAATCTCTAGCTAATTTTTCTAGAGTATGGCCGAACCTTCTTTGATGGGAAATAGATGAGATTTGTTTTGTTTGATGTTTAATGTTTGATTGTTGTGTTGTTTGTAGTTGGTGACGAGTATCAGGAGGTTCACAAACCGATCAACCGACTTTGATCCGGAAGTTTGATCATCAAAAGGTATGGGGGCTGAACCTCATCACACCAAAATGGTGGTGGTGAAGATGGTTGTTTACTTTGTGTGTGGGTGAAACCCTTTGGCTTGGGTTCACCATTTGATTTGGTTCTCTTGGAGAACAAAGTTGTAATAATGGTAGTTTATGTTTTTGTATACTTTATCGTGTTTATGATGATGTTGATTAGATGAAAAACTTTTTCATGTATGTTGAAAAACCTACTTTGATCTCTAGATCAAGTATGGATTTTATGCTTGATTATGATGCAATGATGTGTGATTATTGTTTGTCATAATTATGTGAGCATTTTGAGCTATAACTTGTCTTGTGGGTGAAGCAAAATCTTCACATTTGTCCATGAAAGGCTTTTGGCCATGACCATAAGAAAAGGAAGAACATGTGTTGTTCTTGAACAAATTAAAGTTTTGAAGTAAGAAAAGTGTTTTAATAACTTATGACTCAAAGAAAAACAATAAGTGATTTGATCTAAAGATCAAATAAAGTTTCAATCTTTAAAGTGTTTTCACCAAAGTGAAACACGTCTTTTAATTTAACCTTAGTACATCTAGTTAATCAAGTGATTTAGAAAGAGAAATCATGAAATATTTTCATGAGAACTAACATAGTTTCACAAGGCATTACCTTTATCTTAGAACAAAGATAATGTTCCTTTTTCGAAAATAATGGAGACCTTTTATCCTTAAGTTGATTAAAATGAATCACAGTTAAGGAAGTTAGATGAGATTACATTTCCTTTCCATTAACTTAGAACATAGTTTTACACTAGGTTAGTAAGGAAAAACTCTTTTCAAAATTCGTTAAGGTACTTTGCTTTAAGCAAGTGCAATGTTATTTTAAATCAAATAAGTTTTCAATTGTAAACGTTGTTTTGGTTTACAAAGGGAGTCTTAAACTCAAATTGTAAAGTTTTACGTATAAAAACCTAAGTTAAGTAATTAACTTAGAGTTGAAGACAAGGGTTAATTAAGTATGGTATGTGGTGGAACAAGACCATGTACTATATCATTGATGACTAGTACATCAATGACTTCATAAGACTTAAGTGAATCAACACTTATTTCCTTCATCGAAAATCAAGGAGTAATACCTTAGAAAGGAATAAAGAGTTATCTAAGAGGATTCTCAATCCTTACTCATAATGCTTAGGACTTGAGACATAATTCATAAGACATAAACACAAACATGAAACGTTTTGGGTTTTGAAACAGTAGTTCGATGACGGACCGGTGATTCGGATCTAGGTCAACCATTCAATTGTTTTAGTTTAGTGATGACTCGATCCCGGAGGGATCACGAGATTTTAACCTGTGGATAAAAGTTTTGTATTTCAAAGACGCGTATAGTTCCTAAGGAAGAGAACCTTAGTGAACCTTGAAGTTTATCCGATGGATAGACATTGCTTTATCGCATCTGCTTTGTGTAAGCATTGGCATTTCATTTGCATAGTTGTAAGGCCTTGAGCCTAGGAGTTGAGCTTACACCTTGATGCAGGTGCGAATCTTACGGTGACATTTTAAATAGTCTTGGAGGTATCAAGGTTGGAAGGGCTAACATGTGACTAGTTGGTAGCTCTTCTATGTCGTGGCAAATCCGAGTAATACACTGATATCCTCGACTAGATGACGTACTGTTCATGTTTGTTCGAGAGTGTTTCCATAAAGCCAGATATGTGCACGTTATGAATGTTGTAGCATCTTGCTCATGGCTGACAGTAACCGGAACATGTCCTCCCATTCACTCTCTCCGATGTTTTGTTAGCTCCATGGAGTAGGGGTCGGAGTATTACCCTAGGGCATATGACATTGAGTCATGTAAATTGCACTGCATTGCATGGCTGTTGATGATTACATTCACTGTTATACACCGTCTGTTCTTTTTAGAATGCCTTATATTATGCTGTTGATTGTTAACTGTTTAACATGATTTATATTGAGATGTATAGTAAGCATGTTCGGTACGCTGTTACCTGGTGAGTAGTCCCGCTTTTAGTTCTGATATTTTGTTGCGTTGATGAACAGGAATCTCACCCATAACAGTATATTTTCTTGCTAGTATTGCTGTTGCTGCTTGAGTAGATGGATGTGATGACGGTTCAGTTCAGCAGTTTCTTTGAGTTCGGAGGTGGACTCTTTCTGCTGTTTAGTTTTGTTTTGGCCAGACTGTGTCGGTATCTGTAGTACCTTTTTGGGAGCTGTGACTACTAGTTCTTATTATATTATTATGTCAGGTATGCATTAGACCTATGTCTGTATACAGTATTATTTATGTGTTCTGTTTTTCGTTTCTGTATTTTAATACAGTATGTCTTTTAGAAATGCATGGTGAACCTACGTTCAGTTATTATTTGTTTACTTTTACTAATCCCATTACATCTTTGTCAAAAGAAAAAAAAAAGAAAACCGTATTTTTCGCATTAATAAATATTTTCGGCCTTATAAACGTTCGAGAATGTGACACTCGGGAAAGGGTGTTGCAGTGCTCAAGGCGCGACCATTTTCTAGAATTCAACTCGGAGCACGGGCATGCTCCCTGGTCAGCATGGCCGTGCTGATCGCGCGACAGTGCTGTTCTAGGCAGCAAAGAACAGGTTAATCATTTAACCAAAAAATCCCTAACATTCTCAAAAATCATCCCTAGGCTCATGACTAAACCATTAACATTAAAACTCACTCTATATTAATTCATGTCTTATGAATATTTTTGGGGAACAACAGCCCCTTTATTAATTAAAATCCTAATTAAACAATTTTAGGGACATAGCAGCAGGTTCATATCAAACAACAATTTAACAACAAATATGCTATGCACCATCAAACATCAATTCAACAACAATGCATATAATAGCAGCAAACAATTATAGCAACAGGCATATTAACAGAGAGCATACAAATAACCTCGGGGTCATGGGAACCCCTCGTCTTACACTACCCCTACTACCGAGTGATTAAACTATCATTCTCCCCATACCTGGTTTGAAGGTTGCAGCAACGGTAGTCTTAGACAACAATCCGGTCACATCCTCCCAAGTGGCTCAATCCAAATCCAAGCCTTGGTCAACTAAAACATTAACTCAATCAGTTTCTAATCCAAAAACATGAAAAGAAACTAATAAGAGAGAAGAACGTTACCTATAGGGCTGGCACAAGTGTACCAGAGGCTTACCAAAGGTCTTCAAAACTCCAAGAACACACCAATGTTGATGGAGATGAGAAACAAAGTGCTCTGGCCACACTACGGTAGTAGCCGCCGTCAAATGAGGGTTAAAATTGCTAACCCTCGATTTCTGTGAGATTATATAATCTACGCACATGGCACGACCGTGCTCTATTTCGGCACGGGCGTGCCGAACTCAGCATCTGGAGACACGATCCGCGCAATCAGCACGGGCGTGCTGAATAATGGCACGGGCGTGCCGAACTCAGCGTCAGCGAGACGCGGTTGGCATAACGGCACGACCGTGCTGCCTAACGGCACGACCGTGCTGCCTAATGGCACGACTCTGCTTGTGACTCAGCTGGTCACAAGCCATGCTAAAACAGCATGGGCGTGCTGGAAATCAGCACGGGCGTGCCAATGTTCAAAAAAGGGACTTTTAAGCCAAAAATCCCTCTTAGCCCTTAACCAACAATCATAATTAAATCAAATAAACTTAAATAAAAATATATTTAGCGAAAGGCAGGGTGTTACAATTCCACCCCCTTATGAAAATTCCGTCCTCGAAATTTCTACATACCTTGGTTGAAAAGGTGTGGGTATGCCTCCATCATCTTACTCTCTAGATCCCAAATAACACTTTCCTCAGTAGCCCCGCTCCAAATAACTTTGACCAAAGGAATCTCCTTGCCTCTTAGCTGCTTCACCCTCTTATCCTCGACTCGAAGGGGTAGCACCTCAAAAGTCAAGTTCTCCTTCAATTGTATCTCATCGGGTACTATCATGTGACTAGGGTCATGGACATACTTTCTGAGTTGGGACACATGAAAGACACTGTGAAGGTTGGACAAGAACGGTGGTAAGGCTATCTGGTAGGCGACTTCACCGACTCTCTTTAAGATTTGGAACGGACCAATGAATCTAGGAGTAAGTTTCTTTGCTTTCATCACTCTACCAACCCCAGTTGTTGGGGTAACTCTCAAGAACACATGATCACCTTCCTGGAATTCGAGCGCCTTCCTCCTTTTGTCATGGTAGCTCTTTTCCTACTTTGTGCCACTCTCATCTTTTCCTGAATCATCCTTATCATATCTGTTGTCTCCTATACTATCTCTGGTGAGACGACCCCACTTACGTAGGATAATCACATTGTAACCTAATTCTAAAACATGTGAAAATTTAAAACTTAAAACTTAAGATACATAACAATATGAACAACCCATAGCTAGTAACATATACATAAGTATAAGTACCATTGTTCTTAATTACATATATCAGAGTGCGCTTATAAGAAAGATATAATTATTACACCAACTTTCAACACTAAAGATACATAACCAGTCACACTAAAAGTACATTAAGATATAAATACTCAAAACTCTCATACATACTGTACTGGCCTGACACTAATATAAACTATCCTCAATTCCGAATTCTTCACCACTGGCATCGACGGATCTTACACCTGTATCCGGTTCATAAGAGATGCCATCCTCTCCAGGAATAGGATCCTCAACTGAAGTGTCTTCTCCACGAGCCATAAGAGAAAACATACATAGAAAAATATAGGGAGATAAGCATCTCACACAAACATCATATATGGGAAAGAAGCTTATAGAATAACATATATGAACATCACACACATCACATAAGCATATACACATCCACACATCATATAAGCATGTACACAAACATCTCCCAATTATATCACTCAGGATCAATACTTATACTATATGTATCTCATTCCTACATGCATGTCGGCCGATATCTCAAATCTCATTCTCAATCTCATAAAACCATAGTTAGTTGTCCAGGGAACCTTTCCGCTCACCGTGACCAATAAGAGTGCATCCCGCTCCAACTTTCGGGAGAGGTATCTTGGCCGCCTCAGAAAGTCCACATGCGACGTGGAAGATTGAGGGTCCAGTCGGGATAACCAGGTTCCAGCAGGCAACATGACATGATAGGAGCAACCCTATCTGTCACTTGTGATAAGTCCCGAACCCGATTACATCCCCAAGATCACCAAGATCGTCCCTTTCCTCTTCCGTACCCGCACTCAGGTACACTAACCTCGTGTGTCCCATACCACACGACTCGCCACTTGGCACATGATTATGCTATGCATGTCAACCATCACTTGTGCCACCAATATCTCAATATTCATCTCAATTCCCAAATCACTTTATTCATGATACCATTGTATCCATCACTTTATCAATATCCATCACTTTTCCTCACATATGCATTGTGGCACTTTGATTCACTATCCATATCATCACCAATCATAAAACATGCATACATGATATTCAATATCTCAACATACCAACTCAAACATATAACATCATACAATTCATACTATTGAGCATATCATTGTACACTTAGAACACATAGAGCATATAGAACACATATTCACAACAATCACAATAATCGCACCAAACACATCAATCATCCATCAAGTAATAGTCATCTAGCCTAGGGTGTATTCATAGTGGTGATAGCCCAAAGATACCTACACCTAGGGTCTAGGCACTTTGTTAGGGCTCAACCTCTAGTAGGTTTTAGGGCTCCCCTACACATGTCAATATACATTATTCTACTCTTTCCTTCCCGATGGATGTGAGATTCTTTCTCCCCACCTTATAGCAATGTAGCAATTCTCACGAACTCACGAACACTTTTCACGGCCGCAGCCCCGTTCCTCCACCGGTACCCGTGCACGCTTTCGGACGATGTAACACGGTCGAATCCTCCACAATGAAGCATAATCACAATTAGTATAAGCAAACAAAACACACCTAGTTCATAGGAACTAGGGTTCGGCCCCTTAAGTAGGAAAATGCTAGGAGTGTTTAAATGTCACAAGCTCTTGGATCAATGTTCCTTAAGCATAGATAAAGCTAGTGTAAGTGATTTGATTCAAGAATTTGATACAAAACTCAAGATCCTTCATAGGTTAGGTTTCGGCCTCTTTAGGTACATAAGGCTAGGAAAGGTTTTTGATTACAATCATTTGGATTCAAAGACATTTTAGTGTGATAGAACTCAAATCAACACTTCCTTAAGCAAACTTTGAACAAAACTCCATTATTCTTTCACATAGGGCATTTGGCCCTTTCTCCTCCAAATGGGTTAGAGGGCTTTTAAGAGTACTAACTCTTAGATTAATGATAGAAGATCATGAATCTAGATTAAGAAAATTGGTTTGACATTAAAATGAATTTTCTACAATTTTTCATGAATTTTAGAAGATCAAGAACAACTATGAACACATAGAATTTCAATGGATAGAAATGGAGATTAAGAGCTCAAAGATGAGATTTCTACTTCTTGGATGATGGAGAAGATGAATCTAAGCAAGTTTGCTTCACAAAGTTCTTGGAGAATTCTTGAAAAATGGAGAGAAAATGGAGTTAGAAGCTTGAAGATGTTATGAATACTTGAAGTGGAGAGTAAGGGTGGAAGGGCACGAAAATGCGAGGAAGAAATGGCAGAGAGGGGCGTGAGATAGATATATATAGGAGGGAAAGGATAAGGATAGGATAGAATGATCATTCACTTAAGGAACAAAATTAGAATTTCATCAGAAGTTGTAGTAGAACTTGAATACTTGAACTTGAATAATAAAGTAAAGGAGAAAGGAATATGACATAGGATATGTATATATGAATGGCGTGTAAGATATATGAAGGAAGGGTAAGGAGTGTATAAAAGTTACTTAAGGGCAAAATTGTCATTTCCTTTAGGGGCAAAATTGTTTTTTCACACTAGGTCGTCATGACTATGGTGAGTTACCCATGTGACTCACCCCTCACCATCATTACTATGGTGACTCACCTAGGTGAGTCACTCATGTAATGATTACATCTAGATAAGGATAAGGTGAGGTGTCTAGGTGAGGTGGCATAAAAGCGACGTGAGGCTTATCCATTACCGGTTCCGGTGATCTCGTAGGCAGACCGAGCTTCGTCTGAGTCTTCAACCCAAACCTTAACCATAATTCTATACTAGCAATGTAGAGTAAAACAATATCTGGGTTGTATTCAAAAAGTGGATACGTAGAGATAAAATCAAACACCGGACGAGAGACGTGGTTCCTGAATGTGATTAGTCAATGGATGAGTCATCACCATGACTCATCCCTATCATGATTACTCCACCATGACTCGCCACCATGAGTCATTCATGTCATGATTACTTGTCTAAAGTAGTCATGATTACTCCTCCAAAATATCTTGATATTTACAACTTTGCCACTGTGACTCAGATAAGATTCGTATACTTTATCGATTTGAAAATTGGGATGTTACATTACTACCCCCTTTAAAAGAATTTCGTCCTCAAAATTCGATGTACATTGCAGAACAAATCGGATACTGTAGTTGTCTGTTCTTTTATCGCCGCAACTCTTCTATCTATCTTGTACGGCTTTCATGTTGTCCCTTATCCTCGTGATTTGTTCCATCTTTTGCTATAACACATTTGGTCCTAAGATTTGATTTTCTCCCTTTTTGCACTAACACAATGGAGTTTTATACTTTCTTCCATACAAAGCTTCAACGGATGTCATTCCAACACTGGAATGGTTCCCACTTCTTGTCTGTTTCCACACACAACCTCTTAATAGATCTTCCAATGATTGAATTGTTCGTTAATAAACTCAACCTTGACTTCGTCCCCAATGCTCCTTGTAGACTCCTCCAGAACCTTGATGTAAATCTCGGATTGATATGATACTCGGAGGTACTCCATGTAACCTTACTATCTCTTTAATACAAATCTGGGTTATTCTTTCCAAAGAGTATCTTTCAATAATGGCTAAGAAATGTGTAAATTTCGTTAACCGATTCATGCTTAACCAAATTGCATCAAATCCTTTTGGAGTCCTTGGAAGTTCCATTACAAAGTCCATTGCTATGTCATCCCTTTTTCCATTCCGAGATATCCAGAGATAGTAATATTCCAGCTGGCTTCTGATGCTCAATCTTAGCTGTGTGGCACACTAAACATGATAATACATATTCTGCTATTTCTTTCTTCATTCCAGGCCACTAGAACTTCTTCTTCAGATCTTGATACATTTTTGTGGCACCGGGATGAAAACTTAACTTACTTTTATGGCCTTATTCTAAAATCATCTTCCTAATTTCTATATCCTCAGGCACACAGATCCTTTTCTTATATCTAATAACCCCATGGCCATCTATATTAAACTCAGAAGTCCTATTCTGCTCTATTAACTTTTTCATCTTTTGGAAATACTGATCGGATCCTTGCTTCTCTCTAACCATCCTTAAGAATTCATTGGTTACTGAGATCATACCTAGGTACATTCTATCCTTAGATATCTCCACTCCCAAACTTAAATCTCTAAACTGTTCTAGCAACTCTAGTTCTTTTACCATCATTGCAGACACATGTAACTATTTCCGACTTAATGTATCTGCCACCACATTAGCCTTTCCTGGATGATAATGGAGATCGAATTCATAATCCTTTATGAATTCTATCCACCTCCTCTGTCTCATATTTAGTTTCTTTTGATCAAACAAGCACCTTAAACTGTCCCCAAGGGTCTGGTAACACCAACACTGGTGACGTAGTTAACCGTCTCTTCCATGCTTGAAAACTGGCTTCACACTCAGCTGTCCCTTCAAATGTCACGCCGTTCTTCGTCAATTGCGTCATCAGTAGCACAATCTTCGAGAAGCCTTCTATGAATCTTCTGTAGTATCCAGCTAATTCAAGAACTGGACTACTGTCTCTACTTGTCTGCCTTGCATCAGCATGTAACTCAATCCTTGATACAAAGCATCCTGGTACTTTTCAAGACATCCATTCAATTTGGCAGCTCCAATACAATTGAAATCAATATTCTATCTTTCTACTCTCGAAAACTCTATCTACAATCTTCCTTCCTTGCATATACTTCGCCCTTTTTGGTCAATTCAGCTATTGCGTTTGGTCAATCCTATTAAAATCCAACTTCCACATTCAAAGAATTTACTGAAATTTATTCCTTCAACTACTTGTCCCAACTTAATTTCCTGAAACAAAACTCACACTTGTCCCACTTGGAAAACTACTATCTTTCTTACAAGATCTGAAGAATCATCTGAAGTCGTCCCACTTGTCTCTCGCAATCTCGTGAATGGAAGAGAAAGTCATAAAGAAAGACATTAACGAATGACAAGGAAGAAGAAAATATATAAATGTCTCACGTTACAAAAGAAAATCGACCAAATTAAGGATATGAGAGGAGATCTAATATCTCAAAAAGGATTTCCAATAGGGTCTTGATTGTGAGAATTCCCGGGTACATAATCACAATCACAACTCTACTAGAGTTCCTTCCTCCCAAGAGATCTATTACTAGGTTGACAATCGAAGTTTCCAATATTCTCAACTTTAGAAAAGTCAGAGTTTTACTAGAACGAACTAAAAGGACATTGTTGAAAGATAACCAGTCCATTTCCACAATAACATCCATATGAGACAAGGAAATCAAATTGAACACCAAAACAATATCAAATCAACTAAAGCGATGAGGAGTAAGTTTTGTGATGGAATGACAACGATCAGATCAAGAATATAGACAAAATGAGAAAACCCGATCGTCGCACATCATCATGAGAATTTAAAGAAAAGGCTAAGACTTAGAGTAGGTAATACAATATTGGAATTACCTTCAATGAGATATGTATCCTCATGTAAACCTTCGGTCGGTGAAGCCTCCACTTTATTCACTGTACAACTTCTTCCTTTCGCCTTCAACTTAGACGCTTGAACGTCATGGACTGCAGCTTCCTCCTTTTGTGGTTTGCAACCCAAGACAAGGTGTTCCCGCACTTAGAATAGACCGCTTATTTAAAGAAGTAGCTTCTCACTTTGAGTACCTCTCCAAACTCCATCTAAACTTGTTGATTTTCACCAATGTCACAGATAACATTCCGTAACAGTCAGAACTCGAATGTTCTGATTCCTACTTACCCACTACCTTTATTAGCATCATTTCCTTTCCGAAACAATATCACAATGAACACATATTGTCTTCTTTTGAAGATAATGACATAGAGCACACAACACAAGCAAGGGTAGACCTACACCCAAACCCCGACAAGACTCGGCCAGTTCTCTTCTCCTTTCGATGATTTCAATCGTTGAACACCGATCCAACATATAAAGGAATCTGTTAATCCCCAACGGTACCGTCTTCGAATCTATGGCACATCCACTCCTCATCCGGATACCGTTGGTGGAACTCTGAAAACTTTAGCAACGCCTCAAACCTCGTTGCGTATTTCCTAATCATCATGTTGCCTTGCTTCAGATTCTGGAACTCCTTGTCTTTTTCCCTCCTGATGATCTGAGGAAAGTATTTCTCAAGGAAACACTCTCTGAACAATCCCCAAGTTATGGCTCTTCCTCCAGTCTCAAACAACCTCTGCTTCCCTTTCCATCACATTTATGCTCCTCTCACTAGCATGAAAGAAGCATAGGAAACCTTCTGAGCTTCATCACAGTGTATTGCTGCTCTTGAATCCACAGTTCTGCCCACTCGGGATTGTGATCCCCATTGAACTGAGGAGGTTGTCGCCTCATGAAAGCATCCAACCTAGCATCATTATTTTGAACATTCCGCTGTTGTTGCGGTTGATGTTGATTTTCCTGGGTCAATTGAATGAGTTGAGCGTTCTACTGGGTTTGTTGTAACATAGCAGCAGCCATATCCCTCATAGTCCTGAGGGTTTCCAATGACTCAGCTCCATTTCCAGTATGTGATCCTGTTGCCTCATGACCTCTATTAGGTCTTATCCTACCTGCACCTGTACCTGTACCTCTACCTCGAGCCATTGGTTCCTGATTCAAGTAAACATTAGCTCACCATTCTATAGGAATGACGTAACAAAACATTACTCTCTTTGGCTATCACACATTGCACAACAACAATCAAACAAACATTCACCCAACATACATTTTACCCATCTCTAATCATAGTCAGTATCCGAGGTGGATCCAACTAACAAGGCCAATACACTTATTAACTCACATCATGAGGTCCACATAACCCTACAGTCCGGTTTAGAATCGTACTGCTCTGATACCACCAAAATGAGACGACCCCACTTACATAGGATAATCCCATTGTAACCTAATTCTAAAACATGTGAAAATTTAAAACTTAAAACTTAAGATACATAACAATATGAACAACCCATAGCTAGTAACATATCCATAAGTATAAGTACCATTATTCTTAATTACATATATCAGAGTGTGCTTATAAGAAAGATATAATTATTACACCAACTTTCAACACTGAAGATACATACCAGTCACACTAAAAACTACTAATATATATATTGTTCCAATCTTCTCACAAAGTACATCGAGATATAAATACTCAAAACTCTCATACATACTGTACTGGCCAGACACTAATATAAACTATCCTCTATTCCGAATTCTTCACCATTGGCATCGACGGATCGTACACTTGTATTCGGTTAATATGAGATGCCATCCTCTCCAGGATAGGATCCTCAATTGAAGTGTCTTCTCCACGAGCCATAAGAGAAAACATACATAGAAAAATATAGGGAGATAAGGATCTAACACAAACATCATATATGGGAAAGAAGCTTATAGAATAACATATATGAACATCACACACATCACATAAGCATATACACATCCACACATCACATAAGCATGTACACAAACATCTCCCAATTATATCACTCAGGATCAATACTTATACTAAATGTATCTCATTCCTACATGCATGTCGGCCGATATCTCAAATCTCATTCTCAATCTTAGAAAACCATAGTTAGTTGTCCAAGGAACCTTTCCGCTCACCGTGACTAATAAGAGTGCATCCCGCTCTAACTCTCGGGAGAGGTATCTTGGCTGCCTCGGAAAGTCCACCTGCGACATGGAAGATTGAGGGTCCAGTCGGGATAACCAGGTTCCAGCAGGCAACACGACACGATAGGAGCAACCCTATCCGTCACTTGTGATAAGTCCCGAACCCGATTACATCCCCAAGATCACCAAGATCGTCCCTTCCCTCTTCCGTACCCGCACTCAGGTACACTAACCTCGTTGTCTCATACCACACGACTCGCCACTTGGCACATGATTATGCGATGCATGTCAACCATCACTTGTGCCACCAATATCTCAATATTCATCTCAATTCTCAAATCACTTTATTCATGATACCATTGTATCCATCACTTTATCAATATCCATCACTATTCCTCACATATGCATTGTGGCACTTTGATTCACTATCCATATCATCATCAATCATAAAACATGCATACATGATATTCAATATCTCAACATACCAACTCAAACATATAACATCATACAATTCATACTATTGAGCATATCATTGTACACTTAGAACACATAAAGCATATAGAACACATATTCACAACAATCACAACAATCACACCAAACACACTAATACAGAAAGCACTTTTTACATCGGTTAAAAAATACCTTTAACATCGGTTATGGAGGCGACTTTAATTCAAGGGATGTTAAAAGTGTGACTTTTAACATCGGTTAATAAAAAATCGGATTTTAAAAGTACACTTTAAACATCGGTTATAGGAACACCCGATGTTAAAAGTGTGGTCTCAATCAGAGATGTGCTCTGGTCAGTACACTTTTAACATCCATTGTAGCTGCAACCGATGTTAAAAGTACACTTTTAACATCGGTTTTAGGAACACACGATGTTAAAAGTGTACTTTTAACATCGGTTATTATAACAACCGATGTTAAAATTAAATTTTTTTTTTAAATGGTGTGTTACATTTATAGTTCTTTCCCACCCTGCATATCAATCAGTATATCATCCACAATTCAGTACACAACATAATGCCAGAAATAGATTCAAACATGTAACTCATATATTGCTACTCCAGAATTACAATATTACAGTTACACAAGTCCAGAATAATTAAACTAAGTTATATGATAATACATATATATAGTGTTATAAGTGCAATAACCTAAAGTCCAAAATGTTTCACATGCAATACATACAAGTGCAAAAATCATATACAATCTCTATTATGCTGCCTAGTATACTCATAAAAGAAATTAGCAAAACGATCCCTCAGGTCTTTCATCTCTTCTTTATCAAGTGGAGTTTGATCGTCAAAAGCCTGCACAAGTTTAAATAAACTCTACATTAAATCATCAAACAAAACAAAATATAATTTAACTTGTGCAAAACTTTATATTTATTACCCGTTGCCATCCGTCAATAATAGTGGCGGAGACCACGTTCAACATATGTTTCATCACGTAGTATCCACACTCCCAGCCGCCAACTTGTCTACGAGACTACAAGGCAATATGAAATTGAATATCAAGTGCAGTACTAATATAATAATAATAATTACTGTTGTAAATTTTTTGTAAGAAATAATAAACTACTTACGAGTGGGATAATCCATTCAAGCTTTCTTTTTGACTTGGATGGCCTACTTTTGCCATCTGCACAAGCCATGCTACTTGCAACCATAGCTCTATGATTAAAAATAATAATGTCAATTATGTTCATGTAATAAAGCAAAAGTAATTTGAATTACAAATTAAATTAAAGCTTACATGTCAATCGCGTCCTTCAATTCAGATGTCGGACTATAGTACAACGAGTATAAGAAAACGACACAATGCTGGCTAGGATGAAGTATGAACAACTGCCAATGGCCACTCCTAAGTATTGGTGCTAGATAAATATCTTTCTTTGTTCGACCAAGTAGCTTCAGGATGTATGTCTTCATCGCATCCCCATTAGTGCAGTAATTTCCTTGAATTACGATTGGGTCTAAGAATCCATACGTATTCTGGTTGCCTCTTTCCATACATAAGCGATGAAGATACCTAAGATATTAGAATAAAATAATGTTAAATACCTAAGACATTGAAATAAATTATAGAATTAAAATACCTAAGATGCATGTCAACAGTGTACTTACGTGCACCACATACTCAGAACGGTATTGGCTAGCCAATTACCAGGCAGATATATGTCACCTATATCCTTCCTAGAGAAAAAAAAAAGGCTGGCAAGTCGTAACCGCGTTTGTGCTCCAAGGGAATAGCATACTCTTTATCCAGTGCATCCGCAGCAAATGCGGCCAAATGAGCTACATTCGATCTTAGTTTTTTATCAATGTTCTAAGCAATAAAGATAAGGCATTAGTTAAGTAATGACATTTGTAAATAAATAAGACATAAGTAATTAAATGATTAATATGAAATTAATATGCATACCTGGGATAAAGGCATCTCAACTGGCTTATGTGCATCCTCATAGCTCCCCACGGTGCTCACATGCTGAGAAGGTTGGCTCATTAGGCTTTATTGGGAAAATGTAAGTCCCCTAGATGACATCTCCTTTATGAATGATTCCATAAGCTCCGGAAACATCTCTCTTTTAACCTCCTCCTTAATGCTTTCTCGCTCGTGACTGCTGATTCAGCTTCCAACATGGACTCGTCGTCCGTGATATTACCGAATGCCCACTAGCCCTCCAACACCCTTTACAAAGCCAGGGTGGTTATCTTTATCTAGGGCAATGCTCAGGATATCCCTACGTCCATGTTGAATGAATGATCCTTGCGAGCTTTGTTCCACCAGCGATGTCTACAAGGGGAAATTCACAAAATATGTGTAAGATAGTGTTTACTTAACTTTATTAATTACAAGTAGAAGTAATCTAATAATTAATTACAATCTTTTCAGCGACAATGCGTGTGGGCTCGGCTTTAAAATCTCCTAATTTTGTCTTTCGGGCTTCCATCCATGTTTCATGGCGTTCGGGTGGAGATGGAGGATTAACAACTATTTCTCCATCAGCTCCACCTTATTCTTCCTTCTTTTTGGCCTCTTCTTGCTTCTTTTTCATCTTCTCCTCCATAATCTTCTGCCGAACCATACGATAGCCACCACGAGACATATGGTGTGGGTGTACATTGTTTTTCTGGATTTCCTTGGCCTTTTTCCTTTTCTCCTGTTACAAATAACACGTACACAATTCAATTAAATAAATAAATAAATAAATAAATAAGATAGGCCTATTATAAAAAATATAACGGGAAACTAACCAGAAAGGCAGGGTCTTGTTGGCTCACAACAAACCTATCCCACATCTCCTTATCAATGAAAGAGTATGTGTCAAGTGGAGATTTGTCGTCTTTCTTCTCAAAAATATATCTATTGCCCAAATAGGTCTTGAACCCCGTCCACCGGTTTGCGGCAAAAGAAAGCCATTTCTTCTTACATTCAGGAGTATTCGGGACATCAAAGGTCAACTATAGTACAAAACAAAATGGAGGAAATATTAGAGTATGATAATAATATAAGTAAATACAATTTAGATACAAATAGAGAGGATAAAAGTAAAATACCAAGATTGAAGACCAAATTTGATCCTTCACCATACTCGGTACCTGAGCCTATTCCTCAACCAGAATGCTAACCCTGTTTCGAGCTTCCAGGGCCACAAAACCGGTGAATTTGTCAGCATTCGGCTCTATGGCCCCCCATATGTATCAAACTCAACCGGAAGCCTCTGATCACCGCAACAACTCAGGGACAACGATCGTAACTTTGTGGCTGATCTACCCCTTTTTTTGAGGCATGCACTCCCTGACCCGCTATGTGAAGGAGAAGGAGGAATGTTTGCTGGATCACTCATGATGCCTATTTAGATAAAAAGTAATAAATTAGGTTAGTATATAAGAATGGATAAATAAAAATAAGTCTACTATAACATGGATAAAAAATCCTACTTTAACATGGATAAATAAAAATAAGTCTAACTTAACATGGAGAAATAAAAATAAGTCTTATTTCACATGGATAAATAAAAAAAGAACACTTTAACTTAAACATAACTTACACTATGGTCAAGTTTAGATCAATATCCCTTCATGATGATCATCACGAGTGGCAAGTACATCGTCCACTACATTTTCCTCGACGAAAATAGGCATCTATGTTGAGAAAGAAGGAGTTTCTGGAATATCAAGAGTTGAATCTTGATTTTCATGGATACCATTAGGCATGCTTTTTCCTTGGAGAACAACTGACCACCTTTTGTTAGAAGGATCATTGATATAAAACACCTGTTTTGCTTGGGAAGCCTTGATGAAAGGCTTTTCCGTGTGACCTACTTTGTCAAGATTTACCAATGTAAATCCTAATTCTTCAGTTTGCACACCACTGTTACTGTCAGCCCACTTACACTTAAGAATGGGCACTTGAAATTTAGTGTAATCGACCTCCCAAATCTCTTCAATGACTCCAAAGTAAGATTTCGATGCCATAATGGGATTTGTATCTTTTGAACTAGAGAAGTGCATCGACTCAGATACGATCATAACCCCACTGTTTTGCATGTTACTCTTGTCATCCTGGGACTTTGTATAGAAGGAAAACATATTGATATCATATCCACTCCAACATATGACTTCAAGACGTGGCCTCTGTGCTAGCCATTGTAATGTATCGGAAGCAGTATGATCATTTGTAATTTTTATTTAAATCAGGCTACGAAAGTCTTGTTATGATGGTTCAACAACCATTTTTCGTTCCTTCTAGGGTTTTCTTCCTTGACCTCTTGTTTGTGAGTACATAAGTAAGGTGCAACCTCATCAGTGTTATTCAAAATGTGCAAATGGGCTTGAAACACTTCCTCCCGAGCCTTGATATTAACCTTTATACCTCGTGTACCCTTACCGGCACATCTTCCCTCCTGACGAGGCTTAGGAATCCCTATAGCCTCCACTTCTGAAAGGTAGTCTTGACAAAACTCAATAGCTTCTTCTGCAACGTACCTTGGAACAGTAGATGCTTCAGGACGGTGTGGATTCTTCACATACCCTTTCAAGATCTTCATGTATTGCTCAACTGGGTACATCCGCCTTAAATAAACGGGGCCATGTAATCTAATCTCCCTCACTAGATGAACAATTAAGTGAACCATGATGTCGAAAAATGAAGGAGGAAAATACATCTCCAATTGGCACAAGATTATAGCAGCCTCATCTTCCAACTCATCCAACTTCTGGGGGTCAATGACTTTGCTACATTTAGCATTGAAGAATGAGCACAACCTAGTTATGACATGTCTAACAATTTTAGGAGCAATACCACGAATAGCCACTGGTAGTAGTTGTTGCATCAAGACATGGCAATCATGAGACTTTAAGCCAACCAATTTTAGATCATTTGACACAAGTCTCTTGACATTTGAAAAGTAACCTTGTGGCACTTTGACGCCCCATAGACACTCACAAAAACTTGTTCTCTCTTTTTTTGACAAGGTATGACATGCTGGAGGCAAATATGTCCGCTTACCATCCTTTGGTTGTGGAGCTAACTGCTCTCGTATACCCATCGCAACCAGATCTAGACGAGCATTTACACTGTCCTTTGTCTTACCCTGAATGTTGAGAAGCGTTCCAATTAGACTATCACATACATTTTTCTCCACATTCAAGACATCAATACAATGTCTGACATCAAGTTTGCACCAGTATGGAAGATCAAAGAAGATCGACCTCTTCTTTCATATGTTTTTATCAGTATCCTTCTTTTGAGCCTTTCCGAACATAACATTAATGTCCTTCACCCTTTGATAAACTTTCTCTCCATTAAAGGCCGTCGGAGCAATTCCATTCTCTTGGAATTCATTGAAAGCTTTTTTCAGTCTACGATATGGGTGATCACGTCTGAGAAATCTCCGATGCCCAAGGTAAACTGTCTTCCTTCCATGTTGCAATTGTGTGAAACATGTGCCTTCTTCACATATTGGGCATGCTTTATGCCCCTTAACACTATACCCGGACAAGTTCCCGTATGTTGGAAAGTCATTGATGGTGCAAAATAATATGGCACGCATCTTGAAAGTCTCTTTGTAATGGCCATCAAACACATCAACGCCTTCCACCCACAACTTACTCAAATCTTCAATCAAGGGACTTAGATAAACATCTAAGTCATTTCCTGGCTGTTTTGGGCTCGAAATCATCATAGATAACATCATGTACTTGCGCTTCATGCACAACCAAGGAGGTAGATTGTAAATTACGAGGAGAACAGGCCATGAACTATGGATATACTTAAGGTTTCATACGGATTCATTCCTAGCAAGTCCAAGCCTAAGGTTTCTTGGCTCATTTCCGAAATTCGGAAACAAACTATCAATTCTCTCTCGTTGCACAGAATCAACCGGATGGCGAAGCATTCCATCATGTTTCCTCTCATCTGCATGCCATCTAATGTTCTTTGCGTCATTTACATTAGCGAACAATCGCTTGAACCTTGGAATTATTGGAAGATACCACAACACCTTTGCAAGAGGACCCTTTGTGATCACATCACATTTAGAATCACCATCCTTCACTTTGTATCGGGATACCCCACACTTGGGGCAGTCATGCATCCCTGCATACACACCTCTATATAGTATACAATCATTAGGACATGCATGGATCTTCTTATACTCCATACCCATCGGACAGAGTATCTTCTTCGCCTCATAGTTACGATCTGGCAGTGTGTTGCCTTCTGGAAGCATGTTGTTCAACAACTCAAGCAATTCGGTTAATCTTTTATCACTCCACCCATTTCTCGCCTTCACACTGAACAATTTTAAGACCGCCGACAACCTTGTATAAGTAGTGCACCCCGGATACAAAGGCGTATCTGCATCACTGCACAAAGTATCATACACACGTGCTCGCTGAAATGACTCTTGTCCAATATCACGGATCATGTCCTCTAGTCAATCTTCCTCCATATCTACATCAACTTCTTCACTTTGGGACACACTTGGCATGTTTAACAAGTCATCACCATGCCATATCCATCTTGTATAACTCTTGAAAATCCCTTCACAAATAAGATGATCACGTATTTGCTTAACTTCACATTTCCTCATATTCAAACATCTAACACAAGGACAATTAAATCTTCCATTACTATCAGGAAGATTTCTTTAAGCAAATTCTAGAAACTCTTCCACTCCCTCCCGATACTCATCACTTGTGCGTTTACTAACCATCCAACTACGGTCCATATCCACGTTCTGTAGATATACACATATTTATACAATATGAGCACAAGAGGGGAGACTCTCAAAGAGTAGTATTTGAAATTATAGGCCTAAACCTTAAGTCCTATAATAGAATCTAAACCCCTCGACTATTGATCAAACCAATCCAGATGACCTAACTTTTTAAAAGAACCCAAACCCCTTGACTATTGAGATTATAAGCAAAGCCTAAAAGTCTATGCTCAATATGTAAGATCAAAGTGTTTAAGTTTAAAAAAAACTCAAAATGCATTTCATTATTTCATAAAATATTCAAATCATTAAAACAGAGACAATGCTAAACACTAACTAACAGAGAAGGATTACCAAATAGAAGGGGAGTCAGGGCGGTTCCATTACAGTGGTCAGATGTAGAAGAGAGGGAGTTGGGGTGGTTCAGTTGCGATGGTTCAGTTTTAAATGGTTCTGAGCAAATATTAGCAAAAAATTGTATTTAGCAAATGAGGCTTTTAGCAAATAAAAATAGGGAAGAGAGAGTTACGTACCTTTGCGAAGATGAAGTAATGGTGGTGGTTCTACGGTGGCTCACGAACGGAGGAGAAGGAGGTCAGTGAAGAGAAGTGAAAAGTAGGTCGTGGGACTGAGAACACTGTAACGTTGAAATGTAGGGCGCGAGACAGAGAATGTTTGAGAAAGTTAACGTTATACATTTTAATAACTTTTAACATCGGTTGTTAGAAAAACCGATGTTAAACTTTATTTTAACATCGGTTATATAAAAAATCGATGTTAAAAATTGACTTTTAACATCGGTTCACTAAAAACCGATGTTAAAAAGTTAGCACCAGTAAATATGGAATAGAGGGAAGAAACTTTTAACATCGGTTATACCAGAAACCAATGTTAAAAGTACATTTTAACATCAGGTTACTTATAACCGATGTTAAAAGTTTCTCCCCTCTATTCCATATTTACTGGATTGCCACCCAGTCTCCAGTTTTAACATCGGTTTTTAGTGAACCGATGTTAAAAGTGTACTCCATACACTATTTATTTACAAGTTTGCCACCGCGTCTATTTTTAACATCTGTTTTTCTTTAATAGATGTTAAAAGCCTGACGTGAAAAGTCTATTTTCCACTAGTGACACATCAATCATCCATCAAGTAATAGTCATCTAGCCTAGGGTGTATTCTTAGTGGTGATAGCCAAAAGATACCTACACCTAGGGTCTAGGCACTTTGTTAGGGCTCAATCTCTAGTAGGGTTTAGGGCTCCCCTACACATGTCAATATACATTATTCTACTCTTGCCTTCCCGATGGATGTGAGATTCTTTCTCCCCACCTTATAGCAATGTAGCAATTCTCACGAACTCATGAACACTTTTCACGGCCGCAGTCCCGTTCCTCCACCGGTACCCGTGCACGCTTTAGAACGATGTAACACGGTCTAATCCTTCACAATGAAGCATAATCACAATTAGTATAAGCAAAAAAAAAAAAAAAAACACACCTAGTTCATAGGAACTAGGGTTCGCCCCTTAAGTAGGAAAATGCTAGGAGTGTTAAAATTTCACAAACTCTTGGATCGATGATCCTTAAGCATAGATAAAGCTAGTGTAAGTCATTTGATTCAAGAATTTGAAACAAAACTCAAGATCCTTCATAGGTTAGGTTTCTGCCTCTTTAGGTACATAAGGCTAGGAAAGGTTTTTGATTACAATCATTTGGATTCAAAGACATTTAAGTGTGGTAGAACTCAAATCAACACTTATTTAAGCAAACTTTGAACAAAACTCCATTATTCTTTCACATAGGGCATTCGGCCCTCTCTCCCCCAAATGGGTTAGAGAGCTTTTAAGATTACAAACTCTTAGATTAATGATAGAAGATCATGAATCTAGATTAAGAAAATTGGTTTGACACTAAAATGAATTTTCTACAATTTTTCATGAATTTTAGAAGATCAAGAACAACTATGAACACATAGAATTTCAATGGATAGAAATTGAGATTAAGAGCTCAAAGATGAGATTTCTACCTCTTCGATGATGGAGAAGATGAATCTAAGCAAGTTTGCTTCACAAAGTTCTTGGAGAATTCTTGAAGAATGGAGAGAAAATGGAGTTAGAAGCTTGAAGATGTTATGAATACTTGAAGTGGAGAGTAAGGGTGGAAGGGCACGAAAATGAGAGTAAGAAATGGAAGAGAGGGGCGTGAGATAGATATATATAGGAAGGAAAGGATAAGGATAGGATAGAATGGTCATTCACTTAAAGAACAAAATTAGAATTTCATCAAAAGTTGTAGTAGAACTTGAATACTTGAACTTGAAGAATAAAGTAAAGGAGAAAGGAATATGACATAGGATATGTCTATATGAATGGCGTGTAAGATATATGAAGGAAGGGTAAGGAGTGTATAAAAGTTACTTAAAGGCAAAATTGTCATTTCACACTAGGTCATCATGACTATAGTGAGTCACCCATGTGACTCACCCCTCACCATCATTACTATGGTGACTCACCTAGGTGAGTCACTCATGTAATGATTAAATCTAGATAAGGATAAGGTGAGGTGGCATGAAAGCGACGTGAGGCTTATCCGTTACCGGTTCCGGTGATCTCGTACGCAGACCGGGTTTCGTCTAAGTCTTCAACCTAAACCTTAACCATAATTCTCTACTAGTAATGTAGAGTAAAACAATATCTGGGTTGTATTCAAAAAGTGGATATGTAGAGATAAAATCAAACACCGGACGAGAGACGTGGTTCCTGAATGTGATTAGGCAATGGATGAGTCATCACCATGACTCATCACTATCATGATTACTCCACCATGACTCACCACCATGAGTCATTCATGTCATGATTACTTGTCTAAAGTAGTCATGATTACTCCTCCAAAATATCTTGATATTTACAACTTTGCCACTATGACTCAGATAAGATTCGTATACTTTACCGATTTGAAAATTGGGATTTTACATCTGGTCCTAACACCACATTATCACTAGGTTCATTCCAACACAAAGGTGTCCTACAGCTCCTCCCATACAGAGCCTCATGAGGTGTCATCCCAATACTGGAATGGAAGCTGTTGTTGTAGGTGAACTTTATCAGGGGCAAAAACTTGTCCCAACTGCCTGACTGCTCTAACACACAAGCCCTCAACAAGTCCTCTAAGGACTGGATAGTCCTCTCAAACTGCCCATCAGTCTGTTGGTGATACGCCGAACTTAGCCTAAGCTTTGTCCCTAAAGTATTCTGCAAACTATCCCAGAACCTAGAGGTAAACCTCAAGTCTCTATCTAATACTATACTAGAGGGCACACCATGAAGCCTAACTATCTCTCTGATGTATAACCTAGCCAACTTCTCTAAAGGATACTCCATATTCATCGGAATGAAATGGGCAGACTTAGTCAATCTATCCACAACAACCAATATAGCCTCAAAACCAGCTGGAGTCCTAGGGAATCCAGACACAAAATCCATAGAGATGCTATCCCACTTCCACTCTGGGATGCTCAAAGGGTGCAACTTACCTGAAGGCTTTTGGTGTTCTATCTTGGCTTTCTGACACACTAAACAAGCATACACAAACTCAGCCACCTCCTTTTTCATCCTAGGCCACCAAAACATGCACTTAAGATCCTGGTACATCTTGGTGGCACCTAGGTGCACACTTAACCCACTCCTATGTCCTTCCTCAAGGATCAACTTCCTAAGCTCAGGAACATCTGGTACACACACTCTATCTTCAAACCTCAAGATCCCATCACTTCCATCTCTAAAGCTAAGGTTTCTACCCTGAGCAAGCAATTCCCGCTGGTCTAACAGAAACTTATCTGACATCTGACCCTCTCTAATCCTATCCAGCAAACTGTTGGTAACCTTCAAGGTTCCAAGCCTAATGCTCTTAGGAGTAACCTCAGAAGCCAAACTAAGGACTCTAAACTCCTCAATCAGATCCATCTCCCTAACCATCAAAGCGGAGACATGTAAGACTTTCCTACTAAGGGCATCTGCCACTACATTGGCCTTTCTTGGGTGGTAGGTCAACTCAAAATCATAATCCTTAAGGAATTCCATCCACCTACGTTGGCTCATATTTAATTCCTTCTGGTCAAAAAGAAATTTCAAACTATCTTATGATCACTAAAGACCTCAAACCTCGCTCCATAAAGGTAATGCCTCCAAATCTTTAAGGCAAAGACCACAGCTCCTAACTCTAGATCATGGGTAGAGTAGTTCTTCTCATGAGTTTTCAAATGCCTAGAGGTGTAAGCCACCACCTTACCATCCTGCATCAACACACCACCTAAACCTTGCTTAGAAGCATCGCAGTCAACTACAAAAGGTTCACTAGGGTCTGGCAAAACTAACACTGGTGCTGATGTTAACCTATTCTTAAGAGTTTGGAAACTCTCCTCACACTTAGAGTCCCACACAAACAATTGTCCCTTCTTGGTGAGACAGGTCAAAGGTAAAGCTATCTTAGAGAAACCTTCTATAAACCGCCTATAATACCCGGCTAACCCCAAGAAACTCCTAATCTCGGTCACTGACTTCGGCGCTTCCCACTGGAGCACTGACTCAACCTTAGCTGGGTCAACTGCAATGCCACCCTTAGATATGACATGTCCTAGAAAGCTCACCTCCTCTAACCAGAACTCACACTTAGACAACTTAGCATACAACTGCTTTTCCTTAAGGGTCTTCAAAACAAACCTCAAGTGCTCCTCATGTTCCTCCTTGGTTTTGGAGTACACTAAGATGTCATCTATAAACACCACCACAAACTTATCCAAGTAAGGGTGAAAGGCCTTGTTCATGTAGTCCATGAACACAGCAGGAGCATTGGTCACACCAAAAGGCATAACCAAGTACTCATAGTGACCATATCACGTCTTGAATGCTATCTTTGGGATGTCCTCAGACTTAACCTGAATCTGATGGTACCCTGACCTCAAATCTATCTTAGAAAAGATGCAAGCGCTTATCAACTGGTCCATGAGATCATCAATGCAAGGGAGAGGATACCGGTTCCTAATGGTCACCTTGTTGAGTTGCCGATAGTCGACACAAAACTTCATACTGCCATCCTTTTTCTTCATTAACAACATAGGTGCTCCCAAGGAGACACACTAGGCCTAATAAACTGCTTCTTCATCGGGTCCTCTATCTATTCTTTCAACTTGGCTAGCTCTAGAGGAGACATTCTATAAGGGGCTATGGAGAATGGCCCGGTGCCAAGCACTAAGTCTATGGAGAACTCAACATCTCTCCCTGGGGGTAAGTTATAAACATTCCTCGAAAACACTTCAGGAAAATCTCGCACAACAGGCATACTTCCAACATCAGGAGGGCTCTCTAATTCTAGGGAAGCTAACATCATGTATACTTGGGCTTCGTCTTTCATCGAAGCCTTCACTTGGTTGGCAGAAAGAAAGGTCGGCTCCTTAAACTCCGTAGGAAAGCCAAAGACTAAGGTCTTATCAAAACAGTTCAAAAGGACGTGGTTGGAAGATTACCAGTCCATGCCAAGAATAACATCAAGGTCTTTCAAAGGTAGACATACAAGATCAACAATGAAAGTTCTACCACTAATAACAATATGACAGTTCTTGCATGCATAAGAAGTGAGAACAGGTTTGTTTGTAGGTGTAGAAATAATCAGATCATACTCAAGAAAGGTAACAGGTAATTTCAAACTCTTGACCCTATCATGCGATATAAACGATTACGTAGCACCCGAATCATACAATACAGTTAAAAGAGTTCCATCAATTAAACACGTACCTTGGATCAAGTCATCGGACTCAGAGGCGTCAACTCCACTAAGGGTAAAGACTCTCCCAGTGGTCTTCAGTAGGTTGGCCTGGAAGTTCTGACTCTTGTTAGCACTAGGAGGCTCTGACTTGGCTCCTTCACAATTCCGGTTGATATGTCCTGGCTTGCCACATCTGAAGCAGATAACCTGTGGTTCCTTGCACTGGGTGGTGAAGTGGTCAGATTTATCGCACCTGGTGCACATCATGGGTCTAGAGGCATAAGAATTCCCGCCTCTGAACCTATCCTGAGAAAACTGTGGTTTCCCGCCACTCCGCTTGAAGTCTCGACCGGTAGGAGCATGATGCTGCTTGCCTTTATCTTTCTGTTCAGTCTTCTTACTGCTGTGGCTATCGGAACTCCTGTAACTCGCCACTCTGGACTTGTAAGCATCCTCAAAGATTCTGCACTTGTTGACCAAAGTTGGAAAATCTCCGATCTCCTGTTAACTGATTGCCTGCTTGATCTCTGGTCGGAGTCCATCTTCAAATTTTACACACTTAGAGCGCTCATCCGCCATATATTGATATGGGGTGTAGTACCTTGCCAGCTCCTTATATTTTACTGCATACTCTCACAGACATATTACCCTGCTTCAGCCCTTGAAATTCCATCTCCTTCTTATCATGGATGTCAGTAGGAAAGTACTTCTCTAAAAACCTATGCCTGAATACGGACCAAGTGACCGGAGTACCCTCAGCCTGCATCCTCTGGCGGCAGTTCTCCCACCAATGCTTAGCCTCTTTGGTAAGCATGAAGGTAGCGAAGATAAGCCCATGCTGGTCGTTACAATCCATGGCTCTAAAGATCTTTTAAGTGTCTCTCAGCCACAACAAAGCTCCCTCGGGATCATAAGCTCCTTTGAAAGATGGCGGATTGTTCCACTGGAACTTGTCAAGACCCATGAACTCTGCTGGTCCACCCTGATTATTATTGGCTTGCCTTATAATATTGGCAAGGTGTACCAACGCATCCACAATAGCCTGATCATTCCTGCCTCTACTTGCCATGAGTTCCTGTGCATGTTCAAGGTAACTCTTAGATAAAGAAACTTATGTAGGTAAAAGCTACAGGCTCTTAACTAAAAACATCATTGCCTATACAAGTATAGACAATACAAACAAGATAACACAACAAGAGTACACAACAGACTCATACCTGATAGGACAGACCGGCTCTGATACCAGTAAATGTGACACCTTTCTACCCCGCATGTTATAAATGCATTAAATATAAATAATATTAATAAAAGATATACGAGTATAAAATTTAAACATGCAACCTTCATTAAAAGATTCATGGGTAGAAAAGGAACCACATGAGCTAGTTCTCAAATGTGGAAAAGATTTATTCAATACTTAAAACAATAAAGAAGACATCAACATAAATAACCCAACCCCAATGTCACAATTCAGAGCTGGTACAATCATTTTGGAAATATCCTCGGAATACAACAGAAAACTAAAATAAATGAAAATAAGCAACTAAGCTGAAGGCCCTAACTATGAGTAGTGGCTCCTCAGAGTCACTCCTCTCCGGGCTGCTCATCATCCTCTGCATGAACTATACATACCAAACAAGAAAACAGAGAAAGGGGAGTAAAGAAACATGTAAACACAATGACATGGAGATAGAAGTAAGATGAACATACATCATGGCATGGCAACAGTCATAAGCATACACTTACATACATAAATATCATCTCAATATAAATAATCAACTAGTCTGCTATATGATGCAATGCAACTCTACTCCACTACTCCATCAATGCATGTGGATCCAACTAACTCAGGAAGAACAACTTTGGAGTTACATATCCACATTGGCCACTAAAGGCACCAACGCCGGCAGTTCACGAAACCATGGGTGAACCCCTTGGATAGCTAACGTATCAAACCATGAATGCCTCATCACGGAGGGCCACAGTTCACCAAACCTTGGGTGAACCAACTGTGGATGGCCAGATCACCGTACTCTAGGATGACCTCCCCTATGTTGAACTTCCCCCAACTAACATCTCCAATGCAAAGCATGAACACTATCAACAAACAACAACAACCACCACCTCCGCTTGGGCCACTAAAGGCACCCAAGAATAACATCCTCATCATTGGGCCACTAAAGGCACCCAATTATATCAACGCAACATTGGACCACTAAAGGCATCCAATTATCTCATCATGCGGTAACCCCGAGGGCACCAACTTAACCAACTCATTATTCCTCATCGTCTTAATTATTATAAAATTAAGTTATCTATCATCATCATCATTTGTTTGGTGTGTTATGCTATCATTATTGGAAGCATTGGGGTTAAAACCCCATTTAATCGTTAGCTTCAAATTCTAACAGAGGGGTGGCACGGGCGTGCTGCATGATGGCACGGGCGTGCTCCCTCCTACTTATAGCACGGGCGTGCTGCACGATGGCACGAGCGTGCTGCATGATAGCACGGGCATGCTCTCTATTACGCACGGTCGTGCACATATGCACGGGCGTGCTCCTATGCTGCACGGTCGTGCTCAAGGCGCGGCCATTTTCCAAAATTCAATGTTCAGCACGGCCGTGCTGATCGCCCGACAGTGCTATTCTGGGCAGTTCTAAACAAGTCCGAATTAATTGAATGCTTGTGTCAAAAATTCCCCGAATTGATTTTCCATTTCCAAACACTCTCAAAAATCATCCCTAGGCTCATGACTAAACCATTAACATAAAAACTCACTCTTTATTAATTCATGTCTTATGAATATTTTGTGGAACATCAGCCCCTTCATTATTTAACCAATTAAAATCCTAATCCTAATTAACCAATTTTTGGGACATAGCAGCAGGTTCATATCAAACAACAATTTAACAACAAATATGCTATGTACATACCATCAAACATCAATTCAGCAATAATGCATATAATAGCAGCAAACAATTATAGCAACAGCCATATTAACAGATAGCATACAAATAACCTCGGGGTCATGGGAACCCCTCATCTTACACTACCCCCACTGCCTAGTGATTAAACTATCCTTCTCCCCATAGCTGGTTTGAAGGTGCAGCAACGGTAGCCCAAGACAACAATTCGGTCATGTCCTCCCAAGCGGCTCAGTCCAAATCCAAGCCTTGGTCAACTAAAACATTAACCCAATCAGTTTCTAATCCAAAAACATGAAAAGAAACTAATAAGAGAGAAGAACGCTACCTACAGGGCTGGCACAAGTATACATAGGGCTTAGCAAAGGTTTCTAAAACTCCAAGAACACACCAAGGTTGATGGAGATGAGAAACAAAGTGCTATGGCCGCACTAGGGTAGCATCCGCCGTCAAATGAGGGTTAAAATTGCTAAACCTCGGTTTCTGTGCGATTATATAATCTGTGCACATGGCACGACAATTCTCTATTTCGGTACGGGCGTGTTGAACTCAGCGTCAGCTAGACGCGGTACGCACAATTGGCACGGGCGTAACGAACTCAGCGTTAGCGAGACGCGGTTCGCGTAATGGTACGCCCATGTTGCCAAACGGCACGCCCGTGCTTGTGACTCGGCTGGTCACAAGACACGCTAAAACAGCACGAGCGTGCTGGAAATCAGCACGGGCGTGCCAATGTTCCAGAAAGGGACTTTTATGCCAAAAATCCCTTTTAGCCTTTAACCAACAATCATAATTAAATCAAAGAAACTTAAATAAAAATATATTTAACGAAAGGCAGGGTGTTACATTCGAGGTATCTCCAACTTTATTCCGATGAGGAGTGGAAGTGCATAAAGTTTGAATAAGGTTTGCAGAACAAGATTCGAAGAGCAATGCTACCTTAAGAGTCAGAGCGTTTTCAGTTTTGATGGACGAGTGCTTCCTAACCGAAGATCTGGTGAAGAATCACGCTGAGAGACAACGTTATCTTGGATACTCTATGTTCACAAGGGACAACAACAACACCAGGTTCCAACAGGAACTGTATGCAAGAACACCGAGGATTCCGTCGCATCAACAACAATCTTACAAAGGGAATAGCAAGGGAACTCGTCAGGTCGTAGTACCTCCGCGATGGTGCAAGAAGCATGGTAGAGGCTAAGTAACCAGAGGCCGCAACTCAAAGGAAGTCGTTTGTTTTCAAGGTGGAAGACCTTGTCATGTCATACGTGTTTGCGAGCAACAACCTTCCAGAGGGAGTAGTAAGTTTAGTCAATCAATGACTTCAACGCTGTGATGCAGGAAATAAGGGAACGACCACGAAACAAAGTGCTTCACCAATCAAAGGCATCATCTGTTTCAAGAGTGAAAATCCAGGGCATATTTCTAGAGCCTATGATCAACTCAAGATGGATTCGGTGACCAACGAGGTACAAACCGCCATGCAATCAGCAAGGGTAAGAGTCAACATGACAGGTAAAGATGAAGCCTCATGGTCTGATGATCAAGTCTAGGGAGATGGTACCTTAACGGATGAACCTTTAACTATACTGTTTGATTCAGACACCATCCATTCCTTTATTACTTTTAAGGGGAGAATCCGTCAGGATCACCTGTTTTCTCTTCTACCCTTTTAATTTGACTACCTTTGATTCAGACATGTTACCCCCCTCCCGGCGTCACTTTTCCTAACCTAAATGATCTTTTTTTTTTCTTGTTAACTAAAAACGTTTTCGAAAATAACTCTATAGAGTAATTGGGGAAATTTGATACCAAGGGAATATTTTTAACAACCAGAGGGAAAACAATGGGAAAGTCCTCATATATAATAATAATTCAAGCTTCGTTAATAGGCATACATCCTTCCAATCTCTAAATACACGACATACATAGTCACAATCGGAAGACTGGACTTAAACATTTATGAATCCTAAGAGTTGGTCTGACAAAAGAACTCTAAGGACAAAAGGACGTACTACCTAGCATACGTCGTACCAATGAGACTGGGTCTCGTCTTCAACAATCCACACCTTTTCATCGTCAACCTCAAGCAGCTCAAGCTACAGGGTCCCGAAGTGACCCAGAGGACTGTTGATAAACATCTGTACATGTATCCAAAAACACAACAGGGTGTCCAACATGTACAGGCAAGGATGAGAAACCAATATATGAACTTTAAGATGCGACAACTACATACGCAAAGTACAAAACAACAGGTTCATATATATGTATCAAATACGACTCAGAAGCATCATAAGCATAATACAGAATATTATAACGGTGAAAGTAAAGCAAGGGTCTCATACCCAACAGTCATCATTATTTTGAAAACATATGCATGGCACTTTCATATATAACATCTAATACTTGATTCTTAATTTCCGGAAGTCCCAACTTCTTTTAAAAGAGCGGATCAGGCTCGCAATACATTGGCCTTCAGGCAACAATGGCTAGCACCACTGTGCTATAAACAAGTACATGAATCCTATGACACTACGCGATTCTCACATGGAGGTAAACATCAGAGGTAGTTAACAAATCGTAATCAGGTCATACTATATTGTCCAACTCAAGGCACAATACGTTTCCGAACACGTATGACACCATTGTTCATCAAGGCACAATGATACACAATGACTTAAAGTCATCACAGGGTTGCCTGCCATCAAGGCCCCCCATTCTAGATGGCACGTCTTCAAGACACCAAATGCATAAGAAAACCTTTGCTTTCGTAAGTTTTTCTGTTTCATATGATTATTTCTTTATTGAAGCTCAAAGCTATCAACCACCACAACTTTTAGACTCTTAAGTCTTTTCAACATTTAATCAAAAGGGACAACAGTCCAATTAACCAAAAAGGACACACAGTGCAAAAGGACACACAGTCCAAACAGCTCGATCACAAAACCATAAACCGATGCACTAGTCTCGGATTTTGGATTCTAGAGCACACAAATTGTCCACAAGTTTACAGGACCACTTCACTAACACGGATCCTCCATCCACGTGTTCTGCAGAACACTAGAACCCCGACGTCTCGGTTTCTAGGTTCACTTTCAATTTAACTTTTCTCTTTTGAAAAACAAAAACAAAACCCACATCTCCGAAGCTTACAATCAAAGTCATCGGGATCGGTTTTCCATAAAATAGATCTCTTGGTCAAAACCACTTTTCTTTTGAAATACTTTGGTAAACTATCAAAACTTTGAAATATAGTTCGTAAAAACTCTTTTTATTCGATAAAAAAGTTTGCTTCTAAAACTGGACCCTTGAAAATACTTTTACTCGAAATAATTCGTTTTATCGCTTTAACTCTATTGGTGATTTTCTAAAGGCACTTTTCATTTTAAAAGCTTGCTTCTCTTAAACTAAAAAGTTTCCAATTTTCTTTCCTTATGTCACTTTATTTCATTAATCAAATATGTTTCACTTTCTTGTTTCTTAAAATAAAACATCAAGACACATTGTCTTCAAATTATTTCTAAAACTTGTAACTTTTCATCCGTTTGATTGTATGTCTCAAGCATTTTGAAGCTTTTACCTTTACTTGGTTTTGAACACTAACCAATGTTAGGTTCCTTAGTACAACATCAACCATCATTTCAGTCAACATACCATATTAAACATAATCAAGCAATTAACTAAAGCATAAAGTAAAACACTCCACAATTAACGACAATACATCACAACTTTACAATTATACACAACATACAGTACGCAGCCGTTGGAAATCAAGTTCCTCAGGTAATCTCCCCTTACCTTTCAAGGTAATTTCTGAATGAAAGTTGTCCGGTTGATCCGCAAGTTCCTCCGATCATTTTCCCGAAACACTCACCAACAACCACCTTCAGACAATCAACTCAAAATTTTAACAATAACATCAATACATTCCTATGTCTCCTAGGTCCTAGATTCGGCCTTGGTGACTTAAGTTAGCTAGAGATGTCTAAAAATTTTTAACTCTTGGATGAATGATCCTTAAGCATACATAACACTAAATCAAGTCTCTTTATACAAAACTTGAAACAAAACCCTTGGTTTCCCAAGGTTGGTGGTTTCGGCCACTCATGAAAAAAAAGGCTAGGCATGTTATTTGATTACATTCTCTTGGATAGTGATAAAGGATGATGAGATTAGATCATAGAAATTGATTTCACATTAAAAGGATTTTTCTATTATTTTCTAGAGATTTTTGAATATTGGACTTAGAAACTTGAACATGGTGATCATGGTTTGAAAAACAAGGAATAAGTGAAGAACATGAAGATCATGGATCAAAGAGAGTAATCATACCTCTTGAATGATAAAAATGAGTAAATATCCAACACTTTTCTTCACAAAAAAGCTTAGCTTCTACTTGAACAAATGAGAGAAAGTGTTGGAGAAAGATGGAGTTATGAAGAAAATGGATGATGGCTTCATGAAAAGGGAGGGTAAGAAGGTCCAATTTTTTTTCACTTAAGGGCAAAATGGACATTTCACCTAGAGGCAAAAGTGGAATTAACACAAACGGTCAAGGGAATTTTGGTCTTTTCTCATGTGAACGCGTTCCGATATTTTCCTTTTCATCATGAAAGTGGTGAGTCACTGGCACGCCTTCTTAAGTGATGTGATCTAATGTGACTTCAAGTTTATCCGTTAGCGGGTCCCGGTAAATCTGTATTTAGCTCCGTTAATTACGCGATTTAAGATTTCACCCGTATAACTTATATTATTTCACCTTTTGGTGAAAATTTTCAAATTTAACAAAGTTGTTGGAAATTCGATTTAAAACCTAACTATTTCGTTCATGAGTCAAAATTAGGTTTTCTGACCAGTAAAATCTTACTGCCAGTGAAAATGCAGACCGGGTTCTATCTGAATTTTCGACCCAAAATTTAACCTTAACTCCCTACGATAGCGTAGAGTATGAATATGAATTTGGTTTAGTCAAAATAATTTTCTAAATCTAGGATAAAATATAAGTTCATTTATATTAATTTCCGACCTTAGAAAGTAACGAAAATCGGGGTGTTGCAAGACATGTTTCATTTCTATTGTCTATGACAAGGTGAAAATGTTAGGAATGCTTATGTCTTCATTGTACTCTTGATTTGGATTGATCTGAATTGATTGAAGTTGATTTGATTTCATCATTTCTACTTCTATAGTCTATATTTTTGCGTGAACCAATTGAAATTTCAAGTTTCTTCATTACCTTCTCATTTGACTATTTTAGTCTTTTGATGAACCGATCATTTGATCAAGATTGTTTGGGTTCTCAGTTATTGTTGAGAACTAAGACTTTTAATAACTCGATTCCTTTGTTCCTTTCGCAAATGAATATAATTCTGAAAGTGGATTGATTACCTTCTAATCATATCCTATTGGCCTTCGCAGGCAAGAATGTAAGAATTTCTTGGAAACTGAAAATTTCTAACTACTTGTTTCCTTGCTAGTCAAATAAGAGCTACTTTGAGTAAAGGAGCTCCCAAATTTTATTGTTACCTTTTAAAATGACCCAGAGTGGATTTGATTTGAATTCTACACTCTCAGAAATGTTTTCCTTATCCCGAATTGTTTTCTGAAAGGTGTGTCAGGACCATCATCAGAACGGGAGTTATAATTTTTCGATTGATCCGGTACCAGAAATTGTTCAATGCATATGGTCTTTATTCTCCCTCACTTTTGAATCTTTGTAATGGATGTCGAGTTTTGAAAATTTACCAGGATTTGCCTAGATGTTCTTTTCCGTGTCGTCAAGTTGATACAGTATTTTTAAAAGGGGAACATAACCATGAGGTACTTCGTGTCAAGATAAAAGACAAAAGACTAAAGCAGCGGCAGGAGAAAGAGATATCCTTGGTCAAGGTAAGCTGGAACTAGACTCCAGGTGATGCCACCTAGGAGTTGAAGGATAGGATGAGGGAACAGTTTCCACATCTCTTCCAAGGTAAATTTTGAGGATGAAATTTGTTTTTGGAGGGTACTGTTGTAACATCCTGAAAATCCTATGTCTGTCTTTTAACTGTTTGTGTGAATAACTTGACTGAGAACACAATCCGATTAACTATAATCATAAAAATAGTTAATAATTGGAAATTCATATTTGAATTTCAATTATGAGCTTAATAATTATAAAATGTTGTTTTTAACCTGTTATGCTGTTTTGAGTCGGAACCGATAAAAATATTAATATTTTAATCTGGATTGCTTTACCTTGGGATGCGTGCCACGGTCGAGGAAGTAATCTGCCTCGGGGCCGAGGAGTTACTCCAGCCTAGAGTCGGGAGAAGTTTAGGACTGCTTTTCACGTTTCACGAGGCGTTGTCACTTTTTGTGAAAATCATGACAACTTGTCAACTATGTCATCTTTAACTTAAATGGAAATGCATTTTAACCGTTTATGGTTAATCTTGCTTACTATTGATGTGCGATCAACAAACAACCATCTCTTTAATCCTAAGCCCTTAGATCTCTTACACCATATTATTTTTCTTTCGAATTAATTTTTCTAGCTATTCATGAAGGCTACATGGTTTTGATGGCTTATTAAACACTAAAACACTTCTTCACAAAGTTCTTTGATTTAAGGACTTTGTTCTTCATCATTCAATAACATCAAGAACATTCATCATTTTCTCTCTTCTCTCACTAACTCTCTGTTCAGTTTCTCTCTCTACCAACACCATCCAAACTTCATTTTTTAATTTCTAAAACCATAGATCATCTTGTTTTAGCCTCCTTTACATCTTTGGTGAAGGAAGTTTTTGATTTGGAGCAACTTTGTCCTTGAACCTCAAGAACACCAACCTTGTTCATCAAGTGTTCTTCACTAAGTAAGTCTCTAATCTTACTTTTCTCTTCATTTCCTTTCATTAAGTCATGAAACAACACCTTCTAGTTCATGATTCTTCAAATGAAAGTTTAAAACCTTGTGTTTTTGGCTAACATAGGTTCGTCCCCTTCTTGTTGTTGATGGTTGGAGTTTTTGCTCATCATAAAGATCTTCCTTAAGGTAATGGGGGAGTGAACCACATCACACCACATTGGTGGTTGTGGAATTGGTTTATGGGTTTGGTTTGGGGAAAATCCTAAACCAAGGGTTTTGCCACTTTATCTATTTGGTTCTCTATGAGAACAATGTTGTAATAATCATTTATTGATTGATTTTTGTTCATTGATGTGCTTGAATGGTTGAAAATAACTTTTATGTGTGGGAAAACCCTAACCTAGGGTTCCTCCATCTTTTTGTTGAAAAGAGTTTATGAAAATGTGATTTTCGGATCTGACCTTGTGTGAGTCATTTCGGTTTTGCGCTCAACTGAGACTTCGGATTTCAAAACCCTTTTTTGATCCTGAAACTAGACATCTTGGGCTTCATTTTGATAACATATTTCGTTTGGTTTCATGGAGATTTGACCCTTGAAAACCTATTTCAATCTCAGAAAACATTTCTGTCATGGATTCTGACTACAGTGGCTTATTTCGTGGAACTGTACTAATTGGGTTACTTTTTGTGAAAATAAATTATATATTCAAAAAGCAGGCATTCTAATCTTTCATATGAGTCCTAATTTTCTCAAATCCGAGTTCGTTTGGTAAATCAAATGTTTGTCACAAGTTGATGCTTGAAATGCTGAAATTTTCTGGATATGGGTTTTGGTGTTGATTTTTGGAATTGTATGTATGGTGTTGGTGTGGCTATTTCTGTTTTAGTGTTAGTGTTGAAAATCATTTTTGCATGGTGAAAAACTATTCTTAGGTTCAAGACCTAAGGATAGGATTTTTGAATGATGAACTTATTCATGCTTTCAATACTTGATGAAATGACTATATGTTGAGATGATTTTCATGATGCTAGAATGTTTTGGATGACATATATTTTGTTGAAAACTACCATGTGTGGTTCGGCCTTGTTGAGTTAAAAATGGAAGCCAAAGCTTCTATGTTCAAGCAATGGTGTAATAGGCTTAAATGGTTCCAAGAAGGCAAAAGAAATTAAAAAGACCTACCTTACTTACATGGAGGCATTCGGCCATACCATAGTAATTAGGGCTAGGAACCTAAAATGTTGATGTTAAGAGGTTTAATGTGTTTATACTAAATTATAAAGGAAATAGAAATGGAAAAGGTTTTCTAAGAAATCAAGTTTTGGTTCTAAAGAACCAAGTGTTGGGAAAATGAGTATCTTTGAAGTTATATGAAAAGTATTTTAAGGATAGGGAAGTTTATGGTGATAAACCACCTATTCTAACTGTTGTTTTTAGGAAAATATTTCCAAGAACAAAGAGCTTTCTAGATGACCCATGTTGTTTCTCAAAGATTTTGGTGAGTAAACCTATTTTAAAGAGAAATAAGAATGCTTGTAAGTGTTTTCTTTAAAACAATGAGTCTTTTACACTACTATTATCAATTTAGAATCTTAGAAAATAAATGAGTTATAGTTTTCATTTGTAAATGAAAAGGATGATTTAAGGTAAGATACATTTTCTTCTTACGCTAAGTAAAAGGAATAGGAATCATTTTCAAAATGGAGTTTTACACTAAATTTATAAAAGACAAGATAGTATCTATCTTGGGGTTTTTGATATCTTATGAAAATATGTATAGGATTTTCAAATTATGTTGGATAATGAGGGTTTCGTGAACTAGTTTACCACCAAGGAAAGTATTTTGAAGATCTGACTATAGTAGCGTAATTATGTATTATCTTTAAAATGGAAATTCAATGAGTTCCATAATGGACTCACAAAGACGAAATAAAAGATATGCACCTATACCTTGTGGTCATGGGAAAACCATGTCCCACACCCTTGATGATTTAGGTCATCTAAGGATCCATAATACTTAACCACAAAGAGTTACTTATACAATATAAGTAATGTTTCTTTTGATAGATAAGTGAGAAAATATGACGAAGAAATCCTTGTGGATTTTGTTTTCCATAATAGGCTTAGGATATGGAATAATATGTCATAAGACTTAAACATCATTTTTCAAACGACGGACTAGTACGTGGAAGCAAGGAACGAAACTAAGAATGGCGACTGATGGCGAGTCGTGTGGAAGTGGGTCCCGTAGGGGTGCTCTGTGATGTATCAAGAGATAAACGTCGTGCTACAGTAATGATGAATTAATTGTTTTGGTTTTGTAACATTGTCTTGACATGCATATGCATCTATGCATGAGTTGGGCATTATGCCTAGGAGTTGAGCTTACACCTTGGTGCAGGTGTGATTGTCTGACATTGCGATCTTGAGGATCTTGGGGACGTTGGGCGTTGGGTAGGACACATGTGGCCAGAGAGTAGCTCCTCTGTGCCGTGGTTACCCATCGAAAACACTGACGTCCTGACTTAATATCGGGCAAATCATGATTTGGGTAAAGAACGTCTGTCGTGAGCCGTTATAGAAATCACGATCTTTGATGTGGCACTGTGGGGCTGAGATAATGCAGACAATGTTCTCCCAATCACTCACTCTAGTTATGTTTAACTCCATAGAGTAGGGGTCAGAGTCTTACCCTTGTGGCATATGGCATTGAGTCATGTACATCGCATTGCATTGCATGACTGTTGATGGATACATTTGCATGTTAGACATTATTATACTGTGTTGATGATGTCTTATGCTGTTGATTGAAAAAAGTGAGATATTGAGATGTATGATATGCATGATTAGTATGTTGTTATCTTGCGTGTCGTATCGTTTTTGCTTCTGCCATGTGTTGTGTTGATGAATGGGAATCTCACCTCATTACTTTGTATTGCATCATTGTGTGCTTCTCTGGTGGTCTCCCGAGAAGGTCGTGATACCGAGACTCGACCCAGCGCTCCAGATGCATCTCTCTGTTGAGCTTCCTAGTGTTTTCGGTATTTGGATATCTAGTCATAATGGACTTCTAGCAACATGCATGTGAACAACCACACTCATCATCTGCATAGGTCGCAAAGGAAGGGTTCTCAACCGCTCCACCGCTTATCTTCATGTCGTTTGCTATCAAGGCTGTGGTCGTAAGTGGGACGCTAGGTGGGCTTTTTCACCGGAGTTTTCAGTGCCTTCTCCCTCTGTTAGGGATTGGCTGCTTGTTAGCAAAGTTGCTTCTAAGTCAACTTTTGTGATGTCTTCCCTAGGAGTGCCAGCAGTAGTCCTTGCTAGGATTCCTACTAGGCCTCGTTTGACGGGTCCTGGTTGGAAGGCAAGAAGTGAGGAGATTAGAAGGGAGGTGATCTATCTACGCCATCCTATTCCTTTCTCTTGTCTCTCCATAAAAGGAGGAGTCACTGGAAGCGTTCAGCGGTTGATCCGAGAAATGCCTTCCTGTGTAGCCTGTTGTCGGCCAGTGTAGGATGTCAGAGTGTCTGTACCTTCCTTTTATCTTTTGTGGAGCTGCATCTCCAAGTATTTTATGTTTAGGAGCTGCATCTCCAATCCTTTATGTTGAGTTTGTATCTTTCTGTTTTATTTTTGTAGTCGGGTTGGGTTCTTATGTAAACCTTTACGAACTTATATTATGAAATGTTTTACCTCGCATGCATAAATGTTAAAAGGTTTTATATTCATGTCTTGCGAAAGGAAAAGTTTACCCCATACTTCTTAAATGTTTTTAATTTACCCGTTTCTCGGCCTTAGAGTTTTATAAAATGTCCATATATGTGATGCCCCCGGAAAGGGTGCTACATTAGTGGTATTAGAGCTGGCAGAGTCTTTTCGGGCTTGGGGTTTGGTCTGACATCATTTGTGTTGTGTTTTCTTTGCGTGTTCTCTATTTGTATTCCTTGTTGTTGTTTTCGAAAGGAGACAATGTTAGAAAGGATGATGACTTCGGTCTTTACTTTTGTGTTGTTTGTTCTCTAGGATATTGTTTCCGAAAGGAGACAATCTTGGAAAGGATGATGACTTCGGTTTATCCTATTTTGTTGTTTTCTCTGTGTTTGTGTTTCTAGAAGGAAGGCAACAATTGGTTGTTATTTTCTACCTTATCATTTCTGAGAGGAAATGATGTTGGACGGAATAGTGATGCTCTTGCTTTCTTTTATGTGTACCTGTTCTGAGTTTGGTGGAGATTAGCTGCCAGTTGCTCGAGGCTGAGAACACCGTTGTCGCTTGCAGAGTCCTTTGGAACGAGTTTATGAATGAGTGTCTTCCGACGAGTGCAAGGCACGTTGAAAGAAGTGGATTTTCTACGTCTATGTCAAGGAGGAATGTCCATCGAGGAGTATGCTGATCGCTTTCAATCCCCGTCGAAGGGTTTGAGGTATCTCCAACTTCATCCTGATGAGGGGTGGAAGTGGAAAAAGTTTGCATAAGGTTTGCAGAACGTGATTCAAAGAGCAGTGCTACCTTAAAGGTCGGAGCGTTTTCAGTTTTGATGGACAAGTGCTTCCAAATCGAAGATCTGGTGAAGACTCATGAAGAGAGACAACGTCATCTTGGATCGCCTATGTTCATAAGGGGCAACAACAACACCAGGTTCCAACAGGAACTGTATGCAAGAACACCGAGAAACCGGTGGCATAAACAACAATATTACAAAGGGAATAGCAAGGGAACTCGTCAGTTAGTAGTGCCCTGAAACTAGACATCTTGGGCTTCATTTTGATAACACATTTCGTTTGGTTTCATGGAGATTTGACCCTTGAAAACCTGTTTCAACCTCAGAAAGCATTTTTGTCATGGATTCTGACTACAGTGGCTTATTTCATAGAACTGTACTAACTGGGTTACTGTTTGTGAAAATAAATTTTATAGTCCAAAGGCAGACATTCTAATCTTTCATATCAGTCCTAATTTTCTCAAATCCGAGTTCGTTTGGTCAATCAAATATTTGTCACAAGTTGATGCTTGAAATGTTGAAATTTTCTGGATACGGGTTTTGGTGTTGATTTTTGGAATTTTATGTATGGTGTTGGTGTGACTATTTGTGTTTTAGTGTTAGTGTTGAAAATCATTTTGGCATGGTGAAAAACTATTCTTAGGTTCAAGACTAAGGATAGGATTTTTGAATGATGAACTTATTCATGCTTTCAATGCTTGATGAAATGACTATATGTTGAGATGATTTTCTTGATGTTAGAATGTTTTGGATGACATATATTTTGTTGAAAACTACCATGTGTGGTTCGGCCTTGTTCAATTAACAAGGGAAGCCAATGCTTCTATGTTCAAGTAATGGTGTAATGGGCTAAAATAGTTCCAAGAAGGCAAAAGAAATTAAAAAGACCTACCTTACTTACATGGAGGCCTTCGGCCATATCATAGTAATTAGGGCTAGGAACCTAAAATGTTGATGTTAAGAGGTTTAATGTGTTTATACTAAACTATAAAGGAAATAGAAATGAAAAAGGTTTTCTAAGAAATCAAGTTTTGGTTCTAAAGAACCAAGTGTTGGGAAAATAAGTATCTTTGAAGTTATATGAAAAGTATTTTAAGGATAGGGGTGTTGATGGTGATAAATCACCTATTCTAACGTGTTGTTTTTAGGAAAATCTTTCCAAGAACAAAGAGCTTTCTAGATGACCGATGTTGTTTCTCAAAGATTTTGGAGAGTAAACCTATTTTAAAGAGAAATAAGAATGCTTGAAAGTGTTTTCTTTAAAACAATGAGTCTTTTACACTACTATTATCAATTTAGAATCTTAGAAAATAAATGAGTTATAGTTTTCATTTGAAAATGAAAAGGATGATTTAAGGTAAGATGCATTTTCTTCTTACGCTAAGTAAAAGGAATAGGAATCATTTTCAAAACGGAGTTTTACACTAAATTTATAAAAGACAAGATAGTATGTATCTTCGGGTTTTTGATATCTTATGAAAATATGTATAGAACTTTCAAATTATGTTTGATAAAGAGGGTTTCATGAACTAGTTTACCACCAAGGAAAGTATTTTGAAGATCTGACTATAGTAGCGTAATTATGTATTATCTTCAAAAAGGAAATTCAATGAGTTCCATAATGGACTCACAAAGACGAAATAAAAGATAAGCACCTATACCTTGTGGTCATCGGAAAACCATGTCCCACATCCTTGATTATCTAGGTCATCTAAGGATCCATAATACTTAACCACAAAGAGTTACTTATACAATATAAGTAATGTTTCTTTTGATAGATAAGTGAGAAGATATGATGAAGGAATCCTTGTGGATTTTGTTTTCCATAATACGCTTAGGATATGGAATAATATGTCATAAGACTTGAACATCGTTTTTCAAACGACGGAGTAGTACGTGGAAGCAGGGAACGCAACTAAGAATGGGCGACTGATGGCGAGTCGTGTGGAAGTGGGTCCCGTAGCGGTGCTCTGTGATTTTTCAAGAGATAAACGTCGTGCTACAGTAATGATGAATTACTTGTTTTGGTTTTGTGACATTGTCTTGACATGCATATGCATCTGTGGATGAGTTGGGCGTTATGCCTAGGAGTTGAGCTTACACCTTGGTGCAGTACGATTGTCTGAGGTTGCGATCTTGAGGATCTTGGGGACGTTGGGCGTTGGGTAGGACATATGTGGCCAGAGAGTAGCTCCTCTGTGTCGTGGTTACCCATCGAAAACAATGACGTCCTGACTTAATATCGGGCAAATCATGATTTGGGTAAAGAACGTCTGGCGTGAGCCGTTATAGCAATTGGGATCTTTGATGTGGCACTGTGGGGCTGAGATAATGCAGACAATGTTCTCCCAATCAGTCACTTCAGTTACGTTTAGCTCCATGGAGTAGGGGTCAGAGTCTTACTCTTGTGGCATATGGCATTGAGTCATGTACATCGCATTGTATTGCATGACTGTTGATGGATACATTTGCATGTTATACATTATTATACTGTGTTGATGATGTCTTATGTTGCTGATTGAATAATGTGAGATATTGAGATGTATGATATGAATGATAAGTATGTTGTTATCTTGCGTGTCGTACCGTTTCTGCTTCTGCCATGTGTTGTGTTGAAGAATGGGAATCTCACCTCATTACTTTGTATTGCATCGCTGTGTGCTTCTCTAGTGGTCTCCCGAGAAGGACGTGATACCGAGACTCCACCCAGCGCTCCTGATGCATCTCTCTATTGAGCTTCCTAGTGTTTTCGGTATTTGGATATCTAGTCATGATGGGCTTCTAGCAACATACATGTGAACAGCCACACTCACCATTCGCATGGGTCGCAGAGGAAGGGTTCTCAACCGCTCCATCGCTTGTCTTCGTGTTGTTTGCTGTCAAGGCTGTGGTCGTAAGTGGGACACTAGGTGGGCTTTTTCACAAGAGTTTTCAGTGCCTTCTCCCTTTGCTAGGGATAGGCTGCTTGTTAGCAAAGTTGCTTCTAAGTCAACTTTTGCGATGTCTTCCCTAGCGGTGCCAACAGTAGTCCCTGCTAGGATTCCTACTAGGATTCCTACTAGACCTCGTTAGACGGGTTCTGGTTGGAAGGCAAGAAGTGAGGAGATTAGAAGGGAGGTGATCTATCTACGCCATCCTATTCCTTTCTCTTGTCTCTCCATAAAAGGAGGAGTCACTGGAAGCATTCAGCGGTTGTTCCGAGAAATGTCTTCCCGTGTAGTCTGCTGTCGACCAGTGTAGAATGTCAGAGTGTCTATACCTTCCTTTTATCTTTTGTGGAGCTGCATGTCCAAGTATATTGTGTTTAGGAGTTGCGTCTCCAATCCTTTATGAACTTATATTATGAAACGTTTTACCTCGCACGCATAAATGTTAATAGCGTTTATATTCATGTCTTGCGAAAAGGAAAATTTACCCCATCTTAAATGTTTTTAATTAACCCGTTTTTCGGCCTTAAAGTTTTATAAAATGTCCGTAAATGTAATGCCCCCGGAAAGGGTGTTACATTAGTGGTATCAGAGCTGGCTGAGTCTTTTCGGGCTTAGGGTTTGGTCTATCATCGTTTGTGTTGTGTTTTCTCTGTGTGTTCTCTGTTTGTATTATGTGTTATTGTTTCCGAGAGGAGAAAATGTTGGAAAGGATGATGACTTCGGTCTTTACTTTTGTGTTGTTTGTTCTCTATGATATTGTTTCCGAAAGGAGACAATCTTGGAAAGGATGATGACTTCGGTTTATTCTTTTTTTTTTGTTTTCTCTGTGTTTGTGTTTCCAGAAGGAAGGCAACAATTGGTTGTTATTTTCTACCTTATCATTTCTGAGAGGAAATGATATTGGACGGAATAATGATGCTCTTGCTTTCTTTTATGTGTACTTGTTCTGAGTTTGATGTTGTTGCTTGTAGAGTCCTTCGGAACAAGTTGATGAATGAGTGTCTTCCGACGAGGGCAAGGCACGTTGAAAGAAGTGGAGTTTCTACATCTATGTCAAGGAGGAATGTCCATCGAGGAGTATGATGATCGCTTTGAGTCCCCATCAAAGTGTTTGAGGTATCTCCAAGTTCATCCCGATGAGGAGTGGAAGTGAATAAAGTTCGAATAAGGTTTGCAGAACGTGATTCAAAGAGCAGTGCTACCTTAAGGGTCAGAGCGTTTTCAATTTTGATGGACGAGTGCTTCCTAACCGAAGATCTGGTGAAGACTCGCGAAGAGAGACAACATCATCTTGGATCGTCTATGTTCACAAAGGGCAACAACAACACCAGGTTCCAACAGGAACTATATGCAAGAACACCGAGAAACCGGTCGCATCTGTAACACCCTCCTCGGGTGCTACGTACTCGAACTCAAAATGCGGAAAATATCAAGAAAATAAAACGCTGGTTGATTTCGGAAAATAATTTAATTATTTAGCTACATTCAAAAACGCGGTTTCTAAAAATTTTCTGCATGCATAGGCAAAACAAACTCCAGACGAAGAAATAAACTTCATAACACACGCTAATATTTAAGGTGCATAAAACATAAACATAGGTTCAGGTCTAAAATATATCCTATTACAGACTTAAGAACATAAATCCAACATACATGTAGTAGAATATATAAAACTGCTTCAAAAATAAAAGACTCCTAAGCTGGTCGGCTAAAAGTAGCCCTTGGGATACAACCCAAAGTCAACTTCTTCAACATGCTCCGTCATCCGAGTCCTCACGTGCCCGCGGGGACCTATTGATAACTCTTGTTATGAAGAGTTATTTATACCTTCTTGGCTTGTGTTTTTGTGGTCTTTGAGTATTTTGAGTTTATGTTTTTAGTATTTTAGTGTGATTTTGTGTAAAGGGTGTTTGATAAGAGTCTTTTGTGAGTTTTAATGTTTTGGTGTCGTGTAGAACTGTTTTTGGTAATTAATTGAGAGTTTCTGTGTAGGGCAGTTTTTGGAGAATCAAGTGCTGAACTGGAGACGTTGCTCTGGGATTTGCTGTAGCAATTGTAGCTGAAGCTGACGGTGAACAAGGACAAAGGCTTAAAACATTCTCTTACACATTGAGTTGTCCTTAGCTGATGAGGACAGTGTCCTACACGTAGGTTGGTGTTTGGTGCATTAAAGTCAGGGAACTGGGCCAAGGACACTTGTCCTAATCAGTTTATAGACCAAAAAGGATGAGAGAGGAAAGGGCCTTGAGACAGGCTGGAAAAAGAACCCTAAAAGGGTGACAACAAGGGGGGAGACGGAGCAGAATCTTCCTTACTGGAGCAAGGACAGAGCTACGCCCCTTTCTCTCTCTCCTCTCTTGCAATGGCTTCTTCTTCCATTTCTTATTTTTCTCTTTGTTTCTGTAAGCTCAATATGAGCTAAACCTGTTATAGCTATGGGATGTTGAACTTGTAATGGATTTCTAGTGAATGTTATGTTATGCTTTGATATTGCATTTTCTATAAATCTGATTTGGTTGTGTTTTAATTGAGCTTGATCACCTTAGTTAAAACTTGAGCTCACGGCTGCTTAGAAAAGCTAAGTGTATCAAAACTGTTTTATAGATAAGAGTAAAATCATTAATTGGAAAATTATGATGAAGAGTGATTTAGGAATGAACATTCTCACTCTTAGGCTAGCTGGAACGAGCTTAAGTGAGGCGTGAATGTAACTAATATGGACCTAGGAATAGGAGACGTTTAGTGAAGTTCATCTCAGAACTGTTGGCAAACAAACTTTCATTTCCTGGAGCCAAATTGTGTAGCATTGCAAACGCATAACTGAGCTAGACTGAAGTTGCAAGGGATACTTCCCCGTAGCTGTTTTACCCATTCTGTTAACAAATCCGTTTTTATTGCTCTAGCATTTATTTTCACCAAAACTGTCCTGGATACACACACACAAATTATTTGTTACTCTTTGTTAATCTTGATTAATAGAACCATTAACTCAAACTTGTTACTTGAATCACCATATAATCCTCGTGGGAACGATCTCTCTTACACTTTATTACTTGTTAAACGATTGTGTATACTTGCACAAGCTCATCAACCATTTTTATAGCAACAAGTTTTTGGCGCCGTTGCCGGGGATTAGTAATGGTGTTTAATTAACAAGTTTTAAATTGATAGTTCTATTAGTTGAGACTACTGATCTGTGGAGTGTTTTGCTATAGCAACAGGTACTTTACTCTGTATGCGTAGGCATAGCGCTCCTGAGTTCCACCTAGACCCAGAAATTGAAAGAACATTCAGAAGGTTGAACAGGCAGAACCAGGGCTTAGTCGAGTTGGGGAGATTGGTTCCTGATACCCCTGACTACTCCTCCGCTGCCACTAGTTCTAACAACTCTGAAATGGGTGATGAACCTAATAGCATGGCTTTAGCCAATGATAGAACCAGTTCTATCAGAGGTTATGCCCTGTTTGATCCGGCAACAATGAACACAGGCATAGTGGTGCCCGAAATAACAGCTGGGCATTTTGAGTTCAAGCCTGTTATGTTCCAGATGCTGCAAGCAATTGGGCAGTACAGTGGTGCTGTAACCGAGGACCCTCATTTGCACCTGAAGCAGTTCCTAACTGTGGCTAATAATTTCAGAAATCCAGGAGTCACTGACGATTCCTTCAGATTAGGACTGTTCCCATTTTCTTTGGCTGGCAAGGCTAAGAAGTGGTTAAATTCTATGGAACCTAACTCTGTTAATACATGGAATAGGATGGCTGAGAAGTTTTTGACCAAATTCTTTCCTCCCATGAAGAATGCGAAGCTGAGAAATGATATAACCTCCTTCAAGCAACTTGATGATGAGCCTTTATATGAAGCATGGGAGAGATTTAAGGAGCTTTTAAAGAGATGCCCCCATCACAGCATTCCAATATGCATTCAGATGGAGCACTTTTACAATGGAGTGTTGCCATCTGCAAGAATGATGCTTGATGCCTCTGCAGGAGGCACTCTTCTTAACAAGTCCTATAATGAAGCATATGAATTGATTGAAAGCATTGCTGCTAACAGTTATCAGTGGCCTACTGCTAGGCTGACCTCTGGAAAAAGCACAACTGCTGCAGGAATGCATGAGGTGAGTGGCGTTACAGCACTTACTGCTCAGTTGGCTTCCTTAACTAACATGGTGAAAAACCTAGCGATTACAAACAAGAATAACTAGACATCTCAAGCAGCTGTAACTGAAGCAGTGGTAAATGAACAAAAGGTGCACCAAGCTGAAACTGTTTCTTGTGTGTATTGTGGAGGAGAACATTTGTTTGAAGACTGTTTCAGCAATCCTGCATCTACTAATTATGTTAACTACAGGGACAACAAGGGAGATAAACCCTATTTCAATACCTACAATCCAGGGAACAGGCAACCTCAAAATTTTTCGTGGAATAACAATGCTAATGCTCCGCCATGGAACTCAAACTTTCCTGCCCGGTCCACAACTGCTCCCTCTGGATTCACAAGTCAGCAACCAAGGCCACAACAGCAAGCACAACCGGCAACTCAAGAAATGTCCCTGGAAGCTGTCTTAAAAGCATTCATGTCAGAAACTAAGGCACAGTTCCAGAATCAAGGAGTATCCATGAGGAACCTTGAGAATCAGGTAGGCCAGCTGGCCAATGCACTGAACAGCAGACCCAGTGCAGTGGATCTCTGCCATCTTCTACTGAAATTCCTTCATCCTCAAACCCTCTTGGTAAGGATCACTGCAAAGCAATACAATTGAGAAGTGGAACTGAGTTACCAGCCATGGTAGAGAAAAAGAGCAAAGTGCAAATTGAAGACACTGAGACTATTCCAGCAACTGGTGAAAATGTTGAGAAAACAACTGAGAGAACTGCTAAGAAGCCTGAGGATGTTCCAGAACCTGAACCCTTGCCTAAATTTAGTCCAAAAAGACCACTTCCCCCTTTTCCTCAAAGGTTGAGGAAAGTACAACAAGACAAGCAGTTTAGCAAGTTCATGGAGATTCTAAAGCAGTTGCACATCAATATACCTTTGGTTGAAGCTTTGCAGCAGATGCCTAACTATACCAAGTTCATGAAAGATGTGTTAACAAAGAGGAGAAGGCTGGGGGAGTTTGAAACAGTTGCCATGATAAAGGAACGCAGCCTGATGCTCCAAGCCAAAGTACCTTCCAAGTTGAAAGACCCGGGAAGTTTCACCATTCCCTGTTCTATTGGAGATACCTACTGTGGCAGAGCACTGTGTGATTTAGGTGCTAGCATCAACTTAATGCCTATGTCGATTTTTAAACAATTGGGCATTGGGGATGCCAAGCCTACCACTGTGACACTTCAACTAGCAGACAGGTCTATTGCATATCCAGAAGGAAAGATCGATGATGTACTGATAAAAGTAGATAAATTTGTGTTCCCAGTGGACTTTATTATTTTAGACTGTGAAGCAGATAGGAAAGTTCCTATTATTCTGGGTAGGCCCTTCCTTGCTACAGGAAGAACTCTCATTGATGTACAAAAGGGAGAGTTGACCATGAGGGTTAATGATCAACATGTGACTTTCAATGTGTTCAATGCCTTAAGGTATCCTGAAGAAGGAGTGGAAGAATGTTCGTTTGTGCAGTCATTCGATGATCTGTTGCAACGACAGTTCCTGATAGGAAGAACAGAATTGAGTGATGATGAGTATGAATCAGGTACTGATGATCCCTTGATGGAAGAACTTTCTGAAATAAAGGATTGCACTGCAAGGCAACCTATGTGGGCTAGAAAATTTGAATCATTGGAAGTCACTGATGAGACTTTCAAGGACAACATACCTTCAGTTGTGAAGCCACCTGTTTTGGAGCTTAAACAGCTCCCAGCTCATTTGAAATATGTTTATTTGGGAGCTATGGAAACCTTGCCTGTGATTATTTCATCTTTTCTAACTACTAATCAAGAGAACAGTTTGATAGAAACCTTGAGACGACACAAGAAAGCAATCGGTTGGCAAATGGCAGATATCAAAGGCATTAGTCCTACTGTGTGTATGCATCGAATATTGCTAGAGCCTGAAGCCAAGAATAGTGTAGAAAGCCAGAGGAGACTGAATCCTATCATGAAGGATGTGGTAAAGAAGGAGGTCATCAAATGGCTGGATGCTGGGATTATATATCCCATCTCTGACAGTGTGTAGGTAAGTCCAATCCAGTGTGTACCAAAGAAAGGGGGAATAACAGTTGTGGCTAACAAGAAAAATGAACTAATCCCCACCAAAACAGTCACAGGATGGAGGATTTGTATGGATTATAGAAAATTGAATAAATCCACCAGAAAAGATCACTTTCCCTTGCCCTTTATTGATCAAATGTTGGATAGACTTTCTGGGAAAGAGTTCTACTGCTTTTTGGATGGATACTCGGGTTACAATCAAATTGCTGTAGCACCCGAAGATCAAGAAAAGACTGCCTTTACTTGTCCCTATGGCACTTTTGCCTTCCGAAGGATGCCTTTTGGCCTCTGTAATGCCCCAGCAACGTTCCAACGATGCATGATGGCCATATTCTCGGATGTTATTGAAAAATCTATGGAAATTTTTATGGATGACTTCTCAGTGTTTGGAGAGTCATTCCAGGAATACCTTGAAAATCTGGAACAGGTCTTGGATCGTTGTGAGGAAACTAATTTGGTGTTAAACTGGGAAAAATGTCACTTTATGGTTCAGGAAGGAATTGTGTTAGGTCACAAGGTGTCTAAGAAGGGTATGGAGGTAGACCAAGCCAAAATAGAGGTCATTGAAAAGCTGCCACCACCTACCTCAGTTAAAGGAGTGAGAAGTTTCTTAGGACATGCTGGTTTCTATAGAAGATTCATTAAGGATTTCTCCAAAATCTCCAAGCCTCTATGCCAGTTGCTAGAGCATGATAGAATCTTTGATTTTGCTCCAACCTGTTTGGAAGCATTTGAAATTCTGAAGAAGGCCCTCATTACTGCACCGGTCATAACTGCTCCCGATTGGTCTATGCCATTTGAGTTGATGTGTGATGCTATTGATTTCGCAGTGGGAGCAGTTCTGGGCCAAAGGAAGGATAAGGTGTTTCACTCTATATATTATGCCAGCAAAACATTGGTCGAAGCTCAATTGAACTATACCACTACAGAGAAAGAGTTGTTGGCTGTTGTGTTTGCCTTTGACAAGTTCAGGCCCTACCTTGTTGGAACAAAGGTGATTGTCTATACTGATCATGCTGCCATCAAATACTTAATTACCAAGAAAGATGCAAAGCCAAGACTGATTAGGTGGGTGCTCTTGTTGCAAGAGTTCGACTTGGAAATTAGGGATAAGAAGGGAGTTGAGAATCAGGTGGCAGACCATTGGTCAAGACTGTCTAAGGGGAATGAAGCCACAAAGAATTCTGAGATCAAAGAACTGTTCCCTGATGAGCAGTTGCTGTCCATGGAAGATGCTGAAACACCATGGTATGCTGACCTGGTGAACTACCTGGCCAGTGGAATTGTCCCTACAGATTTCAGTCCACAACAAAGAAAAAGGTTCTTCCATCAGGCAAAGCAGTTCTGCTGGGACGAGCCATACTTGTATAAGCACTGTGCTGACAATTTGCTTAGAAGGTGTGTAGCAGAAACAGAAGTCCCGGCTATTCTCTTACATTGTCATTCATCCCCATGTGGGGGACATTTTGGAGGAATGAGGACGACTGCCAAAGTCCTCCGGGCTGGGTACTTTTGGCCTACATTATTTAAAGATGCCTACTGTTTTGCCAAGGGCTGCGACAGATGCCAAAGGGTGGGAAATATTTTAGATAGACACGAGATGCCCCTCAATTCCATCTTGGAAGTAGAGTTGTTTGATGTGTGGGGCATAGACTTCATGGGTCCCTTCCCCGCTTCCTTTGGAAATTTATATATTCTGGTGGCTGTAGACTACGTGTCAAAATGGGTGGAAGCTGTAGCTCTCCCTACAAATGATGCTAGATCTGTTGTGAAGTTTGTTCAAAAGCATATTTTTACAAGATTTGGCACACCAAGGGCATTTATCAGTGATGAAGGTACACACTTCTGCAACAAGCTCTTTGATAGAGTCCTCACAAAATATGGGGTGAGACATAAAGTGGCTACAGCATACCATCCGCAGACAAATGGGCAGGCAGAGCTGTCCAATAGGGAAATAAAAAGAATTCTGGAAAAAGTGGTGAATCCAACTAGAAAAGATTGGTCCCTGCACTTGGAAGATGCTCTTTGGGCATATAGGACTGCCTATAAGACCCCCTTAGGAATGTCACCCTATAGGTTGGTCTATGGAAAGGCATGCCATTTGCCCATTGAGTTGTAGCATAAAGCCTTCTGGGCAGTAAAAAAAACTAAATCTTGAGCTAGCCCAGGCTGGGGCAGCTCGAATGCTGCAGCTCAATGAGCTTGAAGAACATAGGATGTTTTCGTATGAGGGGGCAGAACTCTACAAGGCCAAGACAAAAGCTTGGCATGATCGAAAGATCCAGAAGAGAGACTTTGCACCAGGAGAGCAAGTATTGCTCTTTAATTCCAGACTGAAGCTGTTTCCAGGAAAACTCAAATCTAGATGGTCTGGACCCTCCACAATAGTTCATGCCCACTCTCATGGGGCCATGGAACTGCTTGACGCAGCCTCTGGTAGGACCTTCAAGGTAAACGGGCAAAGGGTCAAACATTACTGGGGTGAGCCATTTGCTAAGGCACAGGCCACCACAGTAATGGCTGATCCTTGAATGTTCAACATCCACTGAGTTAGGCTGAGGACTTATAAACCAAGCGCTACTAGGAGGCAGCCCAGCAATTTTTATTTTATTTTCTTTAATTTTAGATGTTATTTTGCTTTTGTTTTTTTTTTTTTTTTCGTTTTCTTTAGCACTAACTAAGTAAGCAGAACACAAAGAAATTGGAGATGTGGCTGAAGGTGGTAAAACTGTCTCGGTGGTTCCGTGATTGTATATTGGGTTGAAAAAGGTTGGGGGCCCATGTAGCTGATTCGGGATTGTGTTGGGTTTTGGGGGAAGAAGTCATGTCAAGCTCAAACCAGGTACAACAAATCCAAAAAGGTTAGAGGGGAACCCTCAGACCACTAATTCTCCCTTGGTATCCGCGCCTCTCCCTAGCCACACACTCCCAACCACCCGCATCAATCACCACACTCTCCCCTCAAATCTCTTCATAAAGCCCCCACCTTCCCCTTCCTTCCCACACGCAACCCACTGCCTCCACCACCCGAACCCTAACGCCTTCAGTCCTCCCCCAAATCTCTTATTTTTCCCTACCTTCATCTCTTCCCCTCATCTTCGCCCAACCATGCCTCGCATCAAGCATACCGCTGTGAAGAAGAGCAAACCCACCGCAAGTGATGAGTCTGAGGGGTATGAAGTGTTTGTTGATGCCGAAGCTGCAGCTCGGTACATTAATGTTACTGCGCTCAGAGAACCTCATGCAGAGAAAGGTTTCACCATCTCCACCAAGGCTTCTTATAGCCTCCCTGCCGAAATTGCTGTAGTGATTGACCAGCACAAGTGGAAACATTTTACTGGCCACCCAACTGGGTTCTGCACATCTTTTGTTCGCGAGTTCTATGCGAACATTGGAGGTGCCGAACAAACCCACTCCATGGTAAGAGGGTGCAAGGTCAGTTTCTCTGCTAAGACCATCAACTTAAAGCTGAACCTGGCTGAAGAGGACGATGAGTACCAACCTTTACTGACAAAGGCCACTGTAAAGCAACTAACTGATATGAAGAATGCTGTGACGGTCCCAGGGACGAAATGGCTCCCAACTTCCGGAAACCAGCTGAAAATAGCAAGGTCTACGTTGCAACCTTTTGCCAAGGTTTGGTATCACTTCCTTAGGCATAAGCTCTCCCCCACTGCGCACACGGAAACTGTTAAGAAGGAACGTTTGGTGCTCCTTTACTGCATAATGGGGGGAAAGAAAATAAAATGTGGGGAGGTTGATCCAGCAGGAGATCTCCACTTGTGCCACGAGCACGAAAGGCCAATTGGTTTTCCCCTGCTTTATCATTGACCTATGCAAGCGATGTGGCATCGAGCTTCGAAAAGGGGAAGTGGAGGAGAGAAACGCAGGAAGCATTGATATTGCCTTAATCAATCGATTCATATCCAACTCGGCTAAAGCAAGCCAGGCCAAAGACCAAGAGCGGATTATGGAACCAGGGGAGCCTTCAAAGCAGCAGGACCGCTCTGCAGGGCTAGAACAAAAGGTGGAATCACTGACTCAAATGCTGCAGCAACAAATGCTACAGCAGCAGTTATATTGGCAATTTGCCCTGGATCAGTTTAAATGGCAGCAACGGGTGCTGGAGCTTAACAAATGGAAGAAGGTGCACCCTATTCCACAGTTTCCACTAAATATTCTACCTGATCTACATCACACCCCTGGGCAGCATAATAGTCCAAGTGCCACAGCAGTCCCGGATGACTCGGACTCTTCTGACTGGATGCCACCAGCTCCTTCACAATAGCAACAACCCACTACCACCACTGAAGAAATCAGCCGTAACACGAGAAAGAGAAGTGCAAGCCCCTTGCCGGACTTGGGGGCTGAGACTGAAGCAGAGCCTGAAGAAACTGAGCCCGAAGCAACAACAACCCTTACCCCCTCTCGCACTCCTAAGAAGAAAATTCCAGCCACCCCTCTTCGAGATGTGATCACCAAAATAGCCGCTGATTACCCTGCCTCTGATGAGGATGAGGAGGACAATGTACCTCTTGCCACAAGAAAGAATAGGCTGCCTGAACAAAGTGCTGTCAAGGGCAAGGGTCACCAGCCGTCTACGGCAGAGAGTGAGGGGGCAGAGGGAAGTGCAGAGGATACAGTAGCCTCAGCCACTGATGAAGAAAACCAAGAAGACTTGGTTTTTGTGAAAGAAGTGGGGACTTCAACCCCCACAAGCAAGAAGACCACTACTGCAACAGGGAGCAGGAAGAGCTCCCGCATCAGGAAGTTGAGCACTTGAGCACATCACAGCCGGTTGCTGCACTCTGTTGCAGCAACCCTATCAGGAGTTTCCTTGTTTCCCTTTTTTTTGGTTATTTCTTCTGGTTTGTGGTTTAAGTTGTTGTTGCTGTTTTATTTTGTTCAACTTGTAGCATGAAGTTGCCATTTTCGTCAGCTTAACATCCTGTATGTTTTACTCCACCCTGTGCTCAACCATCCCCATCCTGGGGTTTTGCTTAATGCAGCTTGTCTGTTTTAATATTTCACTAGTGCATCTCTATGGCAATTTTGGCTTCATTGTTGTCTTTCTAGCTTGTATGCTTGGATGTAATTGTTTGACACTCGCGGCACATGCTTTAGCAATTCTGATCTACCTTGTGAGCTTTTGGGCCCAAACAGATTCATCCTTCTTTCTCTGTGAATACCATTCTTATGCATAATTCTCTGATTTTGCCTTGCTGCTTTCATACGTGTACACATCTCTGCTGCACACACATTTGCTAGAGGCACATTTTGTTTCTTGAGCCTAGTCTTGCCTACATAGCCTACCCTTGGATCCTACCTTTGTGTGAACCACTTTGAGCCTGCAAGCCCTTTGTTTCTAATAGCCCACATTATAAGCCATATCCTGAAAAACCAATGTCCTAACTAGTTGGAGTGGCTGGTGTGCTTCCTGTGTTTACATGTTGTAACATAAGTTTGGGGGTGCTCGAGGGCTAGCACAGTTTTCAGTTTGGGGGTGCCATGCAGCTGTTATGTGACAGAATATCAGAAATTAAACTGTTGCCGGTAAAAAGCAATGGTTTGTTGTTAAAAAAAAAAAAAAACAGCAGAGCAGTTGCAAGGAAAAATGCTAAAATGTTGCAACAACTGCTCTGAGGGTACAAAGGAGGAAACCGAATTCAAAGAGGTGTAAAAAAGGAAAGGAATCAAACAAAATGAAAAAGATCAAAAAGTCCTCCCTAACTTGTATGCGCTGGGCCATGAAAGAAATAGTTGTGAAGCTAAAAGAGGAAGCATACCTAAGCTCCATCTAGTGTAGCCACCTTCCTAGAACTGTTCCTACCTGAACCCAAGCCCCATTGCAACCAAATAAAGTCCTCTAGCAATGTGCAATTTTGATTGTGAGTGGTGTGTTTGGAAGCTTGTCAAGGTCGTGTTTGAGTATGCATTTGAATGATGATTGAGAGTACCTATCTTAGCTTGAGAAGAGAGGAAGAATACACTGTTATGAGAGTTTAGTGCTGTAGCATGTTACTGAGAGTTGAAAATGAGGACAGCCATGAATGCTTGCTTGATTGAACGTCATGATTGTTGATGCATTGTCATGTATGCCTTATGAAGAAATTGGATTTCAAAGAAGAAAGTTTTGTGTTTGAGCTAATTTGAGCACATGTGTCGAGGTTTAGAAAAATTTGTGTCTTTTCTTTTTAGTTTCTTTTGTTTCCCTTACTTGAGGACAAGCAATGATTCAAGTTTGGGGGTGTGATAACTCTTGTTATGAAGAGTTATTTATACCTTTTTGGCTTGTGTTTTTGTGGTCTTTGAGTATTTTGAGTTTATGTTTTTTAGTATTTTAGTGTGATTTTGTGTAAAGGGTGTTTTATAAGAGTCTTTTGTGAGTTTTAATGTTTTGGTGTCGTTTAGAACTGTTTTTGGTAATTAATTGAGAGTTTCTGTGCAGGGCAGTTTTTGGAGAATCAGGTGCTGAACTGGAGACGTTGCTCTGGGATTTGCTGTAGCAATTGTAGCTGAAGCTGACGGTGCACAAGGACAAAGGCTCAAAACATTCTCTTACACATTGAGTTGTCCTTAGCTGATGAGGACAGTGTCCTACACGTGGGGTTGGTGTTTGGTGCATTAAAGTCAGGGAACTGGGCCAAGGACACTTGTCCTAATCAGTTTATAGCCCAAAAAGGATGAGAGAGGAAAGGGCCTTGAGACAGGCTGGAAAAAGAACCCTAAAAGGGGGACAACAAGGGGGGAGACGGAGCAGAATCTTCCTTACTGGAGCAAGGACAGAGCTGCGCCCCTTTCTCTCTCTCCTCTCTTGTAATGGCTTCTTCTTCCATTTCTTATTTTTCTCTTTGTTTCTGTAAGCTCAATATGAGCTAAACCTGTTGTAGCTATGGGATGTTGAACTTGTAATGGATTTCTAGTGAATGTTATGTTATGCTTTGCTATTGCATTTTCTATAAATCTGATTTGGTTGTGTTTTAATTGAGCTTGATCACCTTAGTTAAAACTTGAGCTCACGGCTGCTTGGAAAAGCTAAGTGTAGCAGAACTGTTTTATAGATAAGAGTAAAATCATTAATTGGAAAATTATGATGAAGAGTGATTTAGGAATGAACATTCTAACTCTTAGGCTAGCTGGAACGAGCTTAAGTGAGGCGTGAATGTAACTAATATGGACCTAGGAATAGGAGACGTTTAGTGAAGTTCATCTCAGAACTGTTGGCAAACAAACTTTCATTTCCTGGAGCCAAATTGCCGTAGCATTGCAAATGCATAACTGAGCTAGACTGAAGTTGCAAGGGATACTTCCCCGTAGCTGTTTTACCCATTCTGTTAACAAATCCGTTTTTATTGCTCTAGCATTTATTTTCACCAAAATTGTCCTAGATACACACACACAAATTATTTGTTACTCTTTGTTAATCTTGATTAATAGAACCATTAACTCAAACTTGTTACTTGAATCACCATATAATCCTCGTGGGAACGATCTCTCTTACACTTTATTACTTGTTAAACGATTGTGTATACTTGCACAAGCTCGTCAACCATTTTTATAGCAACACCTATGAACAACATCTGTACATGTGTTCCAAAAACACAACAGGGTGTCCAACATGTAAGGCAAAAGTGAGATACTCATATAAAGTTTATCACGATAGCCGCACAGGCGACAAACAGCATAAACATTCGCAGATAAATACAGTTATAAGAACAGTTAACTATATAAGACAATATAATATCTCAAACACCATCATGAGTTATAATAATGCATGAGACTTCAATATCATCTTTCTAATTCATGTACTCCGAAGATTCTAACTTCCCAACATCGAGCGATAGGCCGTAGTAACACCTGTAACAAAACTGTCCTCATGATTCGGCCTCTCAATTTAGGTCCGAACTCCAATTATTCCAGGGTACCACGTCTCACCATATCATGAATAGTCCAGTCCCTGATCGAGTTCATTCGTGCTGGGTAGCCGACTTACCACAGCACGGGGTCGCGAGGCCACCGGCCACTTGTGGAGTCTCGACACACAGAATGCCCCTATAGACCTAGTGGTCTTAACTGGTTCCATTCTCAACTACGAAAGTTATAGCTCGGTTTCAAATGGCTCGTCTGCCGGTTCATACATGTACACAGAAAGTTTTTTGTTTTCTTTTTCGTTCATTCTTTCAATTGTCGAGACATAAAGTCCACGACTCGTTTCAAAAGGCATTAAGCCCATTCAAATAAAAAACACAGGACACGAAGTCCGAGAGCTCAATCCACAAAACGCTAGCCCGACGTTTGGTCACTAGGTTTGGGTTCATCTCAAAGGTTCATCATTTTTCTTTTTCGGTCAAACTTTCTCAAAAAAACTTTGGAAAACAAAACTCAACTTTGTTTTCTTGAAACAAAACATTTCTTGATCAAGGAGAACATTTTTTCGGGAAAAACACTTTCTTGAAAACAAAACCCTTTTTCTAAGGTTTCACGCCTTTTTAAAACGTTTTTCGGAAACAAAACTTGTTTTGCACGACTTTCCACAAAACCACTTTTTCTTTTCAAAAGGACATCACTTTTTTCAAAAAAGAAAATAACTTTTCTTGAAAAGGCAATACGTTTTCCAAAAACCAATTTTTGATTTCAAAACGAGTTTTTTAAACTTTTATTTCGAATTTTGAGTCTTTTAATAATTATCGAGACGTAGCTAGTCCTATGCTCATCCAGGATATAAATATATGTATATATGTATTAAACAGTCCATAATCACAATAATATTCATCAAAGGCATCCATGCCACAAATCTAAATCAAATACTCAAAGTACAAACTCCATCAAGTACCTAAGTCAACCATTCACAACTACCAATCATCAATTAACCACACTACTTCTCATATAAGAAGTCATATACCATGCAACTATCAAACTCAAGTGATTACCTCCCTTTACCTCACAAAGTGCTTAGTCCAAACTCGAACGATTCTCGGCTCCGACTTCGATTTCGTCCGCGTCGCCGAAGACAATCAAACACAATTCAATTCAAACAACCAATCAACATCAATATACAACATCAATACATAAATTTTCTTCCCCTAAAAGGTCTAAGGTTCGGCCATGAAAGGATAAAAAGGCTAGGGATCTCATTTGATTCCAAACTTTTGGATGGTTGGTTCATGAACATAGTTAACACTACTACAAGTCTTAACACTCAAAAATGTGAAAAAAAAAAAACTCAAGGTTTTGTCACATGAAGGTTTCGGCCATTTAGGGCAAAAGAGGTTACAAATTGATTTGGTTTTTCATCACTTGGATTCAAGGATAATAGGAAAGCTAAGGATGGAATCAAGAGTTAGAAAACAAAAATTTGATCAAAAACACTATTCACTAATGAACATAGGGTTCAGCCATATTGGGGGTTATGAGCTAGGATGAGAATTGAATCATGAGCTCTTGGGTTTAGGTAGAGAATCATGAAGTGAGTTCAAAGAAATTGGTTTCCCATTAAAAGGATTTTTCTACAATTTCCTATGGATTTTCAAAGATTCGGATCTCAAAATGGGTTTTCATGAAAATGGATTTTGATCATGAGATTGAGAGATTCAACAAACTAGGAGATCATAGAAGTGATCTTACCTAAGAATGGATGAAGATTGATCAAAGATTCAAGGATTTCTCAAGGTAATAATGGTGGTTTCTCTCAAAGGAAGAAGATGAAGTTCTTGGTTCTCTTTGGGTGGCTGGGCTGCGTGAATGAGGCTGAGGAGGGGCTGTTCCAGCCTTCTAATAAGTCATTTAAGGGCAAAAAGGTCATTTGGTTCAAGGGTAAAATGGTAAAAGGCGAAAAAGGTTAAGTTAGGGGTATTTTGGTAATTTCGCATCCTGATATTCCCGATCGTCATAACGACTCTGGCATGCTCTTCCAAGTGATTTGACATGATGTGATATCAAGATTATCCGTTGTTGGGTCCTGGTAAGTCTATACGCGGCTTCGTTCCTCACCCGATTGAGGATTTCGCTTGAACGAAGGTCAGGAAGTTATTTTTTTGAAATTTTTGTGAAATTTAACCAAAACGTAGAGAATCAAATTCGAAGACTTACTGTCTTGTTCACGGGTCCATCTGAGGTCTCCTGAGCAGTAAAATCATACTGTCAGTGTAAAAACGCAGACCGGACTCCGTTTGAGTTTTCGACTCAAAACTTAATCGTAGCTTCCTACGATATCGTTGAGCATGACTATGGTCTCGGAATATTTTATTTCCATTCCGAAGACCTCGAATAAAATATAAGTTCATAAATACTGTATAATTAGGAAAAACTTGAAAATCGGGGTGTTACAGCATCAACAACAATCTTACAAAGGGAATAGCAAGGGAACTCGTCAGTTCGTAGTACCTCCGAGATGGTGCAAGAAGCATGGTAGAGGCCAAGCAACCAGAGGCTGCAACTCAAAGGAAGTCGTTTGTTTTCGAGGTGGAAGACCTTGTCACATCATACGTGTTTGCGAGTAGCAACCTTCCAGAGGGATTAGTAAGTCTAGTCAATCAATGACTTCAACGCCACGATGCAGGAAATGCGGGGAGGACCACGAAACAAAGTGCTACACCAATCGAACGCGTCATCTGTTTCAAGAGTGAAAAACCGAGGCATGTTTCTAGAGCCTATGATCAACTCAAGATGGAGTCGGTGACCTACGAGGTACAAACCGCCATGCAATCAGCAAGGGTAAAAGTCAACATGACGGGTAAAAATGAAGCCTCATGGTCTGATGATCAAGTCTAGGAAGATGGTACCTTAACGGATGAACCTTTAACTATACTGTTGGATTCAAACACCATCCATTCCTTTACTACTTTTAAGGGAATCCTTCAGGATCACTTGTTTCCTCTTCTACCCTTTTGATTTGACTACCTTTGATTCAGACTCGTTTCATTTCTATTGTCTATGACAAGATGAAAACTTTTGTAATGCTTATGTCTTCATTGTACTCTTGATTTGGATTGATCTGAATTGATTTATGTTGATTTGATTTCATCATTTCTACTTCTATGGTCTATATTTTTGCGTGAACCAATTGAAATTTCAAGTTTCTTCATTACCTTCTCATTTGACTATTTTAGTCATTTGATGAACCGATCATTTGATCAAGATTGTTTGGGTTCTCAGTTATTGTTAAGAACTAAGACTTTTAATAACTCGATTCGTTAGTTCCTTCCACAAATGAATATAATTCTGAAAGTGGATTGATTACCTTCTAATCATATCCTATTGGCCTTCGCAGGCAAGAATTTAAGAATTTCTTGGAAACTGAAAATTTCTAGCTACTTGTTTCCTTGCCAATCAAATAAGAGCTACTTTGAGTAAAGGAGCTCCCAAATTTTATTGTTACCTTTTAAAATGACCCAGAGTGGATTTGATTTGAATTCTACACTCTCAGAAATGTTTTCCTTGTCCCGAATTGTTTTCTAAAAGGTGTGTCAGGACCACCATCAGAACGGGAGTTACAATTTTTCGATTGATCCAGTATCAGAAATTGTTCAATTCATACGGTATTTATTCTCCCTCACTTTTGAATCTTCGTAATGGATGTCGAGTTTAGAAAATTTACAAGGATTTGCCTAGATGTTCTTTTCCGTGTTGTCAAGTTGATACAGTATATTTAAAAGGGGACATAACCATGAGGTACTTCGTGTCAAGATAAAAGACAGAAGACTAAAGCAGCGGCGGGAGAAAGAGATATCCTTGGTCAAGGTAATCTGGAACGAGACTCTAGGTGATGCCACCTGGGAGTTGAAGGATAGGATGAGGGAACAATTTCCACCTCGTTTCCAAGGTAAATTTTGAGGACGAAATTTGTTTTTGGAGGGTATTGTTGTAACATCCTGAAAATCCTATGTCTGTCTTTTAACTGTTTGTGTGAATAAATTGGAAATTCATATTTGAATTTCAATTACGAGTTTAATAATTATAAAATGTTGTTTTTAGCCTGTTATGCTGTTTTGAGTCGGAACCGGTAAAAATATTATTATTTTAATCTGGACCGCTTTACCTTGGGATGCGTGCCAGGGTCGAGGAAGTAATCTGGCCCGGGGTTGAGGAGTTACTCCGGCCTAGAGTCGGGAGAAGTTTATGAATGTTTTTCACGTTTCACGAGGCGTTGTCACTTTTTGCCAAAATCATGACAACTTGTCAACTATGTCTTCTTTACCTTAAATGGAAAAGCAATTTAACCGTTTATGGTTAATCTTGCTTACTTTTGATGTGTAATCAACAAACAACCATCTCTTTAATCCTAAGCCTTTAGATCTCTTACACCATATTATTTTCCTTTTGAATTAATTTTCTAGCTATTCATGAAGGCTACATGGTTTTGATGGCTTATTAAACACTAAAACACTTCATTATTTCATTCTTACAAGATCATACTCTAGCTTTGTTCAAGAACACAAAAACTCTCTCTTCTCTCTCTTCCTTCCCTCTTCATGGTTTTGGCTGCATAATCATCTACCAAATTTGTTTCTTGATTCTAACTTTGAATCATACATCCTTGTTATCATCTAAACATTTCTTCTTCACAAAGTTCTTTGATTTAAAGACTTTGTTCTTCATCATTCAAGAACATCAAGAACATTCATCATTTTCTTTCTTCTCTCACTAACTCTCTATTCGGTTTCTCTCTCTACCAACACCATCCAAACTTCATTTTTAATTTCTAAAATCATAGATCATCTTGTCTTAGCCTCCTTTACATCTTTGGTGAAGGAAGTTTTTGATTTGGATCAACTTTGTCCTTGAACCTTAAGAACACCAACCTTGTTCATCAAGTCTTCTTCACTAAGTAAGTCTCTAATCTTACTTTTATCTTCATTTCCATTCATTAAGTCATGAAACAACACCTTCTAGTTCATGATTTTCAAATGAAAGTTTAAAACCTTGTGTATTTGGCTAACATAGGTTTGTCCCCTTCTTGTTGTAGATGGTTGGAGTTTTTGCTCATCCTAAAGATCTTCATTAAGGTAATGGAGGTGTGAACCGCATCACACCACATTGGTGGTGGTGAAAATGGTTTGTGGGTTTGGTTTGGGGAAAACCCTAAACCATGGGTTTTGCTACTTTATCTATTTGGTTCTCTATGAGAACAATGTTGTAATAATCATTTATTGCTTGATTTATGTTCATTGATGTGTTTTAATGGTTGAAAATAACTTTTATGTGTGGAAAAATCCTAACCTAGGGTTCCTCCATCTTTTTGCTGAAAAGAGTTTATGAAAATGTGATTTTCGGATCTAACCTTGTGTGAGTCATTTCGGTTTTTCTCTTAACCTGGACATCATATTTGAAAACTTGTTTTTAATCTCTAAACTAGACATCTTGGGTTTCAGTTTCATAACACATTTCATTTAGTTTCATGGATATTTGACCCTTGAAAACCTGTTTCAATCTAAGCAAAATTTCTGTCTTTGATTCTAACTGCAATGGCTTATTTCGTGGAACTGTACTAACTGGGTTATTTTTTGTGAAAATACATTTTATAGTAAAAGATTAGACATTCTGAGATTTTATGTGAGTCCTCATTTTCTCAAATCCGAGTTCATTTGGTCAATCAAATGTTTGTCACAAGTTGTTGCTTGAAATGCTGAAAATTTCTGTATACGGGTTTTGGTGTTGATTTTTGGAATTGTATGTATGGTGTTGGTGTTACTATTTGTGTTTGAGTGTTAGTGTTAAAAATCATTTTGGCATGGTGATAAACCATTCATAGGTTCAAGACCTAAGGATAAGATTTTTGAATGATGAACTTGTTCATGCTTTCAATACTTGATGAAATGACTATATGTTGAGATGATTTTCATGATGCTAGAATGTTTTGGATGACATATATTTTGTTGAAAACTACCATGTGTGGTTCGGCCTTGTTGAGTTAAAAAGGGAAGCCAAAGCTTCTATGTTCAAGTAATGGTGTAATGGGCTTAAATGGTTCCAAGAAGGCAAAAGAAATTAAAAAGACCTACCTTACTTACATGGAGGCATTCGTCCATACCATAGTAATTAGGGCTAGGAACCTAAAATATTGATGTTAAGAGGTTTAATGTGTTTATACTAAAGTATAAAGGAAATAGAAATTAAAAAAGTTTTCAAAGAAATCAAGTTTTGGTTCTAAAGAACCAAGTGTTGGGAAAATGTGTTGGTGTAAGCCCTAGTGGCCAATCTATTTGGAATAGAGCATCATTTGCATCATGACTTTGATCATATATTTGATATATGAATAAGGCATTAATTTATTATGTTATTGGTATTTAGCATAATAAAGTCCTTAGAATAGGCATTTCGTTTAATGGAACATCAAATGTGACTTGATTGTTAGATCCCATTAAACTATTGAACGTTGTTATTAAAATATCCGTAGTCGAGTATTATTGTTAATTAGTACAACAATAATACATAGATACTATTGTGTAAGTATACCGATGACCACATCTCACGGGTCATGTATATGCGATATCAAGTCAACACACAGGTGCAATTATTAGGAGTAATATTTGTACTTGATTAACCCACTATTAGAACGCTGCATAATAGTTATGTAAGTGTCATAAGCGCTTCTCATATCGACAATAGTGAAGTAGTCATTCGACTTGAAGTAACTGTGATCCTTACATGTGGAGTTGTAGGCTTTAATGCTATCAAACGTCATCTGTAACAGGATGATCATAAAGGTAGCTATTGGGCCTGCAATGAAACATGTTGAGGGGTGTGAGTGATGTAGATAGGATTCGTCCCTCCTACATAACAGGAGTAATGTCATGGGCCTCTTGATAGAGTAAGACATGAAATATGCATGGCCACGCAGAAATGGGCCAATATGTGATATTGGGCCTGTTTTTGATTACACGTCTACTCGGAGATCAAGGAATATGTAATTGGACTTAACAAGGGTGACACATATATGCCTTGTGTACAATTATGACGTATGGACGCAGGGACATTTACTTGGGCAGCAGTGATGTGTTTCTAGATACCGCTCACTGCTTGTAATATTAAATGGGATTTAATATTACTGTCAACGTTATGAGAACCTATAGGGTCACACATGTAAGATTAGATTAAAAGGAGCATTGAAAAGAGAGTTGGACTCTCATTTTTCTACTGGGCCTAGCGCATGGTGGATGACGCTTAGGTCAAATGCAGCTCACTAAATCACTTAAGGAGGTGCTACTATAAGTAGACCGCTTAAGGATTTGTGCCGTCATGCGTGACATCACCCTAGCCACACATCAGTGAATAGTGAGTTGCAGGTCTCATTTTTCATAGGTAGCACTGTGAGACGGAGGCCGCTTCTTGTTCGTGATGTTGGACGCTCACGAAGTCTGCTCGTGTTGATACCGTAGAGGCTTCGTTCATGCGGTGCTCATGATAGACAAAGTTTTATCAATGGTCTGCGCTACAAAAGGTAAACACTACAATCATGAGTCATGACCATTCGCTTGGATCTTTTGGTGGGAATTTTTCCGCTGCGTTTTTTGGTTTTGAAATACACAAATTCCCAACAGTGGTATTAGAGCTACTTGCGAAACCATGATTCTTTGTGCATGTTTACATGTTGTTTGTTATAACATGTTTTTATTTTGAAAAGATTTGATCTTTAACATGTTATTTCTGAAAATCGTAAAAGTGTTTTGCGAAAAGAAAAAACAAAATTTTTCTGAAATCCTTGTTTTGATTTGCGACGACAGCAAGTGTTGCTATCATGCGCACCTTATGTCCAGACGCGCCATAATCGATTATGGTGGAACAATAATCGATTACGAGGGTTCAAATGTTGATACCCTAATCGTCGTGGAAGCACGGCAAATTCTGGTCAGAACCGCAACAATCGATTACGTAATCGATTGTATAATTGATTATGCAAAGTGTTTGGATAAACGTTCATATAACAAATTACATAGCAGATTACATAATCGATTATGTAACCGATTATGTAATGGATTATGGTGGTACAGTAATCGATTATGATAGTACAATAATCATTTTCTGAGGAGTCAGAATAGTGTAACACCCCGATTTTTTTACTGCTTTCTAAGATCGGTAAGTTATATAAATGAGTTTATATTTTATCCAAGGTTTTAGAAAATGAATTTGAATCAACTAAGAAATATATATACTCTACATTATCGTAGAGAGTTACGGTTAAATTTTGGGTTGAAAATTCAGACGGAACTTGGTCTGCGTTTTCACTGACAGTAAAATTTTACTGATCAGAAAACCTAATTTTGACTCATGAACGAAACAGTTAGGTTTTAAATCGAATTTCCAACGACTTTGGTCATTTTGAAATTTTTCACTAAAAAGTGAAATAATATAGGTTATTCGAACAAAATCTTAAATCGGGTGAACAACGGAGCTGAATACAGGATTACCGAGACCCGCTAACGGATAAACTTGAGGTCACTTCAATGATAACTCACCTAGGTGAGTTATGCAAGTGACTCACCAAGGTCATAATGGTGTGAGAGTGGAAGGACAATTATGTCCTTAACCATTTAAGTAAATTCCATTTTTGTCCTTAGGTGAAATGGCTCTTTTGCCCCTAAAATGAACAATTTTGGACCTCCAAGTCTTTCAAGCCCCACGCCTACATCACCCACCCAAGGCCATCCTCCCATTTTTTTTCCTTCACAACCTCCATAAACTTCTCAATTTCTCACTTTTCTCAAGTGAAGCTTAGGCCAAAATTTGTGAAGGAAGTGCTTGGATTCTTGCACATTTTCATCATCCAAGAGGTATACCTTCCTCTCCTTGATCCATAAACTCTATGTTCGTCATTCATTTTTTTGATTCAAAGCCATAATCAATATGTTTCAATTCTAGGTTTCTATGTTCAAAAATCTCTAGAAAATCATAGAAAAATCCTTTTAATGTGAAACCAATTTCTATGATCTAGTTTTAACCTCATCTATCACCATCCAAAAGCATGTAATCAAATAACATGTCTAGCTATTTTTTTCTATGAGGGGCCGAAACCACTACCCTTGGAAGTTAAGAGTTATACTTCAAATTTTTGGTATAATGTAACTTGATCTAGTGTTGTGTATGCTTGAGTATCATTCATCCAAGAGTTAGAAATTTTTAGATATCTCTAGCATTTTTAAGTCCCCTTGGCCGAACCTATACCTTCTGATGCAACGAAGTGTAGTTTGTTAATGTTAAAGTTTTGAATTGATTGTGCGAAGGTGGTTATGGTTGAGTAGTTCGAGCGATTAATCGGAGGACTCGCAAATCAAATCGGACGATGTTCATTAAGAGATTTCCCTCCGAGAGGTAAGGGGAGGTGACCTGAGAAACTTAATTTCCGATGGCTATGTACTGTCCTTATGTGTAAACTGTAAATTGCAATGTAATGTCTTGAATTGTGGAGTGATTTATTTTATGCTTTAGTTATTTGGCTTGATTATACTTGATGATGCTTTAGTTGAATCGGTGATTGATGTTGTGCTAAGGAACCTAACAGTGATTAGTGTTCAAAATCATGTAAAGGTAAAAACTTCAAAAAGCTTAAGACATAATATTAAGTGGATAAAAGGTTAAAAGATTTTAAGAAAATATTTGAAGACAAAGTCTCTTGACCATTTTAATTTGGTAAAAAGAAAGTGAAGCATACTTTATTAATGAGATGAAAAGACATAAGAAAAGAAGTTGGTAAAACAATTATAGTTGAAGAGAAGCAAGTTTTAAAAAGAAAAGTTCTTTTAGAAGTCATAAATAGAGTTAAAAGATAAAATGAGGTATTTCAAGTAAAAGGATTTTCAAGGGTCAAGTTTTAGAAACAAGTTGATTTTAATTAGAGAAAAAGAGTTTTCATGAACGCCATTTCAAAAGTTGTATTTTCGGGGAGAGATTTAGAAAATTTAAAGGAGGTATAATTTTAAAGTTTTGATGGTTTACTAAAGTATTTCAAAAGAAAAGTGGTTTTGATAAAGGGTTTAGTCTATGGAAAACCAATCCCGATGACTTTCTTTGTAAGCTTCGGAGATGTGGGTTTTGTTTTTGTATTTCACAAAGATTGGTTAATTTGAAAGTGAACCTCGAAATCGAGACGTCGGGGTTCTAGTGTTCTGCAGAACATGTGGATCGAGGATCTGAGTTAGTAAAATGGTCCTGTAAACTTGTGGACAATTTGTATGCTCTATAATCCAAAACTCGAGACTAGTGCATCGGTTTATGGTTTTGTGATTGAGCTGTTGGACTATGTATCCTTTTTGGTTAATTATCGAAAAGACCTAAGAGTCTAAAAGTTGTGGTGGTTGATAGCCTTGAGCTTCAACAAGGAAATAAATATACGAACCAGAAAAACTCACGAAAACAAAGGTTTTCTCATGGATTTCTTTTTGGCAGACATGCTAGCAAATGGGGGACCTTGATGGCAAGGAACCCTGTGATGTTAAGTCATTGTGTAACATTGAGCTTTGCTAGACAATGGTGTCATACGTATGAAGCATATTGTGCCCTGAGTTGGACAACATAGTATGACCATGTACAATTTGTCAAGTACTGTAATTCCATGTAATCGTGTAATGACATGGTGTTCATGTACCTCTGAATAGCACGAAGGTGCTGGTCATTGTTGCCTGGTGGCCAATATACCTTGAGCCTGATTCGCTCTTTTGAAAGAAGTTGAGATTTCCGGAAATTAAGAATCAAGTACCAGATGATATATGGAAGTGTCATGCACGTATTTTAAAAATGACGATGACTGTTGAGCATGAGACCCTTGCTTCGTCTCTATTTTCATAATATCATGTGTTATACTTATGATGCTTATAAGTTGTATGCATACATGGTTGTCGCATCTTAAGTTCATATATTGGTTTGTCACCCTTGCTCTGTTTCTTGGCTATGTTGTTTCCTTTTGGTATATATTATTATTTGTGTATAGATGGGGCCGGACGAGGAGAATCTTGCCCACTCAGGGGTTCGATCCCTGATTTTTGAGCACCAAGCAGACCTCGCTACTTGGGTTATCCACCCAGGCACAAGTAGCGCGGCATATACCCTTCACGGCAGTGTGGAGAATGGACCGCAGGAGTGGATCCATACTGTGGAGACCATACAGATTTCGCTACCACCGGTTTGGATGATACTTTAGCACCTTGTGGACCAGGGTGCTTTGCAGCACAAGATCCCCGCCGTACAGCCCTTACAGCAGCAGCCACCCTTGACTCCTCCCACTCTGTTTGTTTTGTTTGAGGAGGATCCTCAGGAGGCGCTCGAGTACCATCCTCAGGAGGATGATGGTATTCCGGCTGCAGGAGCCGTGGGAGCCGAGGATGCTAATGGGAATGCACCCTCCCCTGACACTCCTTCTGATGGCGATGCTGGGGACTCTTTTGGGGGACTCCCCAATGGTTTTCAGTAGTTGGACCAGCTTAGGGTTTTTCTTTTGAGGCAGTGATTTTTTGGTAGTTTGTTATCGGCTACTGATGGCCATGGTTTTTAGAGATGTGGTTTTCAGACTGTTGCTACCTAGTGATTAGGACTTATAGTATTTTACTTTCAGTTAGCTTTTCTCTTTGAAAAGGACAAGTCTGTTAAAGGTTTTACTATGTACATGGTTAATTGATGTGTATGTTATTCTAACTGAGGTAATGGGTGATGAGACGACCTCACTTATGTAGGATAATCCCATTAAAGAACCGAACTTATTTTAACCTTTAAACATATATACACACGTACTGTATATACATACATACATTATCAGAGTGCACAACTTCAAAAGAAAGCATGGCATAAACATATACAAATGACTTCCTCTCTTTCCCCAAAAATACATCAAAAGATAGATACACTGGCCGTGCATACTTAATAATCTAACAAACTCTATTTCAGTCTGGACTCTAGATACTCCTCGCTTGTCCTTGTTGTACAACCACTTAGAACCGCCCAATATTGGGATCTGTGACTTTTCCATCAGCATCGGGCTTGTACAGAATTCCATCTAACTCTTTGTAGTCTGGTTCTGCTTCTTTACCAATTTAAGAAAAACATGCAACATATAGAAAACAGGGGATAAGAATTTCATCTCATCACAAATAAGGATAAAGGTAAAGCAGATACATTAATAGCACACTCGTAGTACAATCATACACAATCATCACTAATAACCATCCTCGAGATTTCTTGAAATTAACTACTGGTCTCACACTCTCATGCACCTAGACCTTATATGAAGACGCGACAGCCACATTCCTACGCCACAACGTATCCCCTACCAAGCAGGATAGCTCATCCCCTACCAAGCAAGATGAAAGTCAAATGTCATCCGAGCAGCAAGTTCCGTTACACTCACAAGTACATTACATCCCCTACCAAGCAGGATGCTCACCCCCTACCAAGCAGGGTGACACTATTCCCTATTCCCGATAGGAATAGCTGTCCCGATGTCGGAAGGCGACCGCTACACTCACGGGTATATTACATCCCCTACCAAGCAAGATGCTCACCCCCTACCAAGCAGGGTGACACTATTCCCCATTCCCGATAGGAATAGCTATCCCGGTGTCAGAAAGCACATCAGAGAGCTTAGAAACTCACAGTAGACCTACTAAGCATCTAACTGTAGTTCCGGTTTGACCTCGCATAATCCCAAATCTACGCGGCTGTGACATCACAACACAATGCAAACTAGCATGAATCCTCACGACTCATTCTGATCAATCATTTCAAAATCAACCCCATCAATTAACACATGTATCCCCTACCAAGCAGGATACCGCATCCCCTACCAAGCAGGATGCTCACGACTATCAATAGTCTTCTATCAACACACGTATCCCTTACCAAGCAGGATACCGCATCCCCTACCAAGAAGGATGCTCACGACTATCAATAGTCCTTTATCATTTCACCAGGTTGAGTGCAGTAGTTTATTACCATCAAATGATCTTATTTCTATCACACATCACCAAATTCACAATGATCATCTCTTAGCTCTAAGCATACCAACAATCATATAAGCATCATCATACTCTTCACAAGATGTTATCATCACATCATCATCATACTTTGCACAACATATCATCATCACATCATCAATGAGGCAAATAAGCATATTATCATACTAACACCCATTAAAATAATAGAACACTTTATCACAATCATGAGAAAACATATATTCACACATCATGGAAGACATATTCATATATTAAGCACACAACCTCCATCAAGATAGCACATCATTCATCATGTTATCATCTTCTAACCTAGGGTGTATTCTTAATGGGGATAGCCCAAAGATACCTATACCGAGGGTTTAGGTACTTTGTCAGGGCTCAACCTCTGGTAGGGTTTAGGGTTCCCCTACGCATATTAATGTATTCTACTTTACTCTTGCCTTCCCGGTGAGTATGAATCTTTCCCCCACCTTAGAGCAATGTAGCAACTACCATGAGCTCACGAACACTTTTCATGGCCGCAGCCCCGTACCTCCAACCGGTAGCCGTACACGCTTTAGGACAATTGAATGCAATCTCCTCCTTCATCACGAACACTTTTCACGGCCGCAGCCCCGTACCTCCAACCGGTAGCCGTACACGCTTTAGGAGGATTGAATACAATCTCCTCCTTCATCATAAATCATAATCACCATTATTATAATCAAACAAGACTCACTTAACTCTTATGAACTAGGTTCGGGCCTCCCCTAAGTAGGAAAATGCTAGGAGTGTTCAAATTTCACAAACTCTTGGATCTAGGATCCTTAAGCATAGATAAAGCTAGTGCAAGTCATGTTTTTCAAGAATTTGAAACAAAACTCAAGATCTCTAACACATAGGGTTTCGTCCCTCTTTCATTAAAATAGGATAGAAAAGGTTTTTGATTACAATCTTTTGGGATTCAAAGACTTAAGTGTGGTAGAATCAAATCAACACTTCTTTAACAAAAATTTGGAACAAAACTCCATTGATTCACCATGAAGGAGAATTCGGCCATCTCACCCCAAATGGGTTAGAGAGATTTTATGATTACAAACTCTTGGATTATGAAAGAAGACAATCAATCTAGATCAAGAAAATTGGTTTGACATAAAAATGATTTTTCTACACTTTTTCATGAATTTTTGAAGTTTAAGCTCAACATAGAACACATAGAGTTTCCATGGCAAGAAATGGAGATTTAGAGCTCAAAGAAGAAATCTCTACCTCTTAGATGATGAAGGAGATCAAGTTAAGAAACTTTGCTTCACAAAGCTCTTGAAGAATCCTTGAAGAAATGAAGAGAAAGTGGAGTAGAAGCTTGGAGACTTTGAAGACTTGAAGTTAGAAAATGAAGTGAAAGAAGAAAGAAATGTGAAGTATGAAATGAGGGGAAAGTGGCGTGAAAAAAGAAAAGGAGGGAGGATAAGGATCCTTATATATACTAACCTATGGTCATTTCTTTTAAGACCAAAATTGGAATTTCACCAAAAGTTGTACTAGAAACTTCAATACTTGAACTTAAAGAATAAAGTGAAGGAGAAAGCAATATGAGATAGTAATTGAAGGGATGAATGGCGTGGGGTATATGTGAAGGAAGGGTAAGGATTGTATAAAACTTACTTAAGGGCAAAAAGGTCATTTCCTCTTAGGGGCAAAATTGTAACTTTCACACCATAATTATTACTATGGTGAGTCACCCCTTGCCATCATTATCATGGTGACTCACTACTCATGTCGAAGGGGACAGATTTGGATTAGCTGAGTCATCATCTGAGCAATCTCCACGGTTTTTCTGGAAACAATTATTGATCCATTCATCAATGTCCACTGGTTCACCGGATTTCGTTTGAGTCATCAACCCAAACCTTAACAATAATTCTCTACCAGTAATGTAGAGTAAAACAATATCTGTGTTATATCCAAAAAGTGGATACGTAGCAATAAAATCAAACACCGGACGAGAGACGCGGTTCCTGAGTGTGATTAGTCAATGGATGAGTCATTACCATGACTTATTACCATCATGATTGCTCCACCATGACTCATCATCATGAGTCATCCATGTCATGATTAATTTTCTAAAGTAGTCATGATTACTTCTCCAAAATATCATGATATTTACAACTTTGTCACTATGTCTTAGATAAGATTTGTATACTTTACTGATCTGAAAATTGGGATGTTACAGGTGATAATATATATATATGAGTAGTACTGATGAGTATCTTGTGTATATGTAGTTGAGTGTCGGAAGAAGAAAAAAATTTATCACGATTTTCGAGTAAGAAGGAACTAAGTAAAGAAAATTTGTTTTCCGAAAGTAACCAGCAAACTTTTTAATTTGTGTTTTATGTGTTTTTGGGACACCATATGATGCCAGATTAGGGTGTCACAAATAGCAGTAATCGATTATGGTAATCGATTATGAGGATATCAGAAGCGCTGGTTTGAGTGGTTTTTGAAATCACTTAATATTAATAATAATAATTAATAATAATAATAATATTAAATATTATGGAATTTCTCTATTAAATTGTTATTATGTATTTTGTTGTGTATGGTGAATGGTTATGGCCTTAGTCCTCTTTTTATTTTCTTTGGGTATTTTGAAATACAACTTGCGTGTCGTGTCATTCTCTTTATCTCCATATGTACATTCTTTTCTCATCTTATTCCCCTCGTATGTAAAATGAGGTTTCTATTGTTTTCTAATGTAATGATGGAGACAAGAAGACGACATCATATGAGGACGTTGGTGGGAGATCATGCTTGGAGAAGCTTGGGCGCTCCTAGGGTTTAGACTAGATTCTCTCTTTGGCTTGGGAAAATCAATGCGTTAGGGGCCATAACCATGTCACGTTTATTATATGCTTTGTATGTATATGATGCATGTATGTATATAGTAAGTTAAAAAGTTTAACTTATAGTGAGATCAAAGTAATTAATAAATCCGTCAAATTAATATTAAGCCTGAAATGCCTTCCGATGCATGGCACTCGTCAAGGCCAAAATCGAATAAGTGTGGGTCTGCCAAAGCAAGGCACCTTAATATATTTTGGTGAGGCGCGATGGGATAATTGTAATATCCAATTGCCAACCATTGGGTTTGACTTAACTAAGAATTCAATAGGATTGAAATGGCTTAGAGGCAAAGAAGTTGGGTATCAATTTATTAGATAAATGGGAATAAGGAGTTATTCACCCAACTGATCCAAGAGTTGCATGAGATGCAATTGGAAAGGAGTTTCCTACCTAAATAGCCAAGTTTTGGGCGATCAGCCAAAGTTGACTTAGAACGAAGTGTAATATGGATCTTGGTCCCACTAGAAAATCTTCCAACGGGATTTTCCGAGTCAATGGTGAGGGTCATTGATTTGAGAAAAATAGTAGGAGGCGTATTTAATAAAAGACCTTATTAAATATGTTTTATCATGATACAAATCTTCTGCATGTTTCTGTATTTAGAATTACCATGGCATTACACTGCATGGTATAATTGCGAAGTGTTCGAAGGACAAGATATCCAGAGTTAAATTTCTGGATTGGTACAGGAATTTGAGGATTGTCCTCAAGTACGAGAAAAAGTTGTATGTTCTCGAGCAAATGATTCTAAGCAACCACGTCCTACTAGGATCGAAAAGGATGCTTACGAGAAGCATCAAATTGATGTCCTGGATGTAGGATGCCTCATGCTTGCAACCATGGAGGCGTGTGATATGATCATGCACCTCATGATGCTCTATTGAGAGCATTCAATATATAACAACATCATGGCTTCCCGACCCTTTTTCAGTTGTGAACTGGCAGAAGGGAAATCCAGACAGTTATCATGTGCTTCATACTATTGAGTACATTGAGAATTTGGTAAACTGGGCTTTCCTTTAGGCCAAATGTTGGCCAGTGATATGATCCTACAATTGTTGCCGGATAATTATAGCCAATTCATTATGAATGATTCTGACAGACCTCTGCCAGAGATTGCAAGTAACTAGAGAACTGTCGAGCAGAGTCTCTACAGTAGAAAAGGGTAGACTATTGTGATAGTCTGTAAAGGGAAAGTCTTAAAACTGCTAAACAAGGATAAGAACCAGGGCAAGAACGAGTTCAAAGCCCAATATTTCTGTCTTGAAGTTGATAAGCAGGGTTGTAAAGGAAGACAATTGTTTTCATTGCGGTTTGACAAAACATTGGAAAACTGCCAATGCTACCAAAAACAGTATAAGAAGAAGAAAGGAACTATGACTTCCTCTTGGAGCATTGTGTTGTAGAAGTCAACCTACTTCAAAATCATGGGTATTTAATACCGCATGTGGATCTCACATTAATGTGAAGGATCAAAGGGAGTAGGACGTTGACTAAAGGCAAAGGTCGACATATGAGTGGAAATGGAGCAAAAGTTGCTACATTGACTATAGGAGTTTGAATTTGCCTTATGGACCTTGATGGAAGTAAATAATTGTTATTTTGTTCTAGCTGGTAATAGAAACATCACTTCCATTTCTTGTATAGACAAGAGAGGATTTTGAGATGTAATAAAACGACAATTATTGTTCCATTTATTCGACTGATGTTTTCTATACTAGTGTTGATATGAGATATGGACTTGGTGTCCTTGATCTCGATATGTCCATCTATAACATAAATGCGAATAGGGTCAAACCAAGTGATTTGGACCCTCTATGCCTTTAGCAATATCTTTTAGAGCATATAAGTAAGAAACACATTTCCAAGCTCCACTAAAATGGACTCTTGGACTCATCCAATTGTGAATCGTTTAAGATCTGTGAATCTTCCTTGTTGGGAAATATGACTAAGCCCCATTCACTAGTAAGGTGAGAGGGCTGGTGATCTTATGGCATGATGCATATTGATGTATGAGGGCCTCTAAACAAGTTTGCTAAAAGGTAGGTTTTCATACTTCATCGCATTTACTAATGACTTCAATAGACATGAATTTGTGTATGATACAAGTCAGAAATCTTTGAAAGTTTCAAAGAATTCAAGAATGAATTGGAGTATAAGCTAGGCAAGAGTATTAAGGTCATACGATAAGATCTTAATGATGAATACTAAGGCCACGAGCTTGATGACTATCTTAGTCATACCCTGCTAGTCATGGTTCGATCTATGATAAGTCAGTCAGAACTCTATCACTCTTTCAGAAGATATGCTTTACTTACAATTGTTTCTTACCATTAACAATGTTCCATCTAAAGCTGTTGACATGACACCTTATATGATACAGATGGCCCGAAGGACCAGTATGTCATTTATGAAGATTTGGCGTGTCAGGTTTATTTAATTTCAGATAAACTTGGACCCAAATCAGATAAATGTACTTTTGTGGGATATCCTAAGGAAACCAAATGATACTATTTCTACAACCCTTTCAAGGACAAAGTGTTTGTCGCTAGGACTGGAGTGTTCCTTGAGAAGGAATATATCTCCAAAGGAGACAGTGGGAGGAATGTAGAATTTGGAGAAATCCAAGTGCCACAAAGTACTGATTTGCCTGCAATGGAACAAGAACTGGTTCTACAAGATGTTGTAGTTCAATCACCGGTTCAAGTAACACAAGAATTGCGAAGGTCTAATAGGTTACGTCACCAACCTTAGAGATATGGACTTTTCTTGACTAAGGAAAGTGATGTGCTGCTCATGGATCAAGATGAGCCTGTAACCTACCAGGAGGCCGTAATTGGCCCAGAATCTGAGAAATGGCTTGAGGCCATGGGAGTTGAGATGGAGTCCATGTACATTAACCAGGTTTGGACCTTGTTTGAGCCACCCGAAGGGATAAAACCCATAGAGTGCAAGCGGGTCTTCAAGAAGAAGACTGACATGGATGGTAAGGTGAATACCTTTAAGGCAAGATTGGTCGCGAAAGGTTTCAAACAAATTTATGGTGTAAACTATGAAGAGAGCTTCTCCCCAGTTGCAATGCTTAAATCCATTCGGATTCTACTTGCTATTGCTGCATATTACAACTATGAAATCTAGCAGATGGATGTCAAAACTGCATTCCTTAATGGGAAACTTCTCGAAGATGTGTGTAACACCCCGATTTTTCAAGCTTTCTAAGATCAATAAAATGTATAAATGAGTTTGTATTTTATCGGAGATTCTGGAGAGTGAATTTAAATAAACTAAGACCATAGTCATACTCTACGGCATCGTAGGGAGTTACGGTTAAATTTTGGGTTGAAAATTCAGACGGAGCCTGGTCTGCGTTCTCACTGACAGTAAGATTTTACTGATCAGAAGACCTAATTTTGACTCGTGAACAAAAAAGTTAGGTTTAGAATCTAATTTCCAACAATTTTGATAAAATTGGTTTTTCGTACTCAAAAGTTAAATAATATAAGTTATTTAGGCGAAATCTTAAATCGAGTGAAGAACGGATTTGAATATGGATTTACCGGGACCCGCTAACGGATAAACTTGAAGTCATGTCAGGTCAATTCACCTAGGAAAGCGTGCCATGACTCACCAGTGTCATGATGATGTTTGAAAATATCTGAATGCGTTTACACTGCGAAAAGACCAAAATACCCCTAACCTTTTTCTTAATTACCATTTGCTTTATGAGGAAAAGACCATTTTGCCCCTTAAGTGAAACTTTATGGACCTCCTTGCCCTCCCTCTTCTCTCCCATGCCCCCACCTTCATGAAAACCCCCATTCACTTCTTTTCTTCATAACTCATTTCTCTTCCTTACTTTCTCTCATTTTCTTAAGAAACTTTCAAGAGATTTTGTGAAGAAAAGTTGGTGATCTTGCTCATTTTCATCATCCAAGAGGTATGAACTCTTCCTTTGATCTCTTAAGCTTCATCTTCTTCCCTTGAAAATCTTGTTTTTCAACAATGTTCAAGTTTAAACCCCAAAGTTCATAAATCTCTAGAAAATTGTAGATAAATCCTATGGTCATGAAATCAATTTCTATGAACCCTCCATGATGTGTAGATTGAGTATCTAGAAGCTTGAACACAAAAGAAATTTCCTCCCTTTTTTTCTAAGCTACAGCCGAAACCCATAGAGTGTAGAACCATGAGTTTTTTTATTCGAGTTTTGAGTAAAGAGACTTGTTTTAGTGTTAGGTATACCTAAGGATCATTCATCCAAGTGTTAGGATTTTTTAGACATCTCTGGCTATTTTTAGAGCTAGAGGCCGAACCCTAGAGCAAGTAATATAGGGAAATTTGTGTTGTTAAATGTTGATGTTTGAATTGATTGTGTGAATGTAGTTGGTGTTGAGTGTTCGGGCGAATAATCGGAAGAGTCGCGGACCAGTCAGACGACTTTTCATTTGGAGGATTACTTCAAGAGGTAAGGGGGGATAACTTGGAGAATTCAATTTCCGACGGCTATGTACTATTTGTATGGGTGGAAATGTGCACTATTTGTATGGGTGGAAATGTGCAGTTGAGGTGTATTGTATTTATTGTGTGGAGTGTTTTACTTATTGCTTAATTATGCTTGTTTATGTTTAATTATGCATACTTATGGTTGATTATGTTTATGTATGCTTAGCATGATATGTTGACTGAAATGATGATTGGTATTGTGCTAAGGAACCTAACATCAGTTAGGGTTCAAAATCGAGGAAAGTTAAAAGCTTCAAAAAGCTTGGGATGTAAAGTAAGAAAATAAAAGGCTAAGAGTTTTTAAAGGATTTAGAAAACAAAGTGGATTGACATCTTTTTGGGAATAAGGAAATGAAATATACTTCATTAAGAAATGAGAAGACATAAAGGGGAAAAATATCTTTAGTTCATGAAAAGTAAGTTTTTAAAATAAAAAGTGCTTTAGAAATCATCAGTCGTTTTTAACGCGATAAAACGAGTCATTTCAAGCAGAAGTATTTTCAAGTGATCCAGTTTTGAAACAAATTGTTTTATCAAAGAAAAAGAGTCTTCATGAACCGTATTTCAAAGTTTTGATAGTTTACCAAAGTACTTCAAAAGAAATGTGGTTTTTAACCAAGAGTTTGTTTTTATGGAAAACCGATCCCGAAGGCTTTGTGTGTAAGATTCGGAGATATGGGTTTTGTTTTTGTATTTCAAAAAGAGAAAAAGTTAATTTGGATGTGAACCTAGAAACCGAGACGTCGGTGTTCTAGTGTTTTGCAGAACGCGTGGATCGAGGATCCGTGTTAGTGAAGTGGTCCTATAAGCTTGTGGACAATTTGTGTGGTCCTGTAGGCTTGTGGACATCTTGTATGCTCTAGAATCCAAAATCCGAGACTGGTGCATCGGTTGGGGATTTTTGGGTTTGGGCTGTTGGGCTGTGTCCTTGTTGAGTTTTGGACTGTGTGTCCCTTTTAAGTAAATGTTGAAAAGACTTAAGAGTCTAAAAGTTATGGTAGTTGATAGTTTTGTGCTTCAATGAGGAAATAATGATACGACAAAGAAAAACTGACGAAAACAAAGGTTTTCTCATGCATATGTTTTCTGGCAGACGTGCCATTTGAAATGAGGGGACCTTGATGGCAAGGAAACCTGGGATGACTTCGATCATTGTGTATCATTGTGCCTTGATGGACAATGGTGTCATACGTGTTCTGGGAACGTATTGTGCCTTGAGTTGGACAATATAGTATGACCTGATTACAATTTGTTAAGTACCTCTGATTGCGCCCCCATGTGAGAATCGCGTAGTGTCATAGGATTCATGTACTTGTTTATAGCACAGTGGTGCTAGGCATTATTGCCTGAGGGCCAATGTATTGCGAGCCTGATCCGCTCTTTGAAAGGTGATGGGATTTCCGGAAATTAAGAATCAAAGATTAGATGATATATGTGGAAGTGCCATGCATACGTTTTGAAATTGACGATGACTGTTGGGCACGAGACCCTTGTGCTTTATCTGTATTATTATGATATTCTGTGATATGTTTATCATGCTTAAGAATGGTGTTTGATACATATATAACTAGCTGTTTGTACTTTATGTATGTAGTTGTCGCATTTTGAGTTCATATATTGGTTTCTCACCCTTGCTATATCCTTGGATATGTTGTTTTTCTCTTGGCATATATTATTATTTGTATACAGATGGGACCAGAGAACGAGAGCCTAGCTCACTCGGGTGTTCGCTCTTTCATTTTTGATCAGCGCGAGGACCCTGCTGCATGGGTCATACACCCGGGAGCTAGTAGCGCGGCCTACGCTGGACCCATTTGCACTCTGTGTCGGAACGTCGAGGTGGGACCTCAGGAGAGAACGCATACTGTGGAGATAATCCAGATCCCCCTGCCGCTGATCTGGATGATACTGCAGTATCTAGTAGATCAGGGGTCATTACAGCACGAGATCCCAACTGCCCAACCCCTGCAACAGCAGCCGCCCTTAACTCCTCTCCCTCCGTTCGTCTTAGTAGCAGAGGGGCAGGAGGAGGATCCTGAGGAGGACCCTCAGGAGGCTCCTGAGTATCAGCCTCAAGAGAATGGGGATGCTCCGGCTGCGGGAGCCGGGGAAGTAGGGATCGTAAACGGGAATGTAGATTCCCCTGATCTCTCTTTTGATGTTGACGTTGGACCCTCCTTTGGGGGACTGTCCAACGGGTTTCACTAGAGATGGACCAGCTTAGGGTGTTAGTTTTGAGGTAACAATTTTTGGGTAGTCTGTTATCTGCTACTGATGGCCATGAGTTTTAGAGATATGGTTTCCAGATTGTCGCTGCCTAGTTTTAGGATTGATAGCATTTTATTTTCTGTTAGTTATCTTTTGAACGGGCATGTTATCCAAAGTTTTGTTTATGTACATGACTCATTGATGATATATATATATATATACGAGTTATGTTGATGTTTCTCTTGAGTACTTGTTATTTATCGTTGTGAAGAAGAAAAAAATTTATCACGATTTTCGAAGTAAGATCTAAGTAAAGAAAATCTGTTTTTCGAAAGTAACCAACAAACTTTTATTTCTTATTTCATGTTGTTTTTGGGTCACCATGTGATGCCAGATTATGGTGTCACAATGTGTACATGACACAACCCGAGGTTTTGTCAATCCAAAGGATGCTGGAAAGGTGTGTAAATGGCAGAGATCCATTTATGGATTAAAGCAAGCTTGCAGAAGCTAGAATCTTCATTTTGATGAAGCTATAAGACAGTTTGGACTCATCAAGAACGAGGATAAACCTTGTGTGTACAAGAAGGTTAGTGGGAGTTGTATTTCTCGTATTGTATGTGGATGACATACTGCTTATCAGAAACGATATCCTTACACTACAAAATGTAAAAACATGGTTAGGGAAATGTTTATCGATGAAGGACTAAGGCGATACCTGCTAAGTGTTAGGACTCAAAATCTATAGAGATAGATCTCTGAGGATGCTCAACCTTATTCCGAATACATATGCTGACAAAGTGCTTAGGCACTTTAAATATGCATGATTCTATGTACTAGACTTGTTATCTTGTATGCTTTGAGCATGACAGGAAGGTACCAAATTGATTTCAGTGAACGTCACTGAACTGTAGTCAAGAACATTCTTAATTACATGACAAGAACTGAAGATACATTCTTGACAAATGAAGGTGAGGAAAAGGTCGTTGTCAGGTGTTACATCGATGCTGTTTCCAAACCGATAAAGATGATTCCAGATCGCAGTCTGGATTTGTGTTTTACCTAAATGGTGGCACTGTGAGCGTGAAAAAGTTTCGTACGTAAGATAGTTGGTTATTTTATCACAGAGGTCGAGTATATAGTTGCCTCAAATGCAGATTTAGAAGCTGTTTGGATCGGGAAGTTCATTTATGAACAAGGCATAGTTCCTAACTTTGCGAACTTCATTGATCTAGTTGCGATCATGGTGGAGTAATCGCGTAAGCAAAGGAAACTTGATCTCACCAGTGGTCCGGACATATACTTAGGCGCTTCCATCTCATTCGATAGAGGAGATGTGAAGATGTGCAGAATGACAACACTGAACAATTCACTAATGGAGTCTCTTGCTCAGTAGTAGCATGACACTCACACTAGATCGATGGGTGATAGATTGATGCCTGATTGGCTCTAGTGCTAGTGGGCGATTGTTGGTGTAAGCCCTAATGGCCAATCTATTTGGAATAGATCATCATTTGCATCATGACTTTGATCATATATTTGATATATGAATAAGGCATTAATTTATTATGTTATTGGTATTTAGCATAATAAAGTCCTTAAAATAGGCAGTTCGTTTGATGGAACATCAAATGTGACTTAATCGTGAGATCCCATTAAACTATAGAACGCCGTTCTTAACATATCCGTAGTCGAGTATTATTGTTAATTAGGACAACAATAATACATAGAGACTATTGTGTGAGTAGACTAATGACCACATCTCACGGGTCATGGATATGCGATATCAAGTCAACACACAGGTTCAAATATTAGGAGTAATATTTGTACTGGATTGACTCACTATGAGAACGCTGCATAATAGTTATGTAAGTGTCATAAGCGCTTCTCATGGCGACCATAGTGAAGTTGTCCTTCGACTTGAAGTCACTACGATTCCTACATGAGGAGTTGTAGGCTTTAATGCTATCAAACGTGATCCGTAACAGGATGATCATAAAGGTAGTTATTGGGCCTGCACTGAAACATGTTGAGGGATGTGAGTGATGTAGATAGGATTCGTCCCTCCTACATAACAGGCGTAATGTCATGGGCCTCTCGATATAGTAAGACGTGAAATATGCGTGGCCACACGGAAATGGGCCAATATGTGATATTGGGCCCATTTGTGATTACACGTCTACTCGAAGATCGAGGAATATGTAATTGGACTTAACAAGGGTGACACATTTATGCTTTGTATACAATTATGACATATGGACAAAGGGACATTTACTACACGATTATTTGGTCGCAATAAGGTTATGTCAAATCACTGGCATTCTCATTACTTGGGTAGCAGTGATGTGTTGCTAGATACCGCTCACTGCTTGTAATAGTAAATGGGATTTAATATTACTGTCAACGTTATGGGAACCTACAGGGTCACACACATAAGAATAGATTAAAAGGAGCATTGAAAAGAGAGTTGGACTCTCATATTTCTACTGGGCCTAGCGCATGGTGCATGACGCTTAGGTCAAGTGCAACTCACTAACTCACTTAAGGAGGTGCTACTATAAGTAGACCGCTTAAGGATTTGTGCCGTCATGCATGACATCACCATAGCCGCACATCAGAGTGAATAGTGAGTTACAGGTCTCGTTTTTCATAGCTAGCACTGTGACACGGAGGCCACATCTTGTTCGCTATGTTGGATGCTCATGAAGTCTGCTCGTCTGGATACCATAGAGGCATCGTTAGTGTGGTGCTTGTGATAGACAAAGTTTTATCAACGGTTTGCGTTACAAGAGGTAAACACTACAATCATGAGTCATGAACATTTGCTTGGATATTTTGGTGGGAATTTTTCCGCTGCTTTTTTTGGTTTTGAAATATGCAAATTCCCAACAAAATGAGTATCTTTGAAGTTATATGAAAAGTATTCTGAGGATAGGGAAGTTGATGGTGATCAACCACCTATTCTAACGTGTTGTTTTTAGGAAAAGATATCTAAGAACAAAGAGCTTTCTAAATGACCCATGTTGTTTCTCGAAGATTTTGAGTAGTAAACCTATTTTAAAGAGAAATAAGAATGTTTGTAAGTGTTTTCTTTAAAGCAATGAATCTTTTACACTACTATTAATATCAATTTATAATCTTACAAAATAAATGAGTTATAGCTTTCATTTGAAAATGAAAAGGATGATTTAAAGTAAGATACATTTTCTTCTTACACTAAGTAAAAGGAATAGGAATCATTTTCAAAAAGGAGTTTTACACTAAATTTATAAAAGACAAGATTCAACTATGTCATCCTTACCTTAAATGGAGAAGCAACTTAACCATTTATGGTTAATCTTGCTTACTTTTGATGTGTGATCAACAAACAACCATCTCTTTAATCCTAATCCCTTAGATCTCTTACACCATATTATTTTGGTTTTGAATTAATTTTTCTAGCTATTCATGATGGCTACATGGTTTTGATGGCTTATTAAACACTAGAACACTTCATTATTTCTTTCTTACAAGATCAAACTCTAACTTTGTTCAAGAACACAAAAACTCTCTCTTCTCTCTCTTCCTTCCCTCTTCACGATTTTGGTTAGATAATCATCAACCAAAATTTGTTTATTGATTCTAACTTTGAACCATAAATCTTTGATATAATCTAAACACTTCTTCTTCGCAAAGTTCTTTGATTTAAAGACTTTATTCTTTATCATTCAAGAACATTCATCATTTTCTCTCTTCTTTCACTAACTCTCTATTCGGTTTCTCTCTCTACCAACCCCATCCAAACTTAATTTTTAATTTCTAAAACCATAGATCATCTTGTCTTAGCCTCCTTCACATCGTAACTTTGTTCTTGAACCTCAAGAACACCAACCTTGTTCATCAAGTCTTCTTCACTAAGTAAGTCTCTAATCTTCCTTTTCTCTTCATTTCCTTTCATTAAGTCATGAAACAACACCTTCTAGTTCATGATTCTTCAAATGAAAGCTTAAAACCTTGTGTTTTTGGCTAACATAGGTTCGGCCCCTTCTTGTTGTTGATGGTTGGAGTTTGTGCTCATCCTAAAGGTCTTGATTAAGGTAATGGGGGAGTGAACCACATCACACCACATTGGTGGCGGTGGAAATGGTTTATGGGTTTGGTTTGGAGAAAACCTTAAACCAAGGGTTTTGCCACTTTATCTATTTGGTTCTCTATGAGAACAATGTTGTAATAATCATTTATTGCTTGATTTGTGTTCATTGATGTGTTTGAATGGTTGAAAATAACTTTTATGTGTGGGAAAACCCTAACCTAGGGTTCTTCCTTTTTTTTTTTGTTGAAAAGAGTTTATGAAAATGTGATTTTAGGATCTGACCTTCTGTGAGTCATTTCGATTTTTCTCTCAACCTAGACCTCGGATTTCAAAACTAGTTTTTGATCCTGAAACTAGACATATTAGGCTTCATTTTGATAACACATTTCGTTTAGTTTCATGGAGATTTGACCCTTGAAAACCTATTGCAATCGTAGAAAACATTTCTGTCTTGGATTCTGACTACAGTGGCTTATTTCGTGGAACTGTACTAACTGGGGTACTTTTTGTGAAAGTAAATTTTATAGTCAAAAATTAGACATTCTAAGATTTTATATGACTCCTCATTTTCTCAAATCTGAGTTCGTGTAGTCAAATATTTGTCACAAGTTGATGCTTGAAATGCTGAAATTTTCCATATACGTGTTTTGGTGTTGATTTTTGGAATTGTATGTATGGTGTTGGTTTTGTAACACCCTGGTTTTCACTGCTTTTAATATCGGTAGTTTATATAATTGAGTTTATATTTTTATCTGAGGTTTAGAAAATGAAATTAAATAAACCAAGACCATATTCATACTCTACGCTATCGTAGAAGGTTACGGTTAAATTTTGGGTTGAAAATTCAGACGGAGCCCGGTCCGTGTTTTCACTAACAGTAAGATTTTACTGATCAGAAAACCTAATTTCGACTCGTGAACGAAACAGTTAGGTTTAAAATTGAATTTCCAGCAACTTTGATAAATTTGAAAATTTTCACCAAAAGGTGAAGTAATATAAGTTATGCGGGCAAAATCTTAAATCGTGTAATTAACGGAGCTAAATACGCCCGCTAACGGATAAACTTGAAGTCCCATCAGGTCACATCACCTAGGAAGGCGTGCTAGTGTCATGATGAAAAACGAAAATATCTGAATGCGTTCACACTGAGAAAACACCAAAATATCCTTGGTCTTTTTCCTAAATGACATTTTTGTCCCTAAATGAAAAGACCGTTTTGCCCCTAAGAATTCATGAAAACCCATCCTTGTTGTAACACCCGGATTTTTCAAGCTCTCTATTATTAATTAAACAGTATTTATGTGTTTATATTTTATCGAAGAGTCTAGAGAGTGAAATAAAATAATCTGAGATCATAGTCACGCTCTACACAGGTTAAATTTTGGATCGAAAACTCAGACGGAGCTCGGTCTACGGTTTTCACTGATAGTAGTATTTTGCTACTATAAAGACCTAATTTTGACTCGTGAACGAGATAGCTAGTCGTATAATTTAATTCCCTTCAATTTTGCTAAAATTGGTTCTTGACGTTAAAAAATGAAAATAATATAAACTATTCGGGCAAAAACTCGAACGGGGAGACGGTTGGAGCTGTAGATAGATTTAATGGGACCCGCTAACGGATAATCTTGAAGTGACATCAGGTCAAGTCACATAGGAATGCGTGCCAGTGTCATGATGGTTTTCAGAAAATATCTGGACGCGAAATGATCAAAACGCCCTTGAGTTTTCATGAAATTACAACTTAACCTATGATGAAATGTCCAAATTACCCCTAAGTTAAAATGTTTGACCTTCTTATCTCTTCACCCTCTCACTAGCACGCCCCCTCATCTTTTTTTTCTCTTCATCTTCTTCCTTCTTCTTCTTCATTTCCTCCACCATTTTTCTCCTAAATTCCTTCTAAATCTTCAAGGTTTTTGTGAGAACAAGTTGGTTTCTTCTCAAGCTTTATCATCTAGGAGGTATAAGCTCCATCCTTGATCTCTTAATCTCTCTATTTCTCTCTTCCATTTTATGATCCATGGAAGTTGGGTTTTTGAAACATAAACTTCAAAAATCCATGAAAAATTGTAGAAAAATCCTTTTAATACCAAATCAATTTCTTTGAACTAGATTCATGGTATTCTATCACAATTCAAGAGGTTGAATCCAAAAGAGCTGTCTAACTCCAATGGATAATTAGGGCCGAACCTACCTCCTTTGGGTGTGTAGAGTGTTGGTTGAAATTTTGGTATTCTAAGCTTTGATTTCATCTTGCCACGCCTAGTTAGTAGAATCCATGAGATGAGAATTTTTGAAGCTCCCTAGCCATGTTTTCTAGCACATGGCCGAACCTAGGGGGGAGAGTGTAGGAGGGAATTTTGTGATTTAATGTTGATGCATTGATGGTTTGTATGTGTTTAGTGATTGTCGGGTAATCGAGCGAGAGATCGGACGATTTTTTGATCAACCGGGAGATTTACTACTTTTTGGGAACTCCGAGAGGTAGGGGATAAACCTGAGAAATTCCAATTCCGATAGCTGTATGATGTATTTGTGTATATGGATTGTAATTATTTGTTTGTGTTTGATTGTTGTGGAATGATTTAAATTTACCTGTTCATAATTGCTTATGCCTACAATTTCCTGATTATGCTTAATTTTGTGGTACGGTATTTGATCATGATGTATGGATGTATATTATGCCTGTCGTGATGATTATTGTGTTAAAGGACCTAATATCGGTTAGGATCCAAAATCGTGTAATGTTAAAAGCTTCAATAAGCTTGGAACGTTGGATAAGAAAATACGCGGATTGAAGTTTCAAGGGTTTTTGGAAACAAAAGAGAAACAAATGGCTTTTTAGAATAAAGGAGAATAAAAATCTTACTTTATTAACGATGAGTTGACATAAAGGGTAAAATGGAGAAAAATGAATTTAATTGAGAAAAGTAAGGTTTTGCAGTAAAAAGTACGTTTTGGAGACATCGATCATTTTCAAAGTAATAAAGTGAATTAGTTCTAGCAAAAGTGCTTTTAGAAATGTGGTTTCAAAAATAAATTGTTTTATCCAAGAAAAAGGGTTTTATGAACCGTATTTCAAAGTATTGTGTTTTACCGAAATGCTACGAAAGAGAAAAAGGTGGTCTTTAGACCAAGTTTTGTTTTATGGAAAACCGATCCCGAAGGCTTTGTGTAAGCTTCGGAGATTTGGGTTTTAAAAGAGAAAAATGTGGTTTTTGGTATGAATCTAGAAACCGAGACGTCGGGGTTCTAGGGTTCTGCAGAACACGTGGATCAAGGATCTGTGTTAGTGTGTTAGTCTGTTAGTCCTGTAAAGCTTGTGGACATTCTTTGTGGTCCTGTAGGCTTGCGGACATTTTTATGCTTTTGAATCCAAAATCTGAGACTGGTGCATTGGTTAGGGATTTTTGGGTTCGAGCAGTTTTGGACTAAGTGTCATGTTTTGAAAAAATGTTGTAAAGGCTTAAAGAGTCTAAAACATTATGGTGGTTGATAGCGTTGATGTTTCAACAAGGAAATATTGATACGACGAAGATAAACAGACAAAAACAAATGTTTTCTCATGCATATGGGCTTTTGGCAGACGCACCGTGAAATGAGGGGACCTTGATGGCAAGGAAACCTGGGGATGGCTTATGTCATTGTGTAACATTGTGCCTTGATGGACAATGGTGTCATATGTACGTGCTGTGTGTTCGTATTGTGCCTTGAGTTGGACAATATAGTATGACAAGATTACATTGTGAGTACCTCTGATTTGCGCGCTCATGTGAGATCTCATAGGATTCATGTACTCACGTTTAGCAAGTTTGTGCCAGTCATTGTTGCTTGAGGGCCAATGAATTTTGAGCCTGACCAGCTCGTTGAAAGATGATGGGATTTCTGAAAATTAAGAACCGAACGTTAGATGATATATGTGGAAGTGCTCATTTATACATTTTAAAAATAACGATGACTGTTGGGCACGAGACCCTTGTGTGTTATTTATAGTACTGCGATATACTTTGATGTATCTGTTATGTTGATGATATGTGAGACATGCCTATATGGATCTGTTGTTTGTGTTTGGAGTATACAGTTGTCATTTTTAGATTCATATATTAGTTTCTCACCCTTGCTGTATTTTCTGGACTGTTCTGTTTCTAGTTGAATATATATATTTATATATGTACAGATGGATTCGAGGAACGAAGGGTAGGCTCACTCGGGAGTCCGTTCCCTCACCTTTGATCATCGGGAACATCTGGGTGCGTGGGTCATCCACCCGGGCCCCTGTAGCGCGGCGTACACCGGACCAGTTTGCACCCTGCGAGGGAATACTGAGGTGGGACCTCAGGAGAGAGTACATACGGTGGAAACCATCCAGATCCCTTTGCCACCAGTCTGGATGTTACTGCAATACCTAGTTGATCAAGGGTCGTTGCAGCATGAGATCCCGGCAGTTCAGCCCCTTCAGCAGCAGCCGCCAGTGACTCCTCCCCCTCCGTTCGTCTTAGTACCAGTGGGGCCAGCGGAGGAGCATGAGGAGGATCCGGAGGAGGAGGATCCTCAGGAGACACCTGAGTATGATCCTCTAGAGAATGGGGATGCTCCGGCTGGAGGAGTCGGAGGTGCGGGATGTTCGATGGGGATGTAGATTCCCCTGATCTCTCTTCTGATGGGAATGTTGGGCCCTCCTTTGGGGGACTGTCCAATGGTTTCCACTAGTCTTTGACCAGCGTAGGGTATTAGACTTTCTTTTGGGGTAGGGATTTTTGGGGTCTATTGTCGGCTACTGATGGCCATGAGTTTTGTAACACCTCACTTTAGGGGTCACGATTATTTAACACAAGACGAAAGAAATGCGGAAATATATTAACATATAAAGAGCTTACCTAAAATATGGGTTTTATTTTTTTTTTTTTTCATCTCTCAAGTTTCAAAAACAGATAAGAGTGCTTGTACTCATAAAAATAAATACACATAAACATAACCGACATTGAAACAAATAAAAGCTTCCATAATACATATATATAAAACTCACAGTTTTCAACATCTGACTATAAGAAAAAGTAACCAGCATAAAGACAACTCAACCTACACTACTTGGAGACACAACTCCACAACATAAAGGGGAAGGGGGTACATCATAAAAGTACAGACGCAGGGAAAAGCGCTAGAGACTGGCCAAAAACTGACACTGCGCTACTCATCAGAGTAGTACTCCTCTGGGTCCTCCTCCTCGTCCTCATCCTCATCCTCTAAGGCCTACATGTCATATCCACTTATGATCTGTTCCGCATACCAGTGCCTCTCCTCATCTGTCCTCATCCACCACGCATCCTGACTCGCGCTGGTAGGGGCTACCTCAGGAACGTCCTCCGGCACATATTTAGGCACTTCCTCTTCCTCCTCCTCCTCCATCTCCTCATCGTCAGACGAGAGGATAACAAGGGGAGTAGAAAAAGATACCGTGGTATGAGCCAGTGTGATCTTGCAAGCAGTCATCCTCCAATTAGCCCACTGGCGAGAAATCTGAGGATGTAGCTCGGAAGGCTCATAGGTAGGCCCTAGGCTCTTCTCGGTGAACTGCAGGCTGGGCACTAGGCAGTCGCGGATGATCAGCAGGTGGTGGTGGTGGATGGGCGACCCCTGAGCTACCCTCACCACTAATCTGTAAAGTGCAAACTCTCTCGGAAAGGCTCATCATGGAGAAAGGTAACTCTCTCCTGCTTGTGAGACTCACTGCTCCAGTGTATGTACGACGTCCGTCAGGATGGATCGTCCAAGCGTCCGCTCCATCGTGTAGTGTCAAGTCCAAGGTCAAATGGGAAGGTGGGTCGCTCGCCATATCTGCTCACCATAGCAAGATGAAAACCACGCGAGCAATGTGACAACAAAAGTAATGAGGTGAGATTCCGCATATCGCACAACCAGAACAGCAGTGATAAAAGTCACACACAGACGCACCCAATCGGCATATAGCACATGGGCTTTCACAGACTAACAATTAATTATATGGCATCATAGTTAATATATCAATCAACAATAATATGGGTCAAATGTCAACTCAAGTATGCAATGACACCAATGCAATAGACCCCTACTCCATGGAGCTAAACATAACAAGAGTGAGTGATTGGGAGAACATTGTCTGCATAATCTCAGCCCACTGTGCCACATCCAAAGATTTCAATCATTATAACGGCTCACACCAGACGTTCTTTACCCAAATCATGATTTGGCTGGTGTCCAGTCAGAGCATCAGCGTTTTTCGACTGGTCACCCACAACACAAAGGAGCTACTCTCTGGCCACATGTGGTCTCCCCAACCCCAACGTCCTCAAGATCTCCACGATCGTCACCTCCAACAATCGCACCCGATCAAAGGTGTAAGCTCAACTCTCGGGAACTCATGTACAGATGCTTATGCATTTTCAAGAAAATGCCACAACACAGCACGTACTACTTCATCACTGTAGTACCACATTTATCTGTTGATAAACCACAGGGTACCCCTACGGGACCCACTTTACACGACCTGCCATCAGTCGTCCGTCTTTGGTTTCGTTCCTTGCAATCACGTACCACCTCGTCATTCGTAACACAATGTTCATGTCTTATGATACATATATTAGTCCATAACCTAGATGTATTATGGAGGGCAGGATCCACAAGGATCCCTTTCATCAATCTTCTTACTTGTCTATCAAAGGAACATTACTTACTCTTTATAAGTAACTCTTAGTGATTACGCTTTATGGATTCCTTAGATGACCTAAATCATCAAAGGTGTGGATCATGATTTTGTCATGACCACTAAATATTAGTACATGTCTTTTACTAAATCTTTCTGAGTCCATTATGGAGCTCATTGGATACTTCTTAGGAGATAACACGTGTTTATACTATTATAGTAAAAAGTTTCAAAGTACTATCCTTATAGCAAAGTAGTTGATGAAATCTCCCTTATTAAGTATAGTTTGGAAAACTCTATTCAAGTGTCCATAAGTTGTCTCATTTAGTGTAAAACTCTTTTGAATTGGTTTCCTAGTTCTATTACTTAGTGTGAAAGAAATATACTTCCTATTTGAAATCATCATTTGGTTTTTCAAATGAACTATAACTTATATAATTTTGGAAAGGTCAAAAGGTAGTAGTAGTATACAACTCTAACAACTCTTGTTTTTAAAGAAAAGCTTTGTAAGAATCCTATCTTCTCAAAGGAGACTTACTAACCAAAAATCCTTGAAAAACCATCTTGACTAACTATGAAACTTTTGGTTCTTGAAAATCTTTTCTTCAAAAACAACTTATTAAAATTAGTGATTGATCAACATCAAACCAACATATTCTTAAAATAATTTTAATATGAAGTCAAAAACACTTATTTCACAACATATGGTTCTTTGGAACCAAAACTTGATTTCTTTGGAAACCTGTTCAATTTATATGACTCTTATACTTTAGTATGAACTCATTAAACCCCTTAACATTAACATTTTACGATCCTAACCCTATATTACATAGCAAGGCCGAATGCCCCAAGTAATAAGAGTAGGCTTTGTATTATTTATTTTGCATTGTTGGAACCATTTTAAGTTCATTACACCATCACTTGATCATATAAGCTTTGGCTTCCCTCATCATAAACCACAAGGCCGAATCTCACACATCCATATTCAACCAAAATGAAGCCATTCAACAACAATCAAGTGGCTAGAAAAATCATGCTAGCACAAAAACATATTATCAAGGCAACTTAGAACATAAAAAAGTTCAACATTCTAAAATCCTATCCTTAGGTCTTTGGACCTAAGAATAGTTTTTCACCATGCCAAAATAATTTTCTACAAGCACATACAAGTACATTCATCATATCAACATCACAATATAAAACAAAATGACAATAAAGTAATGTACTTTTATGAAGAAACCCTAGATCTAGGGTTTTCCTTCAACAAATTAGGAGGCCTTTATCACCAACATTAAGGTGTGATATGGTTCACTCCCCCATTACCTCTTTGAAACTCCTTAGAAGGAAATGAAGAGAAACTTGGTCACCAAAATCAAGCTCAAAACCGTGGCCTATAGAGAAGGAAAACAAGACCATGAACTTTGATTTCTCATTAATATGATCAAGGTAAAACAAAGGTACATCTAAAGAGTAAGAATGTAGGAGAAACAAGGTTATAAACTTACTCTTAAGAAAGGTATAACACAACTTCAAGAAGTTTGAAACCTCCTGGAATGATTCTTGAATAACTTTGAGTAAACAACTTCAAATGAAGAAATTCAAAAGCTGAAAGTTGTTTAGATGGATGAGATGAACAAGAATATGTAGTTTAAATGGTGAAATAATATGGTTAAGTTTACTTACCAAGCTTGGCTGAATGCTAGAGGAGAGGTGAGAGAAGAGATAAAACTTTGAACTTTGGTGTTTGAGTGAGAAATGAATGGAATAGTGTGATTAGGTGTTCTCCCCTCTAAGTGGCCGAATAGTCCACCTTGTGGACTCCAAATTGTCGTTCTATTTTGGTCATAAAGAATGGAAGGCCAAGATGCAAAGAGATAGGTGCGTTGTTGCTTAAGGAGAGCTTAAGGACAAGATTAACCAAAAATGGCTAAAACACTTTTTCCATTAAGAGTTAGTGTCATAAACTTTCTTGGATATGATAAAAAGAAGATCTTGGCCGGCTCTTCCCAAGTCAAAATGGCCGAATGGCCTATCCAAATGTAACTAGGATAGTTACATTTTTCCATTTGGTTAGGAATAAGGTGATTAGGGTTTTTACCAAAAATGGATATTTGGTTTTTACTACTTTTGGTAAATTTTTGGATTTTAAAAAAGCCAATTCTCTTCGTTAGGAATAATCAACAAGATAATGGAAAATGTAGTTCAATATTACATTGCACTCAATTTCCCGTTTCCCGGCCTCCGGCATGTAAAACGAGAAATTACCCAATACCGATCAAAACAGAACTTTTATCGGTTTTCGTCTCATAACGACAAAAGAAAACTTCACCACAACATAACCTTGGATATAAACCATCATATAAACATCCACATATATATATATATATATATATATATATATATATATATATATATATATATATATATATATATATATATATATATGAAGTTATATCAAACATAAGGTAGCAATCACAATGTAATGGTGATTATAACCGGTTACAGGAAAACGGGGATGTTACAACACTCCCCAATAACAAAAAAAAAAAAAAAACAAGTTTCGCCCTCGAAAATTAAGGACGTGAAAACAACTGTGGATACTGCTCCTTCATCTTCTCTTCTAGCTCCCACGTCACCTCTCTTTACGCTTCATTCCATATGACCTTTACCAGACCAATATCCTTCTCCATGTGCTGCTTCATTCTTCGATCCCCGATCCTGACAAGGGAAGTTTCAAAAGTTAGGTTATCCTTTAATTGTACTGTATCAGGCTCTATAACATGTGTGGGATCAGGGATATACTTTTGCAACTGAGAAACATGAAATACATTATGAAGATTTGAAAGAAAAGGGAGTAAGGTGATTTGATATGCCACTAGGCCAACTCTACGAAGGATTTGATAGGGTCTAATGAATTTTGGTGTGAGTTTCCTGGATTTTATTACTCTACCTATCCCAATCATGGGTGTGACTCTCAAGAATACGTGATCCCCTTCCTAGAACTTGAGCGATTGATGCCTCTTGTCCGCATATCCCTTTTGTCTACTTTGAGTCGCCCTCATCTTATCTTGAATCAACTTCACCTTCTCCGTAGTCTGACGTACGAGCTCCGGTCCTAGAGTAAGGTGTTCTCCATCCTGGTACCAACATAACGGTGTTCTGCAACGCCTCCCATACAGGGCTTCATAGGGTGCCATCCCTATGCTAGAATAAAAACTGTTGTTGTAGGTGAACTCTGTCAATGACAAAAACCCTCCCCAGCTCCCTAAGTATTCCAATACGCAAGCTCTCAACAGATCTTCTAAAGACTGAATCGTTCTCTCCGACTGACCATCTGTCTACGGATGGTATGCCGAACTCAAATGCAGCTTCGTCCCTAGAGCCTCTTGCAAGCTTTGCCAGCCTCTTGCAAGCTTTGCCATAAGCAAGACGTGAACCTCGGGTCTATATCTGAAACGATACTAGATGGTACACCGTGTAACCTAACGATCTCTCCGATATAAAGCTGGGTCAACTTCTCCATCGAGTACTTGATGTTTATGGGTAAAATGTGTGCTGACTTTGTGAGTCGATCCACGATCACCCAAATAGCATCATAACCCTTTGGCGTCCTAGGTAAACTAGTCACAAAATCCATGGAGATGCCATCCCATTTCCATTCGGGAATATCTAAGGGTTGCAGCATTCCTGCGGGTCTTTGGTCCTCCACCTTCGCTTTCTGACACACTAGGCACGACGATACAAAACTGGCAACATCTCTCTTCATCCCGTGCCACCAATACATCCGTTTCAGATCTTGGTACATCTTGGTTGATCCGGGACGCATACTCAGCTTGCACATGTGAGCTTCCTCAAGTATCAGCCTCCTTAGATCTGCATCACTGGGTACCCAGATTCTGCCCTTAAACCTCAGAATCCCATCAGGCCCTTCTACAAACTCTGACATGGTCTCTTGTCGTCTGGCTTCTCTCTCTTTCATGAGATACCGATCCTCGCTATGTTTCTCCCTTATCTAATTCAAAAGATCACTCTCCACAGTGATCATACCCACATTGAGCTTCCCTGGAGATGCCTCTACAGCCAACTTCAGATCTCTGAACTGCTCGATGAGCTCTTTCTCTCTGACCATCACGGCAGACGTATAAAGTACCTTCCTACTTAAGGCATCCGCCACAACGTTTGCTTTTCCAGGGTGATAGTTCAACTCGAAGTCATAGTCCTTCAAAAACTCTTACCATCTTCGTTGCCTCATGTTGAGCTCCTTCTGGTCAAACAAGTACTTCCGACTCTTGTGATCACTAAAAACGCTGAACTTTGCCCCGTACAAAAAATGCCTCCAAATCTTCAGAGCAAAAACCACTGCAGCTAACTCCAAGTTGTGAGTCGGATAATTCTTCTCATGGTTCTTCAACTGCCTTGAAGCGTAAGCTACCACTTTCCGGTTCTGCATCATGACGCATCCCAAACCTTAGTAAGAAGCATCGCAAAATACCTCAAAAGGTTCGTTGCGGTCCGAAAGTACTAACACCGGTGAACTGGTCAGACGCTTCTTCAACTCCTGAAAATCGGCCTCACAAGCCTCAGTCCATGCAAAAGCTTGATCCTTCTGTGTTAACTTGGTCAACGGTGCCATAATCTTAGCAAATCCTTCAATGAACCTCTGATAGTAGCCTGCTAATCCAACAAAACTACGGATCTCTGTTGCTGTCTTCGGTTGTTCCCACTGTAACACAGCTTCCACTTTTGCCGGATCTACGTCGATTCCCTCCTTTGAGATAACGTGACCCAAAAAACTAAACCTCTTCTAGCCAAAACTCACACTTCAAAAACTTTGCATACAACTGTTTCTCTTTGAGTATTTGCAGTACCATTTGTAAATGTTCTGCATGCTCTTCTTTATCCCTAGAGTAGATAAGAATGTCGTCGATAAATACCACAACAAAATTATCTAAGTAAGGGCGAAAGATCCTATTCATGTAATCCATGAATATGGCGAGTGCATTCGTCACTTCGAATGGCATTACCAAATACTCATAGTGTCCATAACGTGTTCTGAATGCCGTTTTTGGAACATCCTCCGTCTTGACTCGGATCTGATGGTAACCCGACCGAAGATCTATCTTAGAAAACACAGCTGCTCCTCTTAGTTGGTCCATCAGGTCATCAATCCTCGGAAGTTGGTACTTGTTCTTGATAGTGATCTTGTTCAACTGACGGTAGTCCACACACAAACAAGACGTCCCATCCTTCTTCTTCACAAGCAAAACTGGTGCTCCCCACGGCAACACACTAGGCCGAACAAACTATTTGGACATCAGCTCCTCCAACTATTTCTTTAGCTCCTCTAGCTTTGCGGGCGCCATCCGGTATAGTGCCATAGATATTGATCCAGATCCTGACACTAGGTCTATTGCGAACTCGATGTCTCTGGCTGGTGGAAGTCCACGTTTATCTTTAGTAAAGACTTTTGGGAACTCGTCGACAATCGGAATCGGACGCGCATCTTTGTCGCTACTGACCTCCAGAAAGGACAACAACATGTATCCTTGGGATCCTCCTCTCAAAGAAGCTTTCGCTTGATTGATAGAGATAAAACCAGGAATCTCACTTTTGGAAATATTAGGGTTCGGTTGGCACAATCCAAAAGAACGTGGTTAGAGGACAGCTAATCCATCCCCAAGATAACATCTATTTGCGATGATTACAAACAAATCAGGTTGACTACAAACTTCCTACCCTCAACAAGAATAGGGCAGCTTAGACAGGCCTAAGCCTTAATAACATGTTTCGCAGTAGGCGTGGAAATAATCAAATCGAAAGGTAGTGAAGAAACAGGTAATCCCAAAAGTTTAACACAACTATATGCAATAAAAGAATGTGTTACGCCTGAATCAAATAGTACAGTTAAAGTTGTACCTGCAATGTTACCCTCCCCTTGGATCAGGTCTTGGTTCTGAGAAGCTTCAGCACCGCTCACAGAGAAAACTTGCCCCTTTGCCTTGGGCCTTGCTGCTCGAACCAGGTTGACAGCAGGTTCTGCCTTGGGTTGTCTGCAATCCCTTGCCACATGACCAGCCTTCCTACAGATAAAGCAGATGATACCTGTTGTTGAGCAATCACGGGCATAGTGGTCTCCGCCACACTTGAAGCACTTGACACCGGCAGCTCCCAAAACTGCACGATTTCCGTTGTCCTTCCCTTGGAATCGGTGGTGATGTTGACCTCCAGAAGGCTTCGAGTAAGGCTTCTTGTGATGGAAACCGCTACTACCACCCTTCTTGAACCTTGACGGCCCAAAGTTCCCTTGTGACTTACTCCGACTTCCTTTCAGTTCTTCAATCAACCGGCACTTGTCCATGAGTTGAGGAAGGGTAGTGATCTCGAATGGCATGACTGCCTCCTTGAGCTTGTGCCTCAAACCCTCCTCAAACTTTCTGCACTTCCATGCTTCATTGGGATTGTCTTAGAAGTAGTTGGAGAACTTGGCTAGACTCTCAAACTTGGCAGCATACTTGCAGACTGTCATGATCCCTTGACGTAGCTGGAGAAACTCCATCTCCTTGGCATGCCTGGCTCTCGCAGGGAACGTACTTCTCAAAGAACTTCATAGGAAAGAGCTCCCAAATGACGGCTTGACCGGCATGTTCAGCCACTTGGCTCCCTCCTCTCCACCAGTACTCAGCATCTCCTACCAGCATGTTAGCAGCATAGGTTACATTGTCTGTATTTGAGCACCTCATTGCTTCAAAGATCTTTTCCATCTACTACACCCACAGCTCAGCCTTCTCCAGGTCGTATTCTTCCTTGTATTGTGGTGGGTTGTTCCTACGGAACTCACTCAGGCCTCGACCACCAGTGGTCGTCTGTTCTCGGAGCACAAAGGCAGCGGTCATCTCCCGCATAGCTTGCACGGCATCAGCAATGCCTGTGTTCCGATTTGCCATCTCGTCCTGCAAGACCAACAAGGTTCAGTACATGCTAGAGATTTCTTCGCACAAGCCCAAACAATGTTGTCATTCCTTTCGGAATTCAACAGCACACAAGTCACAAAGGCACACAGCACAAACAAGAAAGACCAACCACAAACCCAAAAAGACTCGGCCAGCTCTGATACCAAATAATGTAACACCCCACTTTAGGGTTCACGATTATTTAACACAAGACGAAAGAAATGCGGAAATTGATTAACATATAAAGAGCTTACCGAAAATATGGGTTTTTTTTCTTCTTCTCTCAAGTTTCAAAAACAGATAAGTGTGTTTGTACTCATAAGAATAAATACACATAAACATAACCGACATTGAAACAAATAAAAGCTTGCATAATACATATATATAAAACTCACAGTTTTCAACATCTGACTACAAGAGAAAGTAACCAGCATAAAGACAACTCAACCTACACTACTTGGAGACGCAGCTCCACAACATAAAGGGGAAGGGGGTACATCATAAAAGTACAGACGCTGGGAAAAACACTAGAGACTGGCCAAAAACTGACATTGCGCTACTCATCAGAGCAGTACTCCTCTGGGTCCTCCTCCTCATCCTCGTCCTCCTCCTCTTCATCCTCATCCTCTAAGGCCTACATGTCATATCCACTCATGATCTGTTTCGTATACCGGAGCATCTCCTCATCTGTCCTCATCCACCACGCATCCTAACTCGCGCTGGCAGGGGCTACCTCAGGAACGCCCTTCAGCACATATTCGGGCACCTCCTCTTCCTCCTCCTCCTCCTCCATCTCCTCATCGTCAGACGAAAGGATAACGAGGGGAGTAGAAAAAGATACCCTGGTATGAGCCGGTGTGCTCTTGCGAGCAGTCATCCTCCAATTCGCCTGCTAGCGAGGAATCTGAGGATGTAGCTCGAAAGGCTCATAGGTAGGCCCTGGGGGTGGGACAACAGGGAGAGAAGGGCCAGTAGCAGATAATGGTACGGTAGAAGTAGACGATGCAGTAGGTGGAGGTGGCATGGAAGCAGGGTCGATTTACACGTCCCTGGGCTCTTCCCGGTGAACTGCAGGCTAGGCACTAGGCAGTCGCGAATGATCAGCAGGTGGTGGTGGTGGATGGGTGACCCCTGAGCCACCCTCACCACTAATCCGTAAAGTGCAAACTCTCTCGGATAGGCTCATCATGGAGAAAGGTAACTTCCTCCTACTTGTGAGACTCACTGCTCCATTGTAGGTACGATGTCCATGAGGATGGATCGTCCAAGCGTCCGCTCCATCGTGTAGTGTCAAGTCCAAGGTCAAACGGGAAGGTGGGTCGCTCGCCATATCTACTCACCATAGCAAGATGAAAAACACGCGAGCAACGTGACAACAAAAGTAATGAGGTGAGATTCCGCATATCGCACAACTAGAATAACAGTGATAAAAGTCACACACAGACGCACCCAATTGGCATATAGCACATGGGCTTTCACATAATAACAATTAATTACATGGCATAACAATTAATATATCAATCAACAATAATATGGGTCAAATGTCAACTCAAGTATGCAATGACACCAATGCAACATGACTCAGACCCCAACTCCATGGAGCTAAACATAACAAGAGTGAGTGATTAGGAGAACATTATCTGCGTTATTTCAGGCCACTATGGCACATCCAAAGATTGCAATCATTATAATGGCTCACGCCAGACGTTCTTTACCCAAATCATGATTTGTCCGGTGTCTAGTCAGGACATCAGCGTTTTTCGACAGGTCACCCACAACACAGAGGAGCTACTCTCTGGCCACATGTGATCTCCCCAACCCCTACGTCCTCAAGATCTCCACAATCGTCACCTCTAACAATCGCACCCGCACAAAGGTGTAAGCTCAACTCTTGGGCACAATGCCCAACTCATGTACAGATGCTTATGCATGTTCAAGAAAATGCCACAACATAACACGTACTACTTCATCACTGCAGTACCACGTTTATCTCTTGATAAACCACAGGGTACCCCTGCAGGACCCACTTTACACAACTTGCCATCAGTCGCCCATCTTTGGTTCCGTTCCTTGCAATCACGTACCAGCTCGTCGTTCGTAACACGATGTTCATGTCTTATGATACATATATTAGTCCATAACCAAGATGTATTATGGAGGGTAGGATCCATAAGGATCCCCTTCATCAATCTTCTCACTTGTCTACCAAAGGAACATTACTTACTCTTTATAAGTAACTCTTAGTGATTACGCTTTATGGATTCCTTAGATGACCTAAATCATCAAGGGTGTGGATCATGATTTTGTCATGACCACTAAATATTAGTACATGTCTTTTACTAAATCTTTGTGAGTCCATTATGGAGCTCATTGGATACTTCTTAGGAGATAACACGTGTTTATACTATTATAATAAAAAGTTTCAAAGTACTATCCTTATAGCAAAGTAGTTGATGAAATCTCCTTTATTAAGTATAGTTTGAAAAACTCTATTCAAGTGTCCATAAGCCGTCTCATTTAGTGTAAAACTCTTTTGAATTGGTTTCCTAGTTCTATTACTTAGTGTGAAAGAAATATACTTCCTATTTGAAATCACCATTTGGTTTTTCAAATGAGCTATAACTTATATAATTTTGGAAAGTTCAAAAGGTAGTAGTAGCATAGAACTCTTACAACTCTTGTTTTTAAAGAAAAGCTTTGTAAGAATCCTATCTTCTCAAAGGAGACTTACTAACCAAAAATCCTTGAAAAACCATCTTGACTAACTATGAAAATCTTGGTTCTTGAAAATCTTTTCTTCAAAAACAACTTATTAAAATAAATGTTTGATCAACATCAAACAAACATATTCTTAAAAGAATTTTCACATGAAGTCAAATGAAGAGAAACTTGGTCACCAAAATCAAGCTCAAAACCGTGGCCTACAGAGAAGGAAAACAAGACCATGAACTTTGATTTCTCATTAATATGATCAAGGTAAAACAAAGGTACATCTAAAGAGTAATAATGTAGGAGAAACAAGGTTATAAACTTACTCTTAAGAAAGGTATAAAACAACTTCATGAAGTTTGAAACCTCCTTGAATGATTCTTGAATAACTTTGAGTAAACAACTTCAAATGAAGAAATTCAAAAGATGAAAGTTGTTTAGATGGATGAGATGAACAAGAATATGTAGTCAAAATGATGAAATAAGATGGTTTAGGTTACTTAAAAGCTTGGCCGAATGCTAGAGGAGAGTGAGGGAAGAGATAAAACTTTGAACTTTGGTGTTTGAGTGAGAAATGAATGGAATAGTGTGATTAGGTGTTCTCCCCTCTATGTGGCCAAATAGTCCACCTTGTGGACTCCAAATTTTCATTCAATTTTGGTCATAAAGAATGGAAGGCCAAGATGCAAAGAGATAGGTGTTTTGTTGCTTAAGGATAGCTTAAGGACAAGATTAACCAAAAATGGCTAAAACACTTTTTTTTTTCCATTAAGAGTTATTGTCATAAACTTTCTTGGATATGATACAAAGAAGATCTTGGCTCTTCCCAAGACAAAATGGCCGAATGGCCTATCCAAATGTAACTAGGATAGTTACGTTTTTCCATTTGGTTAGGAATAAGGTGATTAGGGTTTTTACCCAAAATGGATTTAATTGATTTTTACTACTTTCACTATAACAGAAAAGGCTTTTAATAGCGCTTATTCTTTATATTTAATAGCGCTTTTAAGCTCTATTAAATAGAGCTCTATTAAAGGTTGACACAAACAATGGCGTTTAAAAAAGCGCTATCTAAAGAAGAATAGACAGCGCTTCCTCAAGAAAGGGCTATCTAATATATAATTAACACTAAAAAGACAAAATTATTTACCTTGATTCATAATAATATAGTTACACCACTCGTCCAAGATTTCAAATACTTGATAATCAGTGTATGTGTCATATTTACTATCGGGAAAGTACTGCATGCGATAGAAAAAGTAAATTAAGTTAGAATCAAAGATATTCAAATGGTCCAAATATAAGTGTGTAATTAAACTGAAATTACATACCGGTGATGGGATTTGAATTTGGTTATGAGTGATGATATCCTTAAGAAACCTTAGAACGTAGTATCCACAGTCTATACTGTTGTATTGGCGGGCGCACTACAAAACAAAAATAGTAAGTTAATTGGTTTTAAATTTAAATAATTGCATAATTACAATGTGAACAAATTAATACCTCTACAAAGATCCATTTAGTCTTTGATGATTTTGAAGATCGGGACTTGGCTCCCCTTTTGCATCCACGATGAATTGTCAAAGCAGTGAAATGCAAAAACAAACATTCGTTAGCTATAGTGTACAATTTGAATCACAACATATATGAGATAAATTTCAAATCATTTTTCTTACTCGTTAAAGATAGTCATAAGCATTTTCCGCTGTGTAAAGGGTACATGCAATGGATCCAGGTAGTAGATTGTGTCTTCATTGGGATTGATCGCTAACAATACCCATTGTCCCCTACAAAACAAGAAAATGAGTTAGTAAATCATAAACAGATAATTAATCACAATAAAATACAATACCATGTCATTGATTAACTAAATGACTCACACTACGTTCATAGGTGCCAGAAACAGGGAATTGCCATCTGGACTTGCTAGCTCAAGGCGTTCAACTTTGTACTGTTTTTGCCCAGATATATATGGATGTAAAGCTGTTTTATCTGGGCATAAGAGTACAAACCTCCCGGTGTTATTCGCGGGGATCAACATCTCTCAGTATAAGTACCTTAAAACATGTATAATAAGCGTTAATATATATTTAAATTATGAAGAATGAAAGAAGTTATATACTTTAAAGTTTGATGTATTACCTGAGATATACGCTAATACCAGTCTGACTGATTTCATCCCGAGTGATAATCTCCTCGATTTCGTCTTTACCCACTGATAGCGTATGTTGACAACCCAGAATTTCTTCATCCATCTCCAATTCTATTACGCGGCTCAAGCTTTTTTTACCAAGATCCTCATGTAGGATATACAATCATATGAGCTTGCTGTGATAGGAGGCCGGGAGGATGACTGCTGCTTCTTAGGGGATGTAATGGAGCCCTTTGTATGCTCCTTGTTAATTATAGGAGGTCGGGACTCCACAATCTTCTTGCCCTTGTCATTGTCCTTGGATTTGGATTTTTCGGAGATAACCTACATATTGCAATAAAGTAGTTAGTGACCACCCAATTTAATAAATATATACAACATATCATAAGGAATAGTAATTATTAACATACTTGCACGAGGTTGATTGGCCATGCGATGAAGGTACCTATTGTATGATCCAGTACCATGATACCAGCATGCTCAATTGGTACAGGTAATGGTGCATGTCCCTCCAGTGCAACTTCAATGTTCACTTTCACATGGCCAGGAGGTAATGGTAGGTTATGCAATGTGGCACCCTCCTCATTAAAGACCATCGCCCTAGCGACAATGCGATGAGTTGGGTGCCGTAGATACAAGTTGCACAGTTTTATGCCCTAAACAAATGATAAACGAAATATTAATTAATTAGTATGAATTAAACCTTCAATGCAATATATAAAATATATAAAATTATCATTAATAAGTATTACCTCGGGAAGAAGTATATGCGGTTGTGGAACGGTGCAACTATCTCTGGCACTGTGCGGGATAGGGGTAGGAGGATCACCAGCTGGCTCAGACTCAGCACGTCCCTGCTTATCATGCTTGCTAGCCTTTAACTCCTCTACTTCACGAGTTAGCTCGGTTAGCCTCCTTTGCGTCTCCAATTGAGTTAACATATCTTGATGTTTTGCTCGTTGTTGTGCGCCAAAAACAATCATCTGGGAGACGGCAAACCCCACACCCCTTAGGCGACCAGGGTATTCATCGATATTCAATGCTCGTGCAAGAATATCTTGACGGCCAACACAGTCTGTTATCTCCCCCTGTGATACAGACTCTGATAAGGACATCTGTGACACAAATATTAACGAACAAATTAATAAGATGTTAAACATAATTATAATAAGCAATGTACAAATGAACTAAGTTAATTAATGAGGGTGTATACCTACAATTCTGTCAACCACTTCCTTAGTGGCGGGGTGCAAAATCTGGCCATCATGGCCCATGCGAGCTGTCATCCATAACGTACCCCGCTCAACTGCCTCGGTGGTAGGATCCCCTCCTGACCTCTTCAGCTGTACATTTGAACACACAAAATAAATAAAATTCATCAATGTTACGGAAGAAATCATAAGTGGGTTAATCAACAAGTTATAAGGATATATTGTACTTATAATTTGTTCCTCAAGGCCATCATAACCCGTTGGCCCTGCCAAGTAAGGGTACGGAGGGTTTGACGCTCTAATTCGATTTGCTTTACTTGTTTTCTACACATACACGGAAGTTTATATCAATGCATGATTTAATATATATAAATTAAGTTAACAAACGAAGTTAAATTGTACATACCTTAAATGTCTCATTTTCTGGGCATGTTGTTACAAAAGCTCTCCAGCCGTCCACCTTTATCATGTCTGCGTACTTTGGTGGAGGCTCAAGTCTGACATTCCCACCTTTATCTTTTAAATACTTGGTCATCAACTTCGTTCGGAATGATCGATTGCATTTTCCGGCAATCTGGAGACATATTTTCCTCCGAGCCTCATCAATGTCAAAAATAGTTTACAAAAATGATAAAGGTTAAGTTTTAAAATGTACATGTTAATTAAGAACCTGATGTTAATTAAATATTACTTATTTACCTGTATATCGCGCCATATGTGTGATTTGGCCTGGTTCAATGCTTTGTCCTTCCACGTCTTGCATGTAATTGGGACCGCTTGCCGGACTACTGCCCCAATGTAACTTTTTAGCTCCTTCCCATTATCACCAATGGGTTTGCCTTTTGTATTCCAGGCAACCTGATAAAATGAAACACTTGATTAATAAATTAACGAAACACTTAATTAATAAAACGAAAAACTTAATTAATAATGATCTTATATACCTGTAATCTCACGCCTCTGCTCCGCTTTAGGATAAGATTCTTCTTGAACGTCGGTCCACGGCGCCTCACTTGTGTCTCGGGCACCTCTAGGCTAGAATCCGAACTATCATCATGATCACTAGATGAAAACATGATCTGCAACACAAGTACAAACGTCAGATCACAATATAAATTGGAAAAACATGTTTAAGTAAATTTAATTGACGAAGAAAATAAAAAAAAAAAAAACAAAATCACGATGCTACATGTTTAAGTAAAAATGATGAATATTTTTTTAATTGATGAAGAAATTAAAAAAACAAAATGTGCTTACATGTTTAAGTAAATCTTTTCCTCTTCCTCGTTGGATTTAGACTTGTGTGTCCCTTATTGGTACGAAACAATGGATTGATCCAAAGACCCTCGTCATGATCATTTCTAATGTACAAACCCTCATCTATAGTTGGATTGGACTGAAGTGGTTGTGATGTCCCGAAGAAAGGATCATCCTCAATATTAGCATGTTCATGTGCTTGATCATCAATCCCATTAACAATCATTTTGTTAGTCAATAGAACGATGGGCCACTTAGTATCAGCTGGATTGATGACATAGTACACTTGTTGAGCTTGCAATGCTAAAATAAAGGGCTCATCTTTATACCCCACCTTACTGAAATTCACATGCATGAACCCCAACTCATCCATCTATACACTGTTATTATTGTCAACCCACTTACAATGGAACACAGGCACCCGAAACATCGTATAATCCAACTCCCATATACGTTCAATTACCCCGAAATATGACATATTCGCGTATATGGCGTTTCTGTCTTTGGCACTAGAGATATGCATGGCTAGAGCTACAAGAGTGACCCCGCTATTTTGCATTTTACTCTGACCAACTTGTTTTTTTGTATAAAATGTGAACCCGTTCATTAGATAACCACTGTAAGAGAAGACATGTATTTTTGGACCTCTCGCTAACCATCTCAACCTTTCTGAAATCGATGTAGGATTTACAACAAACTCTGCAGAAATGTGTTCTTTTAGCCATGGTATGAAACACCGATTGTGTTCTCTTATCAACCAATTCTGACTCTTATTGGGATACAAACCCTAAATTATGTGCTTGTGTTTTTCAACATATGACTCAACCTCATCGGCATTGTGCGGAACATACAAGTGTGCTTGCTCCCATTCTGTCCGTTGTATAGTCACTACTTTAGTTCCAGTAATACCTTGACCCATCGTTCTCCCCGTGTGATGAGACTTTGTCAACCCTATGGAATCAACATCAGTGAGGTACTCGGTACAAAACTCAACAACTTCTTTGACTATGTAACGTTCAACAATACAACCCTCTGTTCGTGATCAGTTTTTCACATACCCTTTCAATATCTTCATGTAACGCTCAAAAGGGTACATCCATCTCATATGAGCAGGCCCACACAATTGTGTCTCTCTGACTAGTGAACGGTTAAATGAACCATTATATCAAAGAATGAAGGCGGGAAATACATTTCAAGTTCACACAAAGTCACAACAATCTCTTTCTGCAGAAAAGGCAACTTCCCAGGGTCAATCACCTTACTGCAAATTGCCTTGAAGAAGAAACATAGATTAGTCAAGGTCTCCCGCACTTTGTTAGGCAAAATTGACCGTATATCGATAGGTAGCAAATTCTCCATGAGGACATGGCAGTCATGGGACTTTAGTCCCTTTAACTTCAGATCTCTCATATGCACGAGGTTCCTAATGTTTGTAGAGTACCCCTCTGGAACCATAACTCCATGAAGAAACTTACAAAGAGCAATTTTCTCTTTTCTAGCGAGAGTATGAGCAGCCGGAGGTAGATATGTACGTTTCCCCTTCTTTACTGGTCCCAACTCTTGTCTCAATCCCATACTAACCAAGTCAAGCCTTGCATTGATGCCATCTTTAGTCTTGCCTGGCACATTAAGTAAGGTACCAATGACACTATCAAAGACATTTTTTTCAACATGCATAACATCAATGAAATGTCTTACGTATAAGGATTTCCAATATGGCAGCTCAAAGAAGATTGACCTTTTCTTCCACCCTCTTGTGGCAAGCTGTCGTGCAAAAGGTTTCCTGAATTCAATGCTCAAATCCTGTACCTTTTCAAACATTTGCGCACCCGTCAACAGAGAAGGACTTCTACGGTTTTCTGTATTCCCATTGAATGCCTTTCGTAAGAACCGATAATGATGATTTGATTGCAAAAATCTACGGTGCCCAAGGAAGACATTCTTCTTACCATGTTCCAGTCGTATCCAATATGTATCATCTTCACAAATAGGACATGCACACTGACCTTTGGTACTGGATCCTGACAGATTACTATATGCCGGAAAGTATTAATTGTGCTGAATATCATAGCTCTCAAGGAGAAACTTTCTTCTTTATACCCATCGTACACCTCTACACCCCTTTCCCACATTTGCTTCAAGTCTTCAATTAAAGGAGCCAAGTATATGTCAATATCATTTCGTGGTTGTTTGGGCCTAGAAATTAACAAAGACAACATCATATATTTACATTTCATGCATACCCATAGGGGTAGGTTGTAGATCACCAAAATCACAGGCCATGAACTGTGAGAGCTACACTGAATACCATGCGGGTTAAATCCGTCAATGGACAATGCAAGCCTTAGGTTTCTTGGTTCTTGTCCAAAATGAGGATAATCATGATCAATTCTTTTCCACTGAGGAGAATCTGTCGGGTGCCGTAGCTTGCCGTCTTTAATCCTTTCATCCTCATGCCATGTCAAGTGTTTTGCATCTTCCGAGCTACGATACATGCGCCTAAATCTGGGAATTATGGGAAAATACCACAGAACTCTGGAACCGATTCTTTCTTCTTATACCGTGAGCATTACACTTAGGACACATCTGTAAATTTGCATAATCCTTCCGAAATAAAATGCAATCGTTAGGACAAGCGTGTATCCTCTCATAGCTCATGCCAATAGAGCGTAACATTTGTTTAGCCTCATATGTCCTACTAGGAAGCACATTATCCTCCGGCAACATTTCTTTCAATAATGCGAGTAATTCCGTAAAGCTCTTATCTGTCCATCCATTACCCGATTTCAAGTTATACAACCTTAACATCGCCGACAATCTTGTGAATTTAGTACAACCCTCATACAACGGTTTCTCTGCATCACTTATCAACTTCTCAAACATTTTAGGACAATCATGAAGATCTTCTTCAACCGCGTGTGTCATCTCTTCAAAATGGTAGCCCTCATATGTATCTGTACCGGTATCATCCGCCGCATATCTTTCACTAAGATTCCCCATATCACTAGATTCAACTCTTGTCTCACCATGCTTTGTCCAACAGGTATAACTTTGATCAATTCCATAGCACACTAAATGTCCTTCCAATTGAGCTACACTAATTCGTCTTGTATAACAACAACTTAAACAGGGACATATGATTCTACTAGATTCTTCGGCATGCCAAACCGCAAATCTAATAAAATCTTGCACTCCGTCTCTATATTCATTCGACAAACGATTGGCAGACATCCACTTCCGATCCATATATTCCCGTTCTACGGCAATTATTTTGAGTTTAGAGAGGTTGATGTCTACCTTTGATGAGAACTACAAGAATGCATGACACACGCTTACTTCATACTACAGGGTGAGGGTCCTATCCTATCCAAGATTGTAAACTCGACAATACATTATTATAGTATGTCCTAATTACTTCTTGTTCTAATAAAATTTAGGCAGCATTTCCCCTTAGTTCTCCAAGCACACAACTTAATTCAGGTGATATTATTACCGAAATTAAGTGTACGTGTACCCAAAGAACAATGCGAAAATACAAACCAATGAAATTTTCTTAGATCAGATGTAATATTTAAGGCATACAATAATATGTATTGACAGTGAAGTTTACAATCTTAGACTATCCACTTTGGACAATTCAAGAACAGGTTGTATACTGTGCCATGGCACAATATACAAATCGTTCTTGAACAGGAAACTAAGCTTAATGCATGTGCATGCCAATAAAAAATAAACATGCCTACTGCTATAAAACACAGGGGAATAACATATATGTGTACCAGATAGGTGATGGACAAAGAGGTGACAGATGTGCCTGAGAGAATCCAAAATCCAAGTTTGATTCACAAGGTCAAGTACTTGGTATCATTTCCTGAAATATTAAGGGACAACACGCATATGACATTGAACAACTAATCAATTCAAAAGTATAGATAAGATAGGTATGTAAGGATGCACACTTCCTTAAATTCCAAAACTTTTCATGAACCTTATCCTAGTGGACAGAGTATTATCCTTCTTCTCAAACTATGTACAGTTCATCAAATTCCAATACCCTTTATAATGTACTATTTCAATCAATAAAGTACCAAAGTAAAGATTCTCAATTCTGCCTTAGAAAGTAGGTATGTAAGGATGTACACTTCCTTAAATTCGAATAACATTAGTAATGTAGATTCTCATAAATTAAACTACCAAAGATTCTCATCATTTATGCATTTAAAACCTAGGTATCTAATCACACAAGGCACTCCAAGCAGGCCATTAACCTTATGCGCAGTGAGAGTTTCAAGGGTCAAAGTTAAAAAGTGGAAACAATGCACACACATCAAATTAAGGAACAACTTAACCAAATTTCAAGTTGAAACACTGCACACACATCAAATTAGCAAGTAAGTTCCTTTGTCAAAGCATACACCCATTAAGGTCCTGACTCAACTCCAACGGCACCAAAAGGCCATCTCAAACAAATTTAGACATATGGGATTCACACATGCTTTATCATTTAAAAAAACATGGAAGCTGTCAGTAAAAACAAATAAAGAACGCACAACTGCACCACACAATCAACCCCATAGAACCATAAGCATAATCACTATGATTTGAATGTTCAGTTATAGAACAAACTAAACTGATATAGGAAAAAAACTAGAAAATTTGTTTGATACATAGAAGAAAACAGTAACAGAGAAGAAAAAATACCAATGACTAGTGCATTGTGTCTTTGGGGACCTTCACAAATGGAACAGTAACAGCTTGTAGCTCACACGCTCAACTTCACCAATGCATTGTGTCTTTGGGGACCTTCACAAATGGAGAACGGAGGAATGAGAGAAACCCAAACAACAGAGAGGGAAACAACTTGAGAGATAGGTGGAAGAGAGAGCTTACCTGAGGGAAAGAGGAAGAGAAACTCGTGCGAGGGAGGGACGTGACTTGAGGCAGGGAGGGAGAGAAGCTCGTGCGAGGGAGGGAAAGGAAAAAGATGGAGAAGCTCGTGCGGTGGCGTTCGCGAAGCGTTGGTGGCCAGAGAACCAAAATGGTGGTGGTGGTGGTGGTGGTGGTGGTGGTGTTCGCGCGCGGAGGAGGTAGGGAGAGGGGTTAGGGAAAGGTTCGAAAGAGAGACTGAGAGTGAGGAGGGGTATACGTTAATGAATTAAAAGTTAACTTTAGATAGCGCTTCCACAAGAAAGCGCTATCTAAAATTTGATTTTAGACAGAGCTTCCTCAAGGAAGCTCTATCTATTCCAAAGGAAGCGCTATTATACGTTCACCGCCGTTTTTTTAATAGCGTTGCATTTAAAAACGCTATTAAAGGTGCGATATTTAATCCCATTTCTGGCGTAGTGTTTTGGTAGATTTTTGGATTTTAAGGAAGCTAATTCTCTTCATTAGGAATAATCAACAAGGTAATGGAAAATATAATTTAACATTATATTTCACTCAATTTCCCGTTTCCCTACGTAAAACGAGAAATTATCCGATACCGATCAAAACAGAACTTTTATCAGTTTTCATCTCATTACGACAAAAGTAAACTTCACCACAACATAACCATGGATATAAACCATCATATAAACATCCACACACACACACACACACTATATATATATATATATATATATATATATATATATATATATATATATATATATATATATATATATATATATATATGTGAAGTCATATCAAACATAAGATAGCAATCACAAAGTAATGGTGATTATAACCGGTTACAGGAAAACGAGGGTGTCACAAGTTTTAGTGTTATGGTTGTGAACCATATTGCCATATAGGTTTTGATGTTGACAAATAGAGTATTAATGGGAGAATACACTTTGATGCTATCAAATAATATATCATTGTATTAAGCTTGAATGGATTATATACATGCGTTACATGATTAATATGATTTATTAGTATATACACATGTGACAAATACTTGATATATGAAATTGATTAAAAGGCATACTTGATATATGTATTTGATTAAATGGCATAGAAATTAAACTTGATATTATTATTGAATGTCTAAGGAACATTAAATATTGAGAAGTAATGGTGATGATTAATTGAGCATTAATGAGAAATATATTATTGATTTTATTTGATCACATTTAAATAAAGATATAAGAAATATTAATTCTAATATTATCTTAAAAATATGTCTTTATATGATAATGGCTTTGTGCATGGAATTAAATATGAAAAATATTATATCTTGGACTAATATGCTTTATGAGAATTATCATAGAAAAGTTCAGGTGAAAGGAAAGCAATAAAGGCAAGAGAATCAAGAGCAAAATATTCAAGATCAATCAGCATCACCAAAGATTGAGAGAAGAAACGTCAAAGAGCTTGAAGAGCAAAATTTATTAAAGACATTTCCTGAAAGAATCTCAAGAAGATCAAGAATTCAAGACCAAGAGATATGAGCTTCAAAGATAGTTATATAGAAAGGTCTTAGAATTAATGTAAGGTATGAGAAGGTGATAATGGCTCAAGTTTTCTAAAAAGATCTTTTTCAAAAGTGTTTTAAAATTGTTTTATCAAAAATGTTTCTAAAAAATTTCTTTGGTTTCCCTTTTGGTTGAAAAAGGTTTTATCTTTGAAAAATGTTTTTGGGAAACAATAATCAATTAGGATAATCGATTATGGTCAGTCCGTGTTTCAACGTGAAAAATGTTTTTGGCTGACAGCAAAGGTATAATTGATTAGGATAATCGATTATGTCCATTTACGAAACTAGGTGGTTTTCACAGAGAAGCCTTAATCGATTACGTATATTTTATAGAAAATCCCAATTATGGTAGAAAATCCATAATCGATTATGGACATATGATAATCTATTATGATGCGCTTAAATGAGAAAATTCTATTTCTTTATCTGCTACATTTAATGGCTCCAACGGCTAGTTTTTTTCAAATTGATTTACCAGAAAAACCATTTGTTTTTAATTAATAAAATATATTTTATAATTCCTAACGGCCATATTTCGAAAGTCTATAAATACATTTTGAGGGCCTTTGAAAGAGATGAAGAGAGGTTAAGAGAGAACGCGCTTCTTCAAGTTGTTTATCCACACTATTGTGAGTGCATTATATTGGTAGAGTCAAACGACTCAATCCATTTCTTTGAGTACCAACGTGCTCTGAAGGTTGCCAGCACCTTTTAAGCTTGGTTGAGACTCTATCACTGGGGGAGGTTATATCCCTGGTCTGTGAGGAGTGCTCGGAAGGTTGCCAACACCTGTTAAGCTTGGTTGAGGCTCTGTCACTGGGGGAGGTTATATCCCTGGTCTGTGAGGAGTGCTCGGAAGGTTATAAGCACCTGTTAAGCTTGTGGTTATTTGAGGCTTTTTCACTGGGGGAGGTGATATCCCTGGTCTGTGAGAAGTGCACTGTTATTGTGAAGGTTACAAGCACCTGTTAAGCTTGGTTTTTTAAAACGGTTGCAAGCACCAGTTAAGCTTGTCTTTATAGCGGAACAAAATCCCACAGGTGGAGTGGGGACTGGATTAGGCCACTGGCGGTGCGTGGCTGAACCAGGATAAAATACTTGTGTCCTGCTATTCTTGCCTTATCTCTTTATAATTGTTTATCAAACTATTTTCCGTTGCAAATTCTGTTCAAATTTATCAAAGGGTTTTTGATTGTGCAAAAAGTTTTCTTTTTTATTTCATAACCCAATTCACCCCTCTCTTGGGTAGTGGTTGCAACGGCCAACAATGGTTTCCAGACTATCGCTACCCAGTTTTTTTAGAGTTGCTAGTATTTTATTTTACTGCTAGTTCTTTTGAAAGGAACATATTGTCCACCGTTCTTCTGTATATAACTAAATGTTGATGCATATATATATACGAATCTTCTATTATTGATCTGAGTCTTTAATATTTACTGCTGTAATAAAAAAAAATTCTATCACGATTTTCAGGACTTAATGAGATATAGTAAAAGAAAACTATTTTCCGAAAGTAAACCAACAAGTTTTTATTTGGCGTTTTGTATGTATTTGGGTAACAAATGTGATGCCGGATTGAGGGTGTCACATTAGTGGTATCAGAGCTGGTCATGTCTTTCGGGAATCTTTAGGATTAGGTCTATTGTGTTGATGTTGTGTGATCTCTGATTGAAGTTTAATTGAATTACTTCTTAGAAGTAATATGCATAGATAATTATTTTCTGCTTTGGTTTCTGGTTGCAGTTTTGAAGCCAGAGTTGGGCGAGGACGTGGACGTGGACGTGGCGGTGGACGTGGTCGCGAGAGAGGAGCTGGTGTCCAGGCTGAGGACGCTGCTGGTGCAAACGGAATGGACTTCGCTGCTCAAGCGATGGCAAACATGGCTGCGGAAATTGCTGTTCAGACCGCAACTATGAATGCTCATAACGCTCAAGAGCAAGTCCGTACTGAACATGCCGCTGAGGGACGGAGTCTAGCTACTTTCAGACTTTAGAATCCACCGCAATTTCATTGCGATGTGGATCCAGAAAAAACTGATTTATGGATCCAGGAGATTGAGAAGATATTCGAGCTGATTCATAGCCTGGAAGAGGTGAAGGTACCTTATGCCACTTTCCTGCTGACGGGAGACGCGGAATATTGGTGGGGAGGAACAAGACAACTTCTGGAGGCAAATCACCAAGCAATCACTTGGGATCTGTTCAAGCATCGATTCTTGGGGAAATATTTTTCGCAGAGTGCAAGAGTTGAGAAGGAGCAAGAATTCTTACGGCTGCAACAGAGGGAGATGACAGTTGGGGAATATGCGGCCAAATTTGAAACATTGGCCAAATATTTCTGGTTCTTCCAGAACAACCCTGAGGAAGATTGGAAATGTGAAGCTTTTGAGAGAGGATTGATGTACGAGATAAAAGAATCAGTACTGCCACAAGGAATTCGAAATTTCCAGGCGCAGGTAGAGAAGAGCAGACAAGTTGAACTGATGAAGTGTGGAAGAGACAACAGCGGAAGCGTTGGAGGACCTTCCCGATTCAAGGGCCAATATCATGATCAGAGGGGGAAGCAGAGTCAAAAGAAACCGTATTCCCAACCCCCAGGGAATCAACAAAAACAACAATATCGTCCTGCTGCTCACGCATCAGGAGGTGGAGGCCAAGGAAATCAAAGTCAAGGCCAAGAGAGGAAGTGCTTCAAGTGTGGAGATCCATCATATCTGGCTAACAACTGCTCGATGCAGAATAATGGATGTTTCCGTTGTGGACAACCAAGGCATATTGCCAAGCATTACAGAGCACAGAAACCAGTCCAAGCTGCTAACAACAATGGTGGAGCCAAAAGGCATAGCAAAGGGGAGAGTTTACACCCTAAGTGGTGCTGAGGCTTCAAACTCCAACGATCTCATACAGGGTGATTGCGACATAGATGGTAATCTCTTATCCGTACCTTTTGATTCGGGTGCAACCCATTCGTTCATTTCCATGGATTGTGTGAAACGTTTGAAATTACCTGTTTCTTCCTTGTCATTTGACTTGATTGTTTCCACCCCAACTGCTGAACCGGTTACTGTCAATTCTGTATGCTTGAACTGTCCTATTATTATTCAGGATAGACATTTTCTAGTTAATCTGATATGCTTGTCTTTAATACAGTTAGATATAATTTTAGGCATAGATTGGTTATCTTCCAACCATATCCTCATAGATTGCGCTCACAAAACCTTAGTCTTTCCTAAGGATGAGATTTCTAGATTTTTATCTACTAATCAAGTAAGAGCTTCTTTTCAAGAGGGAGCACAAGGATACATGTTATTGTTTTCCTTGGACGTAGAGAGTAAGTTTAGATCTTCAGTCTATACCTGTCGTCAATGAGTTTCCGGAGGTGTTTCCTGAAGAGGTACTAAGACTACCGCCTGTTCGAGACATTGAGTTCGCGATTGATCTGGTACCGGGCACTGGACCAATATCAATGGAATCATATCGTATGTCGCCATCAAAATTGGAGGATTTGAAGAAGCAATTGGTGGAACTGTTGGAGAAGGAATTTATTAGACCTAGTATATCACAGTGGGGAGCTCCAGTTTTACTGGTAAAGAAGAAAGACGGGACTTCTCGTTTGTGTGTGGATTTCCGTCATTTAAACAAAGTAACGATCAAGAACAAGTATCCGCTACCAAGGATCGACGACTTGATGGACCAGTTACGTGGAGCGGCCGTTTTCTCGAAGATAGATCTACGATCGGGTTATCATCAGATTCGTGTAAAGGCGGAGGATATCCCAAAAACAGCGTTTCGGACATGCTATGCACATTATGAGTATCTTGTGATGCCATTCAAAGTGATGAATGCTCCTACAATATTCATGGACTACATGAATAGGATTTTTTTTCCTTATCTAGATAAGTTTGTCTTTGTCTTTATAGACTACATTCTAATCTATTCTCCTGATAAAGAGAAACATGCTGAATATCTCGTATGGTTCTTCCAATCTTAAAGGAGAAACAGTTATACGCAAAACCCGAAAAGTGTGAATTTTGGTTAGACCAAGTTCAGTTTTCGGGATACGTCATATTGAACGAGGGGATCGCCGTGGATCCGTCGAAAGTTGAAGCGGTTTTGCTATAGGAGCGACCAACGATGGTAACCGAGATCCATAGTTTCGTGGGTTTAGCTGGATACTATAGGAGATTCGTTGAGGGATTCTCCAAAATAGTAGGACCTCTTGCCCAACTGACTCGGAAGGACCAAACGTTTATCTAGACCGAAGCATGCGAGGAGAGTTTTCAGGAGTTAAAGAGGAGGTTGACTACTTCGCCTGTGTTAGTATTGCCTGATCCCAAAAAGCCTTTTGAGGTATACTGTGATGCTTCACATCAAGGGTTGGGTTGCGTATTAATGCAAAATCGGAAAGTAGTAGCTTATGCTTCTATGCAATTGAAGATTCATGAGAGGAATTATCCTACACATGACTTGGAGTTTGCGGCAGTAATCTTTGCGTTGAAGATCTGGAGACATTATTTGTATAGGAGCAACATTCAATGTTTTCAGTGATCATAAGAGTTTGAAATACCTGTTTGATCAAAAGGAACTCAACATGTGGTAGAGACGCTAGTTGGAATTTCTAAAAGACTATGACTTCTGATTGCAGTACCACCTTGGAAAAGCAAATGTGGTAGCAGATGCTTTGAGTAGAAAATCAATGCATGCGTCTGCAATGATGGTCAAGGAGCAATAGTTGATAGAACACTTCCGAGACATACGGTTGACAATCAAGATGTCGCCGCAAAAACTTTGTTTAGGTATGATTACTATTTCCAATGGATTAATGGAACAAATACGAGAGAAACAAGAGAGTGATTAGTACCTACAAGGAGAAAGAGAATTAGTGCGACAAGGAGCAGTATCAGCATTCAAAGAGGGAACAGATGGAATCTTACGGTTTGGTGAAAGGATTTGCGTACCGGACGATTCCGAGCTTAGAAAGCTAATTCTGGAAGAAGCTCACGGGAGTAAACTGAGTTTACATCCAGGAACCACGAAGATGTATCGAGACCTTAAACAGTTGTATTGGTGGTATAGGATGAAGAGAGACGTAACGGAATACGTGGCATCATGTTTAGTCTATCAAAAGGCTACGATTGAACATCAAAGACCAGCAGAAATGCTACACTATTTGGACATCCCGGAATGGAAATGGAATGGTATTGCGATGGATTTTGTGACAAGTTTACCGAGGACCCGGAATAATTGATCGACTGACCAAGTCGGCTCACTTTTTACCCATCAACAGAAAGTATTCAATAGAAAGATTGACTCAGTTATGCATCTGGGAAATTATCAGATTACATGGTGTACCTTCGAGTATTATCTCGAATCGTGATCCGAGGTTTACGTCAAGGTTCTGGCAAAGTTTACACGAGTCACTAGGAATGAAACTCAGATTGAGTTCGGCATATCATCCATAGACGGATGGACAATCAGAGAGGACGATCCAGTCACTTGAGGACTTGTTGAGAGCTTGCGTGCTAGAACATCTTGGTACTTGGGATGAATTTCTACCATTGATAGAATTCACCTACAACAACAGTTTTCACTCGAGCATAGGAATGGCACCCTATGAAGCTTTATATGGCCGACGGTGTAGAACACCTTTATGTTGGTACCAGGATGGTGAAAGCCTGCTGTTGGGACCAGATATCGTGCAACAGACAACCGAAAAGGTGAAGATGATTCAGGAAAAGATGCGGACGACTCAGAGTTGACAGAAAATTTATGCGGACAAGAGGAGACGACCTCTTGAGTTTGAGAGTCACGCCTACGACTGGGGTTGGCCGGGTAATTAAATCCAGAAAAGTCACTCCTAAATTCATCGAACCTTACCAAATCCTTCGTCGTGTGGGTCTAGTAGCATATCAAATTCCTTTACCCCCTTTTCTTTCGAATCTTCACAATGTCTTTCACCTTTCACAATTAAGGAAGTATATTCCTGATCCATCTCATGTAATCGAACCTGATTAAGTACCGTAAAAAGAGAACCTGTCTTATGAGACGTCGCCGGTACGAATCGAGGATAAGATGATCAGACAGCTCAGGGGAAAACAAATCTCCTTGGTCAAGGTTATTTAGAATGATACAACTGGAGAAGCAAATTGGGAAGTGGAAGACAAGATGAGAGTGCAATACCCTTATCTTTTTCAAGGTACGTAATTTCGAGGACGAAATTCTTTTTAGTGGGGTAGTAATGTAACACCCCGCTTTTTCAAGCTCTCTATTATTAATTAAACAGTATTTATGTGTTTGCATTTTATCGAAGGGTCTAGATAGTGAAATAAAATAATCAGAGATCATAGTCACGCTCTACGCTATCATAGGGAGTTACGGTTAAATTTTGGGTCGAAAACTCCGACAGAGCCCGGTCTACGGTTTTCACTGATAGTAGTATTTTGCTACTATAAAGATCTAATTTTGACTCGTAAACGAGACAGCTTGTCTTAGAATTTAATTCCCTACAATTTTGCTAAAATTGGTTCTTGACGTTAAAAAGTGAAAATAATATAAACTATTCGGGCGAAAACTCGAACCGGGAGATGGTTAGAGCTGTAGATGGATTTAACATCATTAGGTCAAGTCACCCAGGAATGCGTGCCAGTGTCATGATTGTTTTCAGAAAATATCTAGACGCAAAATGACCAAAACGCCATTGAGTTTTCATGAAATTACAACTTAAACTATGGTCAAATGTCCAAATTACCCCGAAGTTAAAATGTTAGACCTCCTTATCTCATCACCCTCTCACTCCTACTCCCACGCCCCCCTCATCTTTTTTACTCTTCATCTTCTTCCTTCTTCTTCTTCTTCATTTCCTCCACCATTTTTCTCCAAAATTCCTTCTTCTCAAGCTTTATCATCTAGGAGTTATAAGCTCCATCCTTGATCTCTTAATCTCTCTATTTCTCTCTTCCATTTTATGATCCAAGGAAGTTAGGGTTTTGAAACAAAAACTTCAAAAATCCATGAAAAATTGTAGAAAAATCATTTTAATACCAAATCAATTTCTTTGAACTAGATTCATGGTATTCTATCACAATCCAAGAGGTTGAATCCAAAGGATCTCTCTATATCCAATGGATAATTAGGGCCGAACCTACCCCCTTTGGGTGTGTAGCGTTTTGGTTGAAATTTTGGTATTCTAAGCTTTGATTTTATCTTGCCACACCTAGATAGTATAGAATCCAAGAGATCAGAATTTTTGAAGCTCCCTAGCCATGTTTTCTAGCACATGGCCGAACCTAGGGGGAGAGTGTAGGAGGGAATTTTGTCATTTAATGTTGATGCAATGATGGTTTGTATGTGTTTAGTGATCGTCGGGTAATCGGGCGAGAGATTGGACGATTTTCGGATCAACCGGGAGATTTACTGCTTTTTTGGAACTCCGAGAGGTAAGGGGATAAACCTGAGGAATTCCAATTCCGACAGCTATATGCTGTATCTATGTATATGGATTGTAATTATTTGTTTGTGTTTGATTGTTGTGGAATGATTTAAATTTACCTGCTCATAATTGCTTATGCCTGCAATTTCCTGATTATGCTTAATTTTGTGGTATGGCATTTGATCATGATGTATGGATGTCGTGATGATTATTGTGTTAAAGGACCTAACATCGGTTAGGATCCAAAATCGTGTAATGTTAAAAGCTTCAATAAGCTTGGAACGTTGGATAAGAAAATAAGAGGATTGAAGTTTCAAGGGTTTTTGGAAATAAAAAGGAAACAATTGGATTTTTAGAATAAAGGAGAATAAAAAACTTACTTTATTGAAGATAAGTTGACATAAAGGGTAAAATGGAGAAAAATGACTTTAACTGAGAAAAGTAAGGTTTTGCAGTAAAAAGTACGTTCTGGAGACATCGATCGTTTTCAAAGTAATAAAGTGAATTAGTTCAAGCAAAAGTGCTTTTAGAAATGTGGTTTCAAAAATAAATTGTTTTATCCAAGAAAAATGGTTTATGAACCATATTTCAAAGTATTGTGTTTTACCGAAATGCTAAGAGAAAAAGGTGGTCTTTAGACCAAGTTTTGTTTTATGGAAAACCGATCCCAAAGGCTTTGTGTAAGCTTCGGAGATTTGGGTTTTAAAAGAGCAAAATGTGGTTTTTGGTATCAACCTAGAAACCGAGATGTCGGGGTTCTAGGGTTCTGCAGAACACGTGGATCAAGGATCCGTGTTAGTGTGTTAGTCCTGTAAAGCTTGTGGACATTCTTTGTGGTCCTGTAGGCTTGCGAACACTTTTATGCTTTTGAATCCAAATTCGAGACTGGTGCATCGGTTAGGGATTTTTGGGTTCGAGCTGTTTTGGACCGAGTGTCCTGTTTTAAGAAAATGTTGTAAAGGCTTAAAGAGTCTAAAACATTATGGTGGTTGATAGCGTTGATGCTTCAACAAGGAAATATTGATATGACGAAGATAAACAGACGAAAACAAATGTTTTCTCATGCATATGTGTTTTTGGCAGACTTGCCATGAAATGAGGGGACCTTGATGGCAAGGAAACCTGGGGATGACTTATGTCATTGTGTAACATTGTGCCTTGATGGACAATGGTGTCATACGTGCTGTGTGTTCGTATTCTGCCTTGAGTTGGACAATATAGTATGGCAAGATTACATTGTGAGTACCTCTGATTTGCGCTCTCATCGGAGATCTCATGGGATTTATGTACTTACGTTTAGCAAGTTTGTGCTAGTCATTGTTGCCTGAGGGCCAATGAATTTTGAGCCTGATCAGCTCATTGAAAGATGATGGGATTTCCGAAAATTAAGAACTGAACGTTAGATGATATATGTGGAAGTGCCCATGTATACGTTTTAAAAATAACGATGACTGTTGGGCACGAAGCCCTTGTGTGTTATTTATAGTACTGTGATATACTGTGATGTATCTGTTATGTTGATGATATGTGAGACATGCCTATATGGATCTGTTGTTTGTGTTTGGAGTATATAGTTGTCGTTTTTGGATTCATATATTGGTTTCCCACCCTTGCTGTATTTTTCTGGACTGTTCTGTTTCTGATTGGATATATATTTATATATGTATAGATGGATTCGGCGAGAGAAGGGCTGGCTCACTCGGGAGTCCGCTCCCTCACCTTTGAGCATCGGGAAGATTTGGGTGCGTGGGTCATCTACCCGGGCGCCTGTAGCGCGGCATACGCCGGACCAGTTTGCACCCTGCGAGGAAATACTAACGTGGGACGTCAAGAGAGAGTACATACGCTGGAAATTGTAACGCCCCCTCGGCGCCACCTACTCGAACTTGATTTTGCGGAAAAGCATAAAAAAAAAAAAAAAAAAACGCTGGTTGCTTTCGAAAAATACTTTAGTTAATTAACTACGTTCGAAAACGTGGGTCTAAAAATTTTCTTCGTGCATCAAGTAATCCAAACTCAAGACAAAGGAATAATACTTATAGTACACATCAATATTAAACATTCATAACAACATAATCATAACATAATTATGTCGAAGCATATAAATTTCTTAGAACTATCGTTTAAACTCATAACATAAGTTCAAGTCTAGTATATATATTACAAACTTTAAAAACATATAGTCAACATACGTGAAGCAATGAAATACGGCTCAAAAAATAAACTCCTATGTTGGTCGGGCTAAAAGTAGCCATTGGGATACGAACATCAAAGTCAGTTCCGATTCCCAGGGGAATTCGGAGGGTTCCTTTTTTTTCTGCTCCTTCAAAAGACTCCGTCATCCGAGTCCTCACGTGTCCACGGGGACCTTTGATCATCATCTGTACATTTATCCAAAAACACAACAGGGTGTCCAACATGTACAGGAAAAGGTGAGATACTCATTTTATAAGTTTATCACGATAGCCGCACAAGCGACAAACATCAAATACATCCACAAAAAAATACAGTTATAATAACAGATATTCATACAACATAATATCTCAAACATTATCATGAGTTATAATAATGCATGAGACTTCAATATCATCTTTCTAATTCATGTTCTCTGGAGATTCCTACTTCCCTTCATCAAGCGATAGGCTGCAAATACTCCCGTAATACAATTGTTCTCATGAGTCGGCCTCTCAATTTAGGTTCGGACTCCAATTGTTCGGGGTACCACGTCATAACCATATCATGAATAGTCCAGTCTCTGATCGAGTTTATCCATGTTTGCCAACCGATTACCACGGCACGGGGTTGCAACGCCGACGGCCACTTGTGGAGTCTCGAACACAGTATGCCCCTATAGACCCAGTGGTCTTAACTGGCTCATATTCTCAACTACTTGAGTTGTAGCTCGTTTTCAAATGGCACGTCTGCCGATTCATGTATGTACACAGAAAGTTTCTGTTTTCTTTTTCGCCAATTCTTTCTTGTCGAGGCATATAGCGCACAACTCGTTTTAAAGGACATTAAGCCTGTTCATTCAAAACACAGGACACGAAGTCCGAGTGCTCAATTCACAAAACACTAGCCCGACGTCTTGGTCACTAGGTTTGCATACATCTCACAAAGAATCATCGTTTTTCTTTCGGTCTTATTTTCACAAAACAACTTTGGAAAACAAAACTCAGTTTCATTGTCTTGAACTAGGAAATTCTTTTCAAAGAAAACATTTTCCGAGAAAAACTCTTTTTCTTCACAAATCCGTTTGCTAAGGTTCTGTCTCTTTTAAAAACGTTTTTCTAAAGGGAATTTCACTTTACATTGACTTTTTCTTAAAAGACTTTTTCTTTCAAAAAGAATCTAATATAAAAAAAGAAGTTTTCTTTCTCGATAAAAGAAACATTTCTCAAAACTTTCCTTTGGTTTCAAAATCCGTTTTCAAAACTCCGATTTCGGTTTTCAAGTATTTTCATTTTCGTTATTGAGTCATAGCCAGTGTTATGCTCTTAACCAATCCAATATATATATATAAAGTCATCCCAATATCATAATAAATTTCACCAAAGGCATCCATGCCACAAATCATATTCAAATGTCCAAGTACAAATTTCATTAAGTAAATCAATTGCATACTCCATTCATGACATATCTTCAAATCATCAATCAAACAACCACATCACATATAACAATCACACATCATGAGACTACCAAACTTATTATGAAATACCTCCCTTTACCTCGTTAGGTTTCTAAATCAATTCTTGAACCGTTTTCGGCTCCGGTTCCAATTTCGTCTACGTCGCCTAAAACAATCAACCACAATTCAATTTCTCATCGGCCAAAATTTTCTAAATAGGTTAGGGATCTCATTTGGTTCCAATCTTTTGGATGGTTGGTTCTTAAGCATAATTAACACAAAATCAAGTCCTATTACCCAAAAATTTGAAACAAAACTCATGGTTCTACACCCTATAGGTCTCGGGCATGAAGACAAAAATTGGCTAGGTATTGATTTGGTTTTCCAATCACTTGGATTCCATGACCATAGGAAAGGAAAGAATGGAATCAAGTATTCAAGAACAAAAATTGGAGAAAACCCTCTTTTTCCCCAAATCCTAGGGTTTGACCCTTTCAAATAAAATAGGCTAGGATGAGAGTTCGATCACATACTCTTGGATAGAGGTAGAAGATGATGAAACTAGCTCAAGGAAATTGGTTTCATATTAAAAGGATTTTTCTACAATTTCCTAGGAATTTTTGAAATTTGGCTCATGAAATTGGAACTCAAGAAATCAAGCTCTTCAACCATGAAATAGGAAGAGATTCATGAGGCTTAAGGATCATAGAAGTGATCTTACCTCTTGAATGAAGAAGATTGGTCAAGAATCACACTTTTTCACTCAAAAACTCAAGCTTTCTCTAAGTGAAAATGGTGGAATCTCAAGGAAGAAGATGAAGTTAGAAAATGAAGTGTTGGAGCTCTCCCAATCTGATCCTTATGCGTGGGAGGAGGGGCTGAAATGTCCAAAAATTGGGTCACTTAAGGGCATTTAAGTCTTTTCCTTCAAGGACTAAAATGTCAATTACGAAAAGGTCGAGGGTATTTTGGTCTTTTCGCATCCAGATATTTTCAAACGTCATGATGACTCTGGCACGCTTTCCCAAGTGATTTGACTTGATGTGACATCAAGTTTATCCGTTAGCGGGTCCCGATAAATCCATATTTGGCTCCGTTCGTCACCCGATTCAAGATTTCGCCCGAATAAAGAGTAGGAACTGAAATTAGGTCTCCTGAGTAGTAAAATCTTAGTGTAAGTAAAAAACGCAGACCGGGCACTGTCTAATTTTTTGGCTCAAAATTTAATCGTAGCTTCGTACGATAGCTTTGAGCATGAATATGGTTTCGGTTTATTTTATTTCATTTTCTAAATCCTCGAATAAAATATAAATTTAATTATTCTCTTATTAATATATAAAAGCAGTGAAAAATCGGGGTGTTACATTACTATCCCTTCTAAAAAAAACATTTCATCCTCGAAATTATGTACCTGGAAAAAGATTGGGATACTGTAATCTCATCTTGTCCTCGAGCTCCCACATTGCGTCTCCAGTCGCTTCATTCCAAACAACCTTGACCAAGGGAACTTGTTTTCCCCTGAGTTGTTTGACCCTCTTGTCAACGATTCGTACAGGTGATGTCTCATAAGACAAGTTTTCTCGTAAATGTACTATATCGGACTCGATTACATGGGACGAATCAGGAATATACTTTCTAAGTTGTGAGACATGGAAAACATTATGAATGTTGGAGAGAAAAGGTGGTAAGGCTATCTAGTAAGCTACTGGACCAATATGTCGAAGAATCTGGTAGGGTCCAATGAATTTAGGAGTGAGTTTTCTGGACTTTATAGCTCTAGCTACCCCAGTCGTGGGCGTGACTCTCAGGAACACGTGTTCACCTTCTTGAAACTCGAGGGGTCGTCTTCCTCTATCGGAGTAGCTCTTTTGTCTGCTCTGTGCCGTCTTTATCTTTTCGCGGATTTGCTTAATCTTTTCCGTTGTTTGTTTCACAAGTTCGGGGCCTACAATAATACTTTCTCCATCCTGGTACCAACACAACGGTGTCTGGCACTTTCGTCCATACAAGGCCTTATAGGGTGCCATCCCTATGCTAGAATGATAACTATTGTTATATGTGAACTCGATAAGAGGCAAAAGATCATCCCAACTTCCACCATGGTCAAGAACACAGGCTCTCAGCAGATCTTCCAGAGATTGTATCATTCTCTCTGTCTGTCCATTGGTTTGAGGGTGATCGGCTGAACTTAGCCTCAGCCTTGTCCCTAATGCTTGGTGTACACTTTGCCAAAACCGTGAAGTAAAATTTGGGTCTCTATCAGAGACTATGCTTGACGGCACTCCATGTACTCTGATTACTTCTCTGATATACAGCTCAGTTAACTTCTCCACTGAGTAGTTGATCTTAACAGGTAACAAGTGTGCTGACTTCGTTAACCTATCAACGATCACCCAGATTGAATCAAAACTCTTAGAAGTCCTCGGTAAACCTACCACGAAATCCATTGAGATGCTCTCCCATTTCCATTCGAGTACATCCAAGGATTAAAGCATTCCACCAGGTCATTGATGTTCTACCTTTGGTTTCTGACAAGTCAAACACGATGCTACGTACTCAGCCACTTGCTTCTTGATTCCTGGCCACCAAAACTTCTATTTCAGATCTTGATACATCTTGGTTGATCCAGGGTGAATGCTCAACTTGCGCTTATGTCCTTCTTCCAGAATCATTTTCCTCATCTCCGGGTTGCTAGGTACACAAACCCGTCCATTGCATCTCAAGATGCCATCGATTCCCAAGCTGAACTCTGCAGCCTTCTCTTGTCCAAGTAACTCCTTTTTCACATGAAGGTACTCATCGGTTGCTTGTTATTCGCGGATCGTTTCCATCAGTCCAGTAGATACCTTAATCATTCCCAAGCTAATCTTCACGTGGTTCACTTCCATAACCATATTGAGATCATGAAACTGCTCTATCAATTCTAACTCCTTAACCATCATTGCAGAGATGTGCAGGGTCTTTCGACTCACAGCGTCTGCAACAACATTTGCTTTTCCAGGGTGGTATAACAAAGTGAAATCATAGTCTTTGAGAAACTCCATCCAACGTCTCTGCCTCATGTTAAGCTCCTTCTGGTCGAACAGGTATTTCAAGCTTTTGTAGTCACTAAAAACATCAAACTTGGATCCATACAAGTAATGTCTCCAAATCTTCAGTGCAAAAACCACAGCAGCTAACTCTAAGTCATGCGTCGGGTAATTCCTCTCATGAGTCTTTAACTGGCGCGAAGCATATGTTGCATAAGTACACACCCTAAACCCTGATGCGAAGCATCACAGTACACTTCATATGGTTCGTCCGGTTTGGGTAAGACTAACACTGGTGAGGTTGTCAAACGTTCCTTCATTGTCCGGAAACTTTCCTCACATTTCTCAGTCCACGTAAACGGTTGGTCCTTCCTCGTAAGTTGAGTCAGCGGCATAACAATCTTTGAGAATCCTTCGATGAATCTTCTGTAGTAACCAGCCAAACCAACGAAACTGCGAATTTCTGTCACAGTCTTGGGTCTCTCCCATAAAAGTACTGCCTCCACTTCCGTAGGGTCAACGGCAATCCCTTCCTTCGTAATCACGTGTCCCAAGAATTTTACTTCATCCATCCAAAATTCACACTTAGATAGTTTTGCATACAACTTCTCCTTGTGAAGAATCTGTAAAACTTGTCGCAAGTATTCCTCATGCTCCTCATGACTCTTAGAGTAGGTGAATATATCATCGATGAACACAACAACGAACTGATCCAGAAACGGACGAAAAATCCAATTCATGTAGTCCATGAAGATAACTGGTGCGTTCGTCACTCCAAAAGGCATCACAGGGTACTCATAGTGACCATAACGAGTCCTGAATGCAGTCTTAGGTACATCCTGGTTCTTTACTCTAATCTGGTGATAACCAGATCTCAGGTCAATCTTTGAAAAGACAATGGCTCCCTGAAGTTGATCCATCAAATCATCTATGCGAGGTAGAGGATACTTGTTCTTGATTGTTATCTTGTTGAGTTGACGGTAATACACGCAAAGTCTCGAACTCCCGTCCTTCTTCTTCACCAATAACACTGGTGCTCCCCACAGGGACACACTCGGTCTTACGAATCACTTGGATAATAGATCCTCTAGTTAAGTCTTCAGCTCGGCTAACTCTATAGGTGACATTCTATAGGGAGCTATAGAGATCGGACCGGATCCCGGAACTAGATCAATCGAAAACTCGATGTCCCTCACAGGTGACAACCCTGGAACGTCCTCGGGAAAAACTTCCAGAAAATCTTTCACAAATGGCACATCCCTTAAGACAACATCCCTATCGATTTCTAAACAGGATAAAAGCATGTATCCTCGAGCTCCTTCTTTCAAAGAAGCTCTTACTTGGTTGGCAGTTAAAAGTCCAGAAATCTCAGGGTCAGGAAAAACTAAGGTCGTATGTGCACAGTCTAAAAGGATATGATTGGACGATAACCAATCCATGCCTAAGATCACATCCAATTGTGTCAAAGGCAAACATATTAAGTCAACAAAAAATTTCCTATCATGAACAATAATAGGACAGTTCAAACATACTATATTTATTGTAACAGATTTAGCAGTTGGAGTAATGACAATCAAATCAAAAGACAGCGAAGAAACAGGCAAGTCCAAACGTCTCACACAATCCAAGGAGATAAACGAATGCGTAGCACCCGAATCAAATAGTACAGTTAGGAGATTACCAGCTATGATGCAACTACCTTGTATGAGATCATCATATTTCGAAGCATCAGCGCTACTCATGGTGTAAACCCTTCCCCTCGCTATTGGTCCAGCAGTCCGTACATTGTTGACAGTCGGCTCGAATTTTGGTGTAGGGTAATCCCTCATGAAGTTTCCTATCTTCCCACATTGGAAGCATAGAACTCCATTCAATGTTCATTCCTCAGTTGGATGTCCTTGTTTCCCACACTTGAAACATCTCTGTACTTGGCCTTGATTTTGATCATTTCCATTCCCTCCACCGTAGGCAGAAAAGACAGGACGATAAGATTGTTGTTTCTGACTATTCCCTTGGGGTCGGGATTACGGTTTCTTCTGGGATTGCTTCCCTTTCTGGTTCTAGTATTGGTTCGGGTTCTTGGACCTAGACGGTCCTCCTACAGTGCTCTTGTTTTCTCTTCCCCTTCTCAGCTTTTGCACTTTTCTGCACTTCTCCACCAGGTCTTGAAAGTTACGGATCTCTAGCGATAACACAGACTCCTTGATTTCGAAGTGAAGACCTGCTTTAAACCTCTCGCATTTCCAATCTTCATTAGGTTGGACTTGGAAAAAGCGGAAGTATTTGGCGAGTGATTCAAACTTCGCCACATATTCCCCAACAGTCATGTCCCTCTGCTGCAGCCTCAGAAATTCCTGCTCTTTCTCGGTCCTGGCACTCTGGGGAAAGTACTTGTCCAGGAACTTGATGCGAAATACTCCCCAAGTGATCTCTTGGTTGTTGGCTTCCAGCAGTTATCTGGTTCCTCCCCACCAATATTTTGCATCACCCAAAAACAGGAATGTGGCATAGTCCACCTTCACTTCCTCAGGGCAGTACAGAACAGCAAAAATCTTCTCCACCTCTTGCAGCCATAAGTCAGCATTTTTCGGGTCACGGTCTCCATGAAATTGCGAAGGATCATGACGCCGAAAGACGACTAAACCTCTGGCATCAGCAGCAAGATCGGCTTTCTGTTGATTCTGTTGGTTCTGTTGAGTCATCATAGCCGTTTGTTGAGCAATAGCTGCCGCCATATCAGCCATGGCCTGGATAGCCTGATTAATGTTGTCATCAGCAGTGCCGTGACCAACACCATCATTGGCGTTGCCACGACTTCTACCACGACCGCCTTTTAGATTCATGTTTCCCTACAAGGCAAACCAATCATACCTTAATAAGGAAACATAACCTCGTGTGTCAACACACATTGCTTCAACAGAGAAACAATTCAAACAAAGTTCACACAGAGATCACACAACACAACCACAACATACCTATTCTCGAAGGATTCCCGAAAGACTCGACCAACTCTGATACCACTTATGTAACGCCCCCTTGGCGCCACTTACTCGAACTCGATTTTGCGGAAAAACATAAAAAAAAAAAACGTTGGTTGCTTTCGTAAAATACTTTAATTAATTAACTACGTTCGAAAACGTGGGTCTAAAAATTTTCTTCGTGCATCAAGTAATCTAAACTCAAGTCAAAGGAATAATCCTTATATTACACATCAATATTCAACATTCATAACAACATAATCATAACATAATTATGTCGAAGAATATAAGTTTCTTAGAACTATAGTTTAAACTCATAACATAAGTTCAGGTCTAGTATATATATTACAAACTTTAAAAACATATAGTCAACATACGTGCAGCAATGAAATATGACTGTCTCAAAAATTAAACTCCTATGCTCATCGGGCTAAAAGTAGCCATTGGGATACGAACCCCATAGTCAGCTCCGATTCCTAGGGGAATTCGGAGCGTTCCTCTTTTTCTTCTCCTTCAAAAGAACCCGTCAGCCGAGTCCTCTCGTGTCCACGGGGACCTCTGATCATCATCTGTACATGTATCCAAAAACACAACAAGGTGTCCAACATGTACAGGCAAAGGTGAGATACTCATTTTATAAGTTTATCATGATAGCCGCACAAGCGACAAACAACAAATACATCCACAAATAAATACAAGTATATATTCTTACAACATAATATCTCAAACACTATCATGAGTTATAATAGTGCATGAGACTTCAATATCATCTTTCTAATTCATGTTCTCCGGAGATTCCTACTTCCTTTAATCGAACGATAGGCCGCAAATACTCCCGTATCACAATTGCTCTCATGAGTTGGCCTCTCAATTTAGGTCCGGACTCCAATTGTTCGGGGTACCACGTCATAACCATATCATGAATAGTCCAGTCTCTGATCGAGTTCATCCGTGTTTGGCAATCGATTACCACGGCACGGGGTTGCAACACCTACGGCCACTTATGGAGTCTCGAACACAGTATGCCCCTATAGACCTAGTGATCTTAACTGGCTCATATTCTCAACTACTTGAATTGTAGCTCGTTTTCAAATGGCACGTCTGCCGATTCATGTATGTACACAGAAAGTTTCTGTTTTATTTTTCGTCAGTTCTTTCTTGTTGAGGCATATCACTCACGAGTCATTCTAAAGGACATTAAGCCCGTTCATTCAAAACACAAGACACGAAGTCCGAGTGCTCAATTCACAAAACACTAGCCCGACGTCTCGGTCACTAGGTTTGCATACATCTCACAAAGAATGACCATTTTTCTTTTCGTCTTATTTTCACAAAACAACTTTGGAAAACAAAACTTAGTTCAATTGTCTTGAACTAAGACATTCTTTTCAAAGAAAACATTTTCCGAGAAAAAATCTTTTTCTTCACAAATCCGCTTTTCTAAGGTTCCGTCTCTTTTAAAAACGTTTTTCTAAAAGGAAATTCACTTTGCATTGACTTTTCCTTAAAAGACTTTTTCTTTCAAAAATAAACTAATATTTTAAAAGAAAAGAAGTTTTCTTCCTCGATAAACGAAACATTTCTCAAAACTTCCCTTTAGTTTCAAAATCCGTTTTTCAAAACTCCGATTTCGGTTTTCGAGTATTTTCATTTTCTTTATCGAGTCATAGTCAGTCCTATGCTCTTAACCAGTCCAGGATATATATATATATGTGTGTGTGTGTGTGTGTGTGTGTGTGTGTGTATAGATATCAAGTCAGCCCAATATCACAATAAATTTCACCAAAGGCATCCATGGCACAAATCATATTCAAATGTCCAAGTACAAATTTCATTAAGTATATCAATTGCATACTCCATTCATAACATATCTTCAAATCATCAATAAACAACCACATCACATATAAAAATCACACATCATTAGACTACCAAACTTATTATGAAATACCTACCTTTACCTCGTCAGGTTTCTAAATCAATTCCCGAACGGTTTTCGGCTCCGGTTCCAATTTCATCTGCGTCGCCTAAAACAATCACCCATAATTCAATTTCTCGACAACAATCAATACAAAACAACAACATCAAAACATAAATTTCTCCCCCCCAAAGTGGGTCTAAGGTTCGGCCAAAATTTGCAAAATAGGTTAGGGATCTCATTTGGTTCCAATCTTTTGGATGGTTGGTTCTTAAGCATGATTAAAAATAAATGAAGTCCTACTACCAAAAATTTGAAATAAAACTCATGGCTAGGTATTGATTTGGTTTTTCAATCACTTGGATTCCATGACCATAGGAAAGGAAAGAATGGAATCAAGTGTTCAAGAACAAAAATTGAAGAAAATCCTCTTTTTCCCCAAATCCTAGGGTTCGGCCCTTTCAAGTAAAATAGGCTGGGATGAGAGTTCGATCACATACTCTTGGACAGAGGTAGAAGATGATGAAACTAGCTCAAGGAAATTGGTTTCACATTGAAAGGATTTTTCTACAATTTCCAAGGAATTTTTGAAATTTGGCTCATGAAATTGGAACTCAAGAAATCAAGCTCTTCAACCATGAAATAGGAAGAGATTCATGAGGCTTAAGGATCATAGAAGTGATCTTACCTCTTGAATGAAGAAGATTGGTCAAGAATCACACTTTTTCTCTCAAAAACTCAAGCTTACTCTAAGTGAAAATGGTGGAATCTCAAGGAAGAAGATGAAGTTAGAAAATGAAGTGTTGGAACTCTCTCAAACTGATCCTTATGCGTGGAAGGAGGGGCTGAAATGTCCAAAAATTGGGTCACTTAAGGGCATTTTAGTCTTTTCCTTCAAGGACTAAAATGTCAATTAGGAAAAGGTCGGGGGTATTTTGGTCTTTTCGCGTCCAGATATTTTCAAACGTCATGATGAATCTGGCAAGCTTTCCCAAGTGATTTGACTTGATGTGACATCAAGTTTATTCATTAGCGGGTCCCGGTAAATCCGTATTCGGTTCCGTTCGTCACCCAATTCAAGATTTCGCCCGAATAAAGTGTAGGAACTGATTTTTTTCAAATTTATCAAAAACGTAGGGAATTCAATTCTAAGACTAACTGTCTCATTCACGAGGCAAAATTAGGTCTCCTAAGCAGTAAAATCTTACTGTCAATAAAAAACACAGACCGGGCTCCGTCAGAGTTTTTGGATCAAAATTTAAACGTAGCTTCGTACGATAGCGTTGAGCATGAATATGATCTCGGTTTATTCTATTTCATTTTCTAAATCCTCGAATAAAATATAAACTTAATTATTCTCTTATTGATATATAAAAGCAGTGAAAAATCGGGGTGTTACAGAAACCATCAAGATCCCTTTGCCACCAGTATGGATGTTACTACAGTACCTAGTTGATCAGAGGTCGTTGCAGCATGAGATCCTGGTAGTTCAGCCCCTTCAGCAGCAGCCGCCTATGACTCATCCCCCTCCGTTCATCTTGGTGCCAGTGGAGCCGAGGTGGAGCATGAGGAGGATCCCGAGGAGGAGGATCCTCAGGAGACACTTGAGTATCATCCTCTAGAGAATAGGGATGCTCCGGCCGGAGGAGACGGAGGTTCGGGGATGATCGATGGGGATGTAGATTCCTCTAATCTCTCTTCTGATGGGAACGTTGGGCCCTCCTTTAGGGGACTGTCCAACGGTTTCCACAAGTCTTTGACCAGTGTAGGGTGGTAGACTTTCTTTTGGGGTAGCAATTTTTGGGTAGTCTGTTGTCGGCTACTGATGGCCATAAGTTTTAGTGATATGGTTTCCAGACTATCGCTAACCAGTTTTTTTAGAGTTGCTAGTATTTTATTTTACGACTAGATCTTTTGAAAGGAACATGTTGTCCACCGTTCTTCTGTATATAACTAAATGTTGATGCATATATATATACGAGTCTTCTGTTATTGATCTGAGTATTTAATATTTACTGCTGTAATAAGAAAAAAATTTATCACGATTTTCAGGACTTAATGAGATATAGTTAAAGAAAACTGTTTTTCGAAAGTAAACTAGCAAGTTTTTATTTCGCGTTTTGTATGTATTTAGGTAACAAATGTGATGCCAGATTGAGGGTGTCACACTTGCCCTCATGACTCATCACCATCATCAAAATATCTACATATTTTGGTGACTTCGAGTGACCGACAGGTTGATTTTATGATATATCGAGGTTGTATGATGTGTGTTAGTATTCTTAATATGATATAGGCAATATGTATGTTGTGCCTAGTAACATGCTTAGGATTACTTGAATATTTACCTATGAGTTGATGAGTTGATATGCTTACATGAGTAGATATGATAAACATGATTATTGAATATGATTATAGTTGCTTATGATATGATGTTGTAATTACTGTTGTATGAGTAGAGATAGGTAGTAATTTTTGATAAGTTGGGAGATGATTATGTGGTGAGGAATTTGAGGATATATATGCTGTAGTGCTCAACCTAGAGATTCTGTTGATATAATTATGTCGACACATAAATTTGATACCCGATTAAGCTGGAGAAAGTTGGTCGTAGTTGTGCACAAGTTGTGGTTGAGACACTAAGTTGTTGATCCCGAGATGAGTTGGTGAGGTTCATGTCGGATCATTGTTGTTCGTCACTGTGTTGGCGTATGGTCGATCGATCTTGCCTGCGGAGAGATGATTGTAACACCCTGCTTTTTACCCCTATGTTTATATGTTAATCCTTGCTTATATATATATTGTATATATATATATATATATTGTTTATACTTGCTCTTGGTGCCTAAGTTCATAGTTGGGGTAGTTCAGCCTTAAGGAATTGTCAATACATTCGAGTCCACGAAACCTATTTTACGGTTTTATCCATATCTTGTGTTCTAGATGCCCGATTGAGGCGATCTTGGATGCGTTGGAAATCTTAGAGAATTATCTACAAGTCTTATTTCAGGTGCCAGGGCCAAATTCGGCTTCTATAGTTTCGCGTCGTGAAGGGACATTCGCTTCGCGAACATGACAGCCAGATTCTTGCAGCTTTCTGGTTTGCTTTGCGAACAGTTACTCGCCTCGCGAATCTGCGAGCAGCAGAAACATGTTTTTGGGCTTCTAATTAGCCCATAATCTGCTTTTGGGCTTCTAATTAGCCCTTAATGACCCTAAATCATATTTATACCATAAGACTCGACCTAAACCTATTTGCTAACTCGAAATACTCTTAGAAACTGCCTCTTTCTCTCTAAACAAGGATTCCTAAACCCTTTTTAAGGATTCTTGAAGGATATTACACCTTTGTTCATCATTTTTCGTCGTACTCGCTTGAGAAGCATCACTGCCATCACAGCCCCTCTTTCTCAATGCTACTCTTGAACCTTTTGGGGCTGTGATCGTGAAATCAAGTGTCGTGAGATCGAGTGTTCGTGAGACGCAACCTTTTCTGGAAATTTTCTCTTCCTTTGTTCATTGTAATCGTTATACCAGGTATGGAGGGAGAAAGATGATTATATCATATGGGAATGTGAGAATGGGATAGAGGTGATTGGGGATTCCTATGATCCCCTTGTGCCTTGAGTGATTTGTTGTTACCATTGTGGGAGCAATGGCTTGAATGATTATGTGTTATAATTATCATATTGACTTTATTGTATGATTATACTATCATAAAGCGTGTATTTGTAGCTATAATGTTATAAATATGTATGCGTTACTGCAAGTGCTATAGTGTTTGTAAATGTTATTATGATAATGTTGTGATGAGTTGTAATCATGAATTATATGACTATTGGTTTGGGATTATAATATGTGAATATTGAGTTATAATTAAGTATGAGTGTATGTGAACTATGATTGTGACATTATTGAAATGTGATATATTGTTTATGTGTGAGACCCAGCTCTAAGGAGCCCGTGATGGGTACTCATTTGTGGATGTTGTGCATGAGACCCAGCTCTAAGGAGCCCGTGATGGTTACTCATTTGTGGATGTTGTGTGTGAGACCCAGCTCTAAGGAGCCCGTGATGGGTACTCATTTATGAATGTTTGTGTGAGACCCAGCTCTGCAAGGCCTGTTTATGGGACTCAGCTCGGAAGGGCCTGTTTATGGACCCAGCCATGGAATGGCCTGTTTATGAGATCCAGCCTCTAAGAGCCTGTTTATGGAACCCAGCCCCTAGAGAGCCTGTTTGTGGGAACTCAATTATGTGTGTTGTATGAGTCTGAGGGGACACTGTTGCTTGTGATTGTAATGCGACATGTATACAAAATATAATGAGATGATATGTTAAACTTTTGTGAGATAATTTGACTTGATTTACGAGAATGATTATATTATGTTTGTGGGTGTGTAGTACTTATACGTGTATGTATATATATGTATATATGCATATCTATGTGTATGCACTAGCCTTAATTTCCATTTTACTTCCACAACATATGTATATGAGTGTGTCTTCTCACCCCTTTGTATTTGTGTATTTTCTTGTGCAATGTATGATTTGTTCAGATGACTCTCAAGTGACTGAAGAGTAACACGTCGAAGCTTACGTGGAGTTGGTGATGCTTAGAGTATTAGTAGTTGAATTCTTTTGATGTTTTTCTTTAGGCTTTGGATCATGTTATTTATTTCTTTATGGGTTTTTGTTTAGCTCTGATCCATGTGACATCGGGCTAGGGGATTATCTTGTTTAAATTATTTATTATTTATGCGAAACTTGTAAACGTTTTATGACAATATGTTTAATTTAATTGGATTTGAAGTTGAGTTTATGAATGGTGATACTCTTAACTATTGCGAAAATGTTTATCAATGGTAGAACTCGTATATTATCTTTTTTTCCGCAAAGAATATTTTCTCAAATTAATATTTATATAATAAACGTATGTTGGGGTTAAGGGCGTCACAATGATCGTACCCACAAGTTGAGTTGTTAATGGGCGAATGTCCCGACCTAGCCTGCGGGCGGGGGGATATGTCGTTACCGACGGACGAATGTTCCTACCTGGCTTGCGGGCGGGGGAATATGTCGTACCCATGAGTTGAGCCCGCGGGCTGTTGGCTGAACCCTGCATTACGGGGGGTGGCAGAGTGATGAACGGGGCATCTTGATCTGTTGGGGATGTCGTGTCGTGATCGCGTCCATATAGTCACTAGCTATATGACTGTGAGAGACAGTAGCTAAGAGAGCAGGACTTGGGAGATGATTGCTTAACGCTGTTGTGCTGTTGTATGTTGCTATCTATATAGCTTATTTTATAGGTGTTTCCCTATTTATGATGTATTGCTGTTTCTTATCCCCGTATTATTCTATGTTGTATTTTATCTATTCTCGATCGCACGAGAAGATCCTATTAAGGAGTTGCCAGAAGAGATTGACGGCATACCTGTTGAGCCTGATGCTGGCAGGAGAGCCCCGGATCTCAGTATCGGGAGACTTTGAGTGGTTGTACGAGGATGACGATTGTTTCTGGGAGATTTATTACTCCCAATGACAAGTGGTGTATACGGGCCGACTACAGTATATGTTAGAGTTGTGGTTGGTTAAACAGTCTTAGTTTTGTTATGGCCAGTACATGGGTTTGAGCGAAATGTATTTTCAGGGCCCTGAGAGGAAGTCGTATGTATTTTATTTTGTTGTCGTACTTTCAATTTATATGTGTTGCGTACTCTGAGGTAATTGGTATCAGTTACTGTAGGCTCTACTGATAGAGCCAGTACTTTTATATGTAAGTTATATATAGTCATGGTATCAATGTTAGTTATTTTAATATTTTCTGCATTTCTATATCACCGCGCTACGCTGTCACGTTAAGAATATGAGTTCGGGTTACTAAATGGGACCTTCGAGGAGGAGCTGTCTCATTTAATGGTATCAGAGCAGTTTGATTCTTAATCAAGGACTGCTTGGGTTAAGTTGTCATTTCTGGCCTTGTCTAGTTGAACCCGCATTGGGTATTAACTATGCTTAGGAGTTGGGTAAAGTGTCCGATATGCGAGTTATCGAAGGAGGTAACTGTTTCGAGCATTTGTAAGGCATATGATGCATTTATATGATAATATGGTCTTGTATGTCTTACAAATGTGAGCTGATAATTTCTTCCACAGGAAACTAAATGGCTCACAGACGAGTTAGAGGACGTGGGGGAAGGGCCATAGAGAGTGCCGCTGAACATGGAAATGGTAACGAGGGAAATTCCCACGTTGGTGATGGGATATAGTCAACTGAAACCCTAAGGACAGTTAGGGAGTTGGCAACGGTAATGCTGCATCAGACGTAGCGGAACGCTCAACTGTTACAGGTAACCATGCAACAGCAACAGAGACAGAATCTGCAGGGTGGAATGGAGGCGGAAGACGCTGGACTGAATACTTTTCTGCAAGGAAAGCTGCCGCAGTTTGATGATGACTTCAATCTGGAGGGAGCTGAACTCTGGATACAGGAACTCGAGAAAATCTTCGTCGCAATGCATTGTCGTGAGGACAGGAAGGTGACCTATGCATCCTTCATGCTGATGGGAGGTGCAGAGTTATGGTGGAAAGGCAAGCAAAGAATGCTTGAAGCAGAAGGAAGAGTGATTAACTGGGGATTGTTTCGGGAATGCTTTCTGGAGAAGTATTTCCCCAGAATGATAAGAAGAGGAAAAGATAAAGAGTTCATGGGTCCGAGACAAGGAACCATGTCTGTTGGTGAGTATGCTGCAGGGTTTGAGGCGTTACTCAAATTTTCTAAATTTTACCAGAGGTTCCCTGATGAAGAGTGGGTGTGCAGTTGTTTTGAGGATGGCCTAAAGTATGATCTGCATAGGGTGATTGCACCACTGAACCTCACCCAATTACCTGAAATGTTGGAAAGATGTTCGGTCATTGAGAACATCGATAAGAAAAAAGAATTTAAACAAGGTAGAACTGGAGGACCTACCCGGAGATTCGCTCGAGGAGGAAAAGGAAAGTTCCAGATAAGGCGGAAACCTTATGACCGTCAAACAACATGACCAGCTGAAGGACAACAACAACCAAGTGGATGCTTTAGGTGTGGAGGATCATATCTAATTCGAGATTGTCCGGTGAGGGAGACTCGCTAATGTTTTAGATGTGGCCAAGTGGGTCACATAGCTCCAGAATGTTCACAAGGAGCAAGGTATGACACAGGTAGGCGTAGCCCAGCGACCAGAGCCTAAGGAGCAGGACAGCAGGTGGCGAGACCGCAAGCAATCGGAAAAGTGTTTACCATAAGAGGAGTTGAATCCTCTCAATCCCCTTATCTTATACAAGGTATGTGCCTAGTGTCAGGTAAACTCTTATCAGTATTGTTTGACTCGGGAGCTACGCATTCGTTCATATCCCAAGAGTGTGTGGATCATTTGAAATTGACTATTTCTTTACTTCCTCATGACTTAATTGTTTCTACTCCTACCAGTAATTCTTTGACAACCATGACTATCTATTTAAAATGCCCTATCATTGTTGAAAATAGAACTTTTCTTGTTGGCCATGTTTGCTTGCCAATGCAACAACTTCGTATAATTTTAGGCATGGATTGGCTTTCGGCTAACCATGCAGTGTTAGAATGTTCTAAAAAGACCTTGTCGTTCCCTGAGCAATCTAGATTGATGCCTGCCAATGATAGAAATCTTGTGTTAGGTAGTGAACCTCAGAAACATGTGTTGTTATTCTCTATGGAAGCTAAGGAACCTCCTAAGTTGGATTCGTTGCCTATAGTGCGAGAGTTTGCGGAAGTTTTCCCTGATGACGTTCCAGGTTTACCACCGGAGAGAGAGATAGAATTCGCTATAGATCTCGTACCAGGAACTGGACCCATTTCGATAGCACCTTATCGAATGGCTCCAGCAGAGTTAGCAAAGCTGAAGAAGCAGTTGGATGACATGTTGGGTAAGGAGTTTATAAGACCAAGTGCTACACCTTTGGGATCGTCGGTGCTGTTCGTCAAGAAAAAGGATGGAAGTTCAAAGCTGTGCGTGGATTATCGGCAGTTGAACAAGGTGACGATCAAGAATAAGTATCCGTTACCTAGGATTGACGACTTGATGGACCAGTTGAAAGGAGTGGTAGTGTTTTCAAAGATTGACTTATGATCTGGTGATCATCAGATTCAAGTTGAGAAGGAGGATGTACCGAAGACAGCGTTTAGAAGTCGGAATGGACACTATGAGTATTTGCTTATGCCCTTTGGTGTGACTAATGCTCCAGCAGTGTTTATGGATTACATGAACCGGATTTTCCAACCGTTCTTGGATAAGTTTGTAGTTGTGTTTATCGAAAACATTCTTATCTATTCCCCTAATCGGGAAGAACATCAGGAACATCTTAGGATTGTGCTTAAAGTGTTAAAGGACCGACAGCTTTATGCGAAGTTGACCGAGGAGTTACTCCGACCTAGAGTCGGGAGAATTTTATGACTGCTTTTCACGTTTCACGAGGCGTTGTCACTTTTTGTCAAAATCATGACAACTTGTCAACTATGTCATCCTTACCTTAAATGGAAAATCAATTTAACCATTTATGGTTAATCTTGCTTACTTTTGATGTGTGATCAACAAACAACCATTTCTTTAAGCCTACGCCCTTAGATCTCTTACACCATATTATTTTCCTTTTGAATTAATTTTTCTAGCTATTCATGAAGGCTACATGGTTTTAGTGGTTTATTAAACACTAAAACACTTCATTATTTCATTCTTACAAGATCAAACTCTAACTTTGTTCAAGAACACAAAAACTCTCTCTTCTCTCTCTTCCTTCCCTCTTCACGGTTTTGGCTAGATAATCATCTACCAAAATTTGTTTCTTTATTCTAACTTTGAATCATACATCCTTGTTATCATCTAAACACTTCTTCTTAACAAAGTTCTTTGATGTAAAGACTTTGTTCTTCATCATTCAAGAACATCAAGAACATTCATCATTTTCTCTCTTCTCTCACTAACTCTCTATTCGTTTTCTCTCTCTACCAACACCATCCAAACTTCATTTTTAATTTCTAAAACCATAGATCATCTTGTTTTAGCCTTCTTTACATCTTTGGTGAAGGAAGTTTTTTATTTGGAGCAACTTTGTTCTTGAACCTCAAGAACACCAACCTTGTTCATCAAGTGGTCTTCACTAAGTAAGTCTCTAATCTTAATTTTCTCTTCATTTCCTTTCATTAAGTCATGAAACAACACCTTCTAGTTCATGATGCTTAAAATAAAAGTTTAAAACCTTGTGTTTTTGGCTAACATTGGCTCGGCCCCTTCTTGTTGTTGATGGTTGGAGTTTTTGCTCATCCTAAAGATCTTCATTAAGGTAATGGGGGAGTGAACCACATCACATCACATTGGTGGTGGTGGAAATGGTTTATGGGTTTGGTTTGGGGAAAACCCTAAACCAAGGGTTTTTGCCACTTTATCTATTTGGTTCTCTATGAGAACAATGTTGTAATAATCATTTATTGCTTGATTTGTGTTCATTGATGTGTTTGAATGGTTGAGAATAACATTTATGTGTGGGAAAACCCTAACCCAGGGTTCCTCCATCTTTTTGCTGAAAAGAGTTTATGAAAATGTGATTTTCGGATCTGACCTTGTGTGAGTCATATCGGTTTTTCTCTCAACCTAGACCTCAGAATTCAAAACTTGTTTTTGATCCTGAAACTAGACATCTTGGGCTTCATTTTGATAAAATATTTCGTTTAGTTTCATGGAGATATGAGCCTTGAAAACCTGTTTCAATCTAAGAAAAAATTTATGTCTTGGATTCTGACTACAACGGCTTATTTCGTGGAACTGTACTAACGGGCTTACTGTTTGTAAAAATAGACATTATAAACTTTCATATGAGTCCTCATTTTCTCAAATCCGAGTTCGTTTGGTCAATCAAATGTTTGTCACAAGTTGATGCTTGAAATGCTGAAATTTTATGTATACGGGTTTTGGTGTTGATTTTTGAAATGTATGTATGGTGTTGGTGTGACTATTTGTGTTTTGAGTGTTAGAGTTGAAAATCATTTTGGCATGGTGAAAAACTATTCTTAGGTTCAAGACCTAAGGATAGGATTTTTTAATGATGAACTTGTTCATGCTTTCAATACTTGATGAAATGACTATATGTTGAAATGATTTTCATGATGCTAGAATGTTTTGGATGACATATATTTTGTTGAAAACTACCATGTGTGGTTCGGCCTTGTTGAGTTAAAAAGGGAAACCAAAGCTTCTATGTTCAAGTAATAGTGTAATGGGCTTAAATGGTTCCAAGAAGGCAAAAGAAATTAAAAAGACCTACCTTACTTACATGGAGGCATTCGGCCATACCATAGTAATTAGGGCTAGGAACCTAAAATGTTGATGTTAAGAGGTTTAATGTGTGTATACTAAAGTATAAAGGAAATAGAAATTAAAAAGGTTTTCTAAGAAATCAAGTTTTGGCTCCAAAGAACCAAGTGTTGGGAAAATGAGTATCTTTGAAATTATATGAAAAGTATTTTAACGATAGGGAAGTTGATGGTGATCAACTACCTATTCTAACGTGTTGTTTTTAGGAAAAGATTTCCAAGAACAAAGAGCTTTCTAGATGACCCATGTTGTTTGTCAAAGATTTTGGTTAGTAAAACTATTTTAAAGAGAAATAAGAATGTTTGTAAGTGTTTTCTTTAAAACAATGAGTCTTTTACACTACTACTATCAATTTAGAATCTTACAAAATAAATGAGTTATAGTTTTTATTTGAAAATGAAAAGGATTATTTAAAGTAAGATACATATTCTTCTTACGCTAAGTAAAAGGAATAGGAATCATTTTCAAAACTGAGTTTTACACTAAATTTATAAAAAAACAAGATACCACCCTTTCTGGAACATAAGCACGGTCGTGCTTATGTCCAGCACGGTCGTGCTTGGCCGCGTGTCTTGTGACCAGTTGAGTCACAAGCACAGCCGTGCTGTTAGTGAGCACGGTCATGCTCGAGGGCGGACCGCATCTCGCTGACGCTAAGTTCAGCACGACCGTGCCGAAGGAGTGCACGGCCGTGCCATGCGCGCAGCTTATATATTGGCACAGAAATCGAAGGTTGCATTTTTAACCCTCATTTGGTGGCTGTTACTACCCTTGTGCGGCCAAACCTGCCCCGTTCCTTATCTCCGTCAAACTCAGTGCATTTTTGGAGTTTTGGAGACCTTTGGTAAGCTTTTGTTAAGCTGTGCCAGTTGTGTAGGTAACATTTCTTCCCTTTCTTAATTTCCTTTCCAGTTATTTGATTGGAAACTGATTTGGTTAATGTTTTAGTTGACCAAGACTTTTGGATTCAGACTAGGCCGCTTGGTAGGATGTGACCGGTTTGTTGTCCGGGGCTATCGTTGTTGAAACCTTCGAACTAGGTATGGGTAGAAGGATAGTGTAACCACTAGGCAGTGGGGGTAGTGTAAGATGAGAGGTTCCCATGACCCCGAGGTTATTTGTATGTTGTATGTTTAACATGCCTATTGCTATATATGTTTTTTGTTGTTATTAACATGTTTTTGGTTAAATTCAATATGCCAATATTATATACATTACTTCTTATGTTGGTACTTGATGGTATGTTTATATCATAATTGTTGGTTGAGATGTTGTGATGATGTTAATGGTTGAATGGTTGTTGCTGTGATAAACCTGCTGATATAACCCTAAATTGGTTAATTAGAACTTTAATTGGTCAGATAATAAAGGGACTGTTGTTCCCCAAAAAAATTCATAAGATATGGATTAGTAAAAGGTGAGATTTTTATGTTGATCAAGAACCTTAAGAATGATTTTTGAGAGTATTAGGGTCTAATTGGTTAAATAATCAAAATGTTGAACTCTGCCCAGAACAGCATTGTCGCGCGATCAACACGGCTGTGCTGAACGGGGAGCACGCCCGTGCACCCAGTTTGAATTCTGGAAATGGCCGCGCTTTAAGTACGGCCGTGTAGAAAAGGAGCACGCCCGTGCTGATGAGCACAGCCATGCCTAACAGAGAGCACGTCCGTGCAGATGAGCACAGCCATGCATGAAAGGAAGCACGCCCGTGCTTAATTTATATGACATCACGCCCGTGCTGGGGTTAAGCACGTCTGTGCCACCCCTTTGGACAGAATCTGAGGTTTAAAGGTTAATAGGGGTTAAAAATGTTCCCAATGATGATAGAATAATATACCAAACAAATGATGAAGTTAGATAACTTAATTATATATTAATTAAGACATTGGGGAACGATGAATTGGTTAAGTTGGTGCTTAGGTGTTACTGAACGATGATGGAATTGGATGCCTTTAGTGTTCCAATGTTATGATGATATAATTGGGTGCCTTTAGCGGCCCAATGTTGAGGATGATATTCTTGGGTCCCTTCAGTGGCCCGAGCGGAGATAGCAGTTTACCTTGTTTGTTATTGTGTTCATGCATCACATTGGAGATGTTAGTTGGAGGAAGTTCAATATAGGGGAGGTCGTCCTAGAGTACGGCGATCTGGCCATCCACGATAGGTTCACCCAAGGTTTTGTGAACCATGCCCCCCCCACCCCGCCCCCCTGTGATGAGGCATCCATGATTTGATGCGTTAGCTATCCAAGGGGTTCACCCATGGTTTGGTGGACTGCCGACGTTGGAGCCTTTAGTGGCCAATGCGGATATTTAACTCCAAGTTGTTCTTCCTGAGATAGTTGGATCCACATGCATTGATGGAGTAGTGTTGCATTGCATCATATAGCATACTCGGTTGATTTATGATGTTGAGATGACGTTTATATATGTATGTGTATGCTTATGATTGTTGTTATGCCATGATGTATGATCATCTTATTCCTATCTCCATGTCGTTGTGTTTACATGTTTCCTTACTCCCCGTTCTTTGTTTTCTTGTTTGGCATGTATGGTTTATGCAGAGGATGGCGAGCAGCCCAGAGAGGAGTGACGCTGAGGAGCCACCGCTCATAGTTAGGGCCTTCAGCTTAGTTGCTTTTATTTCTTTAGTTTTCAATTGTATTTCGAGGATGTTTCCGGAACGGTTGTACCAGCTCTAAATTGTGACATTGTGGTTGGGTTTGTTTTATGTTGATGTTTTCCTTATTCTTTTAAATATGAGTTTAATCTCTTCCGCGTTGTGAGAACTAGTTCATGTGGTACCTTTCTACCCGTGAACCATTTTATGAACGGTAGCATGTTTTATTTTACATCTTCATTTTATTGTTTTATTTTTCTTCTTTAATGCTTTTATAACATGCGGGGTAGTTGGGTGTCACATTTATTGGTATTAGAGCAGGTCTGTCCTATCAGGCCGTGGTATGAGTCTGTTGTGTGTTCTTGTTTGTATTGTCTATACTCGTTATAGGCAATGATGCTTAAAGTTAAGAGCCTGTAGCTTTTACCAACATAAGTTTCTGTATCTAAGATTTACCTTGATCGTGTACAGGAATTCATGGCAGGTACAGGCAGGAATGATCAAGCGATTGTAGACGCGTTGGTACACTTGCTAATATAATAGGGCAAGCCAACAACAATCAGGGTGGACCAGCAGAGTTTTAGGGTCTTGATAAGTTCCAGCGGAATAATCCGCCTTCTTTCAGAGGAGCTTACGACCCCGAGGGAGCTTTATTGTGGCTGAGAGAGACAGAGAAGATTTTCATGGCCATGGATTGTAATGACCAGCAGCGACTTATCTTCGCTACTTTCATGCTCATTGAGGAGGCTAAGCATTGGTGGGAGAACTGCCACTAGAGGATGCAGGCTGAGGGTACTGCGGTCACCTGGGCCGTGTTCAGACAAAGGTTCTTAGAGAAGTATTTTCCTGCCGACATCCGTGATAAGAAAGAGATGGAGTTTCTGGGGATGAAGCAAGGGAGTATGTCTGTCGGAGAATATGCGAAAAAGTTTGAGGAACTGGCGAGGTACTACACCCCATATCAGCATACGGCGGATGAGCGCTCCAAGTGTGTGAAGTTTGAAGATGGACTCCGACCAGAGATAAAGCAAGCGATCAGTTACCAGGAGATCAGAGTTTTTCCAACTTTGGTTAACAAGTGTAGGATCTATGAGGATTCTTACAAGTCTAGAGTGGCTAGCTTCAGGAGTTCAGATGGCCAGAGCAACAAAAAGACGGAGCAGAAGGATAAAGACAAGCAACGTTAGGCTCCTACCAGTCGGGATTTCAAGCGGAGTGGCGAGAAGCCACAATTTTCTCAGGATAGGTTCAGAGGCGGGAATTCTTATGCCTTTAGACCCATGAAGTGCACCAGGTGCGGTGAATCCGATCACTTCACCAGTCAGTGCAAGGAAACTCAGGTTATCTGTTTCAGATGTGGCAAGCCAGGACATATCAGCCGGAATTGTGAAGGAGCCAAGTCAAAGCCTCCCAGTGCTAGCAAGAGTCAGTAGTCCCAGGCCAACCGACTGAAGACCATTGGGAGAGTCTTTACCCTTAGTGGAGCTGAGGCCTCCGAGTCTGATGACTTGATCCAAGGTAAGTGTTTAATTGATGGGACTCTTTTAACTGTATTGTATGATTCGGGTGCTACACACTCGTTTATATCGCATGATAGGGTCAAGAGTTTGAAACTGTCTGTTACCTTTCTTGAGTATGATCTGATTGTTTCTACATAAACAAACCAGTTCTTACTTCTTATGCATGCAAAAACTGTCATATTGTTATTAATGGTAGAGCTTTTGTTGTTGAACTTGTATGCCTACCTTTGGAAGACCTTGATGTTATTCTTGGCATGGACAGGTTATCTTCCAACCACGTCCTTTTGAACTGTTTTGATAAGACCTTAGTTTTTGGTACAGAGTTTAAGGATCCGAACTTTCTTTCTTCCAACCAAGTGAAAGCTTAGATGAAAGACGAAGCCCAAGTATACATGATGTTAGCTTACCTGGAATTAGAGAACCCTCCTGATGTTGGAAGTGTGCCTGTTGTGCGGGATTTTCCTGAATTGTTTCTAGGGGATGTTTACAACTTACCCCCAGAGAGACATGTTGAGTTCTCCATAGATTTAGTGCCTGGCACCGGGCCAATCTCCATAGCCCCTTATAAAATGTCTCCTCTAGAGCTAGCCAAGTTGAAAGAACAAATAGAGGACCTGATGAAGAAGCAGTTCATTAGACCTAGTGTGTCCCCTTGGGGAGCACCTATGTTGTTGGTGAAGAAGAAGGATGGCAGTATGAGGTTATATGTCGACTATCGGCAACTCAACAAGGTGGCCATCAAGAATCGGTATCCTCTCCCTAGGATTGGTGATCTCATGGACCAGCTGATAGGCGCTTGCATATTTTCTAAGATAGATTTGAAGTCAGGGTACCGTCAGATTCAGGTTAAGTCTGAGGACATCCCGAAGATAGCATTCAGGACGCGATATGGTCATTATGTGTATTTGGTTATGCCCTTTGATGCGACCAATGCTTCTGCTGTGTTCATGGACTACATGAATAAGACCTTTCACCCTTACTTGGATAAGTTTGTGGTGGTGTTCATAGATGACATCTTAGTGTACTCTAAGACCAAGGAGGAACATGAGGAGCACTTGAGGGTTGTTTTGCAGACCCTTAAGGAGAAACAGTTGTACGCTAAGTTGTCTAAGTGTGAGTTCTGGTTAGAGGAAGTGTGTAACACCCTGCTTTTGGTTAAGTATTTTTTATATAAGTTTGTTTGAATAAGACCTTTCACCCTTACTTGGATAAGTTTATGGTGGTGTTCATAGATGACATCTTAGTGTACTCTAAGACCAAGGAGGAACATGAGGAGCACTTGAGGGTTGTTTTGCAGACCCTTAAGGAGAAACAGTTGTACACTAAGTTGTCTAAGTGTGAGTTCTGGTTAGAGGAAGTGTGTAACACCCTGCTTTTGATTAAGTATTTTTTATATAAGTTTGTTTGAATATTTAAGTTTGTTTGATTAAATTATAATTGTTGGTTAAGGACTAAGTGAGATTTTTGGCTTAAAAGTCCCTTTCTGGAACATTGGCACGCCCGTGCTGATTTCCAGCACACCCGTGCTGATTTCGCGTGTCTTGTGACCCGCTAAGTCACAAGCACGGCCATGCCGTTATGCGAACCGCGTCTCGCTAACGTTAAATTCAGCACGCCCGTGCCGAATTAGTGCACGATTGTGCCATGTGCGCAATTTATATAATCATCAGAAGAGACTCATAGTCTTGGTCCTCATCAGAACTCAAACTTAAACCCGCTCAATACCCGAATCATACCTAGCAACCGACGTACACAACAAAATGATGATTAAATCTTTGACAATAATATTAAACCAACTCATTTTCAATAAGAAAAACAATGTTTCCATGGTCAATAACCAAACAAATCATGTAACTAATTTTGATTAAGTCTTATCTAATTTGTCCTCTCGTTTTCTCACTGCACCATCAGCAACCTTCTAATAAAGATATATATATATATAAGGAGGTGATTAAGAGTGTCTGTCACATGTAATTAGCTCCAAACACCAGTCCCGGTGAACTACCAGCGATGAACCATAGCATTCAGAAGCAACAAGGAACTCTCTCATGTTGTTTAAGTATTCAATGCAGCAACCAAAATCTGAATTCAGCCTTGGAGAATTAGACTTGCACTAAATTACAGGTCATGCATCCATGACCTTGGCAATGATGATCTGAATATTTGGCGAAGCAATATTTTCTCCCTTCTGCCTAGCTTGTTTACACCATAGCCTTGAAAAACACCTAATTTTAATGCTTCTCGTCCTTCTTCTACAGCTCTTCTCCTCACCGCCGTCAATAAAGCTGCTCCTTGAGGAGTTTCGCTGTTTCCAGCATTTCCAGTTTCCCATGCTACCTTGTCTGCTTCCCCTTCTCTTTCTTCAACTTGACTCTTGCCTCTGTCTGGGTTGGTGCGTGCACAATCATCATGTTTACTACTTCCCCACCATTTATTCGAAGTAGTTGATAAGCCTTCAGATGGAAACCCATATTTAAATTCATCCATTGTCGTCATTCCTTTGATCAAGCTAGTGTTGACCAAACTCTGTGTACGCCCGCTTTCAATACTCTTGTTTCCTTGCTGATGTGAATTGTTAAGAACTTTAACACCGTGTGCTTTGGACCTCTCATCATTTGTTTGTTGTAAAACACTGCAGTCAAATATCAGAGTCAGATAAATATAAACCAGTTATTATGACTAACAAGACAGCTTAGAAACTCAGCACCTATTATCTATACAGCATGGATGTTTCTTGAGAAAAAAAATTCACTTTTGTTTCACCTTATTCGCAGTACTTGTTGGGAAACTTCAAGAGAAACCTCAACATTAATTAGATATCAAAGATCAACATTAAACAATGCTTCTGAGGGACTTTGAACTAGATAACCTCTCCATATATGAAAACATCATACATTTAAAAATTTTAAGATTCAATCACTTCAGGTAATGAAAGAGGAACAGTGAACACAAGAAAAGCATAACATAATGAATAACTAGGAATATATATTTTTTATTTTTTGACAAAACCAAGAAATTTTATTAGCAATGAGAAAGAAGTACAAGAGCAGAGGTTAAGATAACCTTAAAGAAAGACAAATACACAAGAAAGCACATTAGATAAGCTACTGTTTACGGTCTCTCTGCTTATCCAACAAAGAAAGCCCTCCAAAGTAACTATTATCTGATCTTAGAACCACAAAGAAGCCAAGCACACCCCTTTAGCGCATTAAAGAGGAAAGCACAAGATATTATCCTTGAAATTTTAGCAGTTTTTCCAACCATAGTCATAGACATCAGATAACAACATAAATTTCACATCATAAAAAAAGCTTGACTTCTTTGCTCCATGCAAAACTTCCTAGAAAACATACAAAAAAGTGCTCCAAATTCTGTGGACAAATTCAACATTCACCAAAAATACCAAAAACATCTACTCCACAAATATATAGTACAAGAAAGTTTAAAAATATATGGGCTGCTAGTCTCAAGAATCAGAGAAACAAATTGCATACATATTAGAAGAGAGAGAACTGAATGTATAATATGTCATAACCATATATCATGTTTTCCACAGGAGAAATAACTCTTTCAAGGAGGCTGCGGGGATTCAACTTGAAACAAAACGGAATTATTGAAGTATATATATAGCCAGACACATACAAACACAGACGCACACACTAGAACATAAAATGCTTCTAGCACAGGCATTTATGCATATTTAACTTTGAAAGAAGGCCATAGTAAGTGTTGTTGGGGATTAAAATGTGTCACTGGAAGGAGATATTCCCAATTAGTTTGGTTGTAGGTATTTTACAGGGTAACATCACTAGGGAGGGCTGAAATTTGAAACTAAATGTATAACATAATTGTTAGGCAAAATGGAAGTACTAATATAGATGAAGATTAATATTAATATTGTCTACTTAGGATGCATTAGGTAAACGACTTAATTAAGCGTATATTCAATAAACTATTTTGAAATAAGCTAAAAAGAACTTACTTTCATAAGCTTCTTTGACAAGCTTATTGAAATAAGCTAAAACAAGCTTATAGAAAGTTCATAAGCTATTTTTATAAGTTTATTTTCATAAGCTGCTCTCATAAAAATCCAAACAAACTTTCTATAAGTTCTTCCAGATATCCCCTAGCAAAATACGAGATTGATAATGAAAAACCTGGTTTCAACAAAACAGTAGAAAAACAAAGAATGAATAAACTTCATGGGCCTTTAAAGCTTACCTTTTGTTATTGCCACTTATCAAAACCATTGTCACAGAATCCGGTTATTCATACAACACCTCAAGCCCCGCCTGCAGCATAAAGATTGACAGACCATAAAATTTACAGGATACATAAATAAAATCACAAGAACATGCCAAATCAATGGTAAATAAAATCAATGGCTTAAGTTTTGTGTGATAGTAAATATATCCAGATGATAATTTTCGGGTGCTATACTTCTGCTTCAGTCTGATAGGCTTAAGTATCATGTAAGGCAGTTATTTGCTGTCTGATACTTAAGCTCTAACATGAATATCTTCAGATGAAAGTTTAAGCCATGGCTTAAGTATCATGTAAAGAATTTCAGTCCGATAGTAAATATAAGGTTAAATTAATGCCTTGGTCCCTATAGTTTTACTCAATTTTTAAATAGGTCTCTATATTTTTTAATAGATCCCTATATCTTTAAATATGAGGACCTATTTAAAAATTTTAAAAGTATAAAAATTTTATTAAAAACTTTTAATTATAAGGACTTATTTAAATATTAAGTGAAATTGTAAGGACCAAAAGAATAATTTAACCTATATATAAATATACTAAGCTCCAGTCTTCTCTTGCCAACATTTTTCTGCACAGCTAATGGTGTATGAGGGGAATAGATCCTCTCAATTGTTTTTTTTTTTTTTTTGTCAAGTGCTTAAATAGAGGAGAGAGCTAGATTAAAAAACGATTTATCTGTGATTTTTTTTTTTTATAATCCCTATGTCTATCTCTCTTCTATTTCACCAGTTGACAAGAAAAATTGAGAGGATCCATTCGAGGTATATCTCCGCTTCCATTCCCACTTCCCTTTTTCTTGTTAAAGGGAAAAGGCCATGACTTAAGAAAAGAACAACCAGCGTAATTATTAAAGACTACATAATAATTATCAGTAGATGATATTATAAAAAAGAAAAGAAAAAAAGAGCCAGTGAGCTAAAATTTTATGGGCTCTTCTTCATTTTACGTTTAAAATGATCGTTTGTTGGTAGAGAGAAAAAATTATGAATGTCAAATTATTTTTTCAAAAAAAAAAAAAAAAAAAAAAACCTTCGTGAAAGGGGAGAAACAAAGCAACTATAATAAAGGTAAAAGAAAAAAAAGAAAATTTAGATTGACCCAGAAGCAGAAAACTTGGCTACTTCCCAGATACTAGCTCAAGCATCCATACACGTTAAAAAAAAACAGAATCCCCCATGCAAATAAAACCCACTCAAAAAATTACATTTTGAGCCAAAATTAGTAAAACAAAAGATGGGATTTACTGAGTTACCTTACGGCCAGAGTTCTGGAAAGTTGAAACGAACTGAAGTTCGACTTAGGCAAGCGTGTACTTTCAGAAATCAACCCAACCGGACAAGTCTGAAACTGAAATGGGTCTGTTTCAGTTTTTGACTAAACAAGTGTGCTTTGGTGTGAAATTACAATCATAACCTCCTGTTGATGACATACAGTTGCTATTCAATTTTATTTGAGGGAAGATGGTTTAAAGTCATCACAAATTTTTTGAAATCACTGTTTTATTTTTTATTTTTCAAAATAGCATCATTTTTTAATTATATATCAAACTATCATCATTTTATTCCCTTTAAGAAATCGTCCCCCTAAACCTGACTTCCTATCATTAGGAAGCAAAATTTTTTTCAAACCCAATTGGGAAGTCGAGTTGTTCAACCACAACTTCTTAACTTGGGTTTTATTTTATTTTTTGTTTTTCATTTAATTTTTATTGTTTTAATTATTTTAATTAGTTATATTAATTTATTTTATTAATTAATTATGTTAGTATAATTAATTATGATAATTATTTTAATTAAATAATTTAAATAAATAAATTTTAAATTATGAATTAAATTATTTAACTTATTAATTTAATTACATTTTTAATTAATTGTAATAATATAATAATAATAAAAAATAATACACTTATAGAAAATATTTAACATTGATTAAAAATAGAAACGGTACAATGATACAAATTTTCTATTGTTGCGTAGAAGGTCCGACACGGTTGCGATATTTATTCCTGGTATGACCCTTATTCCGACCCAGACCACATCTTTTACAGCGACTCCCCCTCCCTCAGATCCATCTCCGTGCGAATGCGGATAGATTGTAGACGACCCGGTGGATTTCTCCGCATCTCTTGATTGTGGCACACCTTTACTCGAGTATATGTGGGCCAATATGCTTCGTTTGGCACCACGCTGAACTCTTCGCGGTAAACGTTGAAGACATATTCCAACGTGTACACAGGAGACACATACTCCCAATAGTCGTGTGCAACTCTTGAACAGGTAGCGATGACATGTGAGCATGAAATGTGTATGGCCTGAAACTTTGCACAGTCACACCACCTCGCATTCAAGTCTAACTTGAATTTCCCCGCAGGCCGCCCCTCTCGTGGGTTGATAAACTCCTCCACCGTGAAAATTTTTTATTCCCGGTCAAAACTGTGGACACGATGAAAGTTGGACTTTGCCCGTTCCTCCTTAATGGCCTTGATGACAATTGCAGACCAGACATGACCGGAAAGGATCATTGCGCTTAGTTGCCTCCCACTGCCGGCAAAAGTTTCAGATAACCTATAATAGGTTGCCTGGACCAACGCAGTGATTGGAAGATGCTGTGTTCCCTTAAGTACCCTATTAATGCACTCCGAAAGGTTCGTTGTCATGTTCCCCAACGTCACCCTTCATCATACGCTTGGGTCCATTTTTCCTTGGGGATCTCGTCAACCCATGCCGCAACCTCTTCGTTCCAGTCGAGGAGCAAACCCAGGTAATAATGCATGCTTGGCTGGTTCAGGGCGTATCCTGAATGGTTGGAATGTTAGAAATGTCTAAATTGGCATGAATAGAATAGAAACAAGAAATAATTGCAATTTGTATGACTGCGGTACTAACCTATATTGACGACCTTCTTTCTCATATCTGTATTCTTGAATCCCCGCATGAAGTTTTGTGCGATGTGTCGAACGCAATACACATGCATGGAAGGAGGATCATGCCATTCACTGTCTGCTTGCCGGTATGCATCTCTTATTGACTCGTGCCTATCCGAGACCAATGTTATGTTAGCTTGGAGTGTGACGTGCCTCCTCAAGTTTCGGAGGAAGAAAAACCAGGCCTCTGCCATCTCACCCTCGACAAGGGCGAAGGCTATGGGAATTGGTTGGTTGGCTCCATCTTGAGCTGTTGCAATCAATAGCGTCCCCTTGTACTTTCCATACAACCAAGTTCCATCCACCATAACAATTGGCTTGCAGAATGCAAATCCACTGATGCACGGCTTGAAAGTCCAAAAAAGATGGTGGAAAAATCTCTTATCGGGAACTAGATGGGCCCCATTGTAAGCTAGCAGTGTCTGCAGTTCAATGATTGTGCCCAGAACATAAGTATGTAAGGCCATGAGCCATGTTGGGAGGTAATTGTAAGATAGCTCCCAATTCCCGTATATTTGTTCGATATCCTTTTGCTTGGCTATCCATACCTTCCGGTACGTTGTGGTATAGGTGTATTTTTCTCGTATATGGGCAATCAACACCGAGACAGACAACGTCGGATCCTCCTTCACCATTTGCTTGATACTTTCACAAATAATGTTCGAGTCAAGCTTTCGGTGATCTTGTGAGAGAGTTGCTGATACACATGTATGTTGTCTGTCTAGCTTACGGATGTCCCAATAGCCTTTGGTTGTGCGATTCTTCACTCTGCACCTCCACCGGCATCCAGGGTTCTTACACTTAATCATCCATCTGTCGTTATCGGAATGCTCTACCTTGACATCCAGGGAGTTCTTGATATGGTAACCCTTGATCGCAAATTGGGCCATTTCTTTTGTAGCAAACCTCATGTTTGTTTGTAGGCCATCTGGGACATCAATTTGATCCAAAGACACTCGCGATAGGACATGGCTGAAACGTCTGATGGAGCACCCCGTCTAAGTTCACATTACAAAAGTATGGTGGTGGTTCATATGGAGTAGCGGTTAAGGAGGGGCCCACACCAGCTTCTTCTTCGTCGTCGTCATCATCGACAGACAGTGCAAGAATCTCGGCTTCATCCTCACTAAAGTCACCAACTTCTTCGTGGTGGAACCCAGCCACGACCCTGACGGGAATAGCATGAGTTTGTACATCAACATGGGATGGGTGGTTGTCCTCAGCATGAAGGAATGATGGGTTGCGCTCTTCGGCCAGAGAAAAGGATGGGTGGTAGTCAGAGGAGGAAGGAAAAGATGGGTGGTAGTCTTCAGTCACTGGAAAAGATATGTGGTAGGGTTCTGTTTCATGGAAAGATGTGTGGAATGTTTGAGTTGGTGCGTTAAGGTCAAATATGTAGGACGGTTCGCCTTGGGGGTTATTAATGGAAACATGCTCGAGATGTGTGTAGAGCTCAAGGGTGGTAACGCCAAAGTTGAGGCTTTTGCAATTGTCGAACATCAGTTGTACGTCCTCATCTCCTTGAAGATAGTGTAGCTGGTATCGAACATATCCCGTTGCAATGGACATAGGATATCGATAAACAATATCGCCCACCCTCTTGTCGTTGCCGGCTTTTATCTTCGCATGGCTAGTTGTTCTCAGTTGTTGAAGGTTGATGGTTCTCCTCACCTTAAGCAAGATTGGGTGATCGCTCTAAAACAACACCCTGTATGGAGAGTCCATTTCAATTTGGTCGTTGTGATAGAATGTAACAAATACAGAAGTAGGTGCCATGACTTAGTGAAGAAATGTGGTTTAGTGACTTAGTGAAGAAATGTGGCTGAGTGAAGAATGAGGTTGAGTGAAGAAATGAGGCTTAGTGAAGAAATGAGGCTGATTGAAGTTCAATTTATAGTGGTGAGGTTATTGCTCAAGTTAAACGTGCGCATGTGAGCGCGTCAGTGCATTGGGCAATGCGAATTTATTGTGCGCATGTGAGCGCGTCATAATGATTTTCGTCCGTTGTGCGCATGTGAGCGTGTCAATGCATTGGGTAGGCAGTGCAAATTTACTGTGCGTATGTGCAGCGCATCATTGCGTCATAATGATTTTCGTCCGTTGTGCGCATGTGAGCGCGTCAGTGCATTGGGCTGTGCGAATTTACTGTGCGCATGTGAGCGCGTCAGTGCGTCATAATGATTTTCGTCCATTGTGCGCATGTTAGCGTGTCAGTGCTTTGGGCAGTGCGAATTTACTGTGCGCATGTGAGCGCGTCAGTGCGTCAGAATCATTTTCATCCATTGTGTTTTAATTTCTAAACCCTAAACCCTAAACATGAAAATCATAATCACTCTCTGACATAAAACACAATGATTTTACCTGTCACAACGGACGAAAATCATAATCACTCTCCGATCCAGGCACAGTAATTTTACACTACCGATGCGATCTGGTCCGTCGATTTTGTCGGTGCAATCTCGACCGCTGCTTTTACCTGTCACAACGGACGAAAATCATAATCACTCTCTGACCCGCGCACAGTGATTTTACACTACCGATGCGATCTGGTCCGTCGATTTCGTCGGTGCAATCTCGATCGTTGCTTTTACCTGTCACAACGAACGAAAATCATAATCACTCTCTGACCCGCGCACAGTGATTTTAGACTACCGATGCGATCTGGTCCGTCGATTTCGTCGGTGCAATCTCGCCCGCTGCTTTTACCTGTCACAACGGACGAAAATCATAATCACTCTCTGACCCCACGCACAGTGATTTGATCTCGTCCGTTGATTTTGTCGGTCAAATCTCAATCGTTCATCTATTTATGTCTATAAATAGAACTTGAGACTACCTCACTCAGCACTACTTGTAACCCCCAATTTTCATTTATATGTGTATCAATGTGTGTATATATGTTTTCATATGATTATTTATGTCCTTAGTTCCATATTGGGTGTTTAAGTGTATGTTTTGGGTAGTTTAATCCTTAGAAAGGGTCACGAAACCTGTTTTACGGTTTTGGATGTATCTTGAGTTCTAGATGTCCGATTAAGGCGATCTTAGATGCGTTGGAAAGCTAAGAGAATTATCTACAGGTCAGAGTAATCGCCTATGAGGGTCATAGAATCCATAATCGATGATAATCGATTATGGTATTCGAGAACGCTGAATGTCGAGTCAGAATAGTCATAATCGATTATGACTGTATTTTTCTGCAGAAACAGGTTTTAAATCCTTATTTCGGCCCGTTTCATCCTAAACCTTTTTATAACCCTTTAAGCACGAAATAAACCCTAGTTAGCAGCCTCTAAACCTCTGAAAACATCCTTTCTCATTCTCTTAGGGTTCTCTCTTAATCCCTTTGAGATTCATCAAGAACGTAAACCGTTTTACCCGTTTTCATTGGAAAATCACCACAGCTGATACGAAGCCTTTGTGCAGCCGTTCTTCCTTGTTCTTATTAACCTTAATAGGTTAGGGTTGAGCAAGCGTATTGAACCAGGGACAAGGTAACTTTTTCTCTTCTTTATTCTAGTTTGAGTCTTCTAGTTGGTGACCAAGCGTTTGAGCCCTGAGACAGAACCAAGAACGAATCTCGCACTCTCTTCTTTCTCGGATTTCGTTTTTCATACCAGGTATGGGGGAAAAGATGATCATATCATATCGGAATGTGAGAATGGGATTGAGGTGGTTGGGGATTTCCATGACCCCTTATGCCTTTAGTGATTTGTTGATACCATTGTTGGAGCAATGGCTTAGATGATTGTGTGCTATGAATATAGTATTGAATCAATTAGATGATTATGATATCATGAAGACGTGTATGTATTGCTATAATGATGTTATAAATATGTATGTGTTACTATAAGTGGTATATTGTTGTTAATGTTATTATGATAATGTTTTGATCATGAATTATATAACTATTGGTTTGAGATTATAATATGTGAATATTGAGTTATAGTTAAGGATGAATGTTTGTGAACTATGATTGTGACTATATTGAAATGTGATGTATTGTTATGTGTGAGACTCAAACTCTAAGGAGCCTGTGATGGGTACTCATTCGTGGATGTTGTATGTGAGACCCAGCTCTAAGGAGCCCGTGATGGGTACTCATTTGTGATTGCTTGTGTGATGCCCAGCTTTGCAAGGCCCGAGATGAGACTCAGCTCTGAATGGCCCGTTTATGGACCCAGGCATGGAATGGCCCGAGATGGGATCCAGCCGCTAAGAGCCCGTGGATGAGATCCAGCCCCTAGAGAGCCTGTTTGTGGGTACTCAATTATGTGTGTTGTATGAGTGCAAAGGGAAATTGTTGCTTGTGATTGTAATGCGACATGTATACAAAATATAATGAAATGATATGTTAAACTATTATGAGATGATTTGACTTGATTTACGAAGAAGATTATGTCATGTTTATGGGTGTGTAGTACTTATATGTTTATGTATGTATACGTATATGTGTATTTGTGTGTATGCACTCGCTTTAATTTCCATTTTACTTTCATAACATATGTATATGAGTATGTCTTCTCACCCCTTTGTATTTGTGTCTCTTCTTGTATAATGTACGATTTGTACAGATGATTCTCAAGTGATTCAGGAGTAACGCATTGGAGCTTACGTGGAGTTGTGGATGCTCTATTAGGAGTTGTTTTCATTTTGATGTTGTTCTTTAGGCTTTGTATCATGTTATTCATTTCTTTATGGGGTTTTTGTTTAGCTCTGGTCCATGTGACATCGGGCTAGGGGATTATCTTGTTTAAGCTATTTATTATTTATGCGAAACTTGGAAACGTTTTATGACAATATGTTTAATTTAATTGGATTTGAAGTTGAGTTTATGAATGGTGATACTCTTAACTATTGTGAAAATGTTTATTAATGGTAAAACTCTATCTTTATTCCACAAAGATTCTTTTCGCAAATCAATATTTATATAATAAATCTATGTTAGGGTTAAGGGTGTCACACTACTCATCATAACTTTCAGCACTTCAGCTCTGAAATACTTCCGCTCCTTCCTAACAACACACACACTTCACTTCAATGGATTTGCGAAGACTGCAACACGTTCACAGGTCATCACAAGTGGGTGATATGGTAAGTGTCTGTAAATGATATTTACATTAACTGGTCCTTAGTATTTCTATACTTACAACTCTGCTTTTTAGATGCAGGACCACATTGTCTATCACCTACATAACCATAGAGGCTCCAAGTCCACTGATTGTACCATACTTGGAGCGAGCTGGGTTTTCTATCGCTTCAACAGTGGGACAACAAAGATTGACAAATCGTTGGTTCTTGCAATGGTAGAAAGGTGGAGGCCAAAAACACACACGTTCCATCTTCCTGTCGGAGAATGCACAATAACGATGGAAAATGTTGCTCTTCAACTAGGACTGCGTGTGAACGGACTGCCCGTTACTGGACCTAGCTTCCTTGGCTGGCAAGAAGAATGCCACTGACTTTTAGGTGTGCTTCCTCCATCTAATCAACTGAAGGGACAACAAATAAAACTCAAGTGGTTGCAGCAGACGTTTGCCACTCCCCCTCATGACGCAACAATTGAACAACTACAAGCCTATTGTAGAGCGTACATTTTATGCTTGATCAAGAGGCTCTTGGTGCCTGACAAATCTGGTAACAGAGTTCACTTGATGTATCTTCCACTGTTGGAATATTTTCAACGTGTTGGAAGATACGGTTGGGGCATGACATGTCTAGCAAATTTGTACAAGGAAATGTGTCAAGCATCTGCACCGGCTGCTGCTTGTATGAGTGGATGCGTATTGTTGCTACAGTCTTGGATATGGTACCGCATGCCGTTCCATGCACAACGGTGCAACCGCGAACCATCATTTCCACTAGCAAAACGGTAAAGATTCTATTCATAGTTAAATTACCTTACATCCTCTACTTATTATAATGACTTTGCGATGTATTTTACTAGATGGAGTGGCAGGGGACTACAGTACAGCGGAACTCCGCGGGGTGACATTACAGGGTATAGATCGAGGATCGATCGTATGGAAAGTAGCCAGTTTTTGTGGTTGCCTTACAGAGATCTTCAGAGCGTGATACCACGAGAAGCATATAGAGAATCCAGATTGTGGACTTCCAGTACCGCACTTATATGTTTCCAAAATATAGAATGACATCAAACAGGTAGGGTGAAGCTATGATTTGGTCTTTCGCAGGAAATACCAGGAGAACCTACAAATATGGATGCCCTGCATGACTTGGACATGTGAGGTAATCACGCTGAAAACTGGAGAATAAAGCATGCAGAATGGATCCAGTGTTGGTAGGAACGCCGAAATGGCATCATATCGGGACAACCGATTCCGGGTTATGTGTGTCACACGGCTGAGTATCTGACGTGATTTAGGCAGAACTCACGACCGCATCTGTCTATTCCGCAATAGTTGCAAGACTCGCGGGGTGAGGTTCAACATGTTTCGGATGTTGGACCAAGTATGCCCACCCAACAGCGTCCACGGTGTAATGCACGTCGCCAACCCAGCCCCCCAGTTCCCATGGTAGATGATGACCCCCAACCGCCTCGCCATTCATTTGCCTACACCCCTATGCAACGAGACGCTTCCCCACAATTTGACCAAGGTCGACACTCTTTCGCTTCCAGTGATGGAGAATTTTATAGCAATCTGTTTAGCATAGACCTCGGAACGCCACAGTCGACAGTAGCATACATGCAAAGTATGTACTCGTTTGGCGTTCCATCATCCCCCTTCCAGGCTGACGCTAGTTCTTCAATGCCTCCCACAAATCTTAATCTCAACGAGGATGTGCAGCAACCAGAGCAACCCGCTACAGCGGATGAGAAACAACCAGATCGACGCCGTCCACGCCGTAACCGACGACCTCCACGATGTGGAACTGGACACCATTTAGGAGATTAATTTTTGTGCACTTGTCACTATTGTATTTTTTTTAATTAATTAAATCTATAATTTATATTTTAATTTAATAAATAAAATTTTTATTAATCTTAATTAATAAAATTAATTACATTAAAATAATTATCATAATTAATTAGACTAATATAAGTAATTAATAAAATAAAATAAATATAATTAATTAAAATTAAAATAATTAAAACAATAAAAATTTAATGGAAAACAAAAAATAAAATAAAACCCACGTTGAGAAGTCGTGGTTGAAGAACCCGACTTCCCAACTGGGTGTGACAAAAAAATTTGCTTCCTAATAGTAGGAAGTCGGGGTTAGGGGGTGATTTCTAAAAGGGAAAAAAGGGGTAGTAGTTTGGTAGATAATTAGGAAAAGGTGTTATTTTGGTAAATAAAAAAAAAACAATGTTATTTCAAAAAATTTGCTTTAAAGTCATCCTTATGCTTTGTTTGGATAGGAAAATAAATAAGGAGGAAAGAATTAGAGTTTTTCTTTTTGATAGGTAAATATAAGTGTTAATGTTAGTATTTTGCTAGTGAGTGGGATTTGAATCATCAACCTCCTTATCACTCCACTCCTTAACTCCCCCACCTAAACCACCAAACCAACCTTATAAATCCCTAGAACGAAAGAAGTAGAGTGGAAAGAAGTAGGAGAAAAGAGAGAATAAGTAGAAAATGAGTAGATTTTTAGGTTGTTTGGATTGAAAGAAGTATGAGAAAAGTAGATGAGAAAAAAATTAAATAATACAACACAAAAAGACATATTTGGTCTGCGGGTCCCACAAAAAATTTCTCTTTTCTCCCACTTCTCTTCCCAACCAAACAAGTGAACTCCTCATTCTCTTTCACACTTCTCTCTTCATGAGTTCTTTCTCTTCAACTTCACCTTATCCAAACAAAGCATTAAGCAACCCAAAATTTTAATGAATTTAATTGACATGCACTGTGAATGCAAAGACTTTCCATACCGTCAACCATTCATAAATTTGACATTATTAAAAATGTTTGAATCTTATTATAATTACTTTAAAAGTCACGCACAGAACGATTTGAGATTAATTAATAGTGCAAAATTTTTTACACTCACAACGTATCAAAATTAAACTCCAGTTTTATTTATCTTAAGTTATCCTTAAACTTTAAGTAGTATTCCAATAGACAATTCCATTATGGTGATGTTAAATCACTAAGGGTGAACTAATCTTGACCCTCCATTTTGTATTGAATTTGGACTCTTAATTAATTTATAACTAAAAAGATTATTGGTTAATGAGACGACCCGTCGTCCCATCAGTAGAGCCTAAGATATTAACTAATCTTAATCGCATAATAAACGTTAGCGCGCCCTATTAAAATGAAGCGAAACGGAAAATTTAGCGTGGAAGCAAAACAATAAACAGCACGCTACGCTTCAGAGTACACAGCTTTAAATATAAAGAAATATATCACATACAGCATTGCCCCATCAGTAGGGCTATAGTAATAAAGTACTACATAGTGTATATCAGTACAGACTGAAAAAAAAAATACATAACTAAGCCAAGAGACAACTCTCCGGCTAGCCACGATCATTGCCCAACCTCTCGAGGCTAGGGTCCGTGGCACGTCCTCCAGCGTCAGGCTCGTAAGGAATGCCGTCCAGCTCTTCAGCAACTGGTTCCTCCTCGGGGTCTTCCCATAAAATAAGAGCAACACATACAGAAAAATAGCGGGAGATAAGAAACATATATCATCAATATGGGAGAGGGGCATCAGTACAGCATATGTATATATACATCACACAACACAGATAACATATACAACACAACATCACCCATCTCTTACGTCACCCATCACAATCATCTCAAACATCATTCTCTCAGATAAGCCTATAGGAGGGATACTAGTCCCTATGTATATGCTGTCTTTCCTATATGCATGTCGGCCGATACATCAAGTCCCCAGTTGGACATCCCCGTCGGGATTACATCACATCACATCACACTATATCCCGCTTCGGGATTGTACGTAACGTCCCCAATTGGACATCCCCCTTTGGGACCAAATGCTGTGGTATGAAATGTTATGAAAATGCAACAAACATCCATCGCAGGTTGATATCGGAACCTCACGCCTAAACACTCGTCCACGACCATGACACATCGCATCACATCAACGTCAACATCAATCATCAACATCAACATCACATCATCATCAGCATCACGACGCCTTGCGTCTACGAGCCACAGCTCCACGGTCGGGACCACAACGATATCAACCCGAACAACATCAACGCTCACCATACTCTCATCAACACTCAACCACCAGTCAAAACACAATAACATTACAACAGTAATTTATCCAGTATAAACATCACTATAAAGCCAGATAACAACAAATCACTCCAACAGCTTAACACAACAGGTAAACAGATAATCAATTAAACAAATCAACACATCAACCTCAATTTCATCATCCATAATATCATCTTAGTGGTGATAGCCCAAAAGTACCTACACCTAGGGTCCAGACACTTTATCCAGGGCTCAACCTCTAGTAGGGTTTAAGGGTTCCCCCTACACTAATATATATATATATATATATATATATATATATATATATATATATACTCTATACTAAGCTTGCCTTCCCGACGATATTAGTTCTTTCTCCCCACCTTAGTGATTTCCTCGTGTAGCTCCGGCTATGACTCCGCAGCTGTCAGTCAGGTGCGCTGTCGGATGTTCGAGTCCTGTCCGATTCTACACAATCGAAAGTCAGTACGATTAAATCAAAAACTCCCCTAACCATAGGACTAGGCTGCTGCCCCTATTTAATTAATTAGTCTAGGGATGTTGAAATTCTACCAACTCTTGGATCAATGATCCTTAAGCATACCTAAGACATAATCCATGATCAATTATCAAAGATTTGAACCAAAACTCCCTCAAATCAAAAATTTGGGGTTTCGGCCACCACCCAAAAAAATAAGGTGGAAGATGGATTTAGCTTCCTAATCACTTGGATTACATGATTAAGGAATGAAATAGGTGAAATCAAGAACAAAGAACAAAAACCCATTTTTCCCCCAAGAACTCACCCATTCGGCCCTTAAAAGATAAATAGGCTAGAGATTTTATTTCATCACAAGCTCTTGGATTATGATAGTAGGGGATGATACTAGATCATAGGAATTGGTTTGGTCTCAAAATGATTTTTCTACAATTTTCTAGAGCTTTTTGAATTTTAGATCTAGAAATTGATATTCATGAAAATAAATGGAGAAAATAAAGATTGAGAGCTCAAGAGTGAAATCTATACCTCCTAGGTGATAGAGGAGGATGAGAGGATCAGCTTTGCTTCACAAACTTGCTTGAAAATCCTTGTAGAAGCTTGAGAAAAATGGAGGTGAAGGAAGGAAAGAAAAATGGAGAAAAATGGAGAAGAAGAAAGAAAGGAAGAAGAAGAAGAAAGTGAAGGGAGAGAAGAGAGAGAGAGAGGCACGAAAATAAGAGAGAGAGAGAGAGAGATGGGGGGTGAGGTCATCAAAATCTTAGATATTTTAGGGACGTAAGCATCCTTTAGGAAAAAGACCAGGGGCATTTTGGTCTTTTCGCGTTTAGATATTTTCTAATTTCATAAATATCTAGATATTTTCCAGAAAAGTAATGATGACACTGGTGAGTCACTCCTAGGTGAGGTGACTTCATGTTTATCCGTTAACGGGTCTCGTTAAATCCCTACACAGCTCCGTTTCTTACGCGATTTAATATTTCGCCTAAGAAAGTCGTGATAACCTATTTATTTTGCACTTTTTTCAAAATTGCCGATATCGTTCGCAATTTTATTTAAAGCCTAATTGTTTCGTTCATGAGTCAAAATTAGGTCATCTGAGCAGTAAAATCATACTATCAATGTAAAACGCAGACCGGGCTCCATTTGAGTTTTCGACCAAAATTTAACCATAGCTTCCTACTATAGCGTAGAGCGTGACTATGGCCTCGGAATAATTTATTTAAGTTTCTAGACCCTCAAATAAAATACAATTCCTTAATTATTGGTTAATTACTAATTAATTAAAAGATTAAGAAAATCGAGGTGTTACAGTTAAACTAATTATTTAGTCCCTATATGTAACACTAATTTTGAATTCGGTCATTATACGTAAACAAATTTGAAATCGGTCTCTACATGTACAATTATTTTTTGGTCCTCGCCATTTATTTGTATTATAAGGCCGTTTTTAGAGTTAAAGTATATGTACCAAATTAAAAATAAATTCCACATGCCAGTCCCCTCTACATGAGAGCTTTATCCACTATAACAAAAACCTTGTTACAACAAGTATTCTACACCTCTTCAGGCTACTGCAAGTAATCAACACCTCTTCAGCCAACTACAAGTATTGAACACCTATTCAAGCAACAACAAGTATTCTTTTGCAAACAAGCCTCTCCAGGCTCAACCAAGATGGTATTAAGAAGAGTTTCTTAGACTAGGTCTAAGCTCACTTGTGTGAGAGTATGACACTTAAGGTCTAAAACTCTGAATAATAACTCTTCGCAGAGAGTGAATATGAAAGATTAAACTCAGAGAAAGCTTAAGAGCTTTTTGTTTGCCTTGCTTTGATTTTTTGTTTACTAGAAGCTTGTATATTTTTGCTCAAATTCAGTAACATTGCTTCTTAAAAGATGAGGGTATTTATAGCCTTCAGTCTTGAGCAAACTTGTTTCTTCAACGGTTGGCAAGAGAGCTATTCTGATGAGCATTAAATGCAAAAGCCCGTTGAGTCTGATAGCTGTAGAGAGCTTCTGAAAAGTAGGATAGGCTACCAAAGAGGGATAACTGAAAGTAGAACTAACAGCTTTTCCTTGCACCCGAAAGTTGCCTTTTGTCTTTCCTTGTTAAGATAGTCAGCTTCAAAGTGACATGGACAGACTGGCTTAAGCGTTCGAGAGTACTAAAATACAGAGAAATATTTTCTAAGGGATATTCCCCCTTTTACATGAAAGATAATAATTTGAACTTATTAACTTTTTACATTTTCCCGCTTTGAACAATGGTCCAATAAAGTAAAGATAAACAATAACAATGGACTTTAATTTAAAAGCACGTATACTTTACTCTGATAAGTCTTTGGACTCAGATAAGTTACTAAAAAGGTTCTCAGTCCAAGAAGGACTTCGTCCATTTATCGTTTACATCAAAGCGATGGACTGCGCGATAACACTCAAGGTCTGATAAGTCTTCGGACTTTTTATACCTGCACACTTGAGATAAATTGTTAGACCATAACAGATCTTTATTCATCTAATTTAGTCCTTTATTAATCATAAAAATTTTAAGGAGTTATGGACCATAACGTGCCACTTTGGTTCCAACAAATTAAGGTAATGGGTGACCACGAATTGTTCCCAGCTTCTGGTCAAAATATTTTCCCGACTCCGGACCCAAAAACCAAAACTCAACGGACCCGATCAAAATAATAATATTTTTACCGGCTCCATTACAAAATATCACAGAGGGCTCAAACAATTATATTATGGTTTATCGGACTTAGGCTTCTCCCCAGGTCATTAGGTTTAACATACCACAGTGTGAATTCCTACTGTCTGCTAAAACGCAGTCAGATTTCTATCTGAGTTTTTAACTCGAATTCAGATGAATTTTCAATTATAAACATTTAACATTATTTATAATTGATTAGTTGCATTATCAAACAATTTGATCACAAAATTAATTATTAACAGATACAGGATTTCCCGGGTGTTACAAATAACGCCTATCCAAAGAAACACCATTAAATATGAACATTTTAATAGCGCTTCTCTGAGAATACGCTATTAAAGAATGAACGCATTTTTTCCATAAATGGGAGCAGGTAAAGATAGCCTTTGGAAAGTCAAACGCTATAAAGGCTGTATATTTTAATTGCGTTTCCTCGGTTGTGCGTTGTTAAACACTATCACGCATATTTTTAAAAGCGTTGCATCGCGAAGCTGCTGTTAAGTGCGCGCTATTGAATCTCGAATCTGTTGTATTGTGACAATTCAATGAACCGTCGAAGGATCACTTCTAACTCTCGTGATTTAAGTCCTAAGTTCAGCTCCTATAGATTCAGTACCTAGGTTCACTTCTTAGTTCCTCCCTAGAGTATCTATTTTTGGGTTTCAAGAGGGATAATTTTCAAAAACAATTTTCAAAAACCTCTTGAGCGGAAAAATCACTTTACAAAAGGACCGCGCATCGCACATGAATCACAAGGATATTGTGTTTACCTCTTGAAGTGTAGCTTTACCGCGAACACTGTGAGCGCGGCAACCACACCGGTTAGCCAAAAATGCTGCTACTTGCGATGCTCATAACTTTCTATCCAGATCGCATATCAAAAAACTGAAAGGTGAAGATGTAGAACCACATGTCAAGAACCCGCTGTCCAAACATCAGCCCGATCCAACGGTTAACGAATCTCGAATGGCGAGATTACGATAACTGTCCAGCCATAACCACCATAAGGAAAGGCTTCTCTATTATCAGTATTGCAAAGTAGCAATACCTCTACTCAGTCCACGCGAGCAAACCAAAGTCAGAGATAGCATAGTGCTAGCTATCAGGATTGGGAGAGGCGCAGCACAAAGAGTGTAACACCCCGATTTTTCATGCTTTCTAAGATCGATAAGTTATATAATTGAGTTTATATTTTATCTGAGGTTTTAGAAAATGAAATTAAATAAACCAAGTTCATAGTTATACTCTATGTTATCGTAGGGAATTGCGATTAAATTTTGGGTTGTAAATTCAAGCGAAGCCTGGTCTACATTTTCACTGACAGTAAGATTTTAATAATCAGAAGACCTAATTTTGACTCGTGAACGAAACAATTAGGTTTCAAATTGAATTTTCAACAAAATTGGCAATTTTGAAAATTTTCACAAAAAATAAGTTTTTACGCTTTATTCGGGCGTAAAACCTAAATCGGATGAAGAACGGAGCTGGATACGGGATTATCGGGACCGCTAACGGATAAAGTTGAAGTCACAGCAAGTCAAATCACCTAGGTAAGCGTGTCTGTGACTCACCATTGTCATGATGAAAAAGGAAAATATCTGAACGCGTTCACCCTGCGAAAAGACCGTTTTGCCCCTAGGAACGGATGGAATTACAGCTTTGGCTCAATGACTCATCACCCTCATCATGACATCCAACAAAATATCTAGATATTTTGTTACTTTAAGGGTGAAAAGACCATTTTGCCCTTGGTCTTTTGTTTTAATTCCAATTTTGTCCTTGAGTGAAATGTCCATTTTGCCCTTAAGTGAAAAATCTTTGGACCTTTTTGCCTTCCATGCTCACACGCCTATTTCCTCTTCACCAAGCCATTATCTCATCTTTTTCTTCACAACTCCAAGAACACTTAAACTTTCTCTCATTTCTCAAAGTGAAACTTAACAAATTTGGTGAAGAAAAGTGTCGATTCCTTGCCATTTTTCATCATCCAAGAGGTATGATTACTTCCTTTGATCCTTTGAGCTTCATGTTCTTCACTCAAATCTTGATTTCAATCCATGATCATCTATGTTTCAACTTCTAATATCATTATTCAAAAATCTCTAAAAAATCATAGAAAAATCCTTTTAATGTGAAATCAATTTCTATGATCTAGTCTCATCACCCTCTATCACTATCCAAGGGCATATAATCAAATAACATGTCTAGCTATATTTCCTAGGAGTGGCCAAACCCTAGAGCTTGAAGAATCATGGATTTTTTATTCAAGTTTTTGTGTAAAAAGACTTGATTTGGTGTTGTGTATACTTAAGGATCATTCATCCAAGAGTTAGAAATTTTTAGACATCCCTAGCTAATTTAAGTCTTGATGGCCAAACCTAGACCCTATGAGGCAAGAAATGATATTTCGTTAATGTTAAAGTTGTGATTTGTTGTGAAGGATCAGACCGTGTTCGATCGTCCTAAAGCGTGCTAAAGTGCCGGTTGCAGAGCTGTGTTCGGAAGCTTAGACTTGAAGGCGAGCGTGCATAGCAATTTTAGGCGGGGAGAAAGAACTGTGATCGTCGGGAAGGCAAGCGTAGTATAGAATGTATACATGTGTACGGGAACCTTAAACCCTACTAGAGGTTGAGCCCTGAATAAAGTACCTGGACCCTAGGTCTAGGTACCTTTGGGCTGTCACCACTAAGATGATACTCTAGACGATGTGATTATTGAGGTTGATATGTTGAATTGCTTAACCTGTTATGTTGAACTGCCTATGTGATTATCTGTTTACCTATTAAGTGGAACTACCTATGTGATTATCTGTTTACTTGTTATGTGGAACTACCTATGTGATTATCTGTTTATCTATCAACGCGATGGTATCTATATTGGCATATTTATTGTTGTGAAATTTTATTATTGTGATTGGCTGGATGATTGTCGATGAGAGTATGGTGAGATTGTGATATTGTTCGGGTTGATACTGTCGTGGCCCTGACCATGGAGCTGTGGCTCGTGGATGCAAGGTGTCGTGATATTGATGTTGATGTCGATGTGCATGCAATGCATCATGGCTGTGGCCGAGTGCTTAGATGTGAGGTTCCGGTATCAACCTGCAACAGATGTTTATTGTATATCATAGCATTTCATACCATAGCATATTTGTCCCAATGGGGAATGTCCAATTGAGGACATGGTGTTTTTAATGCCGAGGCGGGATGTCCAATTGGGGACGTGATGTTTTTAATTCTTATGAGGATGTCCAATTGGGGACGTGATGTTATTAATCCCGACGGGGATGTCCAACTGGGGACGTGATGATATCGGCCGACATGCATATAGAGATGATGACATGCGTATAGGGATTAGTATCCCTTGTAGAGGTTTGATCTGAGAGAATGAATTATGAGATGGTTGTGCTGTATGACTAGAGAGATGGTTGTTGGTGTGTTTTATGTTTTCTATGTGTTGTGTGATACATGTGTATATGATGTACTATTGCCATTCTCCCATGTTTGATGATGCATGTTTCTTATCTCCCTGTCTTTTCTCTATGTGTTTCTTTTATTTTATGGGAAGACCCTGTGGAGGAACCAGTTGCTGAGGAGTTGGATGGCACTCCTTACGAGCCTGATGCCAGTGGACGAGCCCTGAACCCTAATCTCGAGGGGTTTTAAGTCTTGTACCAGAAGTGTGGCTAACATAAGGGTTTTCTTATCTCTTGATGTATTTTGCTTATAGCCTGTACCGATGTACTCCGTATGTATACACTACTACTGTAGCCCTACTGACGGGGCAACCAATGCATGTATGTATCTTATATATTTATAGCTGTGTACTCTGATATGTTGCATGCCTTAATTTAGTCGCGTTTCCGAATTTAATCTTTCCGCTTTACTTCAAATTAATAAGGCGCACTAACGTTTATAATACGATTAAGGGTAGTTAATATCTTAGGTTCTTCAATGGGACGGCGGGTCGTCTCATTTAGCGGTATCAGAGCAGTTCGATTTTAATATCGGACTGTGTGGTCTAGGAAGTGTACTGGCTTGATAGTTGGATCCACATTGGATACCAATTGTGTTAGAAAAGGGGGTAGAGTGTCCGATGTGCAAGTTATCGAGTGTGATAAATGTTTTATTCCTAAGACATATAATATATATATCTGTTGATTAATATTGTATGTCTTATAAATCGAAGCTAATGTTCCCTTTGCCAGGAAGAAATGACTAGAGGACGTGGTAGAGGAAGGGGAACACTAGTTGGAACCGGGAACTTCAACCATAATGGTGATACCTCAGGAACCGGAGGTGGCGGAGATCAGAACGAAGCGATGAGGGCCATGAGGGATTTAGCCGCCGCAATGCTGCAGCAAACGCAGCAGAATGCCCAGTTTATGCAGCGACAGGAAAAGAGGGACGCTAGACAACAACAGCATCCAATAAGGGGATGTGAAGTGATAAACACCGGAATGAATGCTTTTATGAACGGGAATCCTCCCCAATTCCATGGAGAATACAATCTGTAAGCTGCTGAGCTATGGCTGCAAGAGATCGAGAAGGTCTTTGTCGTTGTCCAATGCAGAGAGGATAGGAAAGTCACTTACGTTGCTTTCATGCTAGTCGGAGCAGCAGAAGCATGGTGGAAGAACAAGCAGAGACTGTTAGAGACTGAGGGGAGATTGCTAACCTGGGAAGTGTTCTGTGAGAGCTTCTTGGAAAAATATCTCCCAAGGAGTGTCCGTCAAGAGAAAGAGAAAGAGTTCCTAAACCTAAAGTAGGAACAATGTTCGGTGGGAGAATACGCCATGAGGTTCGAGGCGCTGCTGAAATTCTCTCAGTTCTACCAAGTGTACCAGGATGAAGACTGGGTGTGCAGAAGATTCGAAGATGGGTTAAGGCCCGAGCTGAAGAGGGCTATGCTACCGTTGACCATCTGATCATTCCCAGAGCTGATAGAGAAATGTACAGTGCTAGAAGGGCACGATCAAGAGGGAATCATGCAAGTTCAAGTGAGAAGCGGTGGACCAGTCAGAAGCTTTGGTCAGAAAGGTCGCGGAGGAAAGTTCCAACCAAGGGCGAAACCTTACAGTCGTCCAGGTCAAAAAATGACATCTTCTGGAAGGGGGAATACCAGTCAAGGGCAACCAGGATTTCACACGTGTTTTTGATGCGGCGGACCGCATCTAGTGAAGCACCGAATGCCAACTGTTTCCGTTGTGCCAAGTGGGGCCACTATGCCAACGAGTGTCGACCAGGGGATACTGGCAGAAGAATTCAAGATGCAGGGACAAGGCAACCCGTGGTGGGCCAGCAGGACAGGCCACAGACGACGGGAAAAGTGTGCGCCGTGAGAGGATCTGAAGCTTCTCAATGTCCCGATCTGATACAAGGTAAGTGCCTAATTGCGGGGGGACTCTTATCTGTTTTATTTGATTCAGGGGCTACACATTCTTTTATATCATTAGCGTGTATGGATTATTTGAATTTGCATGTTTCATCCTTACCATATGAATTGACTGTTTCTACACCTACAGGTGATTCCCTGACAACCTTATTTGTCTGTTTACAATGCCCGGTTGTTATAGAGAACCGATCTTTTCTTGTAGACCTAGTATGTCTGCCTATGCAGCAGATTGATGTTATCCTAGGCATGGACTGGCTTTCGGCCAATCATGTGGTACTAGACTGTTCAAATAAGACCCTCCGTTTTTTCGAGAAATCCTAGATCATTGCCTGCTAGTGATGGTGTGTCGGGAGGTGTACAATCAGGAGAGAGTGCATAGTGTTGTTTTCTTTGGAAGCTGAGGAGACTCCGAGTCCAGATGCTTTGCCAGTAGTGCGTGAGTTTCCAGATGTTTTCCCGGATGATGTGCCAAGATTACCACCTAAGAGGGAGGTAGAGTTCGCCATCGATCTTGTACCTGGAACCAGACCGATTTCGATAGCACCCTATCGAATGTCCTCAACGAAGTTGGCAGAGCTGAAGAAACAACGAGACGATATGCTAATGAAGCAGTTTATAAGACCGAGTGTTTAGCCGTGGGGAGCGCCAGTGTTATTTTTCAAGAAGAAGGACGGTAGTTCAAGGTTGTGTGTGGATTACCGACAGCTCAACAAGGTAACGATCAAGAATAAGTACCCGTTGCCAAGGATTAACGATCTTATGGACCAGTTGAGGGGAGCAACGGTGTTCTCTAAGATTGAACTGAGATCCGGTTATCATCAGATAAGGGTGAAGGAAGATGATACACTGAAGACGGCTTTCAGGAGTCGGTACGGACACTATGAGTATCTAGTTATGCCTTTTGGTATGACTAATGCTCCTGCAGTGTTCATGGACTATATGAATAGAATCTTTAGACAGTACCTTGATAATTTTGTCATTGTTTTCATCAATGACATCCTTATCTACTCCTCAGACAAGGAAGAGCATCAAGAGCATTTGAAGGTTGTACTTCAAATTCTTAAGGACAGACAACTATATGCCAAGTTGTTTAAGTATGAGTTCTGGCTGGAGGAGGTACAATTCCTTGGACATGTGATCAACAAGGATGGTGTAGGAGTAGATCCTGCAAAAGTAGAAGCTGTGGTTAAGTGGGAAAGCCCTAAGACGGTAAGTGAGATCAGAAGTTTTCTCAGGCTAGCAAGATACTACAGGAGGCTTATCGAGGGTTTCTCGAAGATTGCGTTACCTCTGACGCAATTAATGAGGAAAGGAAAAGCGTATGAATGGACAAAAGAGTGTGAGGCTAGTTTCCAAGAGCTGAAAAGGAGGCTAACTACAGCTCCGGTACTAGTCTTGTCGGATCCATCTACGTCGTTTGATGTGTACTGTGACGCATCGTATCAAGGTTTGGGTTGCGTACTCATGCAAGAGAGGAAAGTGGTAGCCAACGCTTCCAGACAGCTAAAAGTGCATGAACGGAATTACCCAACCCACGACCTAGAGTTGGTGGCAATAGTGTTTGCATTGAAGATATGGGGACATTATCTCTATGGCACTACATTCAGCGTGTTTAGCGACCATAAAAGTTTAAAGTATCTATTCGACTAAAAGGAGTTGAACATGCGACAGAGGAGATGGATGAAATTCTTAAAGGATTATGAATTTGATCTACAATACCACCCAGGAAAGGCCAACGTGGTAGCAGATGCATTTAGTCGGAAATCTTTGCATATGTCGGCTCTAATGGTGAAAAAGTAGGAATTGTTAGAGCAGTTCAGAGATCTGAACTTGGACGTGGAGTGGTGTAAGGATAAGATAAGTTTAGGAGTGGTCACTATCACTAGCGACTTTCTGAACTTGATCTGGAAGAAGCAAGGAGAAGATCAGTACTTACAGGAAATGAACCAGATGGTGGAAGAAGGAAGGACTTCAGAGTTTAAGAGAGGTGCTGATGGAATCCTAAAGTTTGGAGACAGGATATGTATGCCTAAGAATAGCGAAGTTAGGAATATGATCTTGGAAGTGGCACATAAGAGCAAGCTAAGTTTTCATCCCGGATCTACAAAGATGTACCAGGACCTAAAGGGAATGTTTTGGTGGCCTGGGATGAAGAAAGAAATGGCAGAGTATGTCCAATCTTGTTTGGTGTGTCAAAAGGCAAAGATTGAACACCAAAAACCAGCAGGGTTATTGCAATCATTGGACGTCGCAGAATGGAAATGGGATAGCATTGCAATGGATTTTGTTTCCGAACTACCAAAGACGCAAAGGAGGTGCAATGCGATTTGGGTAATCGTTGACAGGCTTACGAAATGTGCTCATTTCTTGCCGATCAATCAGAGGTATTCTTTGGAGAGATTGACCCATATTTACATCAAGGAAGTAGTGAGATTGCATGGGGTACCTTCGAGTATAATTTCGAACAGGGATCCGAGATTTACTTCCAGATTTTAGCAGAGTTTAAATAGTGCTTTGGGAACGAAGCTCAGGATGAGTTTAACCTATCATCCGCAAACGAATGGTCAGTCTGAAAGGACCATTCAATATTTGGAGGATCTTTTAAGAGCATGTGTTTTGGAAAACATAGGAAGCTGGGACGAATTCCTTCCACTGATTAAATTCACGTACAACAACAGTTTCCACTCGAGTATTGGCATGGCGCCATGAGAGGCAATATACGGGAGGAAGTGCAGAACACCGCTCTGTTGGTATGAAACCGGAGAGAATCATTTGTTAGGCCCAGAGATAGTGCAGCGAACAATGGAACAAGTGAAGAAGAATCAGGAGAGGATGAAAGTCGCACGGGATCGGCAGAAGAGCTACAATGATAAGAGGAGGAGACCCTTGGAGTTCCAGGAAGGCGATCACGTCTTTATGAGAGTCACTCCAAGAACTGGAATTGGCAGGGCAATCAAATCCAGAAAGCTTACACCTAGATTCATTGGATCATTTCAAGTTCTTCGCCGAATTGGTCCAGTTGCCTACCAAATTGCCTTACCTTCCAACCTATCCAATATTCATGATGTATTCCATGTATCACAACTCAGAAAATACCATCATGATCCATCACACGTGATAGAGCCTGAATCAATTCAGATAAGGGAGAACTTGGAATATAAAGCACTGCCTGTACGAATCGAGGACAAGAGGGTGAAAGAACTCCGCGGGAAGCAGATTCCCTTAGTTAAGGTCATATGGGATGCTACAACAGGAGATGCCACTTGGGAACATGAAGAAGATATGCAGTAGCGATATCCACATTTATTCTAAAAGATACATCGAATTTCGAGGACGAAATTCTTTTTAAGGGTGGTGGTAATGTAAGACCTCGATTTTTCATGCTTTTCTAAGATCGGTAAGATCGGTAAGTTATATAATTGATATTATATTTTATCTGAGGTTTTAGAAAATTAAATTAAATAAACCAAGCTCATAGTTATACTTTACGTTATCTTAGGGAGTTACGGTTAAATTTTGGGTTGAAAATTCAGACGGAACCCTGTCTACATTTTCACTGACAGTAACATTTTACTGATCAGAAGACCTAATTTTGACTTGTGAACGAAACAGTTAGGTTTCAAATTGAATTTCCAACAAAATTGGCAATTTTGAAAATTTTCAAAAAAAATAAGTTCTTACATTTTATTCGGGCGTAAAACCTAAATTGGGTGAAGAACGGAGCTGGATACGGGATTACTGGGACTTGCTAAAAGATAAAGTTGAAGTCACATCAGATCAAATCACCTAGAAAAGCGTGCCAGTGACTCACTCCTGTCATGATGAAAAAGGAAAAAAATCTGAACGAGTTCACAATACGAAAAGACCGTTTTGCCCCCAGGAACGGATGGAATTACAGCTTTGCCTCAATGACCCATCACCCTCATCATGACATCCAACAAAATATCTAGATATTATGTTACTTTGAGGGTGAAAAGACCATTTTTCCCTTGGTCTTTTGTTTTAATTCCAATTTTGCCCCTGAGTGAAATGTCCATTTTGCCCGTAAGTGAAAAATCTTTGGACCCTTTTGCCCTCCATGCTCACACGCCTATTTTCTCTTCACCAAGCCATTCTCTCATCTTTTTCTTCACAACTCCAACACTTAAACTTTCTCTCATTTCTCAAAGTGAAACTTAGCAAATTTGGTGAAGAAAAGTGTTGATTCCTTGCCATTTTTCATCATCCAAGAGGTATGATTACTTCCTTTGATCCTTTGAGCTTCATGTTCTTCACTCAAATCTTGATTTCAATCCATGATCATCTATGTTTCAACTTCTAAGATCATTATTCAAAAATCTCTAGAAAACCATAGAAAAATCCTTTTAATGTGAAATCAATTTCTATGATCTATTCTCATCACCCTCTATCACTATCCAAGAGCATGTAATCAAATAACATGCCTAGCTATATTTCCTAGGAGTGGCCGAACCTTAGAGCTTAAAGAATCATGGATTTTTTATTCAAGTTTTTGTGTAAAGAGACTTGATTTGGTGTTGTGTATACTTGAGGATCATTCATCCAAGAGTTAGAAATTTTAAGACATCCCTAGCTAATTTAAGTCTTGATGGCCGAACCTAGACCCTATGAGGCATGGAATGATATTTCATTAATGTTAAAGTTGTGATTTGTTGTGAAGGATCAGACCGTGTTCGATCGTCCTAAAGCGTGCTAAAGTGTCGGTTGCGGAGCTGTGTTCGGAAGCTTAGATGAGAAGGCGAGCGTGCGTAGCAGTAGCTTTAAGGAGGATAATTTTCAAAAACAATTTTCAAAAACCTCTTGAGCGGAAAAACCCCTTTACAAAAGGACCACGCATTGCACATGAATCATAAGGATATTATGTTTATCTCTTGAAGCGTAGCTTTATCGCGAATACTGTGAGCGCGCCAACCACACCGGTTAGACAAAAATGCTGCTACTTGAGTTGCTCATAACTTTTTCTCCAGACCTCGTATCGAAAACCTGAACGGTGAAGATGTAGAACCACGTGTCACGAACCTGCTGTCCAAATTTCAGCCCGATCCAACGGTTAACGAATCTTGGATCGCGAGATTACGATAACTATCCAGCCATAACCACCATAAGGAAAAGGCTTCTCTATCACCAATATTGCAAAGTAGCAATACCTTTACTCAGTCCACGCGAGCAAACCAACGTCAGAGATAGTGTAGTGCTAGCTATCAGGATTGAGACAGACGCAGCACACGGAGAGAGAAAAGAGGGCGCGCCTGTCAAGGGTGAACAGAGGCCCTTATGAGTGCTCTGTGTTGTGTATCACTTAAGTAACGTGCACAACTTATTAATAGCTGTCACTCACTGAACCTAACCCACTTGGGCTACTGTACGCTACAGGCTCAATGTTTAATTATTAATTACATAATATTTAATTAATCAATTGAACTTATCCTCATTTAATTATTAATTAAATCATATTTAATTAATCAATTAAACTAATTCTCTTAACATTTGATCTATGCATGTGACCTATAGGTTCTCAATTAATTGGCAATAATATTAGTTATTATTAATCATATTAATAATCAATTAATATTATAAACAAGGAGTGGCATCTAACAATACATCACTGCTACTCAATTAATTAGAATATTGGTGATACAATTAAAACCATATTGTAACCACATATAATGCGAAGTCAACGTCCTTTCGTCACAATGACTTAATTTAACACAAGGCATAAATGTGTCATCCTTGTTAAGTCCAATTATTTATTTCTTGATTTAGTAATTGACGTACGATCATGTGGGCCCAATATCTCATATTGTCCCACCTTAGCATGACCATGCATTTCTACGTCGCATACCATCAAGAGGCCTATGGACTAATACTCCTGTTATGTAGGAGGGACGAATCCTTTTTACATCACTCACATTCCCCAACATGTTTCATTGCAGGCCCAATAACTACCTTTATAGTTGTCCTGTTACAGACAACGTTTAATAGTATCAAAGCCTACAACTACATATGTTAGGAATCGTAGTGACTTCAAGTCGAAGGACTACTTCATTATGGTCACCATAAGAATCGCTCATGACACTTACATAACTATTATGCAGCGTTATCATAGCGGGTCACTCCAGTATAAATATTCCACTAATATTTATACCTATGTGAAGACTTGATATCTTATATCCATGACCCTTGAGATGTGGTCAGCAGTACACTCACATAATAGTCTCAATATATTATTATTGTCCTTATCGATAATAATATTTGACTATGAATATTTAAGAATAGTATTCTATAATTTAATGACATCTCACGGTCAAGTCATACTTGAGGTTCCATTAAATGAACTACCTATTCTAAGGACTTTATTATGCTATAAATATGATCATCAAATATAACATAATAAATAAATGCCTTATACATATATCAAATATATGATCAAAGTCATGATATAAATTATTATCGATTCAAAAAAGATTGACCACTAGGGCTTACCCCAACATCTATGACATGGAAATAAGCGGCCGCCAAATTCACAAGTAATTAAAGCGGTAGGAATCAAATCGAAAGCAAATTGAAATTAACAAAAGGGAAATCATCAATTCATAATATAAAACAAGTCTTGGGTAACATAAAAGTAATATATATATATATATATATATATATATATATATATATATATATATATATATATATATATAGAAGATGAGTTCATAATTGTCTTCTTATTGAAGGAGGCCCTTTGTCGTCTCCCCGAAGGATGTATCCATTTTCCCTCAAACGAGCTTTCGAGTTGACATCTATCTTTTCTTATCAATTGCGCATATATCTATAGATATACATTGCGTCGTGGAGTTGACAGACATCTTTTTCAATAATCAATATATTAATTGTGTATGATAATCTAGTCATAACATGGAAAATCATAATAATCCTAAATTCCATTAAAGATTATATCATATTCATGCAATTCCATCATAAACATCATATCATAAAGAGAGTTTAACAAGTTCAATTAATTAATTAATTTAAAAACCCTAATTTCGTCATACACGTTCATTCCCAAATCGACCCATAAACCTCCAATATGCATCAAATACCACAAGATACATGAAATTGTTTTTTTTTTTATCTAATTATGATTACCATCAAGAACAATAAAAAAAAAAATAAATAAATACAAACGTAGATTACAATCGTTTATCGTCAATTTCAATTCTAAACCGAAAACCTCTATTTCCCCATTGAAAACAACTCAAAACTCATCATTTTCGAAACAAGAATCACCCCTTTAAACTCATACCATGAAAGTTTACGAAATTGTGTAGTGAAGACCTCCAAAACATGCTCCAAAAATCTCTAAGGACACCCCTTTCGAGTCGCTTCTTCTTTGATTTTTCCTACTCTAAACCTTGAATTTTTCTCTCTCAACTCTCCCACAAGTTTTGGATAGTTTTAGGATTCAAGACGACATTTTAGGAGTGTTAGGAACCTATTTAAAGAGTCACAAAAGCCTTAATCCCGTAAAAACGCAAAAACACAACGTCAGGAAGCCGGCACAATCGTGCTTCTGAGAAGCACGGTCGTGTCTTGCCCTAGAGCACGGTCGTGCTTAACTAAACACGTCCTACGTTATGCAAAACACGAAAATTACTTATTTAAGCATAACGTATTGGGTTGTGCTTACTAAGAGGTGAATGACAGTCTACGTGCTCCTAAGAGCACTTGCATGCCTTCATGGCCTCCATGCTGCTTGCGTGGGCCTCCACCTCGTCATATGCCATGCTTTCCCCTCCACATAAAAAGGGTTCACATCCCTACCCTTAGGTTTCCATCAACGGGTTTGATGATCTAGACCATAGTTTCCTTACTCAATTTGCCACCAAAACAATTCAACCTTGGACCGCCCATAGTCTCTTCCGCATAAAGCAAGGCAAAAACAAATAACTCAGACTACATGCACATGTTTAAACTAGGCATGCCTTGAGGTCTGATACTTTAACCACGTTCAAGCTAAGCACAGTATAACGGGAAGGACATAGGAATAGAGAGTTTGTTAAATTGCTTACTAAGATAAGTCTGGGAATTCTCGAGGAGATGAAGCAACACTTCGAAAATTATATCAAGTAATATCAATAAAAATTACACAATTCAGTCCCAATTGCCGAGTTAGGAGTCCTACAAATAATATTTAGCCTCCAATTATTAGTTTTTGGCGTCTTTGCCAGATTCACTGGATTTTGGTAGGTTGGTGTCAACACTATTGCAAGGTGCAACACTGTCAAGTTATGAGCAAAATTTCACTTCAATGCCTTTGGTGTCAACTAAGTACACATTTGGGCCATGCATAAATTTTCTTGATTTTTTCTAAAAGTAGGTGAGAAGGTTATATACAGCTCTAAAAATATTTAAAATAATTTGGTTAGTTCATTAGCTTTTAAGATTTTGCTTTTAAAGTCAGTTTGTTATCTTGTTGCAGATTTTGTTCCAAATACTAAAATATGCATATGTAAAGAGAAAATCAAATTTTATTTAAGATGCAACTTTTTCCCTTGTAAAATCTATAGTGATTGTTTCTTTTTTGGGTATAGTAAACTGAATGTAAACTAACTTTAAACTTAATATATTACAAAAAAAATGTTTTTAAAAAACTCCTTAGATCTAATTAAATTGTAATGAGTAATAATGATTGTCTCCACAGAATCCCCTTTCTATAGTAATAATTAAAGCTACCCTAGCTCATACATATATAGTGCGGATACAGATGCCATTTCATTATGTAAAAGAATGTCCTGCTTTAATCATTGGCTTGTTTTAGGATATTCATGTGCCATTCCTGTTCTTAGTCTGCACAGTCTGGAAAGGGAAAAAGGAATCATCAGACCTGCCAAAATTTTCTGATACATAGGAGGTTGATTTCTCCTCAAATTGAAAACTCTTCCAATTCCTGCCAACATTTAGAATGATATGGAATCATTGAGAAAAGGAAAAAATAATTACTTTCTTTAAAGCATGATATGATACAGAATTAACCTTTATATATAGTAAATGTAAGATTACCTAAGCAATTTAATAGTGTCAATCTGATTTATCAGTGTCCCTCTTTCCAGCAAGGATCATTGAAATCTGGAGGCCTCTACTAAATGCTTGATTGAATAGCAAGCGGGTTTGGAACTCTGACACAAATGGGAACCATGACAAAACGGCTACTGGCATGAAGATTATTAATCCCATTATGTATTCATATGCTCTTGAAAGCTCTTTCACTGAATCCCATAGTTTAGCTCCCTTCAAGAATCCCCTGCATGCTTGTGCAATCTTGATTGCACAAGAAAAAAGGAACATCAGTGGTTTTGGAAGAATGAAGTACTTAACATAGAAAAGTGCCTGAAATTATAGGATGGCGTAGAATTTATAGAAAGTTTTCTTCAATCTGCCTAAGACATGTCAGACAATAGAAAGTTGGCAAAAAAAGCAAAACTTATTCTTAACTAGTGCTTCTGGACTATGCAGAAGTTTTAACTTACCAGAATAAGGGCCCATCCGGAGGGCATGAAGGCAATAATGGCAGCAAACAAATCTGATATGGTAAGCCCACATACCACAAATAATACAGTCATGACTGACATGAAGCCAAGAAAGAGAAGTGCCTTGAGAATACGAAACATGAGCTGAAAGTCCGTGCCAAATCTTCGTCTACCCATGGATACCATCTGATGCCCACATGGAGTTCATACAAACAACAGAAGACATGCATTTATATTTTAGAAACGTCAAATAATTTTAATAGTACAATGGCTAATGTGGTCTAACATTTCCTCTTGTTTAATTGAAAAGAAATGTTTTATGTCTAAAATTTAAAATAGAATGAAAAAATCAATTAATATTAATAATAGTCTTGTATCAAACAATTATCAGGCTTAAATTGATGCAAATAATAATGACCTTATAGGAAGTCACTCTTGATACCCTAGTAGCATTTACATACCTTCAAGACAATAAGAACTATTACCAAAACTGCCCAAGAAAGTCCAAATACCTACAAGGAAAACTGAATTAAGATTGTGCCATAAAACGAACAACCATTAATAGGATTGAAGAACATATAAATGAGTTGCTCTACCATCAAACTTTTGCTACGATGGGCAATATCCAGGTGGTAGACAATTCCATACTGGTAGATAAAGAAGCGAAATGCAAGTATTATCTCAAGTACTTTCCCCCTGATATTTGAGTATTTTAGGTGTTCATTTTCCTCATCCCACCAAGATTCCCAGCTTTTATCAGATGCAATACCAATACCACCACGATTTCCCATCCACCGCTTCCAATCTGTCCAATCATCCACTGTTTTTTGCCAATCAAAACCAGAAGGATTAAACAAGAAAGGAGCAAACAACCATGAAATGGCCAAAAACCACATCGAGAATGTGATGAACAGATAAAGATTTGAGCTGCGATATGACTGCCCATACACTTCATAGATAACCAATAGTATTAGTATCTCCAGGCCCTTCACAAAGTGACTTCGTGAATACATCCTGTAGTTATCAGCAAACCTTGCATGGAAGACAACAAACCCACGACCGGTTGGTCTATATTTAGAGCCCCCATGTAAGAGTGTCCTTCCATAATAATGAGCTTTTGTTCCAAGCTGGAAAGTAAAGAACACAGAGGCTAGCTGCAGCTGCATGATGATAAAATCACCTAATGCAGTGCGAAATCCCTTCTCCAAGCCAATTTCCATAACCATGGGCAGTACCAAAAGTAAACCCAACTGAACAACTGACTGGGTTGCCAAGGCCTGTTCAAGGGCTTTGCTCTGATGTATGTTTGGACTTTGAAGAATTTCTCTCTCAACTCCACTCAATACCATATATAAACGTCCATATAAAAACACGTAGACAGTCAGCACAGTTATCTGAAAAATTTATAACATCCAAATTTTGGTGTTAGTGTAACCCCATTTTACACAACAAAAGCAGGGTTATGCGCCTTCATAATCACTTAAGTCCCATTGATATCATAGTTATATGTTTAGTTATATCTATGACTGTATTGTACTTTTAATATTTCAAATATTTCATCACACAAACATATAAAGCAGCCCAACTCAAAGCCTAAGTTGATAAACTTGAGGAATTTGTTTCCATACCCAATACGACATTAAGCAATGTGATTTTGATAGACAATATGAATTTTGTATAGCCTCCACTTTCAAGTAAACACTATTAAATGAGCATGGATTAAAGTAAATGAATCATATAATATTAATTACAAATAACTGGAATAAGAGGTCCTTGTTTGGTGTGGTCGCAAGTGTCTAGACAGTGAAGCAGATGTGCTTGAATTAAGTCTTACAAGAGCAGCCATTTCATGCAAAATTGCAGATGGATTTCATTATCTAGATATCCTTCCCATATCCTGTTTCATTTAAACCATTTTGAGTAGTAGACCCGTCTTCAGGAATAATTATATTAAAAATAGCTCAAATCACAGAAGAATTCATCCACAATTAATACATTAAGATGATTTCTAAAAAAATTCTTTTCATTTTCTTCTTTATTGTGGAACTAGACAGTGTATGTAACAAAAGCTGTTTCCTATCATGGGTGGAAGAAAACACCATAAGTCCAAAATTATGCAAATTTCATTCTGGTAATGTGCTACTAATAATAGCCATAAACTATCAAGACAAGATCCCCGAAAGGAGATTTGATTAGTTACCATGCTACTGAAATAGAAACCAACTGTTGTGAAGTAGAATGACAACATTCTGTAGAAGTCAAATTGTCGTCCAAGTCGATAAACATCACGGCTAAGTGTTTGTTCTCCATTTCCATTTGCAACCTTAGCCTCAAAGAGTGATATCTGATTCATGCCCACATCACGCCCCTTACCTACTTGTATGTACTCATGATGTGTGATAAATCCTCGACGTAGAGTTGAATTGAACCCTATGGAGATTAAGCACAATTAGTCAAAAATTTCCATCCATCAGATAGTCATTGTCTACTCAACCTTGAAGTACCTGCAAATATATCCTCGCTTAAGTTTATAACTTTTGATGCTTTGCTTATGCCACCTCTTGTTATGTGGAAGATTCTGTCAAATATATCAGGATGACCATAATGAAATCGAACCCTGCAAATTTAGGAATGTGGATTACTTAACTTGACAAAGTTTACTGTACACAGAATAGTTAAAAAACAAAAGAACTTTGAAGATTCCCCAAAACAAAAGTTATTTTCTTGTTTTTCAAACTCCATTACCATTTATGTATTTTTACATTATTTTTATTATAGAAAGTGACTCAATTCGTAACTGAATAAGAAAAAATGCTTATCAAGTAATCAAACCTAACAAACTCAACTGTGGGGCTCACTCCAACATCTCTATTCTTTTAAATGATAAAGAGAATTCAGTACAGAAGAAGGATATTGAAATTATAGGAACAGTTTTTGAATTTGAACTATGTAGTGGTGGTTTGTTATTCATCTCAGATTTGAGAAAAGTGTTTTTACTTTCTTAATTATTATTTTTAACTATAATATTTTCTTTAAAGAGGTTGAGCCTTGGTGCAACGGTAAAGTTGTTGTTGCCTTGTGACCTGGAGGTCATGGGTTCAAATCCTGAAAATGACCTTTCCGCTTGCGGCTGCGTGCATCTACCCTCCCCAGACCCACCAGGTGGGAGCCTCGTGCACTGGATCTCCCTTTAGTGTGTGTGTTTTTTTTTTAAAATAACCCAAGTTTTCATTGTCGTAATTAGTACATAGCCAACAAGAAGAAAAGAATCATGGGGATAAAGACAACATAGTAGTGGAGTTCTAGATTTTTTGGAACTCGGCAAGGGAATAGTGATAGGATCAGGTCACGGAGGATGATATCGCTCTGATGCCATGTTAAAAATTATAGGGTTTAGGTAGAATACTAGTAAAAGAGAGAAATAAGCTAATGAATAATCTGAGATTTGAAATTGATTTGATGTGATAGAAAAGACAAAGCACTAAACCTGAGTTATACTAAGAGCTAGGTTAAGAACTAGACTCCTAATCCTAATCAAATGAGGGAACAATTAACTTTCTAAAAATAAAATAAAATCAATAAAGATCAGATAATATTCCTAAAAATATAGTAACACAATTATCCCTAAAATAACGTTAGTTATTTTAATGTATTATGCATCTCCCTCCAAGATAGTTTGTAGATATTCTAACAGAGGAAATAGTGCAAAAAAAAAAAAGGGCATGATATCCTCCTCAACCATCTCTTTCTTTTTCTTTTCCTTGTGGCTAAAACATCTAAAACTAATAAAATGAAGGAAATAAAAGGAGAAAATGCACATGAGCAAAACCCTCCGATCATTATATTTTTAGATAAAAATGTTTCCCTTAGAAGCTCTATTTTAGAGTACCACAGCGACATAAGGGACAGCTTTCCTTAAAAAGCAAGGAAGTGGCACAAACGGAGTGTTAGAGATAGTGACATTCTTTCCCAGCAAGGCACAAAAAAAACTGCAAAGGAAGCAATTCCACACAAAAGATAATCCCTCTTTCAATTCCCATGTCTCAGAAAAAAATAAGACTAGTTGAAATGGATAGGTTCAAGTAGCACAATCATGATAAATGAGATACTTACAGCTAAAAACACTATCTAGGTTGTAAATTATGATACCATGCTAAAGCTTTCAACTCAACAGAGGTCATATACATTTCCTTTTTCATTTTTTTCCCAATAAGCATGAATTAAAAGAACTACTAACACCAAAAATTGATAAATTAAATAAAGCAAAAGAAAAATAATAGACCATAGATATAGATAGAAGGATAATTAATTTGCAAGTCCTAGATTTATTTGAGAATTTTCAAAGAGGTCCCTATACTTTAAAAGTTTGTAATTGGATCCCTGAACACAAAAAAATTGTAATTGGGTCCCTCATACACTTTTTGGTTAGGGTTTCGTTAAGTATCCGTTAAGTGATTCATCCACTAATCATTTGTTGGTCCCTCAACTATTTAGAAAAATTCAAATAGCTCCCTATACTATTTAGGAAAATTCAAATAGGTCCCTGTATTTAACAAAACGCTAACGGAAAAGTGTATGAGGGACCCAATTACAAATTTTCTCTGTGTCCAAGGACCCAATTGCAAACTTTTAAAATATAGAGATCTATTTGAAAATTTCCAAATAGTTCAGGGACCTGGATATTAATTAAACTTAAATAAAAAAAACCATTCCTACGAATTGTCGATTGCTCCCATTCTTGTGTCAATTTTTTTTCCGTCATGGTATTCAAGACAGTCTTAGGGATTATGTCTTGTTGCTCTCATTCTTGTATCGAATTCAACCGCAGAACAAAGTAGTGATGAGTTTGGGCTCCAATTATGTTTCAAGCCCAAAGGGCTTTCATGTGAGGAGCAGTATAGATATATAATTTTTTTTTTTAAAAAAAGAAACCCTTTTTGGCACATTTACTGACATTTGAAGCTTTTACAATGACATGTTTTGTAATAAAATATTAAGGAAAAAGGATAAAAAAGAACCAAAAGAAGGGGATAAGTGGAAAAAGGCAAATATGTACTTGTAACTAATAGTCCACATAATATTCTTTTTAGAATATATGAAAAATATCTCATAATATTGTTATTGTATCTTAGAATATTTTAGAGTATCTGAGATTATCTCACAAAAGTTATTTTACATTGGTATTCCTTGATTTATTTGCTTATTTAATTAGGACTTGAAGTTTACTTTTTGAATAAATAGGACTATAGAGTTTGTCTTTTGTATCACATAATCATCACGTTACCATCACATCAAATCAATATCAATCTCATTATTCCGAGTTTCTATTCTCTCTTTTCCTACTTACCTAAAACCCATCAACTTAACATGGTATCAAAGTGGTACCATCCTCCGTGAGGTGTCTCATCACTATTCCGCCATTCACCTACATTTGTGGGTTTTTCCCTCACCACCGCCTCCATCAGCTCCCGCTTGCTCTAATCTGCCTCTGCTCGGAGCTGCGCCACCATCAGAGCTTATACACATGTCCATGTGCCACCTTTTTCTGGCGTGCAAGGGCGCGTCTAGAAACACCTCCAGCCGCCATCGATGCCTCTGAACTTGCCTTGGTCTCCTTGGTCCAGATCTGGCCTTCATTGTACACTGACCCATGGCTGTTTCACCCCCTTCACAGGCACCTTTGCCATTCGTTTGCCTAGCCGCACCATCACCATTTAGCCCCAGTCCCCATTATTCACCACCTTCACATGGCTGTTCAGCTCCATTGGGTTGCGTTCTGCCATGTTTGACACTCAGATGCAATATGCTTATCTTACCTTCATTAGGTTTGAGTTGATTTGAGTGTGTTTGGTTTGTTTCTTGGCAGTCTGTGGTAGTCATCTATGGTTGCTCATTGTTTGGCTGTTGCTTAGCCCTGTTCTAGTGCCTGCTTCTTCTCCAATGTTTGTCATGCCATTCTTTTCCCACTAATGAATCATACCAATGGCTTGTCTTTCCATCGACGATTTTCTTTCCCATGGATGAATCATACTAGCAGTGACTTCTCTTGCTATCGACAATCATTCCGATGGTAACTTATGTTGGTTATGACTCACACCAGCCCAACTCTGTCCTAGATGCTTAGGCCCCAACACTTTGTCAGAGATGCACTGGCCCTGTCTATGTCCCATATCTTGTAGCCTTGGATTTTTGTCTTAGATGCTCTGGCCTCGGCTCCGTCCCAGAAGCACTTACCAGCCACTATCACACTGTTTCGGCGCATTAATTTTTTAGTTCATTTTCTTTTAGGATGTTTAATTCTAACAAGCTTAAATCTTAGTGTTGGAAGTTCCACATCGCCTAACTTAATTCCTAGGGTGCAGTTTATATGACTGTTGGGCAACTCCACTTAATGCCAATTGGTTTTAGGATGAAATCTAACAGTTAGTAAGCTTTAGCTTGAAGGAGAGTGCTAGAACTTAGAATATATGAAAAATATCTCATAATATTTTTATTATATCTTAAAATATTTTAGAGTATTTTACATGATCTCTAAGGATTTATTTCCAATTTATATTCCCAGATATGTTTCCTTATTTAATTAGGATTAAGAGTCTACTTTTAGTATAAATAGTATTGTAGGATTTGTCTTTTGTATCACATCATCATCACATCAAATCAATATCAATCTCATATTATTCCAAGTATGTATCATCTCTTTTCCTCCTTCCTTAACTAAAACCCTCGAATTCAACAATTCTGATTACCTAATGGAAGAAACAAAGAACAAAATAGGGTAAAGTATGAAAAAAGTGTGAAAATAAGATGAAAATCCCAAGGAATCTGTAATAAAAACTTAGATATAGTATCACATTTCAAGGAAGTTCAGGACAAACTGATTGGGACTAACCTTAGAGGATTTGCCAAAATACGTTGGCCGATGGTCACAAAGCTGGTCTCCTGGTTTGACATAAACCAAGCAAGAGATGAAACACTGTAAAATAACAAAACATGTTAGCATAGATAACAGGTGCCATTTCACGTCTTGTGAAATATATATATTATTTATTCAAATAAGATTTAATACATAGATATTGTGACAAGGCGGACCTTCCAGTAAATATATGCTCCCTCAGACCCAATATGGTGGGTTTCCTTCGCCCACCATGATCTTTCCGGAATTCTTCCAATACGTTTCTCATTTTGAAAGCTTCTTCATAGTAATTATCCTTAACAGAAAAGGGTAAGAGTAAGAGCACTGAATAACGCAGAAAGTACTACTTAATGCATAATAAATTGAAGTTCAAAAAAATGTTACCTGATTCATGTCTATGGTCTGCAAGGCTTCTCCACGAGTAAATACAATGGCATGATTTTGATTTTCAGGTTTCCCTTCACCGATTTCTGTTGGATTACCTGGAAGCTTGATGCGATATATTTCCTAGTAATGCAACATAAAACCATTTGTATTAAAATTTAAGCCTGTTCAAAACCCATACCAACTAGACCAAGCAACCCAATCCAAACGGATACTTTGGTTTGAAATTCTATTAAATATTTCATTTGTATTGATTTCAGTCTAAATCCAATTTGACCCGTATATGATACTAAACTAACTTCATTATATAATTAGGAATAATAGTAATATAGAGTAAAGACCTCTCCACCTTCAGTTTATCTCATGGACACAGCCGTGCATAACATCCTTTTATTTGTCACCCTAAAAGTCTTTCACTATAGAATTATTATAGTAGTATTTGTATCTTCTCTTTTGTACCATTCTATTTGCATCACCTCCTATGTATCTGCTGCCTGTCAGTTCTGCCATTGTTATAGAAGTGGTTAATTACTGCTGGGTAAATAAGAGGTAAATTATTTTTGTTGGAATCCTTGTAATTATTATGTAGATTTATTGTATAGGCATATCATATCGCATCATATCATATTATGTAAATAGGGAAAGAATCCTCTAGATTTATTTTGTAATTATTTTATTAAGCCTATATAAAGGAGCTTCTGCTATGTAACTGAAACACACAGGTTTCACCACGTCTTTTTTCTCCCGCTACTCTCAACATGGTATCTAGAGCCTAAAAAGAGACAATCCTAATCCGTGCCTAACCAGTGGACCCACTGCCCACAGGCGAATTTTTCTTTTTGGCCAACCATGTCTCAACTCAGGTAGCCGAACTTTCTCTCTCTTTGTCGGGTCATCTCTCCAGCAGTCAAAGTCCGTCACCGCCCATCGCCATCAAACGTGTTTTCTGTTTGGTGACCCCACCACCAGAATCGCCGATTGTCGATGTGTCCAGTCGCACAAGTCTCAGCCCTAGATGACGCCCGACCGCACTCACGCGCCGCCTGTTGCTTCTGCGTCCAACCGCGCGCACCTTCTCTATGTCCGCACATGAGATCGCGTCTAGCACCTCTCTCCATAACCAGTTCCCGCTAAGAGAAAAAAGCGCGGATCCAATAAATCCGTGATAGATTATTGGTCGTTGGTTGCGCTGCACTCGCCTCTCTCTCCTCTACCTGGATCTGGACTCATCTCCTCCGTTTGGACCTTGTGTTGTCTCCTCCCCTTGCGCAGAGACTTTCAGGTACTTGTAAATTCAGTTTTCTTCTTTTGTTTATTGACCCATGGCTGGTTCTGTCTCCTCAAATGTTCTCAAGGACTCCTCCAAGGCTGAGCCCCCGGTTTTCACTAGTTATGTTAGTGCCCCTCTTTGCACTGACAAATTAGATGGAAGCAACTATGATACATGGGCTTCTGACCATAAACTTTGGCTGAATGGACAATAATATGCTGACCACTTGACCAAGAAAGCGGAAATCTTGCCTGCAAATGTGCGTTCACGGTGGAACAAGAGTTATGATTATGTATATGGTACTATATTATGATTACGTATATACTGTCTTATGTTTAGTTGTGGATTTGTGTTGTGATATGGACCGGATTTGGTCCATCAATATCACATTTATTTCCCTATTTCTCTCTTTCCCTGTTTTTCGCTATCCTATTTATTTTGTTTCCTTTCTTTCTTTTTTTGTCTTAATTAGGATTGTAATAAATCTGGATCAATATCAATTTGATATTTGACCAGATCCTAGGTCATTTATTTCCCCTTTATTTCAGCAGATTGGTTTCCTAGTCTAGAACCAATTCTGCCTATATTAAGTATTGTAATCCATCGTATTATTCAATAGAGAATAAAACAATTTTCTTCTCTGCACTTATATGGTACCAGAGCATTGTGCTCTGAAACCTTGTCCTCTCCAATGGTGAAAACCGCGATGACAGGAGTGATCACAAAACCATCCAACAGCGAGGAAGAGGAAGTAATACATGCTGAGAAAATCGAGGAGGTGGCCCAAGTGGAGTCTCAAACCGCCTCTACTGAAAACCTGTCCAAACTTCTCAACCTCCAACTCATGGTACACAAGCTCAATGGCAAAAACTACCTTGAGTGGGCGCAGTCAGTGAAGCTGGCAATGGAAGGGAGAAGCCGATTGGGTTATTTGACAGGAGAAGTCAAGCAACCAGAAAAAGACGATCCAACATGGAAAAAATGGAAGGCTAAGAACTCTCTCATCATGTCATGGATGATAAATTCCATGGACTCAGCCATTGGCAAGCCCTACCTTTTTTTATCGACTGCACAAGACGTATGGGAGACTGTGAAGGACTGCTACTCTGATTTAGAGAACTCCTCTCAGATCTATGATCTGAAGACTCGGTTGTGGCAATTCAAACAAGGAGACCGAGATGTTACCACTTATTACAATATAATGCTAACTCTATGGCAAGAGTTAGATCAATGCTATGGAGAAGAATGGGAGAACCCCAAGGATGCTGCGCGGTTCAAGAAGAGGGAAGAAAATGACCGCGTTTATATGTTTCTTGCTGGCTTGGATCGGAGTCTTGATGAGGTAAGGGGAAGGGTTCTTGCTCGAAAGCCCTTACCACCCATTCGAGAAGTATTTTCTGAAGTCCGGCGTGAGGAGGCCAGAAGAAGGGACATGTTACATGCCCCGGAATCATCTACCACGCAGCAAATAGAAGGATCAGCCCTTGCCACAAAGGGGTTCGATTCTGATGGAGATAGGAGAAAGAAACCTTGGTGTGACCACTACAAGAGGCCATGGCATACAAAGGAGACATGCTGGAAAATTCATGGGAAACCAGCAAACGTGAAGAAAAAATTCAGTAGAGAGGACAGTGCTTTTCAAACCAGTATTGAGGAGGCAATCATCTTCAACTGAAACATTCCCTTTCACTAAGGAACAATTGGAGCATCTACATAAAATTTTTTCCCAAAAAATGACAGCTACTCCTTCTTGCTCTTTAGCCCAAAAAGGTATTCACCCCATTGCTTCCCTCTGTCATACTAAAAATAATTCAAAACCCCTCTAGATCATAGATTCAGGGGCCACTAACCATAGGACAGATGGTTCAAAAAAATTTCTTCCTATAGTCCTTGTGCAGGAAACAAAAAAATCAAGGTTGCAGATGGTTCCTTTTTTGCAATTGCTGGCATTGGATCCATCCCTCTGTCCTCTTCTTTAACCTTACATAATGTCCTTCATGTGCCTAATTTATCTTGCAGTTTACTTTCTGTTAGCAAAATTACCCTTGATCTGAATTGTTGTGCCATATTTGACTTTTCCAGTTGTAAATTTCAGGATTTGATTTCGGGGAGGATGATTGGCAATGCTAGAGAAATTGATGGGCTTTACTTGTTTGAAGATGACGATGAATTGGGAAGACAAGCTCAGAATTTCTGTCTCTATTCTAGCCTTAGTTCTAAAGAAGATGAAGTTATGTTATGGCACTATAGGTTAGGCCATCCTAGTTTCAATTATATGAAACATTTGTTTCCGGATTTCTTTAATGATAATAAAGTTACGTCTTCCTTAAATTGTGAAACTTGCCAATTAGCTAAACATCATCGTTCTTCCTACTTATCTCAACCTTACAAATCATCCAGCCCCTTCACAATCATCCATAGTGATGTTTGGGGCCCTAGTAGGCATTCAACACCCTCGGGTAAACGGTGGTTTGTCACCTTTATTGATGACCATACTAGGACTACATGGGTGTATTTGATGAAGGAAAAATCTGAAGTTGAGTCTATTGTGAAAGTTTTTTTCAAAATGGTGACAACACAATTTCAAAAGCAAGTTCAAATTTTTCGAAGTGACAACAGAAAAGAATTTTCTAACAAAAGTCTGAACAATTTTCTGCTAGAAAATGGTATTGTACATCAAATTCTTGTGTAAACACACCCCAACAAAATGGGGTGGCTGAGAGAAAGAATAAACACTTGTTAGAAGTGGCTCGGGCCTTACTTTTTCAAAATGGTGTGCCTAAATACCTTTGGGGAGAAGCTATTCTTACAGCTGCCTATTTGATTAACCGTATGCCAAGTAAAATTTTAAATTTCAAAACTCCTATGGAGGTATTCTTGGATAATTTTCCTGCAAATAGGCAGCTGTCCACAATTCCCTTAAAGGTTTTCGGGTGCACTGTTTTTGTTCATAATCATGAGCCTAATCAAAGCAAATTAAGCCCACCAGCCCAGAAATGTGTTTTTATTGGTTATTCTCCCACACAAAAAGGTTACAAGTGTTTGGATCCTAACTCCCAAATAATTTTTGTCACCATGGATGTAACCTTTTTTGAATCTCAACCCTTCTTTAAGACTCATCTTCAGGGGGGGAAAGTATGTGAAGATTCATTACAAACTACTCAAGCTAATTCACCAATAGATTGCATTTTGATTGAAAATGATTCTGAATTTTTTCCTGAAAATTTGGTGGATATTAATAGAGTAGAAGGAGATGAGATCAGCAATGATTCTCCTAGTAACAGTGATGGAAATAGAGATTGTAATGGGCAAGACTGTGAAGACAACATAGTTCAAAATGAAGGAAACAATGAACCTTTAGAAAAGGGCAGAATTGAGAAAGAAATACACAAAGGCATAAAACCCTTTGATAATGTCTTCACAAGACGAAAAATGAACAAAGAGAATGAGACCAAAGATCAATTTGTGCATTGCCATGAATCCAAGGAACCACAAGGTAAATCTCTTCCTCAACCTTTACAAAATACCATCATTGATACTGCTAGTATGGCACCTATGTTAGATGATTCAGATCTTCTTATTGCCCTTAGAAAAGGTGTAAGGTCATGTACCAAACACCCTCTATCTAATTTTGTGTCTTATGAAAAACTCTCACCTTCTTTTCGAGCCTTTACTTCACAGTTGTCATGTAGGGAAATTCCAAATAATATACAAGATGCTTTGAAGGTTCCCGAATGGAAGGGGGCTGTTTTAGAAGAAATGAGAGCTCTGGAAAAAAATAAGACATGGAAGATTGTGTTGCTACCAAGGGGGAAGAAAACCAGTAGGGTGCAAATGGGTATTCACCACCAAGTACAACTCCGACGGTACTCTTGAAAGATACAAGGCCCAGCTAGTTGCTAAGGGTTATACCCCAACCCATGGCATTGATTATCCAGAAACTTTTGCACCAGTTGCAAAACTCAACACCATTAGAGTTCTCTTATCTCTAGCTGCTAACCTTGACTGGTCTTTACAGCAGCTGGATGTAAAAAATGCTTTCCTAAATGGAAACTTGGAGGAAGAAGTATACATGGATACACCACCAGGCTTCGAACAAGGTCTCTATCCAAAAGTATGCAAATTAAAGAAGGCTCTTTATGGACTAAAGCAATCTCCCAGGGCCTGGTTTGAGAGGTTCGCCCAGTTAGTCAAGAAGCAAGGATACTCCCAAGGCCAAACAGATCATACAATGTTCATGAAAAAATCAAATGAAGGGAAAATTGCTGTCCTCATTGTCTATGTGGATGACATCATCTTTACAAGTGATGATTTACAAGAAATGGGAAGGCTCAAACAAACTCTCTCCGCAGAATTTGAAATAAAAGATTTGGGGCCCTTGAGGTATTTCCTTGGAATGGAAGTAGCAAGGTCATGGAAAGGAATTGTGCTCTCACAAAGAAAGTATATCCTTGATCTCCTAAAGGAAACCGGTATAAGTGGGTGTAGACCAGTCGAGACACCCATTGATCCAAACAAAAAACTTGGATATGGCAAGGAAGGGGATCCTGTGGATACTACACGCTACCAAAGACTTGTTGGGAAACTCATTTATTTGGCTCATACAAGACCAGATATTGCATTCCCTGTGAGTCTTGTAAGTCAATTTATGTGTTCTCCTTATGAAGAACACCTTGAAGCAGTTTACAGAATACTAAGGTACTTGAAGAGTACACCGGGTAAAGGTCTACTATTCAAAAAAACTACCCAACAATCCGTTGAGGCTTACACTGATGCTGACTGGGCAGGTTCTATAATTGATAGGAGGTCTACTTCCGGGTATTGTACCTTTGTATGGGAAAATCTTGTAACTTGGTGAAGTAAAAAACAAAGTGTTGTTGCAAGGAGTAGTTCTGAATTGATCCATGGCACATGGTGTATGTGAGCTGATTTGGTTGAAAGGGGTTCCTGAAGAACTTGGAATAGCTACCAAACTCCCAATGAAGCTGTATTGTGATAACAAGGCAGCAATTAGCATTGCCCAGAACCCTGTCTAGCATGATCGAACCAAACATGTGGAGATTGATAGGCACTTCATCAAAGAAAAAATAGAGAACAGAACTATCTGCATGCCATTTGTCCCAACCTCACAGCAAGTAGCTAATATACTCACCAAGGGACTGTTCAGAAACAACTTTGAATTACTTGTGAGCAAGTTGGGCATGATAGACATCTATGCACCAACTTGAGGGGGGGTGTTGTGATATGGACCGGATTTGGTCCATCAATATCACATTTATTTCCCTATTTCTCTCTTTCCCTATTTTTCGCTATCCTATTTATTTTGTTTCCTTTCTTTCTTTTTTTGTCTTAATTAGGATTGTAATAAATCTGGATCAATATCAATTTGATATTTTACCAGATCCTAGGTCATTTATTTCCCCTTTATTTCAGCAGATTGGTTTCCTAGTCTAGAACCAATTCTGCCTATATTAAGTATTGTAATCCATCGTATTATGCAATAGAGAATAAAACAATTTTCTTCTCTGCACTTTTAATTTGACTATGAGGGGATTTTCCGGTACCCACCTGGCTGACTGCACCATTGTTTTATTCTATGATATGATTGTGTTTTCCTCATTGAGACGTAGTCTCATTATAGTGGTGCATTCAGATGTTGCAGGTTCCAACAAGGGGAAAGAGAAGGTTGAAGATTGAGAGGATGTTTTACATTGAAGATTGAGAGGATCTTTTACATGCTTTCCCCCATTGTACCTTTGCTTTAGTGGTATTTTGTTTTGTGAGGTAGACAGTTTGTATTGCCCAGTGACATGTCTGTAGTATAAATGGACTACATATTTTAAATTATATTCGTACCTGTAAATTTATCTTGAGTAGAACAAAGTATTATATGCTTTTCAGCCAAGTGTTTAAATAAATGATTGCGTTTATTTTGCAATTTTTGATACTCATAATAATTAGACGCGTATGATTATATGTTAATGTAATGAGACCAGGTTTTACAGTAGGTGTAATTAGGTTGATCCTTAAAGCTTAGTTAGTGCTGATTAACTAATTATTTTTCTGATTATGTAATTATTTCCTGATTGTATGTATTAATTAAATCCTTGTACTGGGCGATGATTAAGCCTTGAATTAGTTAAAGTAGATCAACCTATCATGCTAACAAAGCCTATATATGTGTAATCTACCTCTGATATACACCGTATCAGTTCTGTTCTTTCAAGTGTATATAAGTAGATGGACCCATGAACCTAAGCCTTAAGGTTTGAGGTCAAAATGTGGTATCAAAACCACTATTTGGCTTCTCGCTTAACCAATAAAGAAAACAAAGCCCATAAAAGAAGATCGCCTGAGTATTTAGACTCCCCTAATCTAACATTTTTCAAATATAGGTGAAGCAGAAACCGCAAGAAAACATCAAACTTGAATTTTTTGTCCATACCTCATCATACTTGTCCCCTCCCTTGACGAGAACAGAGCAATAAACTTTCTGAGATTTTCCACCCGTTGTCTCTTCTGTTTCATCTATATAAGCAACGCGAAGGGCTTTATGCCTACATGATATGTTCCATTTTTTCATTATTGTCTTACATTATACAAGGACCTTTATACAGTTCGGCAAATGGTTGTATCAACTCACATTAACATCAGATTCAGAATATTTGTATAGCGGCTTCTCTCTTGAGGATTCTTGGATTTCTTCTGAGAACCATACGATTGACAAGAAACAACATAGGTGAACTTTAAATCAGCCAGAGCTTGAGAACGATCGAAATGCAACCTCTTATCTTTCTCATACAAGTCCAACGTCCGGTAGCCACCAAAGATAGCTGCAAATGGAACAATGTATATTTCTTTCATAAATGAATTGCTTCTTCCATATCTCGGGATTTGAATTTGAAACACGGCAAAAAAGATAGAGAACTAACCATTGTCTCCTGCAGATTCAAGGAAGCATTGAAGGTTCAAAGCCTGCCTATAGTACATCATTCCTCTCACTAGAAAAAACAAATAGAAAATGTTGAGAAAAACCCTTTAAATTACAGTCTATACACAAATCTAGCAACAAAAATAATATTCACCAAGATAAAGACCTGTTCGATAGAGTGTTTGCCCTCTGTAAGATGCCCACTGACGAATCAACTCATCCTCATCCTCATCTTCATCAGGATATGAATCTTTTATTTCTTTCATGCGTTCATGGAAATTGGTCCACTCATCTAGAGTGCATTATGTCAGGCAGCAAAATCAGTGCACATGTACTAAAAAGGGGCAAAAATAATAGGTAAGCAAATAAAAACAAAACTCACCAGGATATATCTTTTTTAGGTAGAACAAAATTGATATCCCATCTTCATTTTCCTTATTGAGTTCCTCATCAGAATATAGAACATCTTCTTTGTAATACGGTGTCAAAACACTGAAGCAAAACTCAGATAAGTTCCAAATCATGGTAGCATGAGGTAAAATAAACAATCATCGATATATTTGGGAAACTCAATAATATATAGATGCATGCATAAAACCACAATAAATGATGTGGCAATTGTTGCCAACAATGAAAAAAATAATAGTAGTGAAAACACATTTGATTAGTACTATAATCATTCTTCTCTTTTGACTGAATATAGAAGTAAGAATAAAATGGCTTTTTCAACTGACCTATCAAAAATAAACAGTAGACTACGTGTGCAGAGTACATTTCATGCATATATTTTAAAACTGTTATTTGTTAGATATAAAAGCATTCACGAGCCTCTACCTAATAGCTTAAGCTTTTTGTATTGTTAATCCTTGACATGGTATAGCCTCTAAGACCAACTGGTCATTAGTTTGATCCTTTCCACCACCATTATTCTAAAATGTTAGAATATATTGTATTTGATTGTATTCATTTATAGGATATTCTCCTATTAATAGCAGTTATTAGGATTATTCTTCATTCCTAATTTTTAGGATGACATTAAGTGCCACTAGTCTATATATTGTAAACATCTTTGTACATTTCAACTAAGGAATAATATTCATATTCAGAATTCCTTCTTTCAAGTTGGTTTCAGAGCCCTAGGTTCCGTCCTAGAGTTTCTGCCTCTTCTTCAGTCAGCCTTCAGTGCTGTATTAGGGTTTCTACCCATTTTTTTCAAGCAGCCTTCATTGCTGCATTTTTTCACAGTCAGCCGCCGCTGCCGCCGCTTCTGATCACGTCACCGACCCCGCCGGACAGACCGCAGCAACGTTTCCGATCGACCGCCAAAAGCTCAGCCCCGGAATCGCTGCCACGCGCTCTCATGCGCCTCCTCATATGCGCGTGAAATCCACGCGTCGCCACCTCAGCCGCGCGTGACGGCACGTCCGGCGTCCGTTTGCTCCGCTGCTTCCTCCATTCTGCTCGTCGGCCCCTTCTGCTTCTGTTTTGGGGTGTGGGTCCTTCAAAATGTCTAACATAGAGACTGTTCAGACCTCCACCGCCTCCAAAGCTTCTCAGGTTGTCATTCCGGCTCTCAATCCAAATGACAATTTAGTCTTGGATCCTATCAGTAAGCCTTCTGGCACTTGTTCTCTAATCATGAGTGGTAAGAATTTAAGTTCATTGTCCTTTAATGTTTCTAGTACTATATCTGAGGATCTCTGGATTATTGACTTCGGTGCTACTGATCATATGACCCCTCATCGCTCATATTTTTCCACGTACTCTAATTTGTTTGGTAAGCATCAAATCAAGGTTGCTAGTGGATCCCATGTCCCTGTTTCAAGATGTGTTACTATTTCACTTCAACCTTCCCTTCCCTTACATAATATGCTTCATGTCCCTCAATTGTCAAATAACCTTATTTCTATTCATAAGCTTACCCAAGATTTAAATTGTACTGCAACCTTCTTTCCCTCTCATTGTGTGTTTCAAGATCTTACCACGGGGAAGATGATTGGAGTTGCTAAGTGTTGGAATTAGAATAGAATTAATTGTTCCAGTTTCCAAGTAGCTTAGATTCATTGTACAATAATAGGATAGATGCAATGCACCTTAGGGAATGATGTTAGCTTAATTATCTTCCTTGTAAATTGTATTTAGCATTTATTTTCTATGTAAATTTGATGAGTATAAATAGAGTATTCAGCTGAGTGATAGTGACACTCAAGCACATTCAAATATTCTTGTGTTAGTCCTCTCCTTTACCATACCTTTTTCAAGACTAAGGAACAGGGAGGGTTATATGTTCTACATCAGACTCATAGTAGTACCAGAGAGAAGTTGTCCACTTCCTGTCATCAGACAAGTTCAGATTCCGCTGCATCTCAGATATGGCTTCACCACAATTGCCTTGGTCATTCTCTTTTCGGTATTCTTAAGTCTTTGTTTCCCCGGTTGTTTAAAAAGGAATTAGTTGAGTATTTTCATTGTGATGTTTGTCAATTTCCAAAACACCATCGTACAACTTTTCGTCCTCATAATCATAAAAGTATTGAACCATTTGATCTTGTTCATTCGGATGTGTGGGGACCTTCTTCTACTTCTAATTTATCTAGTGCAAAATGGTTTGTTTCCTTTATTGATGATTGCACTTGAGTCACATGGGTATTTATCATGAAAGATAAATCTAAAGTTTTTCAATTATTTTTGAATTTCTATTTTATCGCACGATTCAAACTCAGTTTGGGAGGACTATTAAAAGGTTACATTCTGATAATGGCAAGGAATATATGAATAAAAAAATTTCAAATTTTTCATAGAAAATGGTGTTTTGTATGAGTTAACTTGTGTTGATACCCCACAACAAAATGGGGTTGCAGAAAGGAAGAACAGTCATCTCCTTGAGATTGCTAGAGCCCTGCTCTTCCAGATGTCTGTCCCTAAGTCTTACTGGGGGGAAGCTGTTTTGACTGCCACATATTTGATGAACAGGTTGCCCTCTCGTATCTTGGATGGTCTTAGTCTTGTTCAACTCATGACATCTTTCTTTCCTTCCACCCCAACTATGAAAAGTCTCTCATGTCGTGTCTTTGGTTGTGTTGCCTTTGTTCATGTTCATAGTCAACATCATGGTAAGTTGGATCCTAAGGCAGTTAAATGTATTTTCATAGGGTATGCACCCGACAAAAAAGGGTACAAATGTTATCATCCTCAAAGTCGTCGTGTTTATGTCTCCATAGATGTCACTTTTTGTTAGTCCGAGTCTTTTCACCCCGGTCCTCAGCTTCATGGGGAGAGTGGTCAAGAAGTTGAGTCTCGTGAGTTATCTTGTATTCCTCTTCTAGTTGAACCTATTGAGTCATCTGTTCCTCTTCTTATGAAGGATGTGGCATCGTCCTCTGGTACTTCTGAGACGCCTAAAGAACCAGTATCTGTTCCAATATGAAATGAGGTAAATGATTTGGATCTATACCAGAAGACGAATCGGCGAAAGAAACCCAACCTGGTCCAACAGCAACTTCAGCCGCCTGAACCGGAGGTAAGCATTCCTAACTCTGAACCTTTGAATAGTCCTTTGAATAATACTTGTGAAACTAACCCTGATGACTTGCCAATAGCCTTGAGAAAAGCAAAAAGAACTTGTGCCAAGTACCCTATATCTCAGTTTGGGTCCACTAAAAACCTATCTGTACATCATCAGAGCTTTATTTCAGCAATTGATTCTATCAGAGTCCCCACTTCAGTACAAGAAGCTTTAATGGATAGGAACTGGGTTCAAGCCATGCATGCATGAAGAGATGAGTGCTTTGAACAAGAATGAGACCTGGGAAATTGTTGAGAAACCGAAGGACAAAAGGATAGTTGGATGCAGATAGATTTAAACGGTGAAATATCGGTCTGATGGTACTCTGGACCGGTATAAAGCAAGGCTGGTTGCGAAAGGGTACACTCAGACATATAGGATTGATTATGAAGAAACGTTTGCCCCAGTAGCAAAGATGAACACAGTCAGGATTATTCTCTCCTTGCTAGCATACTTTGGTTGGGACTTGCACCAATTTGATGTTAAAAATGCTTTTCTCCATGGAAATTTGGAAGAGGAAGTATATATGGACATTCCACTAAGATATGACCCTACTAGCGGAGGAAATAAGGTGTGCAAATTGAGGAAGGCTTTATATGGGCTCAAGCAGTCTCCCCGTGCTTGGTTCGGGAGATTCACTAATGCTATGGTTTCCCTAGGTTATAAACAGAGCCAAGGAGATCATACCTTCTTTATCAAACATTCTCAAGAAGGCAAAGTCACACTCCTTCTGGTCTACGTAGATGACACGATCATCGCAGGAAATGGTGAGGTTGAAAAACAGGTTCTAAGAGAAAAATTAGCCGCACAATTTGAAATGAAGGATCTCGGAAAACTTAAATATTTCCTTGGGATAGAAGTTGCCTACTCCAAACAGGGTATCTTTATTTCTCAAAGGAAATATGTCTTGGATCTGCTTAAAGAGACAGGCAAGCTGGGTTGCAAAACCACAGAGGCACCTATTGAACAAAATCACAGGATTGGAAGCAATGAAGAGAGCCCAAGGGTTGAAAAGGCCCAATATCAAAGACTTGTGGGAAAACTCATATATTTATCCCACACCAAACCAGACATAGCCTATGTTGTCAGTGTGGTTAGCCAATTTAAGCATGACCGACATGAGAGACATATGCAAGCAGTGAATAGAATCCTCTAGTATTTAAAGGCAAGCCCAGGAAAGGGATTATTATTCAAAAAGGGGGGAAATTTGTCCATAGAAACCTATACAGATGCAGATTATGCAGGGTCAATTGTAGACAGGTGATCCACCTCAGGGTACTGCATGTTTTTGGGAGGAAATTTGGTGACTTGGAGAAGTAAGAAGCAAAACGTAGTTGCAAGATCTAGTGCCAAAGCAGAATTTCGAGCCATGGCCCAAGGTATTTGTGAATCATTATGGATGAGAATTATATTGAGTAAATACTCAATTTGATCCCTGAAATTGTAGGTTCGTATCAACTTAACCCCTCACATTATCAATATTCCAAAATGATCCCTGGAATTGCAGAAAGTTAATAAGATTCGTCCCTCCGTTAGTATTTGCATGGACTATAATGACCTATGTTGTCAATCCTAAATAGCGGCGCGGAGCGGCCGAGCCCAAAAACGCTATAGCGGGATAGCGGTAGCGGGATGACCGCTATTGCGAAGACTAAAAAATAACATACATATTTTATTTTTAAAGGGGTAGTCATAACATTCAAAATACTCCTTAGTCACTAGCATTCAAAAAGTATGATGTCTCCACTTCAAAAAGTATAACATAAGTACTACTTAACTACTATTTTAACTTCAGTTATATTGTTCTAAAAGTATTCAAAAATCAAAATAAGTACAAGTGATCTTAATTAGAATCAGAATCAACCACATCAACTTCAACATTCTCTTGTTCATCACTTGATTCAAAGAAATGTTCCTCCTCCTCCTCTTCAATAGGTGCAACTGTAGAAGGTGTAGCTCTAGTATGTTGTCTAGTAAGTCTTGCTGGCTCACCAGCCCCTACTGCATCACCAACAACTCCCCATGTCAGGCTATCATCGCCAAACACAACCTCATCTTTAGCCGCTTCTTCTCCATCTTCACCCAATTCCCTTACCAACCACTCATTGCAATCATCAATGTTATCTAGGAGAATGGGATCAGTTAAATCCTTGCTATCAAAGCGTTCTCTAAGAGCTTGATTGTACTTCACAAAGACCAAGTCTTGCAGCTTTTGATGCTCAAGCTTGCTCCTCTTTTTAGAATGAATCTATATTATAAAGTTTAAAGAAATAGTTAAGTATAATCCTATATTACACTATATAAAATAAAACCATTTAACATTTACTCACTTGCTCAAAGGTACTCCAGTTGCGCTCACACCCTGATGAGCTACATGTCAAGCTTAACACCTTGACAGCAATAGTTTGCAAAGTTGGAACATGAAGTCCATATGTGGACCACCACTCAGCTGTAATGCAATAAATAATTAGCATTACTATTTAGAATGGTCATGTAAATTTAATTTAACAAAACAATGCATTGTAACTTACCAGGAGACATAGTGGTCCTTTGTCTAGTTGCAGAAGGTTTGGAAAACATACCCTGTGCTTTCCTATAAAGGGCTAGATCACATAAAGCTTGATCATTACCTTCTTCATCAAAGGAAAGCTTTTCAATGGTTGTATAGAGTCCGTCAGTCACTTCTTTATCTTTAGCAATACTTGGGTCGCTGTAGAAGTGTTCAGGGTTAAGGAAATGGGCAGCCGCGTGTAATGGATGATGGAGTTGACACTGCCATCTTCTATCAATGATTTCAAAAATCTCTGCGTACTTCTCTACATTGTTGTTGAAAGAGGCTGCAATAGATTCCTTAACCCTATCCATTGCTTCATATATATAAGCCATGGCCGGCTTTTTCTCGTTATCAACCAGTCTCAAAACTTGCACAAGAGACCCCATTGCCTTCAAAGAGTACATTATATCATTCCAGAATGATGGCATGAGGATAATATCATTACATCTTTTCCCCTTGCGCTCTTTTGCCGTCTTTGAGTTAAGCCACTCCTCTGATAGAAACATCCTTCTTATGTTGTTTTTCTGTTTGTGCAACCTTTGAAGAGTGAGGAATGTTGTGGCAAACCTTGTCACTCCACTCCTGACCAATTCCATTTGACCAGTATACTTCCTCATCGTGTTTAGGGCCAAGGTATGGTTATAGATGAAGCCAACAAGAAATTGTCCTCTTCCTATGGCCCTCTTTACTCTTGGCAACTTTCCAATATCCTCCAACATCAAATCCAAACAATGCGCAGCACATGGAGTCCAAAAAATCTTCGGATACTTCTCTTCAATAAGACCACCTAAGACCAAATTAAATGAAGTAGATGATTAACAAACTAGAACATGAATATAGTATTATGAACTTTAAACAGTAGCAATAACATTCTTACCCGCCATTTTATAGTTGCTACCATTGTCGGAGATAACTTGCACCACATTTTCCACTCCTATCTCTTGAATAAAGGAGTCCAAAAGCTCAAACATCTTTGGCCCTGTCTTACAATATGCAGAACCATCAACGCTCCGAATGAACATCGTCCCACTCGGAGAATTGACCAAGAAGTTGATCAATGTCCTATTTTTTCTATCCGTCCATGCATCGGACATGATAGAGCATCCATATTCAGTTCTCTCTCTCTCGAACCCCTCCAACATAGTATTTGTGTACTCTAGTTCCTTTTTAAGCAAAGGAACCCTCAACTCATGGTAGCTTGGAGGTTTCAAGTGTTTACCATAATTGCCTATAGCTTCAACCATCAACTTGAAGCTTCTAGATTTGGCAACATTGAAAGGAATACCATTCCTATAAAAGCATCGAGCAATGTATTGAATGCATTTGTCCCTTGCCTCTCTCTCACAATCTCTAATCGATGTTTGCCTATACTTTGCCTCTGTTATCACTTCTGGAGGTTGCAACATAAAAACATCAATAGGGCCTTTAACATTACTCTTGCCCTTAGCAGCAGCTGCACCAAAAAAACCTACAGTTGCAGGTCTTTTTCCAGCCCTCAAAACCCTAATTTCTTGCATTGCTTCCTCCTCCTCCTCATTAAAATTTCCTTCAAAATGAATAGCATCAGTAACTGCCTTTTTTTTCTCAAAGGCATCCTTAATTTTCTGTTTGATATCAGATGGTATTTTGTGGCAAGGGAATATGTCACCTTTTACGCCCATTTGATGCCTCTTTGCTCTTGTAATTCCACCTGTTGATTCCTTGCCACAAAAATCACATGTGACAGCTTTCTTGTTGTTAATGTCTCTCAAATAACTCCATTCCCAAGCCATATCTAGGTTCGGACCTGTAGGCTTCACCAGTGCAGTAGAACCAGTTGAGGAAGCATTAGCACTTTTGGGTGTTGGTGGTTGAGTGGAAGGTTGAGATGATGCCAAGGTGGTTGAAACAAAGGAGAGAAAGGAGCAAGGAGAAGTGCAGAGAAACAGAGAGCACAACAGAGAAACAGAGGTGAGAGAAGGCTTGAGCACAGCAGCTGTCGCCGGAAAACCCCACAGCCATCGCTGGAGATGAAGGTGGCAGAGAAGGCTCGCTGGAGTAGAGGAGGAAGTGAGAAGGAGGTGAATGTGTTGCCTTTGTCGAAGGAGGGAAGGATTGTCAAAGGAGGGAAGGAATGGGTTGTGACCTAAAATTCTAAGGGTTGGGGAAATGTCCAAAAACCCCAAAAAAATAGGATTCAACGGAAAAAAAAATGAGGGCAAAGAGGGCATTTCGCCTCGAGCCCCTGTAGCGGCCGCGTCAGGCCGCGATAGCTGCAATTCCGTCGCGAAAAGCGGCCGCGAAGGCCGCTAGACCAAACCGCGACGCACCTGGCTTTCGCGTCGCAGGAACCCATCAAACCGCACGCTATTCCGCTATCGCGACGCTATTGACAACATAGATAATGACATTAAGTTGGTAATGTCAGGGATGCATTTGAAACTAAGTGAATAATGTCAGGGATGCATTTGCTACATTTTGCAATTCCAAGGATCATTTTGGAATATTGATAATGTAAGGGACTAAGTTGATATGACCCTACAATTTCAGGGACCAAATTGGGTATTTACTCGAATTATATTGGATGATCTCAGAATAAAGTATGAAGCTCCTATTTGATTACTTTGTGACAACAAGTCTGCCATTAGTATTGCTCACAACCCAGTCCAGCATGATAAGACGAAGAATATAGAGATAAACAGACATTTTATCAAGGAAAAGTTAGATAATGGTCTTATAGCTGTCGAGTACGTTCCCTCAAAGTTCCAATTAGCAGATGTCTTCACCAAGGGACTTCCCACAGAACGGTTTCAAGGTCTTACTTGCAACCTGGGAATGATAGATAGTCACTCACCAGCTTGAGGGGGAGTGTTGGAATATATTGTATTTAATTGTATTCATTTATAGGATATTCTCTCATTAATAGCATTTACTAGGATTATTCTTTATTCCTAATTTTTAGGATGGCATTAAGTGCCACTAGTCTATATATTGTAAACATCTTTGTACATCTCAACTAAGGAATAATATTAATATTCAGAATTCCTTCTTTAAAGTTAATATAAAGTTGATTTCAGGACAAGGTGGAGTAGACCTAGGCATTTGTCCGCACTTCAAGCGCAAAAGGCCCTTCTGTGAGGGGGTGTTGCATATAAAACCAGCCTCTACCTAACAACTTATGCTTTTGGGAGAGTTTGTCCTTGACATTATTCAATATTCATTCTGTTTTTTTTTTTTAACTTTCCTTTCAATAAATTAGTCTACCACGATGACTAACCTGAAGGACAACATGTCCCGAACTTTGGGAGCCTTTGGCATATTCATAAATAAGGAGTTTGCAAAGAATGTAATACGGCGACGGGCATCCAGATTTTGGGGCACATTTATGGCCGACTCCTTGACTGTTAAAAGCAAATGAAGCCTAATAACCTACAGAAAAGAAACAAACTAATAAGCAAAAGCACATTCAAAAAGAATAAAGCAATGTTGTCTGGAGTGTAGTTGTCAACAAGACTACCTTCTCCTTCACTGATTTGTCGAGTGTAAAAGAAGTGTCGATGTTAACAAACCTCTGTCCTTTCTCTACAATATAATGCTGAGGTGTTTCCAAAATTCTGGAGAAAGTGGAACAAGTGAATACCATATAGCAGTACTTATTATAGGCTTTTAAAAAAGTAAATAATACACCAATATCCCATTCGAAGTTTCAAACGTACGAATGTCCCTCAACCATAACATCCTGTATGATAATTTCTACAATATCCTGCAGGACATTGACTATCTGGGGCTTCAATGACTCAAGTTTGACATCATCAGATCGCTGCAAATGAAAAAAAAGTCTATATTTATAAGACCTGAATGGATCTACCAAGAAGGAAACTGAAATATACAGAGAAAAAAGGGAAAAAGAAAGCATGACCAAAAAAACCTACCAATAGAGTTAAGAATTTCTCCAACTTCTCACTGAGGGAAGGCAAGCCACTCATCTTGAATTCCTTGACAAATGTGTGCTGACGTATGCTCGATTCTACTTTATTGCATATTTGGCTTACAACCCTGTCTCATACATGCAAAAGGCCCAATACTATGAGGATTCCAATAAGCATTAAATTAAATGGGTGAACAGAGGCTATACAGATATTTCTTCCATACCGCCTATCTTCTTCATCTAGTAGAAGGTCATGTATGATGTCCTTGAGAGTCTCATAGCATTCAACAACTGCTGAATACATATACTCATCACTCTCTATCTTTTTAAATAAATCAGCATCGTCCTCTTTCTTATAATCTTTTGCCATGTCGAGAGCTATAGGAATCTATCACATAATGAAGGGACTTAGAAAGGAAGCAAAAGACACAGAAATTTAATTATAATAAACTTTCGGCCTTTAAGGAACCACTCAAATCACATACTTTACTAGCAAGCAAGAATGGAGGCCACTGGATGACAGAAACATCACTTGAAGTGTATGGGACAAGTAGCAAATCTCTATCCCTGGACAATTAATAGTCAAGATATATAATCAGAAGCTTGAAATTCATGCATCTGAGGCAAATTGAGTCAAGCAAGCAGCAGTTTGAACCTGTTACTAATAAGGTCTTCCTGTCTCATAGAATCTATAAACTCATTCCAAACCTGAGAGAAGTATGCAATATTCCTCCGTCCATACGACTCATCCTGATCCTGCCACAGAAATTGTTTCATTTAGCCAGGTATTTAAGGCTCCTAATAAATATCTAGCATTTATAATTATATAATCGCATCATGAACAAGTACTGAATTTTGAAACATGAAATGCAGTACCAAGTCCTCTGATTTAGTCTTTCCGTTTGTTCCAGGCAAAAAGCATCGAGTGAAAGCTGATGGTACAGATCCAAATCTGGACCGGAGCATCCCAAGTGTCCTTATCTAAGACACAAAATGTTAGGTGATGATAAACAGAAAGGGATTATACACCAAGACGAATTTAGTACTATTATTACCACAAGCAAAAAGTATGAGATAGCGAAGTATCAAATAGTAATACTGCAAAAAAACTTTCCTTGTGGGATAAAAGAAAAATCCCATAAGAAAGGGGGAAATTAATTAGGTTCAAATAAAATATTGCAAAAAATTTGCTACTTACCTCACCCAAATGGCTGAAGGCTCCAACAATTCCACCAAATAGAGTGGCATAAATGGCATACCATATTTGAGTATCCATAAAATAAACCTATATACCAATGAAACATATAATAGTGGAATGAAATAAGGCACAATAAAGTGAAAGCCAAAGCAATGAAACAAGATAAAGTTTATCATTCCAAAATTCCTTTTTGTAGTAAACTCACCAGGATAATTGGAGCCCATATTGCAATTACAACACATATATTGTGAGTCTCTGTAGCATTTATAGAATGTAAGTTGAAGCTGGCTATACTGACAGAATTTTTAGTACAGATAGAGAAAAAGGACATAAAGTGTTACCATTTTCTGGAAAGAACTCATGCCACTGGTAGTTATCTATAGGCACTTTCATGATTAATTTTGTGGGTCCAACAAGAGGCAATATCTATTGAAAGATTAATTTAGTAGATCAGAGAAATAAATTTATGAAGCACAATTTGAAGAGTTTCATACAAACATATCAGAGGAACAAAGAAAATGCATGAAACATGAAAGCAAGAATTCAACAGTTCATAAAATAGGGAATTGATTCTGTGATCTATATATTTTCTGCACAAACTTACTATTGAAGCTGCATATTGTTAACATTAAGCTTGTAAAATTCAACAAACAGTGGTAGTATTTGTGTTGCATTTTTTAAATCTAGGATATAAATGCTGACATATAGTTTAAAAAACTTAAAAACTATTATTCATCAATAATGAAATATGAAGTTGTTCCACCCAATATAATCAATCATAAGAGAAAACACGTCTTCCAAATCACAGTTCCAAGAATGATAACTGGAATTATTTGCTTGAAGTTCTTGGCTAAAACTGGGTACGCCTTTCACCCTTGGAGCAGATTCTCATGATATTGTTGGTAAACCTCCAATTAAGAAGTTTATGTTGGGCAAAATAGGGTTGGATGTAGGGGATTGGCCTCGACAGTTGTAACTTGTAACAAAAATAGCAGTTAGTTAGTCTGACAGCTGGACTGTCAGTTAGTGGGTTAGAGCTGTAACTGAAATGGGAAGGGATTGAAAGGTATAACTAAGAGAAGATGGGGGAATAAAAGGCAGATCAGTTTTGGAGTGGAATTGAGAGGGAGAGCCAGGACAGGACTCTCGGATTTCCTGGAATTGAGAGAGATTCTCATCTTTGTACATTCAGGTACCTCATTTTCTTGATGCTGTGATCACATTGATGCAGAGTTGGGAAAAAGAGCTTCATCAATACGAAATTCTATTGTTTCTATCTGTTCTTAACTGTTTTCTTAACCACTATCTTCCAAATACATTTCAAATGGTTTCAGGCTTTCAGCAAGAATGAGCATAATTTTTTGTGACAATGTTTGGTTTATGCTGTTCTCTGGTGTAAATGCTTGGACCAGAATGTCTCCATTTTCAAGGGCCAACTCCTTGACCCTTCAAATTTTATGAAATAGACCTGTCTTCATGGCCTCTCTTTGGAACTCTGCTCTCATACTTGTTTAAAGGGAGTTTCTGATAGGACCTGTGGAGAGAAGAAAAGGCCAAATGAAGTAACACTTGGGCTGAGAGTGAACCAAGTCACTCATGGACCTAAAGTCTGGCAGGTTTATGTGAGGAGGGGTAAGAAAGGAAAAGGGAAAAGTGAGGGGGAAGCTGAGTTGTCCAGTTAGTTACAGGTTTGGGGAGGGAACACACCTGTATGGGGGGGGGGGGGGGGTTCTATATGAGGGGGGATGAGGAGAGTGAGGAATCAGTTATGCATTTTGTATTTCTTTTGGCTGTAAGCTGGGCAGAGAATGCTCTCAGCATTCCTCTGAGGAGCTAGGCTCTGGGATTGCAGAAAAATTTCTTCTGTGATTGTTCCTTTCTCAGAAAATAATACATACATTCCCTTTTTCTAATTTCGAGCCTCTGACAGTTTCTCTGTCTGCTATGCAGAGAAATTAAACAGCTTTGTTGCATTCTTGATACTCTTTGGGTCTCTGTTTTCGATAGTTTCTCTGTATTGGAGATCTTATCTTTAGCCCTAGTTGTAGTTTCCACTCTCTCTAATAAAAATTCATATATTATCAAGCAAAAAGAAATAAAACATTGTACTAATTTCTGCTCCTAATTTCTCATAAAAAGGGAATTTAATTTCTATTTTGTGATAAATAGGTAGGTACTGCCGAGACATTCATTTTGCAGCATATTTTCAGTCATCTATCTCAAAATGTTAGCAAATATTATAGAGAACGCATCACAGAACAATTTGATAGGACATTTTGACATAAAGCAAGTTTCTCATTCAAAATTTTAATTTATCTCTCTTTTGGCATTCAAGGCATGATTTTTGCTTGATTAACAAGCATGAGCACGTGTTAATTAGCTTTGACATCCATTATGAAAAAATAAGGACGCCCTTTTATCAAATTTGTTGTTTTGAATAGACATGAGGGATATGTATTAGCTAAATTAGCTGACAGAAGGATATTTATTTAAATTATAATTCATCCCATATTGATCGTTATTCATGAACATACGAGAATTTCATGTTACACATTATTGGAATATATCCTTCTCCCAGTAGAAAGTCGGGGATTTATATATATATATATATATATATATATATATATATATATATATATATATATAAACACGTGCACACACATAGCAACAATATTCCCTACATGTGTTTTATTATCCGCAACCTACTCAACTCAAGGATATTTAAAATTAGAAAAAGCAAAGCAAAATAATTTATATAGATAATACCTCCACATAGTAGCTGAATGCTAGCTTGCTAATTAGCAGCATGATCCAGAAGAGGGTATACCTGCCGTAACAAAGTGTATGTTAAAGGCAATATATGTGCCAAAGATTCAATAACCCAATCTTTAGCCTGATCCAGTAGAGAAAAAACAACCAAGCATTTTCCCACTAGGTGGGGTCACCTACATGGATCAAACGACGCCATAATGCTCAATTATAAATCATATATATAGACAAACCATTGACCTCTAAATTCTTCTTAACGGTTTGGCCTATAGTTTTCTCGGCCTCCCTATCCCTCTAGTGATTGGACTGCCCTCCATCTGATCTACTCTCCTTACTAGGGTTCTAAAACTCTTCTCCACACATGCACAAACCACCTAAGGCGAGTTTCTACCATCTTTTCTACAATAGGTGGTATCCGGACTCTTTCTCTAATGCAATCAGTCCTAATCCTATATTGTCCAGTTTGGCCACTCATCCAATAGAGGAAAAAAAAAAAATACAAAAATCGACCACTTGTCTGTTAAATGTATTGGCCAAAAGGTTTCATAAAAAGATGGTGAAAACATGGACACGCAGTTGGAGAGTAAATATCTTGCAAACTTATAATATAATTTTAATATAACAAAAAAAGTTGGAATTCTAAAAATTTGTGCTAATAAATACCACCCCTCTGGAGAAAAGATTTCCCCTCAGCACAACTGGAGCCACCGAAATGTAAAACATGGTTGGATTGGAAAGGAAAGGTTGCACCCTAAAATTCCATGCCAAAGCCCCCTTCCCCACCCTTCCACATACCATAAAAAACTAGGTCGCAAAAAAAGGAAATTGACAAGAATTTCTCACTTACTTCAGCAGTGCTAACAGGTTTTCATGCATGCCCCTGCCTACATACAATTTTGGCTGCAGTATGGTCAATGTTAGCCAAAAAATACCCAAAATATATTTCAATTAGAAACAGATGTAATGATTAATATATCAAGCATCAGGACAGAGGTATTTTAGTAAAAAGAATATATGCTTGTGCTGCTGACCTGAGCCCACCACATTAAAAGGGTGATGATTCGCATATTTGAGCGCTCCAACCGTCTCCGCAAAGGTGGAAGGAAAAATAGCATTGCAGCCACTATGTTTGGTAACAAATATATAACAACAACATAGGTATAAAGGGACTGGTTCCCCCAATCCCCAGCCCAACTGGTGACAAATTTTATAAGCCCTGATGGATTCTGTAGAGAACTAGAATAACAGACTGGCAAAACAACAACCCAAACAGCTGCTACCACAAATTTCAGAAAATACCGAAATAATTGAGTAAATTTCATATTCTTCAATGCATTCCAGGCAAGAATTATATCAAGAGTTACTGCAAATACAAGATATGAAAAAAAAAGTTAATAAATGAAAACAGAATTTGCATTTCATACACTAAACATTTAAGACGTCAATTTTTAGAAAATAAAAACTCTATCGTTTACCAAGGAACTCAATAACCTCCAACAAAAAGGAGAAGTACCTTTTTTGGGAAATCTTTCTTGTTTGGGGTTTGAATTTGTGCAGAAAGAAAAACCAAAAGTAAATAGAGGTTTGCAAATATATTAATGAAGACAGAGGGATTCATGTTGATAGGGAACTAGCAAAGCTGTTACAGCTAGCATGGACAAGACAGGAAGTAGAGTTTGGCATGATCTTAATAAATCTTGATGATATAGACTGTAATGTAATAAGCAAGTATTGAGTCCCTTATACAGTGTGTTTGCAGATTTAGTGTGGCCGAAGTTTCTTCAACTGCAAGAAACTATTAACCCCTTTTCCTATAGATCTTAGATAGCCAAGACGTCACCTACTCTTGTCCAAATGCAAATAAACCCTAATAGGCCCCTTGGTGGTGGGCCTCTGTCTTAGCTTTCCAAGCCACATGCCCAATCTAGTTCCCGGTGTTGTTGGCCAATGGATCCTTTCCAAGTTACTGGACAGGGTGGACTTGTTGGTCCAATATTTTGAAATCGTCCCATCATTCAATTTAAATTATTTTATGGAGAACTACTTCCTTTCAGTATTCGATCCACAACTCCTCTTAGTCAGAACTTGTTTTTCCAGACTCGTTTTGGAAGTGAAGGAAATAATCTGTTAGTGCATTGCCTACCGTTGGCTATATCTCACAGACATTTAAGTGCTGCCCTTCCAGAGTTCAGAACGCATCCGTCCATTTTTTATTTTTATTTTTATTTTTTGTATTGAGATAGAGGATATTTTATCCTCCCACCTTCTGCTCTCTCTGTTAAATAAATCTTTTTTAAAAATCAATACATCAAAAAGCTCAGACATACAGGAATCAAGTACCTTGCAGAAAATTGAGAATAGCATATGTAATAAATATAGTCATCACATCTCTGAAGACATCCCCATCAAAAAACACTGCAAGAGGACCCGAGGAACTCCATGCAATAATAATCATAGCCTGAAAACAAAACACTTTCATATATGAAATAAAATTTGTATGGTGAAGTTCCAAGACTTAACCATAGGTCTAAGTATTAAGGTGAAGCCAACAAAAAGAATATACTGCACATTCAAGTATTAAGATTACCTGTAAAGCTAATATAAAGAATATCCACATTCGATCAAAACTCCTATACAGATGCAAAAATGTACGAACTTCAACAAAATTTGCTTTGGGCTTCTTCTTCCCAGCCCCAGAGCTGGCTTGGCGAGGGCCCTGCCATTTACATTTGTACTTCAATAAAGGTCTCTAACAAAGTATTGGGAGTGCATCTGACCATGTGAGTATTTACATACAGTAATGCTTATGATCAATGCAAAACAATTTTATTAGCTGTGAAAGGAAAATTAAAATACAAGTAGGCTGCATAAATATGTCTAACGAACCTCAGCAAGGAAAAAGAAGAACAAAAATTAGAACAAGAACAAGGAAAACAAAAACAAAAAATAAACAGCTCTAAATTAAAGACAATTTCAACCAGAGGGATAGAGCGATAGTTCTGTATATACAAACATGATAGATGTAAAGGTATACCCTCTACCTGTAATCCTCAATCCTCATCCTACCTATAATTTCCTAAGCTATCATAGTCTTTCTTCATCCCATTATGCCTTTATATTTGCTTTGTCATCCATTTCTATTCCTAAAAACAATCCAGGAAGCACTTTCCCATATAGGATGGCTTCAGGCTACGGTTGATGAGATTAATTCCTTCTTCCCCTCCCAGGAAATTAAAGTTAGTTGTCAATGGATCTTTACTATCAAAGTGGGCCATAATAGACAGGCGAACTGTTGGAGAGCAATCCTTGCGGCTATAGGATAGACTTAGATATTTGCCCTTGACTAAGGACATACCTTCTCCCTTGTTGCTAGAACGAAGACGAACACAGCTATTCTTATCGATGGCTGCCATGAACCACTGGTGACTTTATATCAACATGACATTAAAAATGCCTTTCTACAAGGTGACTTGGAAGAAGAAATTTATACGAAACAATCTCCCCATGCATGGTTCGGACAATTTAGTAAAGTCATACAACAATTTGGCCTGGTCAGTAGTGAGGCATACCACTCCGTGCTCTATAAACATTGATCCTCTAATCAACTCATCTATATGGTGGTCTACATGGATGATACTATTATTCCAAGTGATGATCAATAAGGCATCAAAGGCCCAAAAGAGGCACTTTCCCACATTATACAGGAAAATTAGTATTAATGTAGTGCTAAACTATATATTGTATTCTCTTGATTCTCTTGTATGTTTTTGGAAATGAGAAAGATTATTCAGTTTTGCATGATTTCAAGTCAATGTATTGTGATTTGTGAGAAAAGCATATGACAGTTTAAAAATGACACATACACACAAAATGAAAAGGAAAAGAGAAAAACAAAATTGATAGAGACCTGATTTGCTGTTTGTGTCTCATCTGAATGCCTAAAAAAATCTGCTTTGAGATTCATTGGCCAATCTAGCTTAAAACATCTGTCAGACCTGGAAAAGGACAGATTTAAGCTTATTGTTATCCCAAATTATACAAAAATAGCTTTTAGCACTGTTTTGAGTGTTTACATTATTCTGATAAGTAAAAGTTCAGTGAAATATTTACCAAAAGTATTCATTAAGATCATCATAATTTCTCCAATTGGAATGACTTGCCTTGCCTTTGTTGTTTCTCTTAGCTTCCTTTTTCACCAAATACAAAAAAGAGTTTCAGGCATGCATATTTTGAAACATGCCGCAAAACTGATCCAATTAATGCTGTATGACACTTACCTTGGCTAAAACATCATATATAGGAGTTATAACTTCCCTGAGAAAATATTCATCATCACGTGCTACCGTTTGGTACGTTTCCCCACTCACAGGATGGGCATTGCTATATAAAATCCCATAGACATCATTGCACATCTTTGGACAAAAGAAAAAGAGAGTTATTTACACCGTATCTGTCTCATGCATCTCATCTTATCGTTTCCATTCTATTTTCTTTTAAACATTTTTGCTATGTTGCTCTGCAGAAATTTGAGGTTGAAATTGAAAATATTTGCAACTGCTGGGTCAGGGTCAGGGCTGTCAGTCAATAGAGTTCCTATTTCTAAAATTAGAAATAATGATGTGGGAACTAGGTCTAATATTGGGTGGAAACAAGAGATAGATGTAAAGAATAGGTCTGATATTGATTCTCTGGTTGCTTCATAATTGTTGGACTGTTGAATATTAATTATGGATATGCTAATAATTATGTTTGGGCACAAGGATATGTTTTTAAAATATTATTTTGAAGTAGGTGAACTCTTATAAATTTATGACCTGAGTTTACTTCCCATCCACAAGTTTACTTACACCCTCAAGTTTGACAAGGTTACATGGAAGGCTTACTCTCAATGTATCTCTTCCAGTATAAAGAGTTATGTTTGGCATTATACATGGTGTTCTGAAAATTAACTGGCAAAATGTCTCCTTTCCCACACACTTTCTTTATACAAGCATGCAACTCATTGTGTTAGAAGATATTGGGGTTATTAGTCCCAATATTAGTCACTTTGGGCTTGTACTAGTAGTACTAGTACTTGACCTAAGTATTAGTATTAACAGGAGTAATAGGTTATAGAATTGTAACACATTATCATATAAATCATTCTCAAATTTACTACGAGTAGCCGTCTTTCTCTATCTTTTCTTTCTTCACTAACCCTATAATTCTCAGCACATTGCATTTCATTTGCATGTTTCAGAGGAAGGTATTTTGTCGGATTTTAGACGTTTAGGCATTTCATGAGAGGGAAGTTATACTCTGGGGAATATTTTTCAAAAGCTATAGCCAGATAACAGCTATATTAAGGTTTATAGAGGAATGTTTTGCCTTATTATAATGACTTTATTTGCTTATTCTCAAAATAGAATCTACTCTGTTCTATCCATGAAATATCTTTTGCTTAACTTCAATTATTTCATTTTCTCTAAGAATAATGATTCAAAAGATTAAAGATATAGATGAGAAAATTGTTGACGATGGAAGCAATAACACATGCAATGTCACTGATAGTGATTACAAATGAGATGACAGTATGATGATAGTTTAGAAAAAAAGGGGTATCACATTTGTCTAAAATAATTAAGCCTAATTTCGCTAAAAGTACTAAAGCAAAAGCTGAAGATGCTAGAACCGGACACAGCATAAGAATGAATTTGCCAGACAGTCAGCGAAAACTTACTTTGTGGAAAATATAGCAAAGACATTCAGGCATAAAGCGAATATTTGAAGCTTCTCCCCATATTAGAAGATAAAGTGCAATGTAAATCAGCTCTAACTGTTGTCTGTTATGTTCTTCTGGAAAACTGTAAAGTGTAAAAGAATTTGCATATACCAAAATTAATCAAAGTGCACTTGTTATTACATAAACATCATCTGAAGTGTAATTTAAGATACATATCCTAGGCTTTTATTATCTCACAGTAAAACATTCAATTACCTAAGATTGGATTTACAACGCAGATAATTGCACCATGACTCGTAATTTTTGAAAATTGTAGCCATCAACTTTTCTACAGTTTCTTCACCAAGCTGCAACAAGCTTCTGATTAGTTTTCAATATGAAGAGTAGAAGTGCAATACAAGGTTAACATTTAACATTACCCTGTCCATTAAATATGGAAGAAACTAGAAAACAAGAAGCTGTTTGCAAGGAATAATAATTCACCTCAGAAGATTCAGCCTTATTATTCCTTATATCCATATTGGCAAGTAACAATATAAGGTGCTCCCTTTGATTTGCCACATTTCCTTTCTTCGCATCACAAAATAGATGGAAAACATTAAATCAGATGATTCACCAGAAATGTTCGTGTGAAAAAATATATAGTAGTATTCTTAGGAGGCAGATAACAATAAAAGTTGAAATGCGCTATAACTTTGATTGAAAATAGAGATTCAAATTCACACCTATGAAGAATACAAGAAGATAAAAATAAAACAGTACTACAATTTATGATCTAGAGCATCCACAACTTCGACAGACAGTTGTATAGGAAAGAGATGGTGATCTCGGCCGAGAAGTGATAACAGAAGCAACCGTCATATCAATTAATGATATATTTATTTTTAAGATTAGGGCTTAATTAATTTAGTGTTTGGTTGTTTGAATTTAAGATTTTCATATTACTAGTTAGATTAGGATTCTATTACCTGTTTTGGATTTAAAATTACTTCAGTATTAAGTTAACATTACTTGCCCCTTAGCAATTACAGTAATATGTATTTAGAAATTTTAGTCATAACTGATAATACTTCCAAGCAATTTCAGTTTCATTTTTAGCCTCCTTCGTGTCCTGCACTATATCAGGATTGAGAAAAAATGCTTTCATAAAACTTCAATTTCTCCTTTCTAAACTGCCATCCTTGTTGATAAGCACAAAAACATAGCATTGCAAAATGTTGATGGCTTATGTTGAGAGTAATGAGAGAAAAAAGAGACATATGATGAAATCCGTGTTTCAGTAACGGAGGCTCCTTTATCAAAGAGTTCATTAGACCTAGTGCGTCTCCGTGGGGAGCGCCAGTGCTGTTTGTGAAGAAGAAGGACAGAAGCTCGAGGTTATGTGTGGATTATCGTCAGCTAAATAAGGTGACGATAAAGAACAAGTACCCGTTGCCAAGGATAGATGATTTGACGGACCAGTTGAAGGGAGCAGCTGCATTTTTGAAGATCGATCTGCGATCTGGATACCATCAAGTCCGGGTTAAGAAGGAAGACGTTCCGAAGACTGCTTTTCAGATTCGGTATGATCACTACGAGTACTTAGTGATGCCTTTCAGTGTGACTAATCCTCCAGCGGTGTTCATGAATTATATGAACAAGATCTTCCGACCGTTCCTAGACAAGTTTGTTGTCGTATTTATCGATGACATTCTTATTTACTCGTCGAGTAAAGAGGAATGCCAAGAGCATCTTCGTGTGGTGCTGCAAGTATTGAAGGACCGACAGCTGTATGCTAAACTGTCGAAGTGCGAGTTTTGGTTAGAGGAAGTGCAGTTTCTAGGCCATGTGATCAGTAAGGATGAAATCGCAGTGGATCCTACAAAGGTCGAGACTATAGTGAGTTGGGAAAGCCCTAAATCTATAAGTGAGGTGAGAAGCTTTCTTGGTTTAGCGGGCTACTATCGGAGGTTCATTGAAGTATTCTCTAAGATTGCGTTGCCTATGACGCAGTTAACTAGAAAGGGGAAGGTATTTGAGTGATCAGAAACCTATCAGATAGCCTTACCACCAAATCTTTCAAACCTACATGATGTCTTTCACGTTTCTCAACTCAGAAAATATCACCCTGATCCATCAAATGTGTTAGAGCCCGAATCAATCCAACTGAAAGAGAACCTTGAGTTCGAGGCTTTACCAATACAGTTAGTGGATAGAAGGATCAAGGAACTGCGTGGCAAGCGTATTCCTCTGGCGAGAATGGAGTGGGACTCGGTGACTGGTGATTCGACGTAGGAGCGTGAAAATGAGATGCGCCAGAGTTATTCGTTCTTATTTTCAGGTATGTGACCCGAAATTTTCTTTAAGGAGGTGGTGATGTAACATCCCGATTTTTTGTAACTCTAATCGAATTGGTTAATCTCGATTAGGGCTTTGATTGGTTATGTGCGTCCTTTGTTTGATGTTAGTTTAAGACCTAGTTGGAAGCTTAGGAATAGGCTTGAATCAAGTTGGAAGTGCCTAAGGTGTTAAACGAGAAACTGAGGAAGTCAGACGTCTGGAGGACCCTTCCTAGCTGAGCAACACGCTCAAGCGTGGGAAGAATGCATGCTCAAGCGCACCAACGCTTAGACGTTGGCATGTTGCACGCTCAAGCGTGTTGAGTGTGTTTGCGAACTGGTGTGAGTTTTGACGCATGTGTGACACATGTCAGGCCAGGGTGAAGGCATAGTGGACAAGGTTCCACGCTCAAGCGTGGAAGAACCCCACGATCAAGCGTGGGCATGCTCAAGCGTGGCCTTTCTGCACGCTTGAGCATTCCCAGCAGAGTCTAGTTAAGTGAGTTTTCTTTCTTCCTCACTTTCTTGCTCGAAATTTTGTGAAGACCAAAGCTTTTCCTCTACAACTAGAGAGAGAAGCAACGAGTTAGTAAGAGAGTGTTGAGTTTGGAGAGCTTCGGAGCTTCGGATCGAGTTTTCGACAACACCGTTGTGATCGTAACGTCGAAATCTACAACGTCGACCGAACGATTTCTCGATTCGCCTAAGGTAAACTCGAATCCCTAGCACGCGTTCTTTGTGTTTCTTCGAGTTTCTTCGAGTTTCCACATTTTCTCTTGAGTTTTGGGGTTGCCCTAGAGCTAACACTATTGTATATGTGTTGTGCTCGTGATTAGGGCAAAGTCTCTGCTCGTGATCGCCCGTGGATTGGAGCTTGAGACCGCGGCTGGGAAAGAGATTCGTGGCTGTTCTTGAGCCTGGCAGCTGCGTGGGAGAGGTTGTCGGTGATCACGTGGATATTCGCGCCAAGTTTTCAGGTGAGGAGAAACAGTACAGCTATCGTCGGGAAGGCAAGAGTAGCGTAGTTGTGATTTTTGTTATGTGTAGGGAAGCCCTAACCCTACTAGAGGTTGAGCCCTGATAAAGTACCTAAACCCTAGGTTTAGCAATACTTTGGACTATCACTGCTAAATTGGAACCCTAGGTTAGATATCTGTTGATCGAGGTTGAACTACTTCGCATGACTGCCTGATGTTGTTGTGATGACTGCTATCTGTATACGTGCCTACATGCCTACTTGGCTATGATATGCTATGTTGTGATGCTATGTGATATTGCTGTTATTGTGGTTGCATTGGTGTTACGATGTTATGGCGGTATGCCTTAGTTAAGAGTTTTGAGTGGCTGTGAGCCGTGTATGTGCGAGTTGATATCGTGGATGGTTTTGCTGTTGTCATGTGATGTGATGGTTAAGCTGGAACTGTGGCTCGTGTTGATGTGTGGCATCTGATGTTGATCTGCTATTGAGCGCTTAGACGTGAAGGTCTGGTATCCTCTTGTTGATGATGTTTGCTGCATATCATAAGTTGCCAAGTGGCAAGGCCGTATGACAGGTAGTATGGGCTGCCAACGTCATGCGAGGTTAGTTGTACCTGAGTGCGGGTATTGAGAGTGGAAGGGGCGGTCAAGTGAGTGACTGTTGGAAATAGTAGCATTTAAGGCTTAGATTCATGTACACTAGTTTAATTCATTCATGTATTTAGGTTGTTTAGGGGGCTGCACTAGCATTTAATCCCCTTGTAATCATAACATGTAAATTGATTATGGAGTGTATATAAATACCAGTATGCTGAGTGCTAATCACTCAAGCTATTCAGGAATACTTGTGTCTTTTATTATTTCACATGGTATCAGAGCTCCCGATCTAGGGGGCTCTGCTTCCGCACTTGGTTGCCTTCATTGCAACCCTTCTTAGAACTCTGTTCTGGCACCTTCATTGTGCCATCAGAATACTGTTGACCGCCGCTGACCGCCGCTGACCACCTCTTTTCAGCCCGAAACTTCACCAGAAAGATCGCAGTTCAGAGATCGGCCAAAACCCAGAAGGAAGTTGCCGGAAACTCCCTCACGCTCCCTCACGCGCCTCCTCAAGCATACTGCATCTCCGGCACGTGTTGTCCACGCGCCACCTTCTGGACCTCCTTTTGCGACGCCACTTGCACAGAATAGATCGCCGGCGCCTCCTGGACCTATTTTGGGGGTTCTTTTCTGGATTGGACTCCTCTTTTTTGGATCTCTATTTGGCTTGGTGTTTGTCCTTCTATTTGGTGTTTTTTTTTCGGTTCTGCCATGTCAAGCAGTGAAGGGATGGTAAACCTAGTCAACCAGAAGGAGATAGAAAGGATGAGGGCTTTACTCCGCTGTCTTGAGAAACCATCAGGTAATTGTCCCGTGGTATATTCAGGTAAGCTTCCTTTTTCATTTGGATTTAATGCCTCAAAAACACCTTCTACTTCATTCTGGATATTAGACTCTGGAGCCACCGACCATATGACACCTTTTTCTACCCAATTCTCCACGTATTCACCCTGTCCCAGTAGTAAGAAAATTATCACTGCAGATGGTACCCTTGTAACTGTAGCCGGCCTAGGAAACATTCAACTAAATTCCTCCATAACCTTAAAAACTGTCCTCCACGTCCCAAAACTATCCACAAATCTTGTCTCTATACAAAAACTTACCAAAGATTTATCCTGTAATGTGATTTTTCACAGCGATTGTTGTGTATTTCAAGACAAGGAGTCGGGGAGGACGATTGGACATGCCAGAGAAGGGAATGGCCTTTACTATCTTGAAGAATCAGGTCTGTCGACAAAAAACCACTTGTCACACTCATTCATGTCAGAGTCAGTTCTTTCTAATAAAGAAAAAATACTTCTTTTCCATTGTCGATTAGGTCACCCTTCTTTTGGAGTCATTAAAATTTTATTTCCATATCTGTTTACTAAGGTAGATGTTGAGAGTCTTCATTGTGAGGTGTGTGAGCTTGCAAAACACAAGCGTCTACCTTTTCCCTCAAGCAATAAAAGAAGCACTTTTCCTTTCTATCTTATTCATACAGATGTTTGGGGTCCCTCTGCTGTTCCAACTGTGTCTGGTGCTAGATGGTTTGTGACTATTATAGATGATTGTACCCGGGTTACTTGGATTTTCTTACTTAAAAACAAGTCTGATGTTAGTACTATTTTCCCAAATTTTTTCTACATGATTAAAAATCAATTTGGTGTGAACATCAAAACACTAAGGTCTGACAATGGCAAAGAATACTTCAATTATGTCCTTACTTCTTTCTGTCAAAAGGAGGGAATTATCCATGAGTCCTCTTGTGTTAAAACACCACAGCAAAATGGGATTGCAGAAAGAAAAAATGGGCATCTTTTAGATCAAACCCGAGCACTGTTGTTTCAAAAAAATGTTCCCAAAAAATTCTGGGGGGAAGCAGTTCTCACAGCCACCTATCTCATTAATCGATTACCCTCTAGAGTCTTAGGGTTCAAGAGTCCAATAGATGTCCTTTCTTCATTCTATCCAAATTTGTCAGCCACGAATCATCTTAAACCTCGTATCTTTGGGTGTGTGTCTTTTGTTCATATTCATAGTCAAGATAGGGCAAAACTGGATCCTAGAGGCTTAAGGTGCGTTTTTGTTGGTTATTCCTCCACTCAGAAGGGATATAAGTGTTACCATCCTCCATCTAAAAAATTTTTTGTGTCGCGGGATGTAACTTTTCATGAAGGGGAAGCTTATTTTTTTCAACCTTATCTTCAGGGGGAGAATCTCAGGGAAGATAAGTTTGAAACACTTGATCTTCCTAGTCTTGAGTCAAATAAACCTGTGTCTAGACCTGAAACTCCACCTGAAGCTGAATCAGACCCATCAATTGAACTTGAAACACTTGATCTTCCTAGTCTTGAGTCAAATACACTTGTGTCTAGGCCTGAAACTCAACCAGAAGCTGAGTCAGACCCATCAATTGAACCTGGCCCAGAAGTGGATGTCAGATGGGGAAAGAATAAAGTTTTCACAAGAAAGTCAAAGGACATTCCTGAATCAACACACGTTCAAGAGCCCAATTCGACTCCTTTGAATGAGGATGAAATGAAAGCCCAAGCAACAGATGATGATCTAGACCTCCCAATTGCCATCAGAAAAGGAACCAGAAAATGCACCAAACAACCAGTATATCCCCTTTCAAACTACCTCTCATTTAAAAAATTCTCACCTACCCATAGAGCCTTCCTTACAAACCTAAACACTACTTCCATACCCACTAGTGTTTCTGAGGCATTGTCTGAAGACAAATGGAAGCAAGCCATGAATGCAGAGATGGAGGCTTTGAAGAAGAATGGAACTTGGGAGTTAGTGACTTTACCAGAAGAAAAGAGAGCGGTTGGATGCAAATGGGTGTATACAGTAAAATATAAGGCTGATGGATCGATTGAAAGATACAAAGCCAGGTTGGTTGCCAAAGGGTTCACACAAACCTATGGAATTGACTATTCAGAGACATTTGCTCCTGTTGCAAAGATGAATACAGTTAGGGTAATTTTGTCTCTTGCTGCCAATTATGGTTGGGAATTACAACAATTCGATGTGAAGAATGCTTTTTTACATGGGGAACTTGAGGAGGAAATCTATATGCAGGTACCGCCAGGGTATGATAAAAATATATCTACCAATACAGTTTGCAAGTTAAAAAAGGCATTATATGGCCTGAAACAATCACCTCGGACATGGTTTGGAAGATTCAGTAAGGTTATGACAGCTTTGGGGTACAAGCAAAGTCAAGGAGATCATACCTTGTTCATCAAGCACTCAGCATCAGGGGGAGTAACGGTGTTGTTAGTATATGTGGATGACATCATCGTGACCGGAGATGATTGGAAGGAGCAACAAGTCTTGAGTCAGTGTTTGGCTAAAGAGTTTGAAATAAAAAACTCTTGGAAAGCTGAAGTACTTTCTGGGAATTGAGGTGGCACACTCAAAGAAAGGCATTTTTATATCTCAGCAAAAATATATTATAGATTTACTCAAGGAGACATGGAAAACAGCATGCAAACCCAGAGTACTCCTATGGATCCGAATGTAAAATTAGGAAATGCTGAAGAAGATGCTATAGTGGACAAAGAAATGTATCAGCGCTTGGTAGGGAGGTTAATTTACATGTCTCACACCAGGCCAGATATTGCGTATGCTGTAAGTTTGGTTAGCCAATTCATGCATAGTCCGAGGGAAGTTCATTTACAGGCAGCTCATAGGATCTTGCAATATCTCAAGGGAACCCCAGGAAGAGGGATTTTATTCAAAAGAAATAGGAGTACAACACTTGAGGCCTACACTGATGCTGACTATGCGGGGTCAATTGTTGATAAAAGATCCACTACAGGATATTGTACCTTTCTTGGAGGAAATCTTGTGTCTTGGAGAAGTAAAAAGCAAAGTGTGGTTGCCCGTTCTAGTGCCGAAGCTGAATTTCGAGCTATGGCACAAGGCATTTGTGAATTACTTTGGCTAAAAATTATCTTGGAAGATTTGAAGATTAAATGGGAAGGACCTATGAAGCTCTACTGTGATAATAAGTCAGCAATCAGTATAGCACATAATCCAGTTCAGCATGATCGAACCAAGCATATTGAGGTTGATAGGCATTTCATTAAGGAGAAACTCGATAGTGGTTTGATTTGCACCCCATATGTGCCCTCACAAGGACAACTTGCGGATATTCTCACCAAAGGGTTGAGCAGCTCGATTTTTGAACGAATTGTATCCAAGCTGGGAATGGAAAATACCTATTCACTAGCTTGAGGGGGAGTGTTGGAAATAATAGCATTTAAGGCTTAGATTCATGTACACTAGTTTAATTCATTCATGTATTTAGGTTGTTTAGGGGGCTGCACTAGCATTTAATCCCTTTGTAATCATAACATGTAAATTGATTATGGAGTGTATATAAATACCAAGTATGCTGAGTGCTAATCACTCAAGCTATTCAGGAATACTTGTGTCTTTTATTATTTCACAGTGACCTTAGGGATGTTGCCGGTCTGGGGAATATTCTACAGTGACGGGTGGGGTCGCTCCCATCGTGTCATGATGCCCGATCTAGTCCGGTTTGCCCGACTATCCCGGAGCTTTCCACGTTCCAGGCTAACATTCCGAGGCGACCAAGACACCCCGGGTTCGGGAGGGGGATGCACTCTTATTGGTCACGGAGAGCGGTTCGGTTTCTTGGATAAACTAACTCCTGTTCTGGTGTGGAACCTTGTGTTCTGAGATTCGGCCGACATGCTGCATGGGATTAGTATCCCAATCTAAAGGATTGATCTGAGGGAGAGATTTATGGAAACGGATGCTTGTTGCATGTGTTGACTCGAATGATGTTTGATTGTGTGAGATATCTGCTCTACCTATTATATCTGTTGTACGTGCTAGTTGCCATATGTGATGCTATGTTACTGTTGCTGTTCCAACTTTTATGCACTATATTCTTATCTCCCTACTGTTTCTCTTTAGTTGTTTTCCGTTCTTCGTTCGCGTGAAGATGAGGAGCCTGTTGTTTTCGGAAATGGACCTGACAATGCACTCTTTCATCACGGCGGCACCGAGGATGCCGGTGCTGGGGGAGATCGAGATCATCTACCATGATGACAGGGGGTGGCATGTGGACCCCTCTACTTTTCTGACAATCTCCACGAGGCCGATCAGTCTGCTTTTCCGAGGCGGGGCTTCAGACAGAGAGGATGTTTGGGGCCTTACAAAGTCGTCCAATTCCTACCCTTCACGCAGATGTGGCAGCCGCCAAGACGCCACGAGAGGGACTACACCTTGGCAGCACCAGTGACGTCACATGCTTCCAGCCGCAGAGGCTTTGTACTGCGAGGGTAGCGGAGGAGAACAAAGCAGTACTTGAGGTCCTACCAGAGGCATAGAGTGGTGGTCTCCAGTTCTTCATCGGAGTATGAGCCTTTGGTGGTTTACAGGCATACTCACGGTGAGGGCCAGGGTAGTTCAGGGCATTCGCACCACTGATGGTAGGAGCCTGCCAGTGCGTCTAGATTGTGAGCTGAGTGTTTTATATGTATTTTTGAGTGATGGGCAGGTAGTGCTAGTGAGCTGTGAGAGCTCTTTTCTGTTTCTTTTGATGTATATGTTGTTTTTTATCTTCACGGTTTTTATTGTACAGTCTGGATGTATATGTACAGTATTTTAGTGCCCTACTGATGGGGCCACTGCTACGCATGTTTATGTACATAGTTATCTTCATCTATGCTTTACTCTAACGCTCGTTTATGCCTTTTCTGTATGCGTTGCATGTTTTGTTTTCCTTGCTTCCGCTATGTTTCTTGACTAACGCGCTAACGTTATAATACGGTTAAGGTATAGTTAATAATATACGCTTGGGATTAATGGGATTATCCTACGTAAGTGGGGTCGTCTCACCAATTATCCGTTCCGAACTCCGCCCCGGCAAGAAGACAGAATATTCAGTAAATGAGATTATACAATCAAGAGAACAACTTAAATGGTCAATGAAAAGTATATTAAAAGGAGAACCAGGAAAGTAAAGTACAAAATCAACGGAAAGGGGAGGGAGGGGATGGGTAGTGCCCACACCTCTAGAATGTGTTTTGGAACCATTAGCTACCATAACAATAGGCAAATAACCAGATATAGAAATTGAGGATAAATGAGATTTGTTACCACAGACATGATCAGTGGCACCACAGTCAAGGATCCAAGGACCTAGAGCTGAGGTCTGAAAAAGAAAAGGAAAAGAATTATCTGTGTGCGCAACAGAGGCAATGGAGCTAGAGCCTTGACGGTCCTCATACTACTTTAGAAAGTTAGCATAGACAGCGGGAGAAGCAGTCAGTTAGGCCGATGGCTCAAACAGATCAGGGGGATCAACCTATGCAACATTGCCTGTGCGATGAGGGAGGCCATGCATAGTCCAACACTTATCAATAGTATGACCCAAGCGGTGATAGTGGTCGCACTTTGGGAGAGGCTTACCAGACCAACCACCCTGAGTATGACCACGGTTGTTCCTTTGGGATACATGTGCAGAGGCATCAACCGGAGTAGGAGGCAGCACAGGATCAGATGGTTGCTTGGCCGGGATCCAAAGTAAAGTAGAACAAGCTATGGACAGAGACAGGACAGTAGGGGACCCCAGAATCTTATCATTGTTGGTTGAGTATTCTGGAGGCACACCATACAGGGCCAACAACATGAAAAAGGTATTGCGCTGCTCATGAAACAAGGACGCTGGCAAACCGAAGTTGAAACACGGTTGGCCATAGAAAAAAAATTCACTGGTGGGCAATGGATCCACTGGGTATGCACGGATTAGAATTGCCTCTTTAAGCTCTAGCTCTAGATACCATGTTGAGAGTAACAAGAGAAAAGAGAGGCATATAATGAAATTCATCTGTTTCAACTACACAGCGGAGGCTCCTTTATATAGACTTAATGAAATAATTACAAAATAAACCTAGAGGGTTCTTTTCCTATTTACATGATATGATACGATATGATATGCATATACAGTAAATCTACATAATAATTACAAGGATTCCAAAAGCTTAAAATATTTTTTAGGGGAATAGAAAATGAGTTATTAAGAAAAAAGAGAAGGAAAAGAAGGAAAATAAAAAACCTTTCTTAAATTATTAAAGCAATGGAACAAAGGAACCCAAAATAAAAGCATCAGCTAAAAAGAGCTATACAGGACATGGTTTCTTAAAGGGTGTTTATTTGCATGATGGGGAGAGGGATTTCTGAGCTCTTTTGTATTGGTGGTTTTTTTCCTTTTGCAGTACTTCTATGAAATGTTTTGGAGAACTACTTTTCAAAGGCTTTGTTTTCCTGCATTAAGAAGCCATGCTCTGAAACCAACAACTACAAGGCCTGTAGTTAAAAAATCGACGCCATAGAAGGTTCAAGGGAAGATATCTCTGCTGAAAAACACTGGCATTTTGCTCCAGCCACAAACCACACTCCTGCCAATATGCTTTAAGCATTGCTCTGATCTTTTCTCCTAACCAGATAAGATTAAAAATTCTTTCTTTAAGAACTCATAACAAATTTCAACCTAATTTGAAGGTACTGATTGCAGCTTTGAAACAGACCCAATTTTTGTCCTCAATCAACATCCTTCTGCTTGAAGAGCGGGGTGGCCTAATCCTAAAAATACGCTCAATTAAACCTTCAATCCACCCATTCTAAAACTTACCCTGGCCTACTAAAAACTTGATTCCTTTTATGAAAAAAATAAAATAAAAATTGAACTTTATTCCAGTTCTATGAATTGAACTATCACAACACAATCATGGGTCCATTTTACTTCACTTCATCCACCACCATCTGAAACCTAGAACCTACCTCCTATGGTTTAATAATATGCATGTGTCCTAATTCTAACTACATTTGTAACCAGAACAACTTCCAATCAAAGTGAAAGTAGGAAAGAAGAAAAAACAATATTCATTACCTGAAACCCAAAAACTGAGGAAAGCCAATCAAGTATATCATTCACATTTTTAACCCTCTCCATAGGCATTGTAGAACCATTGTTGGAGGCACCAGGACTTGAACGAATTATGGGCATTGGCAGATGATCCACCTTACGTAAAGCATTAAGTGCTGCTTTAATCTATAATTTCAAGGAAAATAAACAAGCAAAATAAAAGTTAAATTTCAGGAAGATTTTTTTATAATAATTTCAGGAAGATTATATCACTTACAGAAGAAAAACTAACAATGCATGTAGTCTCCAGAGTCCAGAAATACAAACCTCAGGAAGTTCCATGATTGCTGGTTTAACACCAACAGCATATAATGGAAGGATATTATAGTGTTCATATTGGCCCCTTTTATTCTCAACATCCGCAGCATATCTTTTTGTCTGGTAATAAAACAACATCCTCAGTCCGTGTCCCTACTATGTTTAGAAGTATTCTACAAATTTACTCATGGTAACCTAATCAAGCAAATCAAACCTTCTCCTCAATATTTTGTGGTACCATATCCTTCAGCACTTCATACAATACAATGGCAATCTGAACATTCTTAGCCATCTCCTCCCTTCATGAGCAACATCAGAAGAGTAAGACATGGTAAATTGCATGAATCACATAACTTGTAAGCATAGAAGTTTAAGATCAAGCCTCACGGTTTTTTGGTAAATTCCCCATCCCGAATTCTTTTCTCGTAGAATGTTTGGTAGTAGGTCTGCAGCTCCCTAGCGTCACTTTTATTAGTCAGATTTTCTGTATACTCCCCTTCCTGCAACCAGGAAACTTTTTAAAATTTATAATATATCAACTACTAAGGTCTTTATTTTTTTTTAAGTAGAAACTAAGAAATTACTGCAGTTCTGATTTATAAATGATCAATCTATAGCTGCAACGTAATTGCTTCTAATGTTAATATTTTTTCCTAATAAAAAGAATATTTTTATTAAATGAAAAATAGAAAAGAATATAAGGCTGCGAATAATATCTAAGATATGAATCCACAGGACACACATCAATACCAGCTCATAGAACAAATTAGAAGCAAGAAAATACCTCCTTCAAGAACTAAAAGATTTGCAAGAAAGCAAAATTAGCCAGTCTACCTTTTCAAGTCTGTGCAATAGGTAGGTCTTGAACTGACGAACACCACGCCCACTTGATGTTGGGTCCATCTTATGAGCCTTCTCAAATGCATGGAAACGACCTGATTAAGCAAACAAATAACACTCATTAATATCGTATACTCTTCAGCAATTATAAGTTAAAAACATCTTCTACATGCTGAAGGAATGTTTCCCTTTTATTTCATTTTCTCATCCATTTTATTTCATTTTCTTCATTTCTCTTTTTTCAATGTTGAATTGGACTTGGAACTTGTGTTTGCTGTTAGAGTAACAATTCTGCAATCAGAATCTGGTTTCAATATGGTACTTCGCAATTATGGCTTTCGGATATATTTTTACTAATACTTGTTATTCATATCCTTTTGTGGTATTTTCTTATGGGATCTGTTTGGATTATGTTGAACAGATTAAATTTAGATTCACTCAAACAGCACAAGAAAAAGCTAGGATTTTTTCATAAGTAGCTGGAGGTTCATCTCCCTCACTGGAGAAGGAGCTCAGAGAATATCGGAGTTGCTTCTTCCAACTCAATAGAAACTGGTTAGTTTTCTCCCAAAGCAGCGACTATGAAGTCTGTCTATGAGGATCCATGTGTTGGTTTTCTGAGGAATCAAGAGGAACCCACTGTTGGGGTAGAACCACTTGTCAAACAAGTTCTGACAATTATGGCAATCATCTTTCACAAACAAAAACTGGAACTTCTATAGCATATAAAAGCCAGATGTTGTCTGAAGTAAACATATATGAAGTATTTCAACGAAGTATTTATAGCTCTACACTAAAAAACAAAAATGACTAACAGATTAGCAGAAAATCCATGTGTACCTTCATAGAGAATATTTCAGTAATCAAAAGGAACATAAATCAGAAAAGGTAATAGTAACGTAAATCATATATTAGAGATATAATAAAACCATTCATACTCCTTCATATAGCAGTTCAAGCATTTGGAGAGATTATTCATGACATCATATAAAGACAACTCTTCGAATTTGGGCTTTAGGCCTAACTCAATCCCAAACGCTAGCTCAAGAGATGAGGATTGCCCAAGCCTTATAAAGAATACTTTGGTCATATCTTTAGTCAATGTGGGATCTCAACACACCCCCTCACATTCAGGACTGGACCTCTGGAACGTGAACAAATGCAGGTGAAATAACTAGCCCAATAACAGATCTAGGATATGCTTTGATACCATCTTAGAATTTGAGCTTTAGGTCTAACTCAACCCCAAAAGCTAGCTCAAGAGGTGAGGATTGACCAAGCCTTATAAGGAATACTTTGGCCATATGATACCATCTTAGAATTTGGGCTTTAGATCTGACTCAATCCCAAGAGCTAGCTCAAGAGGTGAGGATTGACCAAGCCTTATAAGGAATACTTTGGCCATATCTCTAGTCGATGTGGGATCTCAACAACAACTTTGTTTTTTCCTCTTCGTTAAGTATTCTAGTCAAGATAGCTAACAAATTATGACAAGCTTTGGCGAATACAAAAATTGCTCTAGTTGCTGAAGTATTTTCCCCTGTAGCCCTACCCTTTAGTATGGCCTACAATATATTGGGTGGGTCACTGCTCATCTGCTCCCTACATATTATTCCTACCAATATTCAAACAAAAAACAAGGTTGAATGATTTCCTATAAATAAGATTCATGAAATAAAAAAGTTCCCAGAAATGCACAAACTGTCCTAGGAAGAAAGCTGGCAATAAAAGGATTACTGTGTGCAGTGCGCGCGTAAGAAAGTCTTTTATCTTTTTTGGATAAAAGAAGAAATTCGTTAAGACAATGTGAAAAAATACGAGTTGAGAGAACAAGGAATCCTCCTTAAGGTAAGAGAATAACTATCATAATACTTTTCCTTTTCAATTAGAAACAGACTTCATTAAGATAGAAAGAAAGATCAAAGCGCATAATACAGGTCAATTGTCCCATTCATGAGAGATGCAACAAGGCTCAAACCAAGTCTGTTTAAATGACCTGCATGTTGACAAGCTTGATGCTAGCCCTGAACATCTGGAAGCAAGGATACTTACAGACTCAAATTGCTGATCAACATGTTACAACATAATAACTAGCATAGGATATTTGATACACCACCACTCAATGACACAAGTTTGACTACTTTTGCTCAAAATACTACTTCCATAATCAATAAATTGACTCTCTTAAAGCAGAACCACAAAGCTGACATGGACACCACTTAGAAGTTGAAAGACAGCTCCCTGTACCTATCACTATTCTCATACTTTTTTTTACATGATTCTATATGCATTAAAATGAGTCAAAGCCCTTAAACAAAATTCTAAGTAACATGGCCAAATTGTTAAAAGGGGAAGTATTAGGAATTTAGGATGGCTAATTGGGCTTCAGCCCTGTCTGTAACCAAAGTCATAAATATTAGTATGTGCTTGACAGGTATGTGGTCTTTGGACAAAACTGATGGTGCAATACCACACCAACCCTATAAGCTTCCACTATATGGTTTCATTGAGTCACTAAATACAGATAGACACATTTTTAACTTAATAATAATCGCTTATTTGAGCTTCAATAACTTTTTTATATTATATTCATCAATTTCATGAATAAGAGAAGGACAACCAGCTGGCGTTCTTCTGTCTACCTGCATGTTTTCCTTTTTATTTTATTTTTTTGGGTCTACCTGCACGCTTTTCTTTCAATGATTACTTGTCCAATTTGATTGTTTCTTCATTCCTTGTTCCCTAGAACTTGGGAAGATTCTTTTCCCGATTTCCTGCAAGAGACTTTATCGCATCACCATCACTGATTACTTCCCATTCTTTTGGGGTCAGTTCAGGAGGATAAAGTGAGGCCCTTCGCTTCCACTTTGAAAACATGTGGGCTCTCCACCACAAATGTATCACCTTTATGATAGAGTTGAGGAAAGAATGTAGAGTAGACAGAAGGGATATGAAAGTTCTAAATTTCTGAAAACTTATGTGGTACTCTTCGGGCTATTTCTTTTTTACCTGTTAGGATGTTCCCTTACATGAAAATATTTAGTCTATTTTTTTCTAGGATCATGTTTAAAAAATTTCCAACAAATTGGATATTTGGAAGGGTGCTTTTTTTCTCCTTAGACAGCCATATTAACCTAATTTCAGCTTCTTCATCAAGTATTCCTCTTTATTACATATTTCTCTTCCAAATTCCAATAGGGGCCACCCAAAGTTTTGAGAAGATAAAGTACTGTCCGAATTGAGAGTACTTTCTCCGTGATTAACCCCTTTGGAGATCCAAAGCTCCCTCTGAAATTTTGTTTTTTTTTTTTTTTTTTTCATTTGGACAATGGTTCTCCACAAGATGAACATTAAAGATCAGTTGGAAATTCAGAAAACCAACAAAGCTCTTTCTCATGAGATTGTAGCACTGATGAAGTCCCCCACTTATTTTTCACATTGCCCTACAGTCAAATCCTTATAATTATTTAAGTTGCAAGGTGAGTGCAAGATGTGCCCTCTAAATTTGGACCAGTTTCTTTTGATCAACTTCAGGGGCTTTGGTAGAAATAACAAGGGACCCTCTTTTCTTTTAAGCAAAATATCTTATCCATCTCTTCTTCTCATCTCTTTTTTTCTTCGCCCTCATAATATTTCTTCTTTTATCCAAAAAAGAAATAAAAAAATTATAATCATGCAATAACATGTGACACAAATATTAGAGTTTAAGTGTTTTCTCATAATCTCAATGGTTAAAAAATTTGTTTTTTGCAACTCTTAATTAGGAGGGTATATCATCCCCTACTTTTGCACTCTTATCTTCTCTAATAAAATGTATTCTTTAATAAATAAAAAATTGTTGTACAAAACAGTCAAGGAAATCCATTTAGGATATACCCTTTAATACTTCACTTCCACATCATGAAACCAGAAACCATTCTTGTTGAACATACCCTACCACTTACAATACAACACTAAACAATATTTGCAATGATCAAGCACAAAAAAACCAAACGAAAAGATCAAACCCCCATTGAAAAATACTCACAAAGATAGGCAACTCTTGGGTTCTCCTCCTCAATCTCAATGGCTGCTCTTAGAGTTGGCACAATGGAAGCAAGGGAGGAAGGCACAATCTCACTGTCCAAACCACCTTCCTCATTTAGCAACTCCACATTCCTTGTAGGCGCCCTGGTAAACCTCCTTGACGGTGGCCGGGGCACCCCATATGGACCCTTCGTGCCACTGGTGCTGGCCATGTCCCTGGCAGCTCCACCACCACCAATGAAAGGTTAAGGTTGCTTCCTCAATTTTCTTCTTCACCAAGAAAGCACCACAGCTCTTGGGGTTGGAGTAAAGAGTAGGAGAAGCTAAAGTTGTCATCTTTATGTATTGGGAGAGAAGAAGGATCCAAAAAGATAAATACTTTGATTGAGAGAGAGGTTTTGGAATTGCTCAGACAGCAAGGAAAAAAAGAAAAGAACACAACAGTGTCTGCTGCTGCTCTCTTTTTTGCTGAGTGCTTTTGCTTTATGGTGATAAACAAAGAAAGAAACCAAGGATGTGAAGGCGCACAAATCACACACTGCTTTTGGAAAAAAGTGGGTCTTAGGAACTAAGGATTGACGGAATGCAAATTCTTGTCTTCCTAGTTTGGAGATCCCATGAATCATTTATTTATTTGATAAAATTAATATTTGAGTTGTTTGGGTTTTATTTCATATATATATATATATATATATATATATATATATATAATGAATAGCAGAGTGATTGTATGATAGAACCAAAAAATCAGTTATTATACAAGCTAAAAATCAAGCATGCACTTACATTATGTTTGGTTTTGGAAAGAAAATGGGAGAAAAGAAAGTGAAAAGAAAGAAAAAGAGTGAAAAATGAGATGATAATTTATTTGTTTGATTGGATAGAAAATGAAAAAAAAAAGAAAAAATATATTTCTAGATGATCTTAAAAACTATATATAAAAATATATAAGAAAAAAATGAATTATGGAAAGCAATAAATATATAAATTACCAATACTAGACGTTAGAAATTATTTTAATACCAAATGGAAGCTATCGTGCTCCATTACTTTTGAGTGTGGGGAGAACGGTCCATCAGATTTTGGGTGTCATGTGCAAACTAAAAAATTGATACCTTATTTTATTTTGATAAGGCGAATATATATTGATTATCAAAAGCTTACAAAAAAGTGCAAAAAGCTAGTCATTAATTGTTTTAATACAATCTCAATAGAAACATAGATAGTTAATATTATTCTATAAGTTATGAATGCATTAGGAAAACAATTAAATGTCTTCAAAGAACTCAATATCATTAAAGCTTGATTTTGATTCAACTGTTAAAACCTCTTTAATGACTTTTAGTTCTTAAAATATAATTACATCATCAAGATCATAATTAAGAATCATCATGTTTTAGATAAATTTCAAGATTTTTGCAACATAATTTCAAGTCCTTATCAGAAAATGACCTAAGTCTTTCAATACTAAACAAAAATCCAAAAATCTCCTCTTATATGCTATATTGCTCAAATCTTCTATTAAGTGAGCCAATTGTTTGATCTAAAATATATAAAAGACTCCTCAACAGACTCAACGTTTGATTATGATCGATAAAGCAATGCACCATTGCCAATAGAGATACGTGAGACAATCGGGCTCTTAAGTTTCAAATATAATTTTTTAACTATATAAAATTTTATTATATAATTTTTTTTAATATATACATATATACTAATTAAAAAAAACTGGTGCCCCTAAAAAATAGGGCCCTGTACGGTCGCACCACCAAATCATGCTGAGGGCCCCTATTGAGTGTGGATATCCCACGGTCAGTTATTATGATATGCAGTATGAGCTATGTAATTCAATAATGGCCAAAAAAAATAAAGGCTAAATTACTCATTTAGTCCCTCATTTATTTTAATTTATTCAAGTTAATTCCTTTATTTTAAAAATGTTCAAGTTGGTCCCTTACTTGCCAAACATTAGGCAATTTGGTCCTTTCCGTTAAGTTTCACCGTTAAATTGAAGAAATTAAAGCAAATGAGGGACCAAGTTTAATAAATTAAAATAAATGAGGGATCAAGTTGAATAAAATATAGGGACCAAGTTGAATAAATTAAAACAAATGAGGGACCAAAAAAGTAATTTAGTCAAAACTTAATGATAAAACTTAACGAAAAAGACCAAATTGATTAATATTTGGCAAGTAAGGGACCAACTTGAAAATTTTTCAAAATAGAGGGACCAACTTGAATAAATTAAAATAAATGAGGGACCAATAGATTACACAATTTACAACTGTTGTCATAGAATCTATGTCTTTGGCAACACTTCTTGTTTGATAAATGTTGCCTAATCCTATAGTATAAGTAACAATTATGTGAAAAATGTGGTCAGAAGGTAAAAAAAATCTTACTTTAGACAATAGGTAACGCTCAAATAGGCAACGCTTGGAATCATTGCCTAAAACATTAGGCAACATTTTCCTTTGTTATGACTATATTTTTTAACTGTTCCTATAAAGCAAAAATGTTGTAGTGTGAGTAAAAGAGAAGCATAGAAAGGGGAGAATAGAATGGGTATTTTGGTCTCTTTATCCAAAATTCTGGCCTCCCCCCGATTTTCCTCCCAGATCGTGCGGAAAGGTTTTGGACGTGGGGCCCACGTCAAGGCTTCTTTCCTTTCCTTTTCAATAAACAACCAAATGAGGGAAGCCTACTGTTTACTCCCCTTTTCCTTCCACCCATTTTCTTTCCTTCTATTTTCAATGGTACCAAACAGAGTGTTAATGAATACAGAGTGATTGTATGATAGAACCTAATATGTTCCTTCTGTGTTGACCGTTTTTCATAAAAATATTTAAAAAGTAGTTAGTTTTTTAAAATTATAAATAAACCCTTGAAGATTGTAAAATTAAAAAATGTTCCATTATTTAAGAGTATGTGGAGAGAACCATGAAGGTTCTTAGGCACCCGATTGTCATGACTCGAATTTCCTAGACATGACAGGTCAAAAGAGGAAGTATCTCCTTCCCCCTTCGCAGCCTCTCAAGCATACTAATTCGTCTCATCCAAAGTATACAAAAATATCATTCAATAATACATCATAAGATTAAATAATATCATCAGAGTCAAACCAAAACATAACTTAAATTACAAAGCCCTGCTTACACTAGATACAACTTAAAAGCTATGGGTTCAAAACCCTTCAACTGTCCACATAGCATCCAAGGCTTCCAGCAGCATCGCAGATACCTGTAGCTGAAATGTTAAATGTCGGGTGAGTCCACTGACTCAGTGAGGGAGTTTTTCCCAAATATATGCAGTCATACATAATCAAAGGTGAAAATAAAGTCATACAATCATGCGAAACTCCAGCTCAAACAAATAAATACTCATTTCAAAGCTACACGTTACAATCATCTATTCATATGCAAATATTTCCGGAAGAAACAAATTACCATGTGGACATCTTGTCCCTCAATAGAGTATTTGTGGAATGGCTTGCACATAAATCTTATTTCCATAACTCATTCTCGCTCAAAAGGGGAAACATACCATAAAAATATTCATAATGAGTCTTTGGGGTTCCAATTGGGGTTGCTCACTAAGGTCCCCCGCCTCGACAGTTTTGATTTCGTATCTCGGATATATTGGCCCCTTCGACCATCAACATCCCTCCTCAACTCTGGGATTGCTCACTAAGATCCCCAACCTCGACGGTTTTAGCCTATATACCGGAGATACCGCCCCCTCCAGTTGGATACCAAAGATTCACAAGTCAAAACCATCTCAATTCATTCCACAAAGTACATCCTCATTACTTCAATCACAATCAAACATAAACAAGAATATAGAGTCATCAATATCCAATAAGATAAAGCCAACACTTGGCCCATCAAGTACATTCTCACAAACATCATAACATCAATATATATAAACAAATCCAGAATTATCCGAAGCTTATAAGTCCACAATCATAGCAATTAATCCTAAGTTATATCATCATACAATAGCATTTTCCTGTAAAGTAATCAACTCATTCCATAATCAATACCTCAACTCATTCCATAATCAATACCTTATGGATGTAAAATAAAATATACCATTTATCATTCATACCTCATAATGGTGTCCAATTAATTCTAAGTCATATCAAAACTCATATCATCATTTTTATCACTAAAAAAATAATCAACCCAAACAATATCACATGTTCTTCACAACTTCTCTTTACCTCTACAACCAAATTTAGCAACTAATCACATCATCATACTTTAACACCTTGATTCCTCTTTTCAAATACTAAATTACATATATATATATATATATATATATATATATATATATATATATATATATATATATATATATATATAAATTGGATAGCTATGGCTGACATATAAATCTAATACATTATTATATTAATTTAATAGAATACTTTAATATATAATTTATATATATGAAAAAGGTAAAGGAACATAGCAACGTAAACTGCTCCCCTCTACTGTGTGACCAGCAAAGGAAAGTCCTTGGCTTCCTTCCTATAATATGGCAAGTGGTATTCGCACCAAGCTAGGGGGAAAAAAAAATTTGCCTCACATTGTTTCATCTGTTGGCACCGCAACACAGAAAAAAAAAGGCAAATACATAATGCGATTTTCGTTTGACGAGTAGGAAGGAAATAACAGGAAAAAATGTATATTATATAACAAATTCCCTCACCTCTTGATGACAAATTGATGCTTGATAGGCCCAAATGAAAAAGGGAGATCAAGAGAAGATGAACACCACCTCCTCCTCTTTTTAGCTCTCTCTTGCATTTGCATAGGGTTTCTTTGTGATAGTAGAAAAAAAAAATGTGGGAAGGAAAGGGAAATCTATTTCTTAAATCAATTTGGGCTTGGGCTAAAATGTCTTGGGCCCTAAGAGTATTATGGAAAACTCATATTTAAATACTAACATACTAGTTAAACTAATTATAATTACAAAGGGTATGTCAAATTATGCAATACATGATTTATATCATATAATCTTCATTTCAGCTATTAAAGCATATAAAACGCTAAAGTAAAAATTATTATATAATGTGTTTCTTCATATTCTATAAAAACAAAAAGATTCAACCAAACTATACCAAAATAATTTATTGCATAATTTATGAAAGGCACATTTGTTTTTTATTTAAAAAAAAATTGGTATTACATTCTACCCCCCTTAAAAGGAATTCGTTCTCAAATTTCAAGGTCACGTACTAAGAACTTTAACAATAATTATAACAGATACTTTGATAGTTCATTAACCATATAAAATAATATTCATGGGTACACAAACTAGTCTACCAAACAAGCCCATATATAAGTTAGAATCAATCATTAAACAAGTATCTTTTTATAAACCTTCACATAATTACTTTTTCAACCTTACTTTTATCATTTTATAATAATTTTAAAAAATACAAACTCACTATAATCATTTTCAACAGACTACCACAAACTTTCTCTTAATATCAAACATAGTTCATTCATTTCAAAACATCAATCTCAACCCATATTTGTCCTAATATAACTATCATACATATTTACTCTCACATTACTATCCACATCAGTTTTCAAAATAATAATTCCATTAATTCATTTTAACATATCATCGGTAACTTAGTTGATCCACTACTCACCGTCATACTCCAATAACATTTACGACTTTCATAATTTCAACTCATATTTCATCATCATTATAAAACTTAATATATAATATTAATACCAAACCATAAACTCATTTGATGAGCAACACCACAACCTTGGAGCCATCATGGGTCATTTTCATCAACCGGCCGTCTTCGACAAAACAAAGGCTCAATGTTGGGTCGATCCTAAGCTCGACGATTAGGTTAAGTAGTTGGACCTGTCCGAGAGAATTGTTCAAGGATTCCTCCACATAATCATCCCACTAAAGCTTATATTTTTGGTGTATTCCCAAAACTTCTTGAGCTCTTCCCTGACCTAATCAAGGCTTTGGAGAGCTTGATCCCGCTCCTGAACGACCAAGTTATGCTTTTCTTGAGACTGGAGCAGCTCCTCTTGAAACACCCTGATTTTCGTTGCTTTCTAAGGTCGGAAATGAATATAAATAAACTTATATTTTATCTGAGATTTAGAAAATGTTTTTGACTAAACCAAAGTCATATTCATACTCTACGCTATCGTAAGGAATTACGGTTAAATTTTGGGTTGAAAATTCAGACGAAGCCCGGTCTACATTTTCACAGACAGTGAGATTTTACTAATCAAAAGACCTAATTTTAATTCGTGAACGAAATAGTTAGGTTTAGAATCGAATGTCCAACAATTTTGGTAAAATTGGTTTTTCGCATTAAAAAGTGAAATAATATAAGTTATACGGGTGAAATCTTAAAGCGCGTAATTAACGGAGCTGAATATGGATTTACTAGGACCCACTAATGGATAAACTTGAAGTCACGTCAGGTCAAGTCACCCAAGAAAGCGTTCCATGACTCACTACTGTCATAATGACAAACGAAAATATCTGAACGCGTTTCCACTGCTAAAAGACCAAAATGCCCCTAACCTTTTTCTTAATTACATTTTGCCCTAGGATGAAAAAACCATTTTGTCCTTTAAGTGAAACTTTTTGGCCACCCTTGCCCTCTTTTCTCCCACGCCTCCACCCTTCATGAAGCCCTCCATCCATTTCTTTTCTTCATAACTCATCTTCTCCTTCATTTCTCTCATTTTTCTCAAGAAGCACTCAAGAGATTTTGTGAAGAAAAGTGGTTGATCTTGCTCATTTTCATCCTCCAAGAGGTATGAACTCTTCGTTTTATCTCTTAAGATTCATATTCTTCCTTTAAAATATTGTTTTTCAACTATGTTCAAGTTCTAACCCCAAAGTTCATAAATCTTTAGAAAATTGTAGAAAAATCCTATGATCATAAAACCAATTTTTATGAACCCTCCATGATGTGTATGTTGAGTATCTAGAAGCTTGAACCCAAAAGAAATTTCCTCCCTATTTTTCTAAGCTATGGCCGAAACCTATAGATTGAGGAATCATGAGTTTTTGATTCAAGTTTGAGTAAAGAGACTTGTTTTAGTGTTAGGTATATTAAGGATCATTCATCCAAGAGAGAAGAAATTTTAGACATCTCTAACTATTTTTGGAGCAAGAGGCCTAACCCTAGATTAAGGCATATAGGGAAAATTTATGTTGTTAAATGTTGATGTTTGAATTGATAGTGTGAATGTAGTTGATGTTGAGTGTGCGGGCATATAATCGGAAGATTTGCGGACCAGTCGGACGACTTTCATTCAGAACTTTACCTTGAGAGGTAAGGGGAGATAACTTGAGGAATTCAATTTCTGATGGCTACGTACTGTTTGTATGAGTGAAATGTAAAGTTGTGGTGTATTGTATTTAATTTGTGGAGTGTTTTACTTATTGCTTAATTATGCTTGATTGCGTTTAATTATGCTTAAGTATACTTGATTATGTTTAATTGTGCTTAAGTATGCTTGATTATATTTGATTATGCTTAACATGGTATGTTGACTAAAATGATGATTGTTATTGTGCTAAGGACTTAACATTGGTTAGTGTTCAAATTAAGTAAAGGTAAATGCTTCAAAAAGCTTGAGACATAAAGTTAAGCGGAGGAAAAGTTATGAGTTTTGGAAAAGATTGAAGACAACGCGTCTTGACGTTTGATTTTGGGAATAAGAAAAAATGAAATATGTTTTATTAATGGAATAAAAAGATATAAGGAAAGAAAAATGAAAACATAGTTTGGTTTTAGGAAAAGTGAGTTTTAAAATGACAAGTTCCTTTAGAAAATCATCAATAGAGTTAGAAGGATAAAATAAGGTATTTCAAGTAAAATTATTTTCAAAAAATCAGTATTAGAAGCAAAATTACTTTATCGAAGAGAAAGAGTTTTCATGAACTATGTTTCAAAGTGTTGATGTTTTACTAAAAGTTTGTTTTCAAAAGAAAAGTGGTGTTGATGAAGAGTTTTGTTTTTATGGAAAACCGATCCCGATGACTTTGTATGTAAGCTTCGAAGATATGGGTTTTGTTTTTGGATTTTCAAAAGAGAAAAGTTAAACGGAAAGTGAACGTAGAAACTGAGACGTCGGGGTTCTAGTGTTCTGCAGAACACGTGAATCAAGGATCCGTGTTAGTGAAGTAGTCCTGTAGCTTGTGGACGTTTTGTGTGCTCTAGAATCCAAAATCTGAGACTGGTGCATCGGTTAATGGTTTTTGGGTTTGGGCTGTTCGGACTGTGTGTCCTTTTTGGTAATTGGACTATGTGTCCTTTTTGGAAAAATATTGGAAAAACTTAAGAGTCTAAAAGTTGTGATGGCTGATAGCTTTGTGCTTCAACAAGGAAATAACGATACGAAACAGAAAAACTTACGAAAACAAATGGTTTTCTCATGCATATGTTTTTTGGCAGACATGTCATCTAGAAAGGGGAACCTTGATGGCAGGGAACTCTGTGATGACTTTAAGTCATTGTGTATCATTGTGTCTTGGTGGACAATGAAGAAAACAAATCCATATAATGTGAAGCACTGTGCCTTGCGTTGGACAGTGTGATATGGTAAACAAATCCATATAATGTGAAGCATTATGCCCTATGTTGGACAGCGTGATATGGTAAATACTGTGTGCCTTATTTGGCAATCGAGTTTGATCAGCTCATTTATAAGGTGATGGGATTTTCGGAAATTAAGAATCAAATATTAGATAATATATGTGTAAGTGCCATGCATACATTTTAAAAATAATGATGAGTGTTGGGTATGAGACCCTTGAATTATTTTGTTGTCACAATTTTCTGCTTTATACTTATGGTGCTTCTGAGTTATATTATATTATATATATATATATATATATATATATATATATATATATATATATATATATATATGTGAACGTGCTGCTTTTGTGTGTTGTGTATGTAGTTATCTCATTCTGAGTTCATATATTGGTTTCTCACCTTTGCCTGTACATGTGGGACACCCTGCTTTGTTTTTGGATACGTATACAGATGTTTATCAATGGTTATCTGGGTCACTTCGGGACCCTGTAGCTTGAATTGCTTGAGGTTGACGATGAAGAGGTGTGCATTGTTAAAGACGAGACCTAGTCTCATTGGTACGATGTATGCTAGGTAGTATGTCTTTTTGTCCTTAGAGTTCTTTTATTAGACCAGCTCTTAGGATTTATAATGTTTAAGTTAAATCTTTCGACTGTGGCTAAGGATGTGGTGTATCAAGAAATTGAAAAGAATATACGCCTTATGGCGAATTGGAATTATTTATTTATATATGATGATTTCCAATTGTTTTCCCTCTGATTGTTAAAATATTTCTTTTGGTATCAGATTTCCACAACTACTCTATAGAGTTATTTTCGAAAAAAAAGTTTTTAGTTAACAAGGAAAAAAAAAGAAAATTTGGGTTGCAAAAAGTGACACCGGGAGGGGGTGTTACACCTCTGAAGTGATATACAATTACGATATGGGGGTTGAATAGTGATCTTTTAAAAATTTTGACCTGCACAAAAAGACACACTTCTGATTGCTTGATTAAGATCAAGTCTTGGCCCTCAAGAGGTTGAATGAGATGTTAGCTATTAACTCAGAAAGGTTTACTTTCTGAGGATACAATTAATACTCTAATTAGCTAACTTGGCTACTAAATATCTTTAAGAACTTATGATAACCTTTCTGAGTAGTTGGTAAAATATGTTAAGCACAATTGATAGTATTTATCACTCAAAAGGTTGATCAGAAGCTTCAAGATGTAAAGTTTTGTTCAGAAGCTTTTGATGAAGAACTTGACTTTTAGTCAATCTTCGTAGTTAAAAGGATTTTCACAATGCAGTGATAAATACTGAAGCACTTGGTTCTGAGGGTTTAGTAAACAAAACATGATTTTTGGAATATCCTCAGAAGCTTGATTATCTACTCAGAAGATGTTTAGAAGCTTAAAGACATTATTACAAGTTTCTGAACAATGACCATACTTTCTGAGTAAAGAACATCTTTCTGTAAAACATTGATTATTGTTACATGCTTTATTTTGAGATATTTGATAACTTGAGAAGATTTTTTGAAAATCTCAGAAGCTTATTTAGCTGCTCAGAAAGTGTTCAGAAACTTGAATCTGGAAACTTGCTATGAACAGGAAGAACTTAAAAGTTCAAAACACAAAAAGATTAAGGAGTAGAGATAATGCACAATCGATTTTATCCTAGTTTACCCAAACAAATCTCGCAGGCTACATCCCATCGAACACTTCATTAGATTTTTACACTAAGCTTCTTCAACTCGTACAAGTATTCTTTGCTCAAAGACTCTTCAAGCTAGACACTCCAGTATTCTTCAGCAGCCTCTGCAGGCTTTACACAAGTATTCTTCAATTTGTCTCTTCAAGCTTGTTACAAGTGTTCTTCGACACCTCTTCATGCCTTGGCACAAAATTTTTTCGGAGCCTCTTCAAGACTTACAATAGTATTCTTTACCAAGTCTTTGCAGGCTTATCAACAATTCCAAACCACCACCAGTTATCACTAACTACCTTGGGAGAAAATAGAGTTTAAACGATATGAAAGGTAAAACTCTCTAACAGTTTTTCTACACTCAATGATTGAATGACCCATTTCAAAATAAGTACTTGAATACACACTCTTTAGAATTTTACAGAATAATGATCAACTGCTTCTGGAGTGGTTTAAGGAGACAGGATCTGAAAATGAGGGGAGAAGATCTGTTTATCTGCAACTTCTCCTACTTTGATCTTCCGCATTTTGGTCCTTAAATAGATGATCTTCACTCCAACTAGTCGTTTAGAAGAAGGTTTAAATTCGTTCTGCAACTTTATCAAGTGTCAGAGCGTCTTGTCCTTTTTGTATTTTTGTAGCAACTTTTGACCTCTCTGATGAAGCTTCTGATAAAACTTTCTAATAAATATTCTAATGGTGAAAAACTTGCTTGCTGATTATGTTTCTCAACTTTAAAATATGTGAGCATGTTGTCCTAAGTTGTTTGAGGACTAAAGTTGGAAACTTTCAGGTTGTAAGATGTTTATAAGCTTGACCATTCTAATATGCACAATTTTGTCAGAAGCTTTTGAAGTTTTGATGCAGCTTCTGATGCATCTTCTGATGGAGCTATTAATGTAAGACCCAAACTTTATCAGCTTAAAAAAAATTCAAAATAAACAATAAGATAGGTTATAAAAAATTAAAGATAATTTGATGTGTCAAAAAGTTTAGATTTTGACTCAATTTGAGTCCTGCTGGCAATATAAATTGGCATTGTCGTGGAAAATGTAGTGCACAAAAATTCAAACTTGACTAGATATGTTGGGTTAATAAATACTAGTCGGTATTGAATACCAAACTCATAAAAGGTAGAGAGACTTGGACTGAATATTACTATTTTAATCAGTATCAGCTCAATATGTCTAAATCGGCATTAGTTCCAAGTTCATTGTCGGGTCCGGAGCCGAGACCTCAATTCTAGCTCTTTCACATGTTCCTCTCATTTTTATTCATTCCAAAAAATTTAATACAAATTTCAAAATTTAAAATTTTCTCACACTTCGAAAAATGAAAATGTTATCAACTTTATTCAATTCTAACACTTGAAGCATTTTCCCCCTACTCATGGTTGAATCCCTCTCTTACTTATCCTCATTTAAATTTCATTTTCTTACCTCACACACTAGATGATAACGTATCATCAAGTTCTTTTCATTTTAGACAATTGGATTAAGCTTCATTTCCCGATTCTTTGAGAAGCTTTTTCTTTCCATTCTTCCTGTAACTCGTGGCCGCCTCCCCCCATTTTACACAAAAAAAATCAATTCACTCTTACAACAAAACACAAAACTCTCCATTTCCATTTCTCCTCTCAACCAAACCTCCTCCATTCTCTTCTCCTTCTCATTTTTGCCTCAATTGCTTGCAAGAATCTATTCTCACCTTCTTATTTCTCCTCTTTGCAAGCTCAAAGGTGAAGAAAGTTTCCACCTTCGCTAATCTTTTCTTCCATTTTCATGTCATTTTCACATCCTTCTTTATTAAGGCCAAAGAATGGATTTTTAGGTTTGTTTTTGTGACTTTCTTGGCTCTAGGTGTCGTTTGTAACATCCCAGTTTTCGGAAACCTTAATTGAGGTAGATCGGGTATTTATATGTTTATTGATAATTATTGTCATGGCTTGAAAGTGTGTTTAGAGGGTATGTTAAAAGTAGGAATGAATTGGATGAGAAAAGGATGAGGGACAAAGGATCAAGCGTGGACCAGTGTAACGCTCAAGGGTGCTAACGCTCTAGCGTGGATAACTTTGGACGCTCAAGCGTGGACCCTTTGACCAATGACTGGCAGTGATGGGACGTAAAGTGACACGTGTCGGTTACGCGTCGCGGCTGGCAAGTGATGGGTGGTGCCTTGGCGGTGAGGAAACTTCAACGCTCAAGCGTTGAGGAAGTCAACGCTCAAGCGTTGGAAAGCTAAAGCGTTCGCACCAGAGTTTTACCTCTATAAATGCTTCATCATTTTACCAGGATAAGAGTTTACACTCTTCATTGTTTTACCGAGAGCCCAAGGCATTGAGGTTCAAAGGTGAAGTTAGAGTTGTTGATCCAAGTTGCGACCCGTTCGTTCGCCCGATTCCAATTCTGATCGTGTTTTCTTGATCAGCGCGACTCCTACTTCAATTCTGCCAGTTTGCTTTTGTGATTCGACGAGGGTAAGCCGAGGTTCTGTATCTACTTAGATTGTACCTATACAATGTTTTCTTTTGGTTTAAGCTTCTTTTCACGGTTTTAACTTCGTATTAGGGTTAATGCTATAGTCTACGTGTTATTTCCGTGATTAGGGCAAGTTTAGAAGTTGCGTGCGGAACCCTCTTGAAACAAGTAGGATGCGACTGTGAAGACTTAGAGAGGAGCAAGAAGTGATCATTGTGTTCGCGATTATCACCACTTTCGCTATCAGGTGGGGAGAAAGAGTTACACATGTCGGGGAGGAAAGGGTAGTCCATATAGCTGTATTGTATGTTTTATGTGTATAGGGGAACCCTAAACCCCTAACAAAGTACCTAAACCGTAGGTTTATTATACTTTGGGCTATCACCGTGATATTTGGTACCCTAGGTTAGCAGATTTGTGATACATGATAATATGTGCTATGTGTTGATATATGCGTATCTGCTATTTATGATGTTTGATATTTGTAAGAGATGCATGATATGTTGATGATAATGGCATGTTGGTATGTATGCTATATATTGCTTTATGGAGCATGTTGATAATTGGTGAACTATTGCATTATATTTGGAAATGAGTATATGTATGAGATTCGGAGGTTTAGCATGATTAGGGCTTTGACCCCGTGGTGGATGTTTGAGCTGATGATTGAGATTTGATGTATAATGGAGCTTGGAGCTCGTATGTTTACAGTGGAGCATGGAGCTTGTATGTGTACCTATGGAGCTTGGACCTCATGTTGCTAAGAGCAAGGTTGCATGTGTTGCGATATCAGCAGAGATGGATGACATGCATAGCATATGCATTTGATGCCAAGTGGCGAGCCGTATGCTGTGAGGCATATAAGGTTGGTGCAACGAGTGCGGGTGCGGAAAACGAAAGGGAAGATCTAAGAGCCCTTGGGGATATACTAGACGCAGGTGTACCCACATAAGACCGGTATGGTAGTGCCTATCGTGTTGTGGCGGTCCTGGCTAAGTATGGTTATCCCGAATAGAGCCCTGAGTCTTTCCAATTGCCGATGGATTTTCCGAGAAGACCTAGTTAACCCTCTTTGTCTAGGACAATTGAGCGATGATGCACCCTTACGGGTCACAGTGAGCGGAACGGATTACCGAAACGAACCAACTTGTTGTCCGATGTGTGGACGTGATGTTGCCCTTAGTACGGTGTTTAGTACTGGTCGACATGCATAGAAAGGGTATGTGTACATCTAGTTAGGGAACGACCGTGGTGTCGTGATATTGAGAGATGCTTGTGTTTGCTATATGTTCTGCATTGCATCATCCCTGTCATAGATGTGTTGTATATCTTATCTCCCTGTATTTTCTTGTATGTCATGCTTTGATCTGCGAGTAGACGACGAGTTAGTTGGAGCTGATTATGGATCCGAGGATGCATCCCTTCCTCCAGGCAGCACCTGAGATCCCGATACTGGGCGAGCTTGAGATCGTCTACCATGACGAGCAGGGGTGGCAGGTGGACCCCTCTACATTCCTGACAGTGTATACCGGACCAGTGAGGTTGTTGTTCCGAGGCGGTATTCCACCGCGAGCAGACATGATGGGACCGTACAGAGTGGTTCAGTTTCTTCCATTTCCACAGATGTGGCACCCACTCAGGCCACGAGAGCAGGACTTTATGTGGGCTGCTCTGGCATCATCTCACGTGACGAGTCGCAGAGGCTTTGTGCTGAGAGGACAGCGTCGGAGGTCAGAGCGGTATCTGAGAGCCTCCAGGCTAGGTTGATGGTTTTGTCTAGTTCTTCCTCAGATTATGTGCCCCTGCGGGTTTATAGGCGCACATATGGGGAAAGACAGGGTAGCTCTTGACTTTCACGTCATGGAGGGCGTGACGTCGCCAGTTCATCAGTCAGAGGATGTGAGGTGAGGTCTTTTTGATGTATTTTGAGAGGGGATGGGGAGAGCCCGTGAGCTTGAGTTGAGTTCCTTTTGATGTTTATGTTGTATTTTCATATTATTATGTACTTCCGTTTATATATGTACTTAGCCCTACTGATGGGGCCACCATGTATACATATATTAGTGTTGTGTGTGTTTTCGTTATCCTACTACGTTTACTCTGATGTCATGCGCTTTTATTTATGATGCACGTAATCGTTGTTTTAATAAGCACGTAATCGCTAAGTTATAGTTAATAGTATATTTGGGTTCTAAAATAATGGGATTTCCTCGAGTGGGACTTGGGGATGTCACATTGTTGGGAGCTTACTGGTGGTGGTTGAAAGTACCACGAGTAAACACTAGAAAGGGGTTGAATTGTGTTTAGTTAAATTAAGAGTAAATAGTCAATTTGGTCCTTGAAAATGTAAGGCGGTATCAACTTAGTCCCTGCATTTAGCTAAATAGCAAAAACGTCCCTGAAGTTGTAAAACGTTAATCAATTTGGTCCCTGCGTCAACCCCAGTTAGCTGCCGCCGTTAACGGCGCTGATGTGGCACGTTAAGCACCGTTGTCACTGGTTAGGTGGTGTCCACGTGATCAGGGACCAATTTGAAACTCTGAACCAGAGACTAAATTGATACTCGCAATGATCTTCTTCTTCTTCTTCTTCTTCTTCTTCTTTATATTTCCCCTTTTTCTCTCTGCTCTCTCTCTCTCTTTGCTTCCTTTGCGTCGCTCTCTCTCTCTTGGTTCTATAGACGGGTGGTTAGAGAGAGAGCGCGAAACAGAGGAAGCAGAGAGAGAAAAGGGAAATATAAAGAAGAAGAAGAAGAAGAAGAAGAAGAAGACTGTTGCGAGTATCAATTTAGTCCCTGGTTCAGAGTTTCAAATTGGTCCCTGACCACGTGGACACCACCTAACCAATGACAACGGTGCCAACAAGGTACTTAATGTGCCACATCAGCGCCGTTAACGGCGTCAGCTAACTGAGGTTGACGGAGGGACCAAGTTGATTAACGTTTTACAACTTCGGGGACGTTTTTGCTATTTCGTTAAATTCAGGGACTAAGTTGATATTGCATTACACTTTCAGGGACCAAATTGGCTATTTACTCTTAACTTAATTACAAAAAATAGGTTTTAAAAACAAGGGTAACAAAAGACAAACGCTTGAATAAAAGAGCATACACTTATCAAGCATATAAGAATAAAAGAGAACTTGTTCAAGATAAGATAAAGCGTATGAGAATAAAAGAGAACTTGTTGAAGATAAGATATTTCACAAACTTATAGTCAAGTATACACAGTATACCCCTAAGGGTTAGTCACAGGTAAATGATAATACTAAAGCAATATTAAATAGCTGAAGGGATAAAAGATAAATACTCAAGAATTTATTCCGATTCACTTATAAACTTTGGGCTAGGTCTAGTCCTTGGCTAAACCAAGTTTCACTATATCTTATTAGATTACATAGGAGTATTGTTTGCACACCTAGCCTCTCCAAACTTCAAACAACAACTAGTATTGTTTGCACACCTAGCCTATCTAGGCTCCAACAAGTATTCTTTTGACTAACCTCTTCAAGCTTCACACAATAATAAATTTGTTTTGAAGCAACTGATTCAGATTACACACAGCAAGTCAACCAAATTACACTCAATGAGTGAATATAATAAAAGATAGGTATGACTGCTTGCACTAAAGATCTTCTCTATAACATTTACAATGAGTGGAGAAGAAAGTGTATTTGTTAAGACAGAATTGAAAGTATTCTAATTGTTTATGCTCTTGTCCATGGAGTATGGGTCTGTCTGATTTATATGCACCTATCTAATATACCATTGATTTACTACGATGTATTACTGTAGACCTGTTTTAAGATTTACTAATGATTCATGATAGTATGATTATTGACTATTGATGATGTTTCTATATGCTTTACAGTTTTTTGATGCCATATTATTGATAGATGTTGGGAATCTCACCTCGTTATTGTATTGCACTTTTTGCTTTTGTTTCTTTGATTGTATTTTGAGAAGACCGTCATGACGATGTGTCCTTCTGTCATGGCACACGTCATGCTTGGGTTCCATGGTGGCGACGATGCCTGGATCCACCACTATCAGGCGCATTAGGTAAAGTACGTGGGAGAGGTTATGCTGATGTTTCACCGAGGGCAGGGTGGCTTGATAATGTTCTCTTTCACTGTTTGTCTCCACTTGGTGTTTCATCTACCGCTTGACGAGATGTGGGGTGCCTTTAGGTATGTACCTCAGGAGCATTCCATGTCTTCTTCTGCCATGATTTTGTCTCACAACTGTGAGGAAAAACTTTTGGTGGCACCTGTCCCGACTCTGTGGCGTTGTCGACTTCCTAGGGCATGAGTTTTTCCACTGCGACAGAATCTGATTGACGACGGGGAAATGGAGGAGGTTCCCTCTCTTTAGTGTTCTGCTCTGTGGCTAGTCTGGTGTTGGAGTCTTGACGTCTATATCTTTATTTTGGAGCTTTGACTCTATGTTGTTTATATTATTATATTATTATTTTTACTTTCTGTACAAACCTAAATCCTTTACTTTTCGGCTTAAGTAGAATTTTATTTATGATGTTGAACTACCTTGACTATGAATGAATTTCAGTTGTTATATCATGTTTTTCACTAACTGGTATTTATTATCCTTTCCACGAAAAATGTAGCACCCCAGTTTTTGTAACACCCTTTCCGGGGGCATCACATTTACGGATATTTTATAAAACTATAAAGCCGAAAAACGGGTTCATTAAAATCATTTAAGAAAGATGTGGTAAAATTATCCTTTTAACAAGACATAATTGTAAAATTTTGTAACTGTTTATGCATGTAAGGTAAACAGAAACATTTCAAAATATAAGGTCATAAGTTCATAAGGGTTTTAGATAAAAACCCAACTCGACTGTAGAAATAAAACAGATACAGACTCAACATAAAGGATTGGATACGCAGCTCCTAAACATAAGATAATGGGAGACGCATCTCCACCAAAGGGACAGACTTGACAAGAGTAAAACACTCTAAGCTGGCCACAGGGAAAAACATCGCCCAGAAGGATGCTTCCCAGACATCTATACGACTCATAAGAGACATCTGCCTAAGAAGAGATACTGAACACACAGGTGGAAGGGTCCGCCTAGCGTTCCACTCAAACCAGAACACAAACGACAAACTAAGTGAAAACGTATTGTGAGGCAAGTATAGCTACTCCTTCCATAATCCCTGCCAGTGGCGATCATGACACTTCCAAGGTACGTTGCTAACCGATCTCTGTAGCTGGATATCTCGACACTTGTACCGTCATGAAGGTCCACATGAAAGCCCATCCACAATGTCGAATGAAGTCTCAACACGATAGTCTTTATGGAGACGCACGGAAAAGCACCCCATGATGCAAAGAAAGTAATGAGGTGAAATTCCCGTTATCAACACAACTTACGGTAGCTGAGAATGATGAGACTCTCAAGTATGACTCGACAGATAGCATGTTATCAAGTACTTAATAAAATAATAGTTATACCCTTCATAGGTAGAACACAAAAACAAGGTACATACATATACCCACATACGCATATACACATATTATCAACGATACAGTACATACCACAACAAACAGTATATATCAATCAACCATTCAAATCCAAGCCATAAGGTATGATGTCATGATGCAATCCAACATGCAGCTAGTACGACATCGAGTGAAATCCTAACATGCAACCAAGATGATTCATACCCCTACTTCGGAGCTAACAGGACATTCGGAAGGAGTGGTAGGTAGTATATGTTTCACTATGCCAGCCTTGGGCATATAGGTGCATACAATATTCATAGTCACATGTGAACTTAGGCTGCTTGTGAAAACAGTTCTACAAACTGTGGACTGGCTAGCATCTAGTCGCAGATGTTAGTGTAGTGCACGGAACGCCACGACCAGGAAGAATCACCAACTGGCCATAAGTGGACTTTCTAACCCTAAGATCGTCACTAAGCAATCCTCACCCGCACAAGGTGTAAGCTCAACTTCCTAGGCTCAACGACCTTACCGACAATGTCATGCACAATGACTAAGCCTAACATAGCGTATGCGTTCATATTTATCAACTGGATAAATTTCGAGATTTCCTTTGGAAATCAAATGCCATTCTAGAGGCAAGGTAGATAGTACCAAACTATTTCACCCCTCATTGGACTATCAAAGTTTTAAATTGGAGACACGGTAGATTGTACCAAACTGTTGGGAATCACCCCTCATTGGACCCTTTACATTCCCAATCGATTAGTTACATTATGAAGATTGGTCTATATACCACCAATCATTAGTAATCTTTGGATCCTTCCCGAAACGCAATTACTTGCCGAGCAAACATAGGATACTCTTGGTTATTAAGTTTTGTGGATCCTTGGATGAACTTAATCATCTTAGGGTATGTAAATATAGTCTTGTTCCACTATATTCCACACTTTAAACATTTCTTATCTTTTATATCTAAGTGACTTAGGTTTTTGAGGTAAACATTTGTTTCGTGTGCAAAATCCTTTTACTTGAAAACCAAATATTTAAATCTTTTCTTTTATAAATACATCACCCTAGGTACCTTAGTACTAGGAGTTTGAAATTGAATTCTTTACTTAAAGCAAAAGAAGAGTTCTAAAGATTTAACTCCTTTTTCATGACCCTTAAAACTCCAAATGATAGAAATTTTGTGGGCCAACAACTGTCAACCAATGAATGTCACGTGGAAACTTAACAAGAAGTCCCACATTTAAGTGAAGTCATTCAAAGCCTAAACATGTTGGTGTAAGCCCTAGTGGCCAATCTATTTTGAATACATAGTCATTTGTATCATGACTTTATTTTATATATTTTATATATATGAGGCATTTATTTATTATGCTGTATTTGATGATCATATTTATAGCATAATAAATTTTTTAGAATAGGTAGTTCATTTAATAGAACGTCAAGTATGACTTGACCGTGAGATGCCATTAAATTATAGAACACTATTCTTAAAATATCCATAATGAAGTATTATTATTAATAAGGACAATTATAATACATTGAGAGTATTATGTGAGTGTACTGATGGCCACATCTCACGGGTCATAGATATAAGATATCAAGTCTTTACATAGGTATAAATATTAGTAGAATATTTATACTGGAGTGACCCGCTATGAGAACGCTGCGTAATAGTTATGTAAGTGTCATAAGCGATTCTTATGGTGGCCATAGTGAAGTAGTCATTCGACTTGAAGTCACTACGATTCCTAACATATGTAGCTGTAGGCTTTGATACTATTAAACGTTACCTGTAACAAGATAACAATAAAGATAGTTATTGGGCCTGCAATGAAACATGTTGAGGAATATGAGTGATGTAGATAGGATTCGTCCCTCCTCCATAAAAGGAATAATGTCTATAAGCCTCTTGGTGGTATGCGATGTAGAAATGCATAGACATGCTAAGGTGGGACAATATGAGATATTGTGCCCACATGATCGTACGTCAATTACTAGATCAAGAAATAAATAATTGGACTTAACAAGGATGACACATTTATGCCTTGTGTTCAATTAAGATATTGAGACGAAAGGAAGTTGACTTCACAATGTATATGGTTACAATATGGTTTTAATTATATCACCAATATTTTAATTAATTGGGTAGCAATGATGTATCGCTAGATGCCGCTCAATGTTTATAATATTAATTAATTATTAATATGATTAATAATAATTAATATTATTACCAATTAATTAAGAACCTATAAAGTCACATGCATAGGGCAAATGTTCAGAGAATTAATTTAATTGATTAATTAAATATGATTTAATTAATAATTAATTGGGAACAGTTTAATTGATTGATTAAATATTATTTAATTAATAATTAAACATTCGGCCTGTAGCATACAGTAGCCCAACTAGCTTAGGTTAAGTGAGTGACAACTATTAGTAAGCAGTACACATCACTTAAGTGACACATAACACAGAACACTCATAACGGCTGATGTACACTATAGACAGTAGTGCCTCCTTTTCTCTCTGTGTGTCGCGCCTCTCCCATTCCTGATAGCTAGCACTAGGCTATCTCTAACGTTGGTTTGCTCGTGTGTACTAAGTAAAGGTATTGCTACCTTCCAATACTAGTGATAGAAAAACCTCTCCCTTTGTGGTGATAGCAGCAGTGTTCCTGGATCTGCTGCACTGTAGGTGTGTAGATCAAATTGTCATTCACACCGTATTAGTGTTCGTGATTTACCAGTGCTACTACCGTGCTCACAGTGTTTGTGGTAAAGCTACGCTTCAAGAGGTAAAACACAATATCCTTGTGATTCATATGCAATATGTGGTCTTTTAGTAAAGGGGTTTTTCCGCTCAAGAGATTTTTGAAAATTGATTTTAAAAATTATCCCTCTTGAAACCCTAACAAAACCATGGTGCCACCTTTCATTCATTTCGGTTTGAAATCCATTTTTGGAACTTGTAAAGCCACTAAATAACATTTAGAGTCATAATTCACTCTAAGCTCTACACTTATCAATATCATTTGAATCTAATTAATTGGTGACTCAATTGAAGTCAATTAATTAGTGAACTAGGTACAGAAAATATTTTCTTATCCAAAAATGAACTTAGAACCTGAATTGGTGTACACATCTTTTGGGATGGCTTTGCTTCATGGAACTTATACTAATTGATTTCCAAATAGCCAGTTTAACTGAACGATTACCTTGATTGAAAATCAAAACATTTTCTAAGTGAATGTCTTAAGTAAAACTGAACCTGTGCATTCACTTAGGGCAAGTTTTAGTTCAAAGTTTTCTTAGATTAGTCACTTATTACACATGAACTTTCAAAAGAACATTTCCTCCCTTACTTTCACTCTCAAAATCGAATCCACATCTATAGTTTAAGTGAAGATTTTGCTTCACTAACCTAATCCGAAATCAAGCATGATCGTCAATGCATCCAACAGTACAATAATAATACATTCACTTAAAAAACAAAGCCAAAAACCCGCATACACAATTTTCAGCAATACAAGCACCAACTTGTGTCAAGCATTTGATATACCAAACAAGCTCAAATCTGAGAAATTGAGGACTCATATGAAATCTTAGGATGTATGCCTTTTGTATATGAAATTAGTTTTCACAAACAGTAACCAAATTGGTACAGTTTCACGAAACAAGCCACTACAGTCAGAATCCAAGACAGAAATTTGTGCTTAGATTGAAATAGATTTTTAAGGGTCAAAGCTCCAAGAAACCAAACGAAATGTGTTATCAAACTAAAGCCCAAGATGTCTAGTTGCAAGATCAAAAACAATTTTTGAAATACGAGTTCTAGGTTGTGAGTAAAACCAATTACTCACACAAGGTCAGATCTGGAAATAATCAAATTTTTTGAAATCGATTTTCAGGGACTAAAACTCCGTGAAACCACACGAAGTTTATGTCCAAAATGAAGCCCTAGAAGTCTATTTATAAGATCAAAAAGAATTTTCACAATCGAAAATCTATGCACAGAGAAAAACTAAAAGTAGTAACACATAGGGTTTTCTAAGAACAAAAGCCATAAACAACCACACATAAGCTGTGATATGGTTCACTCCCCCATACCTCTTGTAGATCCACTAAAATGCTCTTGAAAGAAGTAGTGAAAATGCTCCAAAATGGAAGATCCTAGAAAGACAACACATAGGCTTTCAAAAGAGGTATATTTCGAAAATCACTTTGAATAAGAGTGATTATTTCCAAAATCTCAAAGAGATAAAAAGGAAGATGAAATTGAGTAGAATAACTTGCCCTTGAAGAACAAGTTGAAAAGGTGAAGTGTAGGTTTTAAACCCAAAAGAAAAGTTGCTTCAATGGAGAAACTTCCTTCATGAAAGTTGCTTAGAATGATGGAAGGATGTCAAATATATATTTTGTTTTGGAAGAGAGAAGATGGAGCTATGAGACTTAGCCATGGCCGAACCTAGCTCCATGGAAAGTTGAGTGTTTTTGAAAAACATAGAAGGAGAGAAATGAAGTATATGAGTTAGTATGATACGTTTAAGTAAAATATAAGTAGATGGATGGTGAGAGTGGGAGGGCGATATGGCCAAGTGAGGAAAAAGGTAAGAAAGGAAAGAGAAAAAGAGAAAAATAGAAAAAGAAATGGTGGAGTGTGAAATTGGGTGAAAGTTTGATAGTTGATGTAAATTTGACATTTTACCACTTTTGGTAAAAGCTGAAAAATGATTTTAATCCATTTTTGGTAAGCTGTAGATATTTTAAATTTAAAAGATGGTAGTGATATTTGTATCTTGATTACACATGAAGAGAATTAAAAGAATTTAAGTGTAATACTACGCTTCAAAACCGTGTAGCATTAATTAGTACACATAGGATAAGAATTTTGCTTCATCAAATTAATCAAATTTGCATGACACTTTCATTTGATTAATTGTAAGAAAAGAATGACTAAGATTGATTCAAGGATAACACCTGTTGATCATAGAATTAAAGATGGTAGGATTAACCAAAAATAGAAAAAGTGTTTCATCCATTATTGTAGAAAGTAGAAATTTCTTTGTCCAAAGGATTAAGGCATATATCCATTGGTTAAAGGGAAAGAAAAAGTGATTTAACAAAAGGTCATGTATGATTGACATAAATGTGACAAGTTGTCATGACTTTATCAAAAAGGTGACAGCGTCTCGTGAAACGTGAAAAGCAGTCATGAACTACTCCTGACTCTGGGCCAGAACAACTTCCCGGCCCTGGCACGCATCCCAAGGTGAAGCAGTCTCGAATAAAATAATAATATTTTTATCAGTTCCGACTCGAAACAGTATACAGAGTTCAAAATAACATTTTATGATTATTAAGCTCATAATTGAAATTCAAATAAGAATTTCCAATTATCAACTATTATTATGATTATGATTAATCCAATTGTGTTCTAAGTCAAGTTATTTACACAAACAGTTAAAAGACAGACGTAAGATTTTTGGGATGTTACAGTTTTCGCTGCTTGTTAGAAAGTGTTGTTATGTGTTATCCATAGTTTTTGTGCTTGTTATAGATGTCTAGGAACCTGTTTGGGGTAGTTGTACTTAGAAAAGGGCCAAATAAGTGAACTTGTTAAGTAGGCACGCTCGTGCTTCAGGCAAGCATGCCCGTGCTTTAGGCTTGCACAGTCGTGCTCCGTGCGCAGCAGAAACACGAGTTGGGCTTTTTTTTTCAGCCTACTTCGCCTTATCCTTTTAAATACTCACACCTTCGACCTAAACTTGTTGCTAACATGTTTAGACTTAGAAAAGTTGCCTTCTCTCTCTCCAACAAGGATTCCCCAACCTTTTCCAAGGATTCTTGAAGGATATCAACCCTGTTGTTCATCGTTCTTCGTTGTTCTTCGCTTAAGGGACATCACTGTTGTCGCACTTGCTCTTCGTGGTTGGTTCTCGCCTCTGTTCCTGATCTTTTGAGGTCGTGATCGTGAGGTCGAGCGTTCGTGACATCGAGCATTCGTGAGACGAGATCCAGTGGACCTACCTTCTTCCTTTTCACTTTGAGATTGTCATACCAGGTATGGGGGGAGAGGTCAATATGAATATATAGGTTTTGGGGTAGAATAAGATGAAGGGTTAACCCATGACCCTAGTTGTATGTTGTTATATGATTTATTTGATATTTAAATCCTGATTGATATGTTTGTATGTTCATCTATATGTGTATATATTGCTATATGAACATGAAATGTTAAAGGATTGATTGTTGATTATATGTGATAACTTGTTTTGATGTATCATGATATATTGTGACAAGTTACAATGCTGATATTATGATGATGATGTGTTGTTATTTGTCAATGTTAAAGTTTAAAACATAGAATCATTGATAGGTTAACCATAAACTATACAAACATAGATTTAGGTTGTTTGGAACTCATAAAACATCCATAAAACGTAAAGATAGACATGAGAGGTGTGATTGATAGCCCTTTAGGTTAGCCAGGAGATAAATAGGATTGTTTTGAGCGATTAGGCTATGGAACTATGAGTTTTACAATGTTGAGAACGTTTTCGCGGGGTGGAGCACGCCCGTGCTCCAGTGTGCATGCCCGTGCACCTGGAGAACAGTTTGAACTACGGTCATGCTTTGGTAGTGCACGACCATGCTCATAGAACGGCGAACGAGCACGCCCGTGCTCAAAATGTGCACGCCTATGCTTCGTTTTCGACGTCAGCCCGTGCTTAGGCAAGCACGGCCGTGCTCATAGTAAGCACGCCCGTGCTCAAATCATGCAAGCTTGTGCACCTAGGAAAATCTGAGATCACTTCTCAGATTTAGTTAAAAGAGATCTAAATGACCTTTTAGGATAAAAATATGATAAATAGGATTACAAAATATGACCTGAGGATAGTTAATGAATTAAGATAATGACTTAAATAAATACATAGAGGCTTAGATAGTAAGACTAAATCTAATATTTAGTAAAGATGTTAATATTGATAGTAACAATGTGTTGCCATTGATGATGATGTTGAAGATCGTAACAATGGGTTATCGTCCGATGTTGCTAATAATCATCGTTGATGGTCAAGATATGTTGATAATGATCATTGTTGATGGTCAAGGTTTATAATCATTGTTAATGATTATGATGGAGGATGGTTCGACACGTGTATGCATGTTTGTTGAACATTGCATGCATCATTGTATAGAAGATGATAGTTTGGGCAGAAAACAAACGATGAATTGCGACGGTGGAGTTGAGTGAGGAGGTTCCATTATGGCATAGACTTGCAACCCGTGGCTGGAGTGTCCTCTCGACCAAACCTGACTACCCTGACTAGCCACTGTATGTTATCAGGATTAGTGAGAGTATCCGTGGAGGTCATCTGGTATGGTGATTCGTCCAACGTTGGTTTAACGGATATGTACTCCTAGTCCTCTTTCCAGAGTTAGAGTTGATGGATCCACATGTGCATGTAGTAGCGGAGTTACATTGTTTTGCACACATTCTTTAACATGATATAATATGTTTTGTATGGATGTGTGTTGTATGCTCATCTTATTAACTATTCTATTACCGTTTTATATTCATATGTATGATTTCTTACCCCCAGTCTTTGTTGTTCTATGCATGTACTTTGTTTATGCAGAGGAGGGTGAGCCAGCTGTCATGTAGTGATATCGAGGAGATCGCTTACTCGTAGTTAGGTTGTTAGTTTATGTTTAAGTTGTTATCTAATGTGTTATCGATGTTTGTGTATACCAGCTCTGATATCTGACATCAGGTTTCGGGTTTAATTTTATTTCCGCAATTGTTTCCTATTTGTTTTAAGGTTTGTAATTAACTTTAGTTTTATGGTTTACCGTTTGGATAATGCGATATTTGCTATCTTTTATGTTAAGTCTTTATTTAACTTGCATGTTTTAATTATTAATTATCATATACGGGGAAGTGGGTATCATAAAAAGGAAAATTTAAACTTGTCTTTTCTAGATAATTATATTTTCCGATTATATTCGATCTTATATTAGTTTGGGAGTGTGACGCCAAGAGAGCCAGATATAGTTTCTACCTGGGTAATCTGTTAATTATGCTTAAGAGAATTGTTAAGCACACCCCACATTTTAGTCAACACCAGATTAATATACATTAAAATTGGTTTAGAGACCATCAAGCTTCGATAGTGTGCTTTAAAGTTTAAACTCTGTTATTCTCTCGGCTGGACATTAATCCCACACGTTATCATTCGGTTTAAAGCTTGCTAATTTCTGCAACCTTAGGCTACTAGTTCTTCTTAAAACCTACATCCAAAGATGCACATAATTTCTGGTTAATGTTCCTTATATCAATCGATATTTTCTTATTAAGTTAGGGCTATATATTTGAATCACCAAAGCTTGGTGGCTTGGGTATATGAATTTAGTCAATAAGTATTATGCTGATTGGAGGAGATGTCCTGATCCAAGAAATCAACAACAGACTTTTGTGTTTTTATTGGGGATCCATTAAATCCATAGAAGTCAAAGAAACAACCCACTGTTTCAAGTTCCTCGATAGAAGCTAAATACCATGCTTTTTTTTAAGCAAAGAATAGTATGCAAAAGCATCACTATAAAGCAAGACATCCCAACTAGGTTGGCACCTTAAACTCTATCCATCATTTGCAGCATATCAAAATTTTATTAATCAGAAAAAGAATAAAGAATACAAAAAAAATGGGGGGACATCAACCAAACCCACGAAAATCCAAAACAAAATCAACTAAATCTATACATAGGCAGACCCCACCTATTGTGGAAAAAATCTGACCTTATAAACAAATATAACATTTTGAGTCAACTCCAAAAGATGCAAGTTTATCTGCACAAAAGTATCCTTCTCTATATATATTTGAGACTTTAAAAGATATACTTTCAGAAAGCTTTAGACAAATCTTCCATTTGTTTCTGATACTCCAAGGAACAATATTTGGAGAAGAGAAAGCTTGAACCACAAGTGATGAGTCACACTCTAACCATAATTTTAACCAGCCATTCCTATGAGCAATATCAATTGCAGCCATTACTGAAAATAACTCAGCATCAAATGCATTATAAATACCATAGGAATCAGCAAAACATCCAAGCATTGCACCACTTCTATCTCTAAAAATGGCACCACTTCCTGCTGGACCAGGACATCCCTTAGCCGCCCCATTGGTATTAACCTTAATCCAACCACAATCCGGTGCAGTCCAAATAAATGGAATTATTTTAGGTGCCTTCCCATGATGACCAACAACATTAAAACACCTAAGAATATGAAGTTCATCAACATAAGAAGACATGATATTTTTTGACAAATTTCCAGTGATAGATGAAGATGCCTTTACCAAGCAGATGACAGCTCTAGTTGATACATGCTTATTATCAAACTTTTTCTTGTTTCTGCAGAACCAAATCACCCAAGTGATGTTGATTATAGCTGCTGTAATTAGATCCTTAAGTTGCAGACTCCATCCATGAGAACAAATGGAAAGAATGGAGGATAAGGATGAAGAATCCACATTAATTCTAATGACAGAGCTAAGCCAATTCCACAAAGATTTAGAAAAACTGCAATGAAAAAATAGATGCTCAGATGATTCAGCACACTGCAAACACAGTCCACAGATTGAAACTAAAGAACACCCTCTCTGCTGAAGATTCTCATTAGCGGGAAGCTTGTTGTACATTAATCTCCAAGCTACAAGAGATCTAGTAGGAGGAATTAAGCTGCTCCAAATAATCTTACACCAATCGAGGATTTAAGTGAGAGAGAACCTCCTTAAGAGATAGAAAACCTGAGTTAGAGCCTTTCCAAACCAGCTAATCTTTTGCAGTGAAATTTGGCATAGGAATCTGAGACAAATTGATTCCAGCAGCAGAAAGTCTAGAGAGCAAAATTTCAGGCACAATCCACTTCCCATTATCAATAAAATCAGAAACCGTTGCATAAAGAGAATTATGCAAACTATCTGGAATATGTAACACATCCACCAGAGGCTTTGAAAGCCAATTATCAAGCCAAAAACTTATCTCCTTCCCATCTCCAATCAACCAGATAGAATTATCCACCACTGTCTGACTATTAAACTCTATACCTGGCCAAATTGAAGACTTTACATACTTGATAAAAGGTTTATTATGATGAGTAAATCGAGCTCTAAGAAAAGTGGCTCATTACATGTCAGATGCAAGCATTTCCCAGGATAACTTTAACAAAGTTGCTTCATTTAAAACTCTAAGAGATTTTGAACCAAGACCTCCTTCCACATAAGGTCTGCAAATCTTTTTCCAGGCCACAGTCACTATTTTTCTAGTTGAAATGTCACCTGCCCAAATAAAGTTCCTTATACATCTATCAAGATGTTTGAGAAGAGAGATTGGCCAAGCATAAACCTGAAAACTATATAGCAATATGCTTTGAATAACAGATTTAACAAGCTCCACCCTGCCCATGATAGATAAAAGAGATCCTTTCCAAGATGAGAGTTTGCACAAAATCCTGTCTGCTATAGGCTGTAGCTGCAACTTTGTAGGCTTACTTTAAATAGAGGTACTCCTAGATAGTTGAATGGAAGGGATCCAACAGAAAATCCAAGAGTTGCAGAGAGATTAACAACTTTACCAGGAATGGATGAAGCTGTGTAGAACTTGCATTTATTCAGATTTAAGTGCTGACCAGAAGCCATACTATAATCTTTGAAAAGTCTCATGAAAGCATCTAAATTCCTCTTATTACCCTTGCAGAAAACCAACACATCATCTGCTGCATAAAGAACATGACTTGGAGTAGTGGAATTTTTAGGTCCTGATATAGTTTTCAAAAGGCCAGTTTGCACCAAATTGGAAATGCCTCGACTTAAAACATCTTCAGCAAAACAAAAGAAAAAGGGGGAGAGAGGATCACCTTGCCTCATAAACCCACAGGCTTACCATTAACAAGAAAGGACAGTTTTGCAGAATTCAATATGAGCTTTATCCAGTTGCAAAAAGTTCCATTAAAACCAAAAGCTTCCATAACTTTAATCATGAAATTCTAGTCTAAGGTATCAAAAGCTTTTCCGATGTCCAATTTGAGAGCAAGATTTCCTCCGAAAGTCTTATAATCAAGCAATTTATAGCTTCAGATGCAATGCAGATACATTCCTGAATATGTCTATCCCTCACAAATCCTCTTTGCTGATGTGAGACAATATTGGGAGCAAGTGCAGCAAGCCTATCTGCCAAAACCTTTGTGGTGATTTTGAATTGAAAATTTGCTAAAGCAATAGGCCTGAAGTCTTCAATTTTGTCTGCACCTTTAATTTTTGGAATTAACACCACTGAATTTGAATTCATGGTGGGTGGCAGCCAGCTTTGCACAAAAAATTGGGAAACAGCTTTACAAACATCAAAACCTATGATGTCCCAATAAGATTGATAAAAGCAACCACCAAAGCTATCAGGACCAGGAGCACCTTCTCCATTTATAGCAAAGGCAACATGTTTAATTTCCACAGCAAATGGTATTTTAGTCAGGAAGTCATTATCCTCTTGAGAAATAGAATGAGGCACCACTGTTGAGATCAGATTATTTTCTACACAATCATTACCAGAAGCATATAAGGAAGTGAAGTAAGAGAGCACATGTTGTTCAATATCAACTTGATTCTGCAGAATTGTATCATTCTCTCTGAGCATAGTCATTGTTCTAGATGCATGCCTAATCTTTGCAACCTGTGAGAGTAACCAGTATTTCTATCTCCATTACAATGCAAATTAATCCTTGATTTTTCTCTCCAAAACTCCTCTTCAAAATTAAGTGCTTGTTGAAGCTCCAATTGTGCTAAGGTTTCTTGCTGAAAAAGATCTTCTGATGCCCCTAAAAAATTGATCTTTTGCTGAATATCATGCACTGCCGCCATTGCATTTTTGACCCTAAAATGAATATCACCAAAAACATTGTGATTCCAGGTCTTGAACTCAGCTTTGACGTTTTTCAGTTTCTGAGACAGAACATACATAGGACACCCCTTTACTGCTCTGCTCCACAATTCATGAATTCGTCTCTCACAGCCTGTATGGCTAATCCACATTTTGTGGAATTTGAAAGATGAAGGGAAAGAGGAAAACCCTTATTTGCAGCCAGCGAGAGAGGAAAATGATCTGATTTACTTCTAACCAAAGTACAACAAGAAGTTGAAGACCAGAAATTTAACCAAGGCTCATTACATATACTTCTATCTAGCCTCTTTTCTGTTAGAGCTGCACCTCTTCTGCCATTACTCCAAGTATACTCAGCACCTCTGGTCATAATGTGAGTCCAGTCACCAATATCAGAAAAATTCCTAAAGTCATCACAGGACACTCTCAATGGGAGGGAAGATCCTCTAACTTCATGAGCACCTAATACAGTGTTGAAATCACCAAGGCCCTGGATTACTAACTTGTAGATCATTAATATCATTCCAAAGCTTTCTCCTCATTAAATAATCAGTGCTTGCATAAACCACACAAATAAAAATTGCCTGACCATCTGTAGTAACTGACAGAGAAACTTGCTGTGAAGTATTAAAGATAATATTAGGTGAAAACTGATTATTACAAAACCCCCATATGTTGGGCAGGTAATTATTCATATTGTTAAAAAAGATAGGCTGCATATTTAACTGGCTCCAAAATAAAGCAGACACATCCTCAATAGAGATCCAAGGCTCTGATAAAAAAAGAAAATCAGGCTTATTGGCAAATATTTTTCAGAACTGTCCTTGTTTCAGGAACCTCTACAATTCCAATATAAGAATTTCATTAAGCATAAAGTTGAGGACCACCCCTAGATCGGGTATTATATTTCTCATTTTGAATAGCCTTTGCCTTATTTTTCATTCTCTTCTTTTGAGATTTAGAAAGAGCTATTTTAAAATCAACATTAGGATCCTGCTTATCTGGTTCAGAATCAGAATTCAAATACATACATGGATCTGCAGACTTGGAAGGAGATTGAACAAGAACCTCCTCCTTATCAATATCAACCCCATCCTCCCAAAGAGAACCAATAATTCTCATATCTGTAGCAATAATAGGATTATTTATTTTGCTGATAGGAGTCACAACAGCTGCTGATTGATTTCCCAAAATTGGCATAGCCAGAGTTGGAGAGACAACAGAATCAGTATCAGATGGATTTAAAGAATCAGTAACCTCTTCAGGCAATGAATTTTCACCTAAAATTTGATTATCTCTGACTTGAGGAAGAACTAGCAGCAGATTCTTGTACCAAGGTTTTTATTTGAATTAAGTTCATTTTCCACCAATCTCAAAACTGGAGATGTCAACAACACAGGTGAAGCATTAAATTGATCTTGCTGATTTTCTGCTCCCCCTGAATTTAATGCAACCTGAATCTCCTGGCCCGAGGCAGACTTTCTTCAATCACATATGGAACATCATTTGATAAGAGCTTGTTTCAGTTATTCTCTCCACTCGCTGGAATGTCCTCAATTTCTTGAATTTCAACATCATTAATTAAAGCATCATGCATCTGTTTAGAAATATTGTCTGAATTACCATTAACAGTTGGCAAAACAGCAGCCTGCAACAGAGGAGTAGTAGCCATATTACTAGTTTCCCCATGGTCATAATTATTCTCCATTTGAGGACTCACATCAACAAAGACTTCCTTCCCCTTATTCATCAATGTATCTTCCTGGAGAGACTCTGGAATGACATTAGTGACCATAGTCCCTGACTGTTTTTGAACAAGCTTCTTAGGAACATATCGAGTCACTGATTTCTTGGGAAACAAGGCACGTTGTTTCTCATTCACATCACCATCATCCTTCTCCAAAAGTTGTTTTGGATCCTGATTTCTGCATTCAGCCAGACTATGACCAATAATACCACAGGAAGAGCAAAAAGATGTAAGTCTTTCATATTCAATGCCCACAAAAAAGGCTAAACCCTCCCTTTCTACAAGAATTTGATTTTGAAACTCTGAAGCCATGTCCTAGTCCACTAACACCCTTGCAAAGTGTCCTAATGACTTATTAATAGCTGCATCATCAAAAGATAGAGGAACACCAATGCCTCGTGCAATGGAAAACAAAATTTTTGGTCTCCAATATTCTTGTGGAAGAACAATAATTCTAATCCAACATTGAGCATTGGTTTGTTTGACAAGGTTGGGGCTGAAATCTGGTGACCCAGAAAAAAGCCGCAAGACTCCAGGTTCAAGGTTCCAAGAACCCACTGACCAAACCTTTCTTAAGTCCTCTGTTGAAGAAAAAGCAAACTCAAAAAATCCCTTCCCGATTAGGGTCATTCTCCATTGTCCCAATGGCTTCCATAATTTCAATAACCTTCATCTCAAGTCATTAACTGAGATAGGAGAATCGCCTTTGGAGAGAATCAACCTGCCATGGAGTTGACTTTTACAGCTTTCCACATCAGCAAGATATTCTTCTTCTGGGATTTTCACCGATAGAGCATCACCTTTCATGCATGGAATTGGTAATTGGCTTAAAGGGATATCACATGCATTTTCAAAGCTTGAGCAAAAGTCTTTTTTTGAGGAATGGAAGAAGAAGAAACCGGTGGAGGGGGAGAGGAAGAGGAAGAAAACGAAGCAAGAAATCTACATGGAATTATTGGGGTAGCCCTGAAAGAAGAAACAAGGTTTACGTGAGAGTAAACCCTAGCAGAGCAAAACAAGGTTTAGCAGCCATCAAACTTTTTTTTTTCCAAATACCATGCTTTAACAAGTGTAGCTACTGAATTACTTTGGCTCGATAACTGTTGTACTTTTTGAAGTTTCTTGTTTTGTGATAACCAAGCACCAATCCATTTGGCTTCAAATCTTAATTTCCGTGAGGGAAGGCAGTCTGGTTTGTATTTTCATTTCCTGTTTTTATTTTCTGAAAATTATTTTCATTTTCAAATTTTGAAAAAATTGAAAACGTGTTTGTTTTGACTTCTTGTTTTCTGTTTTCATTTCCTATTTTCAAAAATTTGGAAATGAAAACACTGAAAACAACTTTTTTTTTATTTTCAGATTTGGGTCCAATTCAGGAAATGTTTTCGGTGAAAACATTTTCACTAAACTCAATCAAACGCATTTTCAAGCTCATTTTCTATTTTCATTGAAAATGAAAACAGGAAATGGTCAAACCAAACAGGCCCTGAAAATTTATTGTCATTTCATCATAGAGCAAGTGGATTCTAGTTTTTTTTGAACTTATCCATGTCAAATCTTAGCATCATTTAGCTGATTTGTTGACCAAACTAGTAGTGCCTCCTCAATTACATGCTCTATTATCCAAGTTGGGAGTATTAGATATCTACTCAAAGTATTACAACTTCATAGTCAATTAATCATTATGTAATTAATTAGTTAGTAGTTGAGATTCAGTCGTGAGTTGGTTAGTTTATAGTTCAGCTGAATTCAGTTATAGTAGTTAGTTAGTTAGATAGTTAGTTAAGGGGTTCGCCTTGACACAACGGTAAAGTTGTTATCTTGTGATCTAAACGTCAGGAGTTCAAATTGTGGAAACAATCTTTTCGCTTTCGGGGTTAATGTTGCGTACATCTATCCTCTTCTCAAACTCCCCTAGATGGAAGTCTCGTGTATTAGATCACCACCATTTTAGTTAGTTAGTTAGTTAATGAGATGACCCTCCTTTCTAAGAAGGATGATATTATTAACTATGCCTAATCGTATTAAAGCGATGGTGTGGTATTCAAACAACGTTGCGGAAATAAACGCATAGAAAGCATACAAACATACGGAAAAGCATAGACAAACATATCAGAGTATAGCGCAACATAAAATAACTATACATAAACCATGCGTATCATAGCCCCATCAGTAGGGCACGGTAGATACATATACAAACGGTCTGTACAAAAACTGAAAGAACTGAAAATATAACCAAAGCCAAAAAGAAGAAAGAACCCTTAGGGCTCGCCAGCACTCCCTAACCCACACTCAAAATACATCAAAAGCCTCGCCACTCAGCCCTAGAGATGCACTGGCAGGCCCTCACCATCAGTGATGAGGATGCCCTAAACTACCATGTCCCTCTCCATGAGTACGCCTATAGACCCGCATAGGCTTGTACTCGGACGAGGAGCTCGACACAATAATGCGACGTCTCCTATACGTCCTTAGGTACTGCTCGGTACGCCTCCTCTGACCTCTGTAGACAAAGCCTCGCCTACTGGATACCATTGATGACTGTGGCGTTGCCCACAGATAGTCCTGCTCTCTCTGCCTCGGTGGGTGCCAAATCCTCGGAAAGGGAAGAAACTGAAAAACTCTGAACGGCCCTATCAGATCCTCCACATGCGATGCCCCTCCTCTGAAGAGAAAGCTGACCGGCCCTGTATAGATCGTCAAATAGGTAGAGGGGTCCACACTCCATCCTTTCTCGTCATGGTAGATGATCTCGATCAGGCCTAGTACCGGTATCCTCGGTATTAACATGATAAAAGGGTGTACCCTCGGGTTCATCAGCTGGCTCCTCGTCTTCACGCAACCAAGAACCAAAACAGACAAACAAGAAGCAGTAGGGAGATAAGAAATACAACATACGCAAAGTCGGAATGACAATAGCAGTGCAGTAAACAACAACATGTAACAGATAGCAGGCATAGCATATATAACAGTTACTGCACGCAACCAAACGTCTCTAGAGACAACACATGCAACAAGCATCCATCTCCATGAGCATCACTCTCGGATCAATCCTCTAGACCGGGATACTAATCTCATGCAGCATGTCGGCCGAAAACTCACAACGTTGGTTCCACACCCGAACAAGCCCACACCGGAATAGGTTCTGTGTCAGAACAGAGTTAGTTTGTCCAAGAAACCGAATCGCTCTCCGTGACCAATAAGAGTGCATCCCCCTTCCAAACTGGAATCGGGGTGTCTTGGTCGCCTCAGAATGTTAGCCTGGAACATGGATAGCTCAGGGATTAGTCGGGTAAACCGGACTGGATCGGGCGTCACGACAGGATAGGAGCTACCTCATTCGTCACTGTAAACTATTCCCAAGACCGGCAACATCCCCAAGGTCACTCACTCGATCGCCCCTTCTACTCTTCGTACCCGCACTCAGGTACAACTAACCTCGTATGACGTTGGCAGCCCATACTACCTGTCATACGACCTCGCCACTTGGCAGCTGATGATATGCAGCAAACATCCTCAACGGGCTTGATACCGGATCTCACGCCTAACACTCAATCAGAAAAAGTACGATGCCACCGCATCCACACGACCACAGCCTCGACGTCGTGCATCCACGAGCCATAACTCAAACAACACGACCACTGTTGGCCCAGACAACCATTACCCAAGAGGGGGGTGAATTGGGTGATCGTGTAATTGAAAACTTTTTGTGCAATCAAAACGACTTTTTAAAACTTAATCAAAGATAACAACGGAATAAAATAAATTACAATGACGTTAAATAAAATGACTGAATGAAGAGTACTATAAGTAAATTGCCTTAAGATAAAGAGCAAAAAAAATAAACTGAGATAATAAAAAGGATAGGGAAAGAGAGAACACGTAGATTTATCCTGGTTCGGCTACCAACTACCCCAGTAGCCTACGTCCAGTCCCCAAGGTCAACCACCAAGGGTTTTCACTCAATAACTAGCTTTTAAATCAGGTTCACCTAGAAACCTTCACAAAGAACAGCACTCCTCACAGACCAGGGATGTCACCTCCCCTAATGAAAGAGCCTCAACCAAGCTTAACAGGTGTCGGTAACCTTCCGAGCACTTCTCACAGACCAGGGATATAACCCCCCAGTGACAGAGTCTCAACAAAGCTTAACAGGTGCTGGTAATTTTCAGAGCACTCCTCACAGACCAGGGATATAATCTCCCCCAGTGAAAGATCCTCAAAACCCAAGAGATATCACCTCTCCTGTCAATTTGGTAACCAAAAGATGGTTTGAGTCGTTTGACACTTACCACCATATAGCACTCTTAATAGTGCAGATAAAGAACAAATTGAAGCACAATAAAATCTCAAACTATATGGAGTATAATCTCTCTCTCAATATAAATATATTCAAAGTGTATAGAGAAGAGAGAGTGATAAAAGAATTAAACAAAGTTTTAGCGCAACAAGGATTAGTGAGTTGTGTTCTTTGATAGCCGCCAAAACCTTCCTATTTATAGAGAAAGAATTAAGTCCATAGGAATTAGGTTAAGCCCAGTAGGGAAACTAATTTTCCTCGCATCATAATCAATTATACACAAGGTCATAATCGATTATCTCACTTAAGCACAAAAGGCGCTGGGAGGCAGTAGCCTTATAATCGATTACTCCAATCAATTAGGACCTTTCTATTTGAGGATCCTTTTACACGCGTATGATTATAATTGATTATGTAATCGATTATATCTTTTCTGATTTAGCTCAATTAACACACATATGTTCATAATCAATTATGCCAATCGATTATTGCTCTTTTGTTTCTGAAATCAGTTTTTCATATAGATGGTAATCGATTATTATAAATCATATAATCGATCATACTTATTAAAACCACTGATTTTAAACGGTTATTAATTGATCTTATCCAATTAAATCACTTGACGCCTATTAAGTTTATTTTATGTGTGTGTGTGTCTGATTGATTTTAGATTGAGAGAGCTTTACTACCATTTACAAAGAGATCCTAAAAACACAGATTACAAGAAAGAAAATTTCCCATAACCGGGCCTTGAATAACTTGATCTCCTTGATGCTCTTTTTCGCTTTTTGCATTCTTGTCCTTCTAGGACTCCTTTTGTCAATCATCATATTCACAATCTCCTTGATTCCTTTTGTCATTCATATCCTTTGAGGAATCCTTTGTCAATCATCAAAACTAAATTAATCCTGTCAAGGCCTATATTCACAACCACAACCTCAAACAGCCAGCACAACAGTAACAACACCATCCACGGTATCAACCCAACAACAAACACGACACATAGCCAACTTGATACTAATCAGCATTCCGCCACCACATAACATCACAGCACACAGTATAAAAACAACAACACTAACATCAACAGCAACATATATCAGGCATATCATATACCAAGTAGCATGCTGGCACGTATATAGATAGCAACAACAGTAATCATCGCCACAGCAGTCATATGAAACAGATCATCCTCAATTAACAATTGTCTAACCTAGGGTTTCGAAAGCTTGATGGTGATAGCCCAAAGTATGCTAAACCTAGGGTTTAGGTACTTTATCGAGGCTCAACCACTAGTAGGGTTAGGGTTTCACTACACATGCAACAGAAAACACAACTATGCTACTCTTGCCTTTCTGACTACAACAGTACTCTTTCTCCCCACCTGAACAGTCGACACGTAAATCCATGCGATCACTGGCTCACCAAGCTCGCAGCCACCCCCTCCTTAGACAGCCACAAACACTCCAAGAAAAGCCACCACGCAGGCTCAAGCTTGCCACCAACTTGCACAATCACGAACGCGAACCTTGCCCTAATCACGAGCACAACACATATACAATAGTGTTAGCCCTAGGGCAAGCTCAAAGATCAAAGAAGAAAGGTAAAGACACGAAGAATCACGAAGAATGCGTGTTAGGGATTCGATTTTACGTTTGGTGAATTGAGAAAGCAATCCGTCGAAGTTGTCGAAAACCTCGTCGCGATCACAGCCGTGTAATCAGAATCTCGATTCGAAGCTCCGAAGTCACTCAATCCGAGCTTTCTCTCTCAAGAACACCATAACTTCTCTCTCTAGCTCTTTGCAACTTGGGCTCACCAAGGTGGAAAATGGCCCAAGTGAAGGTGAAAGTGAATCACTTGGAGCATCCTGCTTAGAACGCTTTAGCATGGACCATCAGCACACTTGAGCGTGGGGTTCCCTCCACGCTTGAGCGTGGAGCCTCATCCACTCCGCCTTCACCTTGGCCTAACACGTGTAGCACACGCGTCAAAAAGCACACCAGCTGGCAAACTTACTCAGCATGCTTAAGCGTGCAACACGCCAACGCTTGAGCGTTGGCACGGTAGGGCGTGCTCCCTTCCCATGCTTGAGCATGTTGCTCAGCTGGGAAGAGCCTTCCAAACTTATGACTTCCCAGTTTCTCGTTTAACACCTTAGGCACTTCCAACCTTGTTCAAGCCTCCTAAGCTTCCAACTAGGTCTTAGACTATCACAAAAAAAAATTCACACAAGCATTTAAAACCCTAATCGAGATTAACCAACTCAATTAGAGTTACAGATAAATCGGGATGTTACAGTTACATCCGTTTCAGAGCTACTATATGATGACATATCCTTGTTAATAGTCCATATTTTTTGGATCAACAGAGGATGAAGATTTAGGATCAGTGAGAGGCCATGCAACTCCATGCATGTTAACAATGGAATTGCCCCGTTCGTGCCATTTGTGAAATTTTTGTCCACCAAAGACTTCAATCTTCGAAATATCAAGAAAGGGCTTTGCATAGGCGACTGGTGTAGGGACAACAACTGGGATGATTGGAGGCACACCATTTTTTGAAGGAGGAACATCGTTCACAGTGTTGTTGGCCATTTAAATCCTTGAGATTGTTGTGATACTATTGGTGAGCAACACAGAAAGTCACGAACTTGTTAAAAGAGTTGAGCAACACCTCAAAAAGGCTGAGATGTGTGGGATTACACTGACCTCAACAGCCTAGTTTTTGAATGGACTCACATTGCCCTTGGGATGTCCTTTTACTTGAAGCTGTTTTACCTCCGTCATCTTCATCCTCTCCTTCTTCTCCTCCACCTTCTTCCTCTCCATCTCCTCCCCTCCTACTAAAACTTTTGCACAAGCATTAAAGAATGCATGCGACATACCGCTAAGTCAATTACCGACTCCTTGATTGAAAGGTGATGCTCTTGTTGTTACCATACTTGAAGATGAACATAAGGCTGGTTTTGAGAGTTGTAAGAACAGTTTACATGGCCGGCTGTTGCTTGCAAAAGGTGATCCGCTAATCAAGATTAATGACTTGTGACAGAAGTTATTAAAATTATGGCAGCCTCTAGGCAATTGGAGAATGGTTCTTATTGGCAAAGGATTCTATGAGTTTTCTTTTGCCTCTATTGAGGATTTAAGAAAGGTGTTGGCTGTTGGTTCTTGGAATGTTAGTCCTGGATCCTTAAGACTCTTTTCTTGGACTTCGGACTTTAGGCCAAATCTTGTTAAACAAACCCATGTCCAATGTTGGATTCATATTGTTGGATTGCCTCAAGAATATTGGAGACCAAGGATTTTATTTGCAATTGCTACAGGAATTGGTACCCCTCTTTCTCTTGATGATGCCACAATCAGCAAAACTCTTGGACACTTTGCAAGGGTTTTGGTTGATATTTATCTTTTGAATCCTATTCGTGACCAAATCCTAGTGGAAAGGGAGGGCTATGCCTTCTTGGTTGATGTTGAGTATGAATATCTACCCCCTTTTGTTCTTCTTGTTTAATAATTGGTCATTCTTCAGTTGATTGTTTCAAGTTTTCTAAAAATAATCAATCAAAGAAACCTGCTGTTCAGAATCGTGATCCAAAGGATTTCCTAGGAAAAAAGAAATCTGCTTATCAGTATGTTCCTAAAAAAGGAGTTTCTGACGATACTCCTATCCATCACACTTAGGACAAGGGAAAGGAAGTGTTTGTTAATCCTTCTCCTGTTATGTTGATGCAAGGCGAGCCGACCAAGGTTTTTTCTACTTCAAAAATCTACAATAATCAAGATGCAGTCTTGAGTGATATAGAAGTTGCAGTTGAAATTGATCCTCAAACTATGTCAAGTGCAGGACCTTTTTTAACTGATGATGTTCCTTATGTTCTTGAGGAAATTGGTGTTGAGAATCAAGAGGATAGACTGACTCATGTTTCGGATTCTATTAAGGTCTCAGAATTTGGTAGCTCTATGAGTGTTAGTGGTAATAAATTGCCAAATTCTGGCTCATCCTATGATTTTGGCTCTCAGAAGCATTTTGACTCGAGTTTTATTCATGTTTCTTTTGATACTATTTCGGGGGTGGGCTTGGAAACTCCTCTTCCAGCTTTGCCTGATAAGCCTAATTTGACAGCTTCTATTGTTCTTCCAATTGATCAAATTAACAATTCTACAGCTGCTAATGATGTCAGGATTGTTGGTGCTCTTTGGCAGGATGATGTGGATTCTGAAATTGAAATTGATACTCCAAAAGTTGATCCTAGTAAGTACCTGCATGATGTAGAAGTTACAGATTTCACAGTTGTGTTAAACAAATCTCAGAAGAAAAAGTTGAGAAGAAAGGCTAGGAATAATACCGGAAGGGGTGGCCCTCACAATGTTGCTTAATGAAGATAATTTACTGGAATTGTAGAGGTTTTGGTAATTCCGACACTAGATTAGTGCTGAAATTTTTTTGTCTTATGCATAAACCAGATTTGGTTTTTATTGCTGAGCCAATGATTTCTATGGATGATGTTCCATCTTTCTATTGGAGAGATTTGAACTTGCAGCCTTTTTTTGTTAATAATAAGAACAATCATCTTTCCAATCTTTGGGGTATTTGTAGCACATGTTTATCTCCTATTGTTATCTCTAACACCCCTCAGCAAGTTTCTATTTCTATTTCTGTGGATGGCCAAACTATCTATATTGGAGCTGTTTATGCTAGCAATGCCTATTTAGTTAGAAGAACCCTCTGGTATGATCTTTCTGCTCTTCAAGCATCTTATCCAGGTACTTGGTGCTGCATAGGGGATTTTAATGTTGGTCTCGGGTCTCAGGAAGTGAGGGGTTCTAATCTGCCCCTAAGGATAGCGTGTGATGATAAACTTCACAGATAACAACAGTTTGACTCATGTTATTACAAGGGGTACTGAGTTCACTTGGAGTAATAGAAGAAGAGGTCTAGCTCATACTGAAAAGAGACTTGATAGGAGCCTCTATAATGATGATTGGCTTCATTTTTGGAGTTCAACATCTTGCTGTACTCTTGTTAGAAGTAATTCAGATCACTTCCCTTTACTGTTGAACTCTCAGAAGGTGATTCACTCTTTCCCTTCTTCTTTCAAATTTCAAAAAATGTGGATGAGCCATCTAGATTGTCAAAGTATTATTGCTGGAGTTTGGAATAAACCTTTTCATGGCTGTCCAATGTCAATTCTTTCCCAAAAATTAAAAGCTGTTAAGATTGTATTGAAGTGATGGAATAAGACTGTTTTTGGTGATATTCACTTAAGAGTTAAAACTGCTCTGGCTGCTGCTGATTGTATTCAGCAACAAATTGATTCTGTTGGGGCCAATGATGATTTGATTGAGCAGGAGGCAATGGCTCAGTTGGAACTTCAGCAAGCATTGAATTTTGAAGAGATCTTCTGGAGGGAGAAATCCAGGATTAATTGGCAGTCATGGGGATAGAAACACTAGTTTCTTTCACAAAGTCACCAAAATTCAACAAGCAACAAAGTCCATGTCCATGCTTAAGAATGGTGATAATATTTTGGATAATCAGGAGGATATTGCTCATCATGTCCTGAATTATTTTTCCTCCTTATATGCTTCTACTAATGACTGTATTCCTAATAGTTTGATTAACTCTGTGGTGCCATCTATGGTCTCTATTGAAGATAATGATCTCTTATGTAAGGTTCCTACCAATGATGAAATAAAAGTAGTTTTTGCCATGAATGGAGATGGTGCTCCAGGCCCGGATGGTTTTGGTGGCTGCTTCTACCAAAGGTATTGGGACATAATTGGTGTGGATGTTTGTAGATCAGTGACTCAGTTCTTCCTTCATGGCTGGCTGCTACCTAATCTAAACTCCAATCTAGTTGTGTTGATTCCAAAAATTGCTGGAGCTGATAGGATAGAAGACTTTCGGCCTATTGCTTTGGCCAATTTCCAGTTTAAGATCATAACAAAGGTGCTAGCTGATAGATTAGCACTCATTGCTCTTAAAATAATTTCTCCACAACAAAGGGGTTTTATCAGAAATAGGCATATAAAGGATTGCATTTGTATTGCATCTGAAGCTGTCAACCTTCTAGATTACAAAACCTTTGGTGGGAACCTTGCTCTTAAACTTGATATTAAGAGAGCTTTTGACACTCTTGATTGGGATTTTCTTATTCAAGTTCTGGATGCCTTTGGTTTCTTTGAAACATTTTGCTTCTGGATCAAGGTGATTTTAAACTCAGCAAAACTCTCTCTTCTGGTTAATGGCAGATCAGTTGGCTTTTTTAATTGCAAGAGAGGGGTTAGGCAGGGTGATCCTCTATCCCCTCTCCTTTTTTGTATTGCTGAAGATGTCTTAAGCCGAGGGCTATCAAAGTTAGTGGAGGCTGGTCTTCTCAAAGCCAATATTGGTTCTAGAAATTCTCCTATTCCTAGCCATGTACTTTATGCTGATGATGTACTGGTCTTCTGCAAAGGAACAAAAAGGAATCTTGAGATTTTAAAGTCCTTGTTTGTTGATTATAGTCAAGCTTCTAGTCAGCATTTGAGTCTTAATAAATGCAGGTTTTATTCTGGTAAAATCTTAGCAAGGAAATCTACTGATATAGCTAATATTCTGGGTTTTGCTGCTAGTAACTTTCCATTTACTTACCTTGGTGTGTCATTATTCAAGGGAAAACCTAAGAAAATTCACCTCCATCCTGTTGCTGATAGAATTATCAGCAAGCTAGCTTCTTGGAAAGGCTCTATCTTATGAATAATGGGGAGGGTTGAGCTTGTCAAGTCAGCCATTCAGAGTATGTTGCATTACAACTTCTTTGTCTATGCTTGGCCTATTCAATTGTTGAAACATCTGGACAAATGTATAAGGAATTTCATTTGGGCTGAAGATGTTAATATAAAGAAAATTGGCACAGTGGCTTGGCAAAAACTATGTTGCCCTTTGGTAGAGGGGGGTTTAGGATTGAAATCTCTCAGAGCTATGAATGCTGCAGCTCTTATGAAACTATTCTGGGAAATGATTGCTTCTAATGAGGAATGAGCAATGTTTTACAGAGCAAGGTTTATTCATTTGCATAAGCCGGTGGTTAAGTATGTGAAATCTTCAATTTGGCCTAGAATAAAACAAAATTTGCACACTGTTATGTCTAATTCAGTTTGGCTTTTAGGGAATGGTAGCAAAATTAACTATTGGTTGGATAATTGGCTTGGACAACCTTTGGTGGAATCTCTACAAATTCTAGAACACCTTCATAAACATCTTAAAGCTTCTGTTGCTGATTTCATTCATGATAATCTTTGGATAATTCCAGATCCTTTGCTGTCTTTTTTTCCTCATATTGCTGCTGATATTGATCAAGTAACAATTCCTAAGTTTAGTGTTGATGATCAACTTGTTTGGAAGCACTCAAACTCGGGTATGCTCTCTCTTAAAGTAGCTTTCTTACATTTAAATCCTCCTTAATGGCATCAAAATTGGTCTGGTTTGATTTGAAGTCCTACAATTTCTCCATCTCGATCCATTTTAGCCTGGAGGCTGTTGCATAATAGATTGCCAACGGATGAACATTTACAGCATAGAGGCTATGTAACAGTCTCAATGTGCAGTCTTTGTTACAACTTTGTTGAAACTACTGATCACCTATTTTTTAGCTGTCAATTTGCAAAAAAATTGTGGGATTGGTTTAGTTCTGCTTTGAATCTTCCTATTGATACTTCAACTTTCGATTTTATTCTTTCCATCTGCAACAAAAGTTGGAGCCCACAAACAAAAGATGTCATTGTTGCTGCCATAATCAACATCATTCATGCTATTTGGTTTTGTAGAAACAAAGTGAGGTTTGATTCCAAATTTATTAGCATCAGGTCTGCTATTTTCATGATCATAGCCTCAACCTCTCTTTTTGGAAACTTTTCTAGGAACTGCATGAACTCTTCAATTCATGAGTTTTCTATTCTAAAGTATTTTAAAGTTGATGGTCATTCGAGGAAAGCTCCATCTATTACTCAGGTAGATTGGATTCCTCCAGCTTGTGGTTGGATTAAAGTTAATACAGATGGTGCTGCAAAGGGTTCCCCTAGTCTTTCTGGTGGTGGTGCAATTTTCAAAGACATGCATGGTGCTGTCCTTGGTTGCTTTGCAGACTTTTATGGTATTTCTGATTCTTCACATGCTGAATTGAATGCAGCAATGTTTGCCATTGAGGTTGCTCATGGGAAAGGCTGGCACAAGCTTTGGTTAGAGTGTGATTCTTCTCTTGTTGCACAAGCTTTTTCCAATACATCAATTGTTCCTTGGAGAATTCTAAATAAGTGGAAAAATTGCCTTCAGCTTGTTTCGTCTATGGAGTTCAAAGTGTCTCATGTTTTCAGAGAAGGACATAATTGTGTTGACAAATTAGCTACTTTTGGTGTAATTTCAAGATGTTATTCTTGGTGGGATTTAATTCCTGATTTTATTAGGATAGACTTTTTCCGTAATAGGTTTGGTCTATCTAATTTTAGATTTAAATAATGTCCTTCTTGGGTTTGGTCTATGTCCCCCAAGGTCTTGTATTCGTTATTTTTTTTATCAATAAATTTATAGTGTGCTGCAAATGATTGTTAGTGTTTGGGGTACCAACCTAGTTGGGATGCCTTAAACTATTGTGATGCTTTGCATGCCATTTTTTGCTTAAAAAGAAAAAGACATTGACCTCATCAATTTATTCATCTAAGACAAAAACTGTCCAAGATTTAATAGGCTCATCCGTGAGTAAGCGAAGGATTCAGAACAGTAGATGAAAAAGAACTAATGTGTTTTAATCGAGGAAAAAAAGAATATTTTTAAAAAAATAACGTGTAGAAGAGATACACACTTACGATTCTCGTATATAGCTTTTTAAAAGGATGAACCCATCGGTTGAAAATTTCACCAACATACATAGCCAGGCAACCATCAAATTCTAATAAAATTAAAGCACTAATAACAATGCCTTAATGCCCTGTACGTTTCCTTTCAAAAGAATAATAGCAATACGAATCAAATACTTTCCAAATGCACGTGGTCGATAAAACCATATTGAAAACCTTTGAATTTGCACCTTCCTTGGGATCAAATCCATTTATTAGCTTTAACACACCAGTCACATGTTCAAAATTAATTTGATTGAAATCCAATTAAATTGTAAGTTTGAAAAAGGATTCTGCACATGAGAGATTTGACAAGCAGACAACAATTAAAGTCATAAGAAAATAATCAAAGGAAATTAAATGTATTAAATGAAAGGTTAAAGAAATTGAACGTTAATAAAACAGAATTTAAAACAATTTCTTTTAAATTCAAAATTCCAATTTAATTTTTTGAAATAAATTAAATATACAACAGTTTATAGTTCAGTTGAATTCAATTATAGTAGTTAGTTAGTTGGAGGGTTCGCCTTGACACAAGGTTAAAGTTGCTATCTTGTGATCTGGAGGTTACGAGTTTAAATCCTAGAAGCAACTTCTCCACTTGCGAGTTTAACACTGCGTACATTTATCCTCCTTAGACTCCACCAGGTGGAAGCCTCGTCTACTGGATGACTATTTTAGTTAGTTAGTTAGTTACATCAGTTTTAGATCTACTATTTTATTATATATGGGTGACGTCTAGGGTGGTTAATCAAATAGATGGTTCACCCGCGAACCATCATTTTGCACCCTTAGATATATAAATATAATATTGGACGGTGGAGATGAAATAGGTTACCGATTTACATTCTAATTGTTGAACTTTGCATTCTGATTCCTACCGCGCGTGTCAACAGTAATATTGAGCGTTGAAACGCGCTAGGTTGGGGGTCGAAAGTGCCAAAATAAACGGGGTCTGAATGGTAAGATTGCACGTCGAAACGCGCTAGGTTGGGAGTTGAAAGTGCCAAAATAAACTAGTAGCAGTAGTAATCGTGATGACGTGCATGTTAACTTAATAAAATGTTTTTTTTTTTACATTGAGAAAATACCAATTGATTGTGTATAATAAAAATTGGTCATTGTTAGTTGTAACAATGAGGTTGGAGTTTATTTATATATTATATTAATGGTTTAAAATAGTAAGTTAGGTTTCATTTGAAGTGAGGGGAAACTAAGTTCGGAAAAAAATTAAGGACATCAGCTTGTAAACTTTCAGCATATTTTTGTAATACAAAATACATAGAAAACATTGCAAATATTTAAGTAATGATGTTGATTGTCACATACAGTCACACAACACAATAGGAAATGAAAATGCATGGAATCAAAATACACGGGATTCAAAACAGGCTTCAAACAAGTAGATTCCTAATCACTAGCTTTACAATCTTCGTATTCTTCCTTGTAGTATACTTTAATGCATGCAAATATTGTATCCATCCGATCAAAGCGTATATCCGTTGAGTCCAAACGCTTATCAAACCATGTGAACATGTTAACGGTTCCAACAGAGTGTTACCATTGCGTAATAAAGTTTCTAGATCCGAATGTGAACACATCACACACGCTAATCAATTAAATTTGCATTAATGAATCGATTATTTTGGCTTATAGGTTCATGATTGCATCCTTACAATATTATTAGTAATCAATTCATGTATGATTAGTTAATGGTTTACTTTAATTGATTATTATGTTGATTTGAATCAATTCATTCATTGGAATTAATAATGGAAACTTTATTTATAATTGAATCGATTGTTTTTGGGAATGTAATCCTTTAACTGACCACATTGAATCGTTTATATTCATTATACCATTTGTAACTATATGATTAAATGTATTTTTGAGCCAAAAAATTCGATAAGAATGGAAGTGTTAAATAGTTAATAAGTGCACGTTTTGTTAGAATAGTTAAGACGGAAACAACCGTGATAATCAATTAAATTGTGTACAAAAAAATTAATGAAATAACATTACTAGTAAATCATTTTGATTTAATTAATTTAACTTGACTGTTTTTTAATCCTAAGAACTTTTAGAGATATTGCGAATGTTCTCCTTAAGTGAACCCATTTTCCAACACAATAGAAGCAAACCCATTTTCATCACCAGAACATAATTTGTTTACATAAGTAAAAGATTTTATTAATAATGATGAAAGTTATTCACTTGCACAAGTGACAGAGAGCAAAACTTCCCTGATAACCAATTACAAACTGAGTGTGTGAAATAACAACCCTATACCTATCTCATTGTGCGCTCCCACCAAACCAGGACAAAGAAAATACAAGACTTAAACCATTACAGTGAAGACATTTTTGACTATGAATGAACATAGTTGAACTCCAACCTGAGAGTATGAAAATTGCTTGCTAATAGCAGATTTGCATTTGACGAGAATTACCCATTAAAGACCAAACATTATCAGTAGAACAATATTTGAGTCCAAGTGACAAATGAAAATCAAAGTGACAAAACAAAATTGAGGTGAAAAATCAAAAGATCAAATCACTATTTAATTATCAACAATGAGGAAGATGGACAAATATAAGTCCCCTAAGACAACAAGTGCAGAAGGAACCCTAAACGTCCAAACCCAAAGCCCTAAGTCATAAGAACAATGGCTGACAAAGGAAATCAAATGAAGGTACATATTTTACATGCCTAGATGCAAAAGGAGGCCACTATTTGATGTGACAATCACCCTAAGTCGTCAAAGCTCGTCGGATGGAATCAGTGAAACTAAAGCTCTGACCGTCTGGGTAGCACCAGCGAACATATTTACTTTCATGTGAGGGGGACTTAATTGCAAATATTTAAATTTTTACAAGGGACTTACTTTCAAAATTGGAACCGATAACTACCTCCTATACCCGGTCAAAATGGTGGTTCATGCATGGACGTAGAAGCCACCTTATCTATGTACGTTTTACAGTTGTATCAATAATATCAAATAATCATTCTATTTTTTCTGATCTTTCAAGCTTAATAAATTGGTGCCCATAGAGCTGAACCAGTGGTGGCCCTGAGCAAGTTTGAGAAGGGCGATCGCATAGGGGTCCATTTTGAAGGGGATAGTATGCAAAAATTTAATTAATATATAAATTTTAACATTAAATTTTTTTATAATTAATTTTTTAGCAATAAAAAATGATTGGTTCTAAAAAATTAGCAATAGACTAATAGATAATAATATGACGACTGTATATTAGAATACAATTCTTTGAAGCATCTGAATACTGGTGATATCAAAGGATAAAGTTGTTACATAAAGAGCAAAGAAGCGGCTGAAGAAACTCAAAAGAATATTGCTTGGAGCAATATCAATGAAGCGTCTGATATCTCTCTTAAAGCAAAGAAGTCTTGACAAGACATTAGTTGTAAATCTTCAGAAGAATCAAAGCAAAGACCTTAAGCGTCTCATATCTTTTACGAAGAAATCACATAAAGAAGCGTCTTGACAAGAAACTAAGCTGATTAAAAGAAATATTAAATATGTTCTTTGCATATTTAATAATACATTTTGAATGGATAGTACTACCTATTACACGCAATAACAGTCTAAAATAACTGTTGTTCTGACTTGTTATGAGAAAGAAGAAATCCGCGCTGCAAACCTGAAAGCTGCTCTGAACAGAAGTGTACGATTACACTAAGCTTGTCTTCAACGGTCTAATATCTTCAACAGAACGATTACTTCGCATTGAATACCGTGATATCTTCAAATGAAGGCTCAAAAGAAGATTCATCTCACAATGGACCTTCTCTTTGTTCAAGAAAATTGAAGACAAGATTCAAGTCTTTTCTCTCAACGAATCTTTTATTGTGAAAAGTGTAACATCTCAAAAATCCTATATCTGTCTTTTTAAATGTTTATGTTAATAAAATGAATGATAATATAATTCAGCTAATTTAAACTTATAATTGGAAGTTGTTGATCTGGAATTCATAAATGAATTCAAAATCCAACTTCAATTCATAATTTACTGTTTGAGTTCTATTCTGTTGTTTTGAGGGTTAGCCGGTTAAGCGTTATTGGAAAAATTAGGTTTCGGGTTTTTAGTTCGAGACCAGATTTTATTCGGGACCATTACCGGGTAAGATCTATGACTAAATGGCTCTATCAAAATATCACTAGCATCTTTTAATTCCAAAATATCTAAATCTTACCATTTATGGTATAAACCACTTTTGAGATCTTACCAAAAGTGGCAAGATGTCACCTTTAATCAAATCACTTTTTTCCTTCCTTTTATCCAATGAATTAATTTCGTAACAACCAAAAAAACCATTTCATCCTTACCCAAAATGGTTCTAAACCAATTTTCATCTTTTACCAATTGTGGTAATATGACAACCTTACATCAAAATTCTTATCCTACTTGCACAAAATGCTACACAGTTTTATATTGTAATGTACACTTGAATTCTTTTAATTCTTTTCTTGTGTAATCAAGATACAAATACTACTAACTATCATTTCTTAAATTCAAAATATCTTCATCTTATCATTTATGGTTTAAAACAAAATATGACAAATTACCATTAGTGGTAAAGTGTCAAATTTACATCAACTTCCCTTAATCACCCAACATTACACTCCACCATTTCTTTTCTTCTTTCTCTCTTTTTCCCTCAAAAACCGTGGCCTCTCTTCCCATAAACCATCATCATCTTTTGTTTTATTCATTAAAACCATCTCATTACACAAAAATCCATTTCTCTCTCTATGTTTCAAAAATGGCAAATGCTCTCCCTTCTCTCTAGCTTCAAGGAGCTGCCATGGCTTCCTAGAGCATGCCAAATTTTCTTCTTCAAAAACTAACACCATATTTGAGATCCTCTCAACTTCTACTACAACTTTGGTGAAGAAAGTTTTCTCATTGGAGCAACTTCATTTTCAAACTTCAAGTTCAAGACTTCATCTCTTCTAGTTTGTTCTTCAAGGATAAGTCTTCTACACTTCTAAACCTCTTCATTTCTATTTTTATAAGTTTAAAATAATCACTTTTCTTTTTAAGTGATTTTCGAAATACTCATCTAAAAGCCTAAGTGTTTCATTGTTAGGATTCTTCCATTTTAGCATTTACACAACTTCAACTTCAAGGAGCATTTAGTGGATCTACAAGAGGTATGGGGGAATGAACTATATCACACCTTATGTGTAGTTGTTTATGGCTTTTGTTGTTAGAAAACCCTATGTGTGAAATGGGTTCTTATAACACCCCGTTTTTTTTTTAAAAGCTTTATGATTTTAATTAATCAGTATTTGTATGTTTGTATTTTATTGAAGGGTCTAGAGAGTGCAATAAATTAATCTGAGACCATAGTCAAGCTCTACAGTATCTTAAGAAGCTATGGTTAAATTTTGGGTCGAAAACTTAGACGGAACCCGGTCTGCGATTTTCACTGATAGTAGTGTTTTACTACTATCAAGAACTAATTTGGACTCGTGAACGAGACAGTTAGTCTTAGAATCACGTTTCCTATATTTTCGAAAAATTCCGTCGTGACGTTCGAAAATGAAAATAATATAAAATATTCGGTCGATAACTCGAACCGGGAGATGATCAGAGCTGCATAGGGATTTAACGGGACCTGCTAACGGATAAACTTGATGTCACATCAAGTCACATCACCTCGGGAAGCTTTCCATGAATCGACACTATGATAATGACAAATGCAAAAATATCTGGACGCGAAAAGACCAAAATGCTCCTGATCTTTTCCTAAAGGACAATTTTATCCCTAAAATATCTAAAACTTTATGACTCACCCCACTCTCTCTCTCCCTTATCTTCGGCTATCCCTCTTTCTCTCTCCCCTTCCATCTTCTTCTTCTTCCTTCCTTTTTCTTCTTCTTCCTCCATTTCTTCTTTTCTTTTCCTCCATTTTCACTCAACTTCCACAAGGATTTTCAAGGAGATTTGTGAAGCAAAGTTGATCCTCTCATCCTCCTCTATCACCTAAGAAGTATAGATTTCACTCTTGAGCTCTCAATCTCCATTTTCCTCCATTAAAATCTATGGTTTCAAGTTTTAAGATCCAAACTTAAAAAATCTCTAGAAAATTGTAGAAAAATCCTTTTAATGCCTAACCAATTTCTATGATCTAGTTTCATCCCCTAATATCATAACCCAAGAGCTTGAAATCAAGTAATCTTCCTAGCCAAATTAACTAAAAGGGGCCGAACCTATTGATTTTGGGGGAAAAGGGTTTTGGTTCAATTTTTGTGAAATGATTCTTGATTTCACCTATTTCATTCCTTAATCATGTAATCCAAGTGATTAGGAATCCAAATCAAACTCTCTCCTATTTTTCATGTTGATAGCCGAAACCCTATTTTGTTGGTTTAAGGGATTTTGGTTCAAATCTTTGATTATTGATCATGGATTATGTCTTAGGTATGCTTTAGGATCATTGATCCAAGAGTTGGTGGAATTTCAACATCCCTAGCCTATTTAATTAAATAGGGGCAGCAGCCTAGTCCTAAGGTTAGGGGAGTTTTTGATTTAACTGTACTGATTTCTGGTCGTGTTTTGTTGTATAGAAGCGGACAGAACTCGAACGCTCGACCGCACACCCGACTGACAATTGTGGAGTTATAGCCGGAGATGCACATGAGAATCACTAAGGTGGGGAGAAAGAACTGATATCGTCGGGAAGGCAAGCTTAGTACAGAGTATATATATGTGTGTAGGGGAACCCTAAAACCCTACTAAAGGTTGAGCCCTGGATAAAGTGCCTGGACCCTAGGTGTAGGTACTTTTGGGCTATCACCACTAAGATGATAATATGGATGAAGTGATTGATTGAGGTTGATGTGTTGATCTGTTTATTTGATTATCTGTTGGTTTATTTTGTTGATGTGGCGTTATGATGATATCTATATTGGTGAAATCATTGTTGTAATATTCTGTTGTGATTGGACTGGCTGAGTGTTGATGAGAGTATGGTGAGTGATGAGGTTGTTCGGGTTGATACCGTTGTGGTCCTGACCATGGAGCTGTGGCTCGTAGACGCAAGGCGTCGTGATGCTGATGTTGATGTTGATGTTGATGTTGATGCGATGTGTCGTGGTCGTGGTTGAGTGCGTAGGCGTGAGGTACCAGTATCAACCTGCGATGGATGTTTGTTGCATAGTATATCATTTCATACCACAACATTTTTGTCCCAAAGGGGGATGTGCAGTTGGGGACGTGTTACTTTAAATCCCGAGGCGGGATGTCCAATGGGGGATGTGATGTGATGTAATCCTGACGGGGATGTCCAACTGGGGACGTGATGTATCGGCCAACATGCATATAGGGAAGTCAGTATATACATAGGGACTAGTATCCCTCTTATAGGATTATCTGAGAGAATGACTTTTTAGATGATTGTGATAGGTGACTTAAGAGATGGGTGGCGTTGTGTTGTATATTTTATATGTGTTGTGTGATGCATATAAATATGCTTTGCTGATGCCCCTCTCCCATATTGATGATATATGTTTCTTATCTCCCGTTATTTTCTGTATGTGTTACTTCTATTTTATGGGAAGACACCGAGGAGGAACCAGTTGTTGAGGAGCTGGACGGCATTCCTTACGAGCTTGACGTCGGAGACCGTGCCACGGACCCTAGCCTCGAGAGGTTGGGCTGTGATCATGGTTAGCCGGAGAGTTGTCTCTCGGCCTATTTTCATACTTTTATTTTGGTCTGAATTAATATACTTTGTATGTATTACGTTAATACTGTAGCCCTGCTGTTGGGGCATTGATGTATGTGATATATTTCTTTATATTTTAAAGCTGTGTACTCTGAAGCGTTGCGTGCCGTATATTTGTTTGCTTCCGCGCTCAGTTTTCCGCTTCGCTTCGTATTATTAAGGCGTGCTAATGATTATAATGCGATTAAGGTTAGTTAATATCTTAGGTTCTCCAATGGGACGGCGGGTCGTCTCAGTTCTCTATTTTGATGATTGGTGATTTGGTTTGCAATGTTTTAATTTTCGGATTTCTGAGTATGTGTTACTATTTTTGGTTTTTCTCCTTTCATAGATCTCCTATTGTGAAAATTATTTTTGATCTTGAAAATAGACATCTTCATTTTGGACATAAACTTTGTGTGGTTTCATGGCGTTTTGATCCCTGACAATCGGTTTCAAAACTGGACTTGGAAGCCGTTTTCAGATTCTGACCTTTGGGTGTTCTTTGTTTTAACTGTACTGTTGTGTTTTCTGTGTGAGAAAATTAATTCAATAGATGTAATCTGGATATCTTAAGCTTTAAAATGAGTACTCATTTACTCAAATCGGAGTTCATTTGGTCTATCAAATGCTTGACACAAGTTGGTTTTTGTATTGCTGAAAATTTGTGTATGCGGGTTTTAGCTTTGTTTTTGAAGTGAATGTGTTATTATTGTATATTTTGATGCACTGATGATCATGCTTGATTTCGGATTAGTTTAGTGAAGCAAAATCTTCGCTTTAACTATAAATGCGAATCATATCTTGAGACTGAAAGTAAGGGAGGAAAGGTTCTTTTGAAAGCTTATGCGTTTAAAGTGATTAATTCAAGAAAAACTTTAAACTAAAAATCTACCCTAAGTGAATAGTAGGTTCGGTTTTACATAGCTTACTCTCTTAGAAAATGTTTTGATTTTCAATCAAGGTAATTGTTAAGTTAAAATGGTATTTGAAAATCAAGTAGTGTACGTTTTCATGAAACAAAACTCATCCCAAAGGATGTACTCTCAATTCTGGTTTCATAAGTGTAATTGGGTAAGAAAATATTTTCTATACTTAGTTCACTAATTAATAGACTTCAATTGAGTCACCAATTAATTAGATTCAAATGATTTTGATAAGTGTAGAACTTAAAATGAATCATAGTCTCTAAATGTTATTTAGTGGCTTTCCAAGTTTAAAATGGATTTCAAAACACAAACGAATGAAAGGTGGCACCATGGTTTAGGCTTTGAATGACTTCACTTAAATGAGAGACTTTTGTTAAGTTTCCACGTGACATTCATTGGTTGACAGTTGTTGGCCCACAAGAGTTCTATCATTTGGAGTTTTAAGAGTCATGAAAAATGAGTTGAACCTTTAGAATTCTTCTTTTAATTTTAGGGACAGAATTCAATTTCATACTTCTAGTTCTAAGGTACTTAGGGTGATGTATTACAAAAGAAATGATTTAAATATTTGGTTTATAAGTAAAAGGATTTTACACTCAAAGCAAATGTTTACCTCAAAAACCTAAGTCAAAGGTTAGGACTTATAGTTAAAAGATAAGGAATATTTAAGTGTGAAATATAGTGGAACAAGACTATATCTTCATACCCTAGATGATTTTATCATCCAAGGATCCACAAGACTTAATTACCAAGAGTATTCTAACAATTGCTTACTCGAAAAGTAATTGCGTTTCGGGATGGATTCAAAGATTTCTAGTGATTGGTGTAGTGTAGACCAATCTTCATAATACACTAAATCGTTTGAAACATTGATGGTCCAATGAGGTATGATTCCCAGGTATTTGGTACTATCTACCTTGCCTCTAGTATTGCATTTGATTTCCGAAGGGAATCCCGAAATTTATCCGGTGAATAAATATGAACGCACACGCCTTGTTCGGTTAGGCATTGTGTATGAAATTGTTAGTAAGGCTGTTAAGCCTAGGAAGTTGAGCTTACACCTTGTGCGGGTGAGGATTGCTTAGTGACGATCTTCAATGGTCTTGGCGATGTTAGGAATGAAAAGTCCACTTATGGCCAGTTGTTGATTCTTCATGGTCGTGGCGTTCCATGCACTACACTAACATCTGCGACTAGATGCTAGCCAATCACAGTTTGTAGAGTGTTTACACAAGCAGCCTAAGTTCACATGTGACTACGAATGTTGTATGCACCTATATGCCCAAGGCTGGCATAGTGAAACATATACTACCTACCACTTCTTCCGAATGTCCTGTTAGCTTCGGAGTCGGGTCCAGTCCCATAGGTGGAATGTTTGGATTGCACTGTAGCGATATAGGTTGCATGTCTGGATTGCATCATATCATTACATCATTGATACTAGACTGCTCATAACTGTTTACTGTTATTGCATATGCTTATTTGTTATGTTTTGATAACATGCTTGTATGTCGAGTCATACTTGAGAGTCTTGCCATTCTCAGCTACCGTAAGTTACGTTGATAACGGAAATCTCACCTCATTACTTTCTTTGCATCATGGGGTGCTTTTCCATTCGTCTCCGTAAAGAGCATCATGCCGAGATTTCATTTGACGTTTTGGACGGGCTTTCATGTGGATCTTCATGACGGTGCAAGTGTTGGGATATCCAGCTACAGATAGGGGTGGGCATGGGTTGGGTTGGGTGGGTTTTGGTGCATTTAAAGATCCAACCCAATCAAATAAATATGGGTTGGGTTGGATCGGTTTCTTCGAAAATTTTCATGTAACCCAAACCAACCCAACCCAACCTGATACGGGTTGGTTTGGGTCGGGTGACCGGGTTTGGTAGTAAATTATTTTGTTTTTATCAAAAGCAAATAATGAGGGGAAAATAGGGAAGAAAAATACTACCAATGCATTATTTTGAACTTCCAAATACAAAATGAAGCATACCACTTCAATTTGGAGCACAATATCCATCAAAATTAAACAAACAAGTGAAATAAAAAGTAATAATAATGTCTTCAAACAATTCCTAAACAATTTCACTGACTATGTCTTCAAGCTATTTCGGCATGTTTTCAAACTATTTCTGCTCACGTAACCAAAAAATGGTCACTGACATTTAGGCGGCTGAGTATTAAAGAAGAGTCATCAAATTCAAGATAGAAGAGTCTTTCCACGCTCTAGCAGCTGGACTTATAATATTCCTCTCAATATATGGGTTGGGTTGGGTTGGGTTGAGTGGATTTATAATCTTTGGACCCAACACCCAACCCATAAGCTATGGGTCTACTTATTTAGAAACCAACCCAACCCAATGACCCGAACCAACCCAGTATTTGTGGGTTGGGTTGGATTGGGTACACTGGGTTCGCGGATCGACCCGTACCCATGCCCACCCCTAGCTACAGAGATCGTTTAGCGATGTACCTTGGAAGTGTCATGATCGCCATCGATAGGGATCATGGAGGAAGGAGTTGTACCTGCCTCATGGTGCGTCTTTCACTTGGTTCGTCGTCTGTGTTATGGTTGAGTGGAAAGCTAGGTGGACCATTCCACCTGTGTGTTCAATGCCTCTCCTTAGGCAAATGTCTCTTGTGAGTCGTACAGGTGTCTGGGAAGCATCCTTCTGAGCAATGTTCTTTCTTGTGGCTAACTTAAAGTGTTTTACTCTTGGTAAGTCTATTCTTTTGGTGGAGTTGTGTCTCCCAGTATCTTACCTTCCGTACCTGAGTCTCCATACCTATGTTGCGTTCAAAACACAATTAAGAGCAGTGTATCGTTTCGTAAAATTATTATAGGACGGAAGTTCAGATATTATACCCAAGAGATTAATTATGATATAATAATGATAAAGCAAGTACCAGAATAAAGAAATCCTTATGCTATTCAGACTAATCAAGAACTAAAAAGAAATAAATAACAATAGAGCAATGGAAAAAGATAACAAAAAGATAAGAAGAAAGTTTAGAAATCAAGAGAAAAGAGCCTAGAGCTGTGGTTTCACTTGTGTTTCCGATACCCCTCAAATCCTAATTCTTTTCAATTTCATGGTTACTTTTCGAATATCAATCCCTCTACGAAAACTATCAATTGTCTGTCAGGCAATCAATTCTTTTCCCTAGATGAATCCAATGGTTGTCAGGCAAAGAGTTTAAATGATTAGAAAGCATAAAGTGTAAAGAAGTTAAATGATTGAAAGGAGTAAATCACGTTTTCTCAAATCTAGATATTAAACCCCAGTTATCCAATAGGTCTACCAATTTAATTGGGCTTGATAGCCAATATATCAATTAATTGATTAAGAGCATACAAGGGTGCGCAATCCTAGTATGGGATGAAGAACAACACTATTCAAATCGCATCTTTGAAACCAAATAGAATTGAACTAAAGTTAAGACATAGCGAAAAGAGTTTCTACTAACACATGATCCACAACAACTCTAGTGGTGAATTTTGCTACTCATAATCATAATGAAAACCAAAGTCAACAATGGAAAACGCATCCTAAATAGTTGAAGAAGGAGAAGTGGTCTCCAACTTAACTGCCAAGTGCCAAATCCTACTCTAGAAATCAAAACTACAAACTAAAAAAACTAAAACAAGAGTATGGTACTCAAAGAAATAAAGAGATGAAAGAGAGTTCAAATATGAAAAGATTGGATGGCTAAGAATGGCAAATAGGGCCTTTATTTATAACAAAATATGTGAACAGAGACTTGAATTAGGTCCTCTGCGCCTTCAGTATGGGCGTGCCAATTAAGTTGGCACGGGCGTGCTCTTCATGCAGCACGGGCGTGCTCTTCAGGATGTTAGGCTAAGCTCAAATCTATAAGGGCGTACCAACTTCGTAGAACAACGCTCCAGTGCTTGGGCTATAACACGGGCATGTTCTCCTTCTGGCACAGCCATGCTCTTGCGATTGGATCCGTGCTAGCTTCTGTCAGGCCTTGCTTCTTTGAGTCAGGCCTTTCTTCACTGTCGCACGGGCATGCTGATACTTGACACGACCGTGCTGGGTCTCCAGAGGTCAGCTTTGAGCATTTTCGTAAGGCTTTGTTTGGATGGATGACTTTGGAGGGTTGGCACAGGCGTGCTCTCGCATGGCACGGCCGTGCTAACCCCAGAACTTTAATATTTTGCCCAATTAAGCTCTAAAACCTTCACATTTCTTCATAAGTTCATCAAGCTGCCTCTAAACATCAATTTTGTCAAAACTTAAGTTAAAGAAGGATGGGGTCTTTCATGGGTTGTAACGGGGCCAAGGCATTAATGTTAGGTGAGGTAGAGAAAGAAATGGATATTCAAAGGGCTAAACCATGAAAATAAAGTAATAACTCTTGAAGCATAAAAGAGCACAAAGTGCATTGGCACCTTTTTCACAAAATTTTCAAGGATCTACTACTTTTCTTCAACCTTTCCCTCTTTTTTCTTACTATAAGCTTTTTCTTTTTCTTGCCTTCTCTCTAGCTTTATTTTCATATTCTTTTCTTTTGAGAAGAGAGAGAGCAATTTTTTTTCCTTTTTACTACCAGCTTATTTTTAACATTTTTGTTTTTGGAAAGGGAGTCATCATCACACATTCCTACTTTTGCTCCATTATACTTCCAAGAGGTCACCAAAAACAATTTTTAATTTTTCAGAAAAGGGACCAAAGATGAGAATTTTCATAAAGACTTAAAATTGGGCAACTAGAGGGTGTGTTTAACAAAACAAATATGGGCCAGAAAAAAAACCTAAGAGTGCCCCAACCAGAGTTCCACATGCATAAGTCAAATTTGCCTCGAGATGGTCTCAGGACAAGTTCTAGAACATGTTACCTGAGAATCACACTCATCAAAGAAAAATGGTTAATACGAAATAATGTTGTCAATGTAACTTAACCCATAAAAAGCACAAATCTCACATTTAGAATCTAAGTCTAATAATAAAATTTCAATCAAAGAAGTTTCTGCCAATTAACAGTTGTCAAAAGACTAACTTTTACAAACATACTTATGAGACTATCAAAGCAATATTTCAAAAATAATTTTTTTTTGTAATTGGTTTCCTTAATTTTAAAAGAAAGATAAGCCAAATAATTGGATGTAGCAATATTAAAAATATGAATATATTTTTCCTTGTCACACTTAACTGATGCAGTGTCCTCAATGTAACACATTTAATCATGAAATACAAATGAAGAGGGAAAAGAGAAAATTTATTTTTATTTTTATTATCATAAACAATAAAATAAACTATCCTAAAAGTAAATAAAATAAACTATCCTAAAAATAAAACTAACAAAATAAATAAAATAACTCGGGTTGCCTCCCGCACAGCGCTTGTTCAACGTCTTTACCTTGACAGTACCTCAAAAGTTATCAATCAGGGGGTTCTCCAAGTGGAAATTTAGCATCCAACGCATTGCCCCTTCTTAATTTCCTTACCATGTGGTTTATGTTATTTTTCCTTTTCCCCCTTAGTGGATGAGCTTCAAAAGATGACGACATTTTTGCTTTTTCATCATCCATCAATATTATCAGATCCTGCAAGATAAGATTTTCTTTCTGCATCCTTACATACTCAAAGTTGTTAGCAACAACCACATCATTAGCAAAATAAGAAGAAATAAAAATAGAGAAATATTGAGAGGGATTTTTAATAGAATTTAACACTTTTAAAACATCCCTTTAATACCACTATTTAATGTTACCTTCCCCTTTTTAAACTCAATTTCAGCATCACCAATAGCTAAGAGATTCTTTTCCGGCGCAATGTTGATTTTTACCGTTTTTGGCTTACCGGGAGTGGTGCACGACCGTGCTTCAGCTGGTATACAGTCGTGCTCATCATCAGACTTGCTCTTTTCAGCAAGAGTTTCTTCCTTTTCTGTGGTTCTATCAACTAACTCTTCTGTAACACTGCTAGCTATGTATGACTGTGCTTGAGCTTTAGGGTTGTCCCCTTCGGTAGGAACTTCTTCTGTGGATGCCTGCCCGCCAATGAGTGAAATGATACTCATCCAAAATTGGTGAAGTTGCTCATCTCCAAGCTCCTGAGAAGAGATATTTTTCCAAAGTTGATAGAGCTGCTCCTCGTCAAGCTCTTCATTTATTTTGAGGGCATCTTGAAAAGTGACATCTTGAGCTTCTTCCTTCTGATTGAGCTCAACTTGAGGGACCAATGGTTTTAGGGCGAACTGAGACAGCATCGTAGATAGGTTGGAGAGTTGAGTCTCTATATGAGTGTTCATAGCATAGAATCGATTATTGCTCCGCTCCATAAACTCGTGCCAATCTATTTCTTGTTGTTCTTATCTTGGTCACTGATTTTGCAAGTTAGATGGCTCGTTGACATAATCATATTGGCCCCAGTTGGAGTTGCTCCCATAATTAGTCCAAGGATTGCTTGCTGGCTTCTGTACCCACAGACCACAGTCGCTGATGGTGAAGTAATCTCCAAGAGTTATTCTCTCACCCATGGTTCTGCAAAATAAGATCAACTATAAGCAGGCTGTTAGAACACCAATAAAATTTTTTTTGTCTAAAGTAACTAGGATTTCATTTTTCCAATATCACTAAAATCACAAAATATCAAAAATTAATCCCTGGCAACAGCGCCAAAAACTTGTTGCATTCAAAACACACATAAGGGCATTGTACCCTGTCGTAGAAGTAATATAGGATGGAAGTCTAGATATCATATCCAAGAGATTAATTATGATATAATAATGATAAAGCAAGTACCAGAATAGAGAAGTCCTTATGCTATTCGGACTAATCAAGAACTAAAAAGAAATTAATGATAATAGAGCAATGCAAAAAGATAACAAAAGATAAGAGAGAGTTTAGAAATCAAGAGAAAAGTGCCTAGAGTCGTGGTTTCACTTGTGCTTCCGATACCCCTCAAATCCTAATTCTATTCAATTTCGCGGTTACTTTTCGAATATCAATCCGTCTATGAAACCAATCAATTGTTTGTCAAGCAATCAATATTCTTTTCCCCCGGATGAATCCAATGGTTGTCAGGCAAAGAGTTTAAATGATTAGAAAGCATAAAGCACAAAGAGGTTGAATGATTGAAGGAGTAGATCACGTTTTCTCAAATCTAGATATTAAACCTTGGTTATCCTATAGGTCTACCAATTTAATTGGGCTTGATAGCCAAAATATCAATCAATTGATTAAGAGCATACAAAGGATGCATAATCCTAGTATAGGATGAGGAACAACAGAATAACACTATTCCAATCGCAACTTTGAAACCAAATAGAATTGAATTAAAACTAAGACATAGCGAAAAGGGCTTCTACTAACACAAGATTCACCACAACTCTAGTGGTGAATTTAGCTACTCATAATCATAATGAAAACCAAAGTCAACATTGGAAAACGCATCCTGAATAGTTGAAGAAGGAGAAGTGGTCTCCAACTTAACCTCCAGGTGCCTAATCCTACTCTAGAATGAAAAACTAAAAGTACAAAAAACTAAAACAAGAGTATGGTACTGAAAGAAATAGAGAGATGAACGAGAGTTCACAGATGAAAAGATTGGATGCCTAAGAATGGCACTGAGGGCCTCTATTTACAACAAAATATATGAACAGGGCCATGAATTAGGTCTTCTGCGCCGTCAATACGGACGTGGCAATTAAGTTGGCATGGGCGTTCTCTTCATGCAGCATGGGCATGCTCTTCAGGATGCCAGGTCGTGCTCAAATCTATAAGGGCGTACCAACTTCGTAGAACAACGTTCTAGTGCACGGGCTATAACACGGGCATGTTCTCCTTCTGGCACGGCCTTGCTCTCCGCGATTGGGACTGTGCTAGCTTTTGTCAGGCCTTGCTTCTCTAAGTCAGGCCTTTCTTCATTGTTGCATGGGCGTGCTGATACTTGGCACAGCTGTGCTGGGTCTCCAGAGGTCAGCTTTGAGCATTTTCGTAAGGCTTTGTTCGGATGGATGGCTTTGGAGGGTTGGCACGGGCGTGCTCTCGCATGGCACTGTTGTGCTAACCCCAGAACTTCAGTATTTTGCCCAATTAAGCTCTAAAACCTTCACATTTCTTCATAAATTTATCAAGCTGCCTTTGAACGTCAATTTGTAAAAACTTAAGTAAAAGATAGATGGGGTCTTTCATGGGTTATAATGGGGCCCAGGCATTAATGTAGGGTGAGGTAAAGAAAGAAATGGATATTTAAAGGGTTAAACCAAGATAATAAAGTAATAACCTCTTGAAGCATAAACGAACATAAAGTGCATTGGCACCTTTTTCACAAAATTTTCATGGATCTACTACTTTTCTTCAACCTACCTCTTTCTTCTTGCTATAAGCTTTTTCTTTTTCTTGCCTTTTCTCTAGCTTTATTTTCATATTCTTTTCTTTTGAGAAGGGAGAGAAGCAATTTTTTTTCTTTTTAGTACCAGCTTATTTTTAATATTTTTGTTTTTGGAATGGATTCCACCATCACAAGTTTCTACTATTGCTCCATTATACTTCCAAGAGGTCACCAAAAACAATTTTTAATTTTTCAGAAAAGGGACCAAAGAAGAGAATTTTCATAAAGACTCAAAATTGGACAACTAGAGGGTGTGTTTAACAAAACAAATGCGGGCCAGAAAAATATACCTAAGAGTGCCCCAACCAGAGTTCCACATGCATAAGTCAAATTTGCCTCGAGATGGTCTCAGGACAAGTTCTAGAACATGTTACCTGAGAATCGCACTCATCAAAGAAAAATGTTTAATATCAAATAATATTGTCAATGTAACTTAACCCATAAAAAGCACAAATCTCGCATTTAGTGTAACACCCCGATTTTCACTGTTTTTTATATCGATAATTTATATAAATACATTTATATTTTACTCGAGAGTTAGAAAATGAATTTAAATAAACTAAGACCACATTCATACTCTACGTCATCGTAGGGAGCTACGATTAAATTTTGGGTTGAAAATTCAGGCGTAACCCAGTCTGCGTTTTCATTGACAGTAAGATTTTACTGATCAAAAGACCTAATTTTGACTCGTGAATGAAACAGTTAGGCTTAGAATCGAATTTCCAACAACTTTGGTAAAATTGGTTTTTCGCACTAAAAAGTGAATTAATATATTTATCCGTTACCGGAACCCGCTAATAGATAAACTTGAAGTCACATCAGGTCATATCACCTAGGAAGTCGTGCCAGTGTCATGATGGGAAACGAAAATATCTGAATGCGTTCACACTGAGAAAAGACCAAAATACCCATGATCTTTTTCCTAAATGACATTTTTGTCCCTAAAGGAAAAGACCGTTTAGTCCCTAGGAATTCATGAAAACCCATCCTTGCCTTCATGACTCATCACCATCATCAAAATATCTAGATATTTTGGTGACTTTGGAGGTGAAAAAACCATTTTGTATTTGGTCATTTATTTTAATTCCAATTTTGTCCCTAAGTGAAAAGACTATTTTCCCCTTAAGTGAACATTTCTTGGACCCTTTAGTCCTCCCATTCCCACGCCTATTTCACCTTTCATGGAAACCAATCTCCATTTTTTTTCTCATCTTCAACTTCTCCTGACTTTTTCTCATTCTCTCTAAGTGAAGCTTAACCATTTTGGTGAAGAAAAGTCTTGATCCTTGCCTTTTTCCATCATCCAAGAGGTATGATTACTTCCTTCGATCCTTTGAGCTTCATGTTCTTCACGTAAATCTTGATTTCAATCCATGAATCTCTATGTTTCAACTTCTAAGTTCAATCTTCAAAAATCTTTAGAAAATCATAGAAAAATCCTTTTAATGTGAAATCAATTTCTATGATCCAGTTTCATCCTTCTCTATCATTATATAAGAGCATGTAAACAAATAACATCTCAAGCCTAATTTTCCATGAAGTGGCCGAACCCTAGCTTGTGGGAAACCATGAGTTTTGCTTCAAGTTTTTGCATGATGAAGCTTGATTTACTGTTGTGTATACTTGAGGATCATGCATCCAAGAGTTAGAAATTTTTAGACATCCCTAGCTAATTTAAGTCACCAAGGCCGAATCAAGGACCTAAGAGACAAGGAATGATATTTTGTCAATGTTGAAGTTGTGATTTGTTGTAAAGGATCAGACTGTGTTCGATCACCCTAAAGCATGCTAAAGTGTCGGTAGTGGAGCTGTGTTTGGGAGCTTGTACGGGAAGGCGAGCGTGCGTAGCAGTTTCAGGTGGGGAGAAAGAACTGTTATTGTTGGGAAGGCAAGCTTAATATAGAATGTATACATGTGCAGGGGATTCTTAAACTCTACTACAGGTTGAGCCCTGGACAAAGTAACTAGACCCTAGGTGTAGGTATCTTTGGGCTATCATCACTAAGATGATATTCTAGACAATGTGATTATTGAGGTTGATATGTTGAACTGCTTATGTGATTAGCTGTTGATCTGTTATGTTGAACTGCCTATGTGATTATCTGTTTAACCTGTTATGTGGAACTACCTATGCGATTATCGATTTATCTGTCAACGTGATGGTATCTATATTGGCATATTTATTGTTGTGATATTTTATTATTGTGATTGACTGGGTGATTGTCGATGAGAGTATGGTGAGATTATGATGTTGTTCGAGTTGATACTGTCGTGGTCTTGACCATGGAGCTGTGGCTCGTGGATGCAAAGCGCATGATGTTGATTCAATGCATCGTGGCTGTGGCCGAGTGCTTAGGTGTGAGGTTCCGGTATCAACGTGTGATGGATGTTTGTTGCATATCATAACATTTCATACCATAGCATATTTATCCCAATGGGGGATGTCCAATTGGGGACGTGATATTCTTTTATCCCGAGGTGGGATGTCCATCTGGGGACGTGATGTTATCGATCGACATGCATATACGGATTAGTATCCTTTGCAGAGGTTTTATCTGAGAGAATGACTTTTGAGATGATTGTACTGTATGACTCAAGGGATGGTTGTTGGTGTGTTGTATGTTTCCTATGTGGTGTGTGTTACATGTATATCTATGCTGTACTATTGCCCCTTTCCCATGTTTGATGATGCATTTTTCTTATTTTCCTGTCTTTGCTCTGTGTATTTCTTTTATTTTATGGGAAGACCATGTGGAGGAACCAGCTGCTGAGGAGTTGGATGACGCTCCTTATGAGCCTGATGCCAGTGGACGAGCCACAAACCCCAGCCTCGAGAGGTTTTGAGCTTTGCACCAGAAGTGTGGCTAGCATGAGAGCTTTCTTATCTCTTGATGTATTTTGCTTATATTCTGTACCGATGTACTTGGTATATATACACTACTACTGTAGCCTTACTGACAGGGCAACCGATGCTTGTATGTATCTTATATATTTATAGTTGTGTACTCTGATCTGCTGCGTGTCTCAATTTAGTTGCGTTTTCGCATTTAATCTTTCCGCTTTACTTCAAATTAATAAGGCGCGCTAACGTTTATAATACGATTAAGGATAGTTAATAGCTTAGGTTCTTTAATGGGACGATGGGTCGTCTCATTTAGTGGTATCAGAGCAGTTTGATTCTAATATCGGACTGTGTGGTCTAGGAAGTGTACTGGCTTGATAAGTTGGATCCCCATTAGATGCCGACTTTATTTAGAAATTTGGTAGAGTGTCCGATACGCGAGTTATCTTATGTGATAACTGTTCCGTTCATTCAAGGAGTGGTGGACCAATTCGCAGCAAGAATCCGAGAGGCCGAGGAGGTAGATTCTGTAACACCCCCCTCGGGTGCTGCGTACTCGAACTCAAAATGCGGAAAAATATCAAGAAAGTAAAACGCTGGTTGCTTTCGGAAAATACTTTAATTTAGTAGCTACGTTCGAAAACGCAGTTCTAAAATTTTTTGTATTCATAGACAAAACAACTCAAGGTAAAGAAATAAACCTCAAGACGTACATCGATATTCACTGTTCATAAAACATAATCATAACATAAAATCTAGGTCTAACATATAACATATTACAGACTTGAGAACATAAGTTCCATATACGTGCAGCCAAATAATATAAGACTATTCCAAAATAAAAGACTCCTAAGCTGGTCGGGCTAAGAGCAGCCATTGGGATACAACCCAAAGTCGGCTTCTTCAAAAGGCTCCGTCATCTGAGTCCTCACGTCTCCGCGGGGACCTATGATCAACATCTGTACATGTCTTTCCAAAAACACAACAAGATGTCCAACATGTACAGGCAAAGGTTAGATACTCATATAATAAGTTTATCATAATAGCCGCACAGGCGACAAACAACAGTTAGAGTCACATATAAATATAGTTATAATAACAGTCATTCATAAATCAATATCTCAAACACTATCATGAGTTATAATGATGCATGAGACTTCAATATCATCTTTCTAATTCATGTACTCCGGAGATTCCTACTACCCTTCATCGAGCGATAGGCCACAGTAACACTCGTAACACAATTGTCCTCATGAGTCGGCCTCTCAATTTAGGTCCGAACTCCAATTGTTCCAAGGTACCACGTCATAACCATATCTTGAATAGTTCAGTCTCTGATCCAGTTCATTTGTGCTGGGTAGCTGACTTACCACAGCACGAGGTCGCGAGGCCTCTGACACTTGTGGGGTTTCGACACACAGAATGCCCCTATAGACCTAGTGGTATTAACTAGCTCAATTCTCAACTACGTAAGTTGTTGCTTGGTTTCAAATGGCACGTCTGCCGGTTCATGCATGTACACATAAAGTTTTATTTCTTCTTTTTCGTTCAGTCTTTCATTTTGTCGAGACATAAAGTCCGCGACTCGTTTTAAAGGACATTAAGCCCATTCAAAATAAAAAACACAGGACACGAAGTCCGAGTGCTAAATCCACAAAACACTAGTCCGACGTGTCGGTCACTAGGTTTGGGTTCATCTCAAAAGATCCATTATTTTTCCTTTTGATTTTATTTCCTCAAAACAACTTTGGAAAACAAAACACTTTTATTGTTCTTGAAATAAAAACATTTCTTAATCAAAGAGAACATTTTTCGGGGAAAACACTTTTTCGTAAACAAAAACTGTTTTTCTAAGGTTCCACGTCTTTTTAAAACGTTTTACTAAAACAAAACACGTTTTACACGACTTTCCACAAAACCACTTTTCCTTTTCAAAAGAATATACTTTTTCAAAAGGAAATATACTTTTCTTGAAAAGCAACACGTTTTCCCAAAAACCACTTTTTGATTTCAAAACTCGTTTTTCAAAACATTGAATTCGATTTTCGAGTATTTTAATTAATTCTCGAGACATATCTAGTCCTATGCTCATCAAGGATATATATATATATATATATATATATATATATATATATATATATATATATATATATATATGTATCAAACAGTACAACAATAGCATATACTTCAATCAAGGCATCCATGCCACAGTTTATATCAAATAACCAATTATGCATAATATTTAGCATCCAATTAATCCAGGATATAAGTATACATATACATCAAGTTTTAATTCAACCATAACACACCAATCAATCATATGCTGTGAGGCTACCAAACTCAAAATGAAATACCTCCCTTTACCTTACCAAGTTGCTTAATCCAAACTCGAACGGTTCTCGGCTCCGGCTCTGGTTTCGTTCGCGTCGCCTAAAACAATTAAACATAATAAAATTCAAACAACAATCAACATCAATATACAACATTAAAACATAAATTTTCCTTCCCCTAAAAGGTCCAAGGTTCGGCCACTTTTGCTAAAAAGGGTTAGGGATAACATTTGGTTCTAAACTTTTGGATGGTTGGTTCATAAGCTTGGTTAACACTACTACCAGTCCTATTACTCAAAAACATGAAACATGACTCATGATTTTTACACATGAAGGTCTCAGCCATTTTGGAGAAAAGGGGCTAGAAAATGATTTGGTTTTTCATCACTTGGATTCAAAGACAATTGGAAAGTTAAGGATGGAATCAAGAGTTATAAGTCAAAAATTTGATCAAAAATACAATTGATCATCTCTTCTAGGTTTTTGCCACTTTGGGGGAAAAAGAGCTAGGATGAGAGCTGGATCATGAGCTCTTGGATTTAGGTAGAGAATGATGAAGTGAGTTCAAAGAAATTGGTTTCCTATTAAAAGGATTTTTCTACAATTTCCTATGAATTTTGAAAGTTTTTGATCATAAACTTGATTTTCATGAAAACAAGATTTGATCTTGAGATTGAGAGAGATTCAAGAAGCTAGGAGATCATAGAAGTGATCTTATCTAAGAATGGATGAAGATTGGTCAAAGATTCAAGGTTTTTTCACAAGGTTTCAAGCTTTTCTCAAGAAGAAAATGGAGTTTTCTCTAAGGAAGAAGATAAAGTGTTCTTGGTGTTCTATGTGGGGGCTGACTTGTGTGAATGAGGGCTGGAGAAGGGGCTGACCAGCCTTAAAACAAAACACTTAAGGGTAAAATGGTCATTTGCTTCAAGGGTAAAATGGTAAAAGTGAAAAAGGTTAGGGGTATTTTGGTCATTTCGCGTCCCGATATTTCCGATCGTCATGACGACTTTGGCATGATCTCCCAAGTGATATAACATGGTGTGACATCATGATTATCCGTTGGCGGGTCTCGCTGAATCCCTTTAGGGCTTCAAATGTCTCCCAGTTCGAGTATACGGCCGAATATAATATATTATTTCTATTTTTCGGACGTTAGGACGGATTTTTTTGAAAATGTATGAAATGTGATTCTAAGACTAATTGTCTCGTTCACGGGTCAAAATTAGGTTTTGATAGCAGTAAAACACTACCGTCAAAGAAAAACGCAGACTAGGCTCCATCTGAGTTTTCGACCCAAAAATTGACCATAGTTTCATACGATATCATTGAGCATAAATAAGGTCTCGGAATATTTTATTTCCATTTCTATGATCTCGAATAAAATATAAGTTCATAAATACTGTTTAAATAGGAAAACCGCGAAAATCGTGGTGTAACAAGTTCCAACAAAAGGCAAGACCTTACAATCGCCCAATTCAACAAACTGCAAGCTTTGGAAAGGGAAGTTCAAATCAAGGACAACCGGGGTTTTCTACGTTTTTCCGATTCAGAGGGCCGCATCTGGTCAGAAACTATCCCCAACAGCTGAATGTCAATTGTTTCCGTTGTGGCAAGTGGGGTCACTATGCCAACGAGAGTTGACCAGGGGATACTGGTAGAGGTCAAATTCAATAACAAGGCATAAGAACTCAAGATGTGGGGACAAGGCAATCTGTGGTGGGCCAGCAGGACAGGCTACAGACGACGCGAAGAGTGTTCGCCGTGAGAGGATCTGAAGCTTCTCAATGTCCCGATCTTATTCAAGGTAAGTGCCTAGTTGCTGGGAGACTCTTATCTGTTTTATTTGATTCAGGGGCTACATACTCTTTTATATCATTAGCATGTATGGATCATTTGAATTTGCCTGTTTCATCCTTACCATATGAATTGATTGTTTCTACATCTACGGGTGATTCCTTGACAACCCTATTTGTCTGTTTACAATGCCCAATTGTTATTGAGAATCAATCTTTTCTTGTAGACTTAGTTTGTCTGCCTATGCAGCAGATTGGTGTTATCCTAGGCATGGACTGGCTTTCAGCCAACCATGTGGTACTAGACTGTTCAAATAAGACCCTTCGTTTTTTTGAGACTTCTGGATCATTTCCTACCAGTGATGGTTTGTCTGGAGGTGTACAATCAAGAGAGTGCATGGTGCGGTTTTTTTTGGAAGCCAAGGAGACCCCGAGTCTAGATGCTGTGCCGGTAGTGCATGAGTTTCCATATGTTTTCCCGGATAATGTGTCAGGATTATCATCTAAGAGGGAAATAGAGTTCGCAATCAATCTTGTGCCTGGAGTCGGACCGATTTCGATAGCAACCTATCGAATGTCTCCAACAGAGTTGGCAGAGCTGAAGAAACAACTGGACGACATGCTAAAGAAGCAGTTTATAAGACCAAGTGTTTCATCGTGGGGAGCACCGGTGTTGTTCGTCAAGAAGAAGGATGGTAGTTCAAGGTTGTGTGTGTACTACCGACAACTCAACAAGGTGATGATTAAGAATAAATACCCATTGCCAAGGATTGATGATCTTATGGGCCAGTTGAGGGGAGCAACAATGTTCTCGAAGATTGATCTGAGATCCGGATAACATCAGATCAAGGTGAAGGACGATGATGCATCGAAGATAGCTTTCAGGAGTTGGTACGGACATTACGAGTATCTAGTTATGCCTTTTGGTGTGACTAATGCTCTTGCAGTGTTCATGGACTATATGAACATAATCTTCAGACCGTAACTTGATAAGTTTGTCGTGGTTTTCATCGATGACATCCTTATTTGCTCCTCAGACAAGGAAGAGCATCAAGAGCATTTGAGGGTTGTGCTTCAAGTTCTTAAAGACAGGCAACTCTATTCCAAGTTGTCTAAGTGCGAGTTCTGGCTGAAAGAGGTACAATATCTTGGACATGTGATCAACAAGGATGATATAGCAGCTGATCCTGCAGAATTAGAAGCTGTGGTTAAGTGGGAAAGCCCTAAGACTGTAAGCGAGATCAAAAGCTTTCTCGGGCTAGCAGGATACTACAGGAGGTTTATCGAGGGATTCTCGAAGATTACGTTACCTCTGACGCAATTGACGAGAAGAGGAAGAGCGTTTGAATGGACAGAAGAGTGTGAGGCTTGTTTCCAAGAGCTAAAAAGGAGGCTAGCTACGTCTCCAGTACTAGTCTTGCCAGATCCATCGATGCCGTTCGATATGTACTGTGACGCATCGTATCAAGGTTTGGGTTGCGTACTCATACAAGAGAGGAAAGTGGTAGCCTACGCTTCCTGACAGCTAACAGTGCATGAACGGAATTACCCAACCCATGACCTAGAGTTGGCCGCAATATTGTTTGCATTGAAGATATGGAGACACTATCTCTATAGCGCTAAATTTAGTGTGTTTAGCGACCTTAAAAGTTTAAAGTATTTTTTCGACCAAAAGGAGTGGAACATGTGGCAGAGGAGATGGATGGAATTCATAAAGGACTATGAATTTGATCTACATTACTACCCAGGAAAGGCCAATGTGGTAGCAGATGCATTGAGTCAGAAATCTCTGCATATGTTGGCTCTGATTGTGAAAGAGTTGGAATTATTAGAGCATTTTAGAGATATAAACTTGGACGTGGAGTGATGTAAGGATAAGGTAAGATTAGGAATGGTCACTATCACTAGCGACTTTCTGACCTTGATTTGGAAGAAGCAAGGAGAAGATCAGTACTTATAGGAAATGAACCAATGGTGGAAGAAGGAAGGACTTCAGAGTTTAAGAGAGGCGCTGATGGAATCCTGAAGTTTGAGACAGGATATGTGAGCCTAAGAATAGCGAAGTTAGGAACATGATCTTGGAAGAGGCATACAAGAGCAAGCTAGGTTTTCATCCCGGATCTACAAAGATGTACCAGGACCTAAAGGGAATGTTTTGGGGGCTTGGGATGAAGAAGGAAGTAGCAGAGTATGTCCAATCCTGTTTGGTGTGTCAAAAGGCAAAGACTGAACACCAGAAACCAGCAGGGTTATTGCAATCTTTGGACGTCCCAGAATGGAAATGGGATAGCATTGCAATGGACTTTGTTTCCGGACTACCAAGGACGCAAAAGAGGTGAGATGCAATTTGGGTAATCATTGACAGGCTTACGAAATTTGCTCATTTCTTGCCGATCAACCACAGGTATTCTTTTGAAAGATTAACCTAGATTTACATCAAGGAAGTGGTGAGATTGCATGGGGTACCTACGCGTATAATTTCGGACAAGGATCCGAGATTTACTTCAAGATTTTGGCAGAGGTTAAACAGTGCTTTGGGAACTAAGCTAAGGATGAGTTCAGCCTATCATTCGCAGACGAATGGTCAGTCTGAAATGACGATTCAATCTTTGGAGGATCTTTTGAGAGCATGTGCTTTAGAAAATATAGGAAGTTGGGACGAATTCTTTCCACTGATTGAATTCACGAACAACAATAGTTTTCACTCGAGTATTGGCATGGCACCATACGAGACATTGTATGGACGAAAGTGCAGAACACCGCTCTGTTGGCATGAAACTGGAGAGAATCAATTGATAGGACCACAGATGTTGCAGCTAACAACGAAACAAGTTAAGAAAATTCTGGAAAGGATGAAAGTCGCACGGGATCGACAGAAAAGCTTCAGTGACAAGAAGAGGAGAGCTCTGGAGTTCCAGGAAGGCGATCATGTCTTTATGAGAGTCACTCCAAGAACAGGAATTGGCAGGGCAATCAAATCCAGAAAGCTTACACCTAGATTCATTGGACAATTTCAAATTCTTCGCCGAATTGGTCCAGTGGCCTACCAAATTGCCATACCTCCCGACCTATCCAGTATTCACGATGTATTCCATGTATCCCAGCTCAGAAAATACCATCCTGATCCATCACACGTGATAGAACCTGAATCAATTCAGATAAGGGAGAATATGGAATATGAAGCACTACCTGTATGAATCGAGGACAAGAGGGTGAATACCTCAGCGGGAAGCAGATTCCCTTAGTCAAGGTCATATGGGATGCTACAACGGGAGATGCTACTTAGGAAAGAGAAGAGGACATGAAATAATAGTACCCAAGCCTGTTCTAATAGGTACGTCGAATTTCAAGGACGAAATTTATTTTAAGGGGGGTAGTAATGTAACACCCCGATTTTCACTGCTTTTTATATCAGTAATTTATATAAATACGTTTATATTTTATCCGAGAGTTAGAAAATGAATTTAAATAAATTAAGACCACATTCATACTCTACATCATCGTAGAGAGCTACGATTAAATTTTGGGTTGAAAATTCAGACAGAATCCGGTCTGCGTTTTCACTGACAGTAAGATTTACTTATCAGAAGACCTAATTTTGACTCGTGAACGAAACAGTTAGGCTTAGAATCAAATTTCCAACAATTTTGGTAAAATTGGTTTTTCGCACTAAAAAGTGAATTAATATACGTTATACGGGCGAAATCTTAAATATGGTGAAGAACGAAGCTGAATATGAATTTATCGGGACCCGCTAACGGATAAACTTGAAGTCACATCAGGTCGCATCACCTAGGAAGGCATGCCAGTGTCATGATGGAAAACGAAATATCTGAATGCGTTCACACTGTGAAAAGACCAAAATACCCTTGGTCTTTTTCTTAAATGACAATTTTGTCCCTAAACGAAAAGACCGTTTTGCCCCTAGGAATTCATGCAAACCCATCCTTGCCCTCATGACTCATCACCATCATCAAAATATCAAGATATTTTGGTGACTTTGGAGGTGAAAAGACCATTTTGCCCTTAGTCTTTTGTTTTAATTCCAATTTTGTCCCTAAGTGAAAAGACTATTTTGCCCTTAAGTGAACAATTCTTGGACCCTTTAGTCCTCCCATTCCCATGCCTATTTCACCTTTCATGGAGACCAATCTCCTTTTCCTTTTTTTTTTTCCTCATCTTCAACTTCTCCTAACTTTCTCTCATTCTCTCTAAGTGAAGCTTAACCATTTTGGTGAAGAAAAGTCTTGATTCCTTGCCATTTTTCATCATCCAAGAGGCATGATTATTTCCTTTGATTCTTTGAGCTTCATGTTCTTCACTCAAGTCTTGATTTCAATCCATGAATCTCTATGTTTCAACTTCTAAGTTCAATCTTCAAAAATCTCTAGAAAATCATAGAAAAATCCTTTTAATATGAAATCAATTTCTATGATCTAGTTTCACCCTTCTCTATCACTATCTAAGAGCATGTAATCAAATAACATCTCTAGCCAATTTGGCCATGATGTGGCCGAACCCTAGCTTGTGGGAAACCATGAGTTTTGCTTCAAGTTTTTGCATGATGATGCTTGATTTAGTGTTGTGTATACTTGAGGATCATGCATCCAAGAGTTAGAAAGTTTTAGACATCCCTAGCTAATTTAAGTCACCAAGGCCAAATCTAGGACCTAAGAGACAAGGAATGATATTTTGTTCATGTTGAATTTGTGATTTGTTGTGAAGGATCAGATTGTATTCGATCGCCCTAAAGCATGCGAAAGTGCCGATTGCGGAGCTTTGTTCGGGAGCTTGTACGGGAAGGCGAGCGTGCATAGCAGTTTCAAGTGGGGAGAAAGAACTGTTATCGTCGGGAAGGCAAGTGAGACGACCCGCCGTTCCATTGAAGAACACGCGCCTTATTAATACGATGCGAAGTGGAAAGATTAAACGCGGAAACGCTACTAAATCAAGGCAGCAAGCATATCAGAGTACACAACTATGAAATATAAGATAGATATATAAGCAGCGGTTGCCCCGTCAGTAGGGCTACCGTAGTAATACATACATTAAGAGAACATCAGTACTGAGTATAAGTAAAATACATCAAAAGATAGGAAAACTCTCACGCTAGCCACTCTTTTGGTACAACACTCAAAACCCCTCGAGATTACGGTTCGTGGCTCGTCCACCGGCATCAGGCTCGTAAGTAGTGTCATCCAACTCCTTAGTAGCTGGTTCCTTCACAGGATCTTCCCATAAAATAAAGAACACAGAGAATATACGGGAGATAAGAAACATGCATCATCAAACATGGGAAAGGGGCAATAGTACAACATATATATACATGTAGCACACAACACATAGAAAAGATACAACACACCAACAACCATCCCTTGAGTCATAGAGCACAATCATCTCAAAAGTCATTCTCTCAGATCAAACCTCTACGAAGGATACTAACCCTTATATGCATGTTATCATCCCTATATGTATGTCGGCTGATATCATCACGTCCCCAGTTGGACGTCCCCATCAGGATTAATAACATCACGTCCCCAATTAGACATCCTCGTAAGGATTAAAAACATAACGTCCCCAATTGGACATCCCACATCGGGATTAAAAACATCACCTCCCTATTTGGACATTCCCATTTGGGACCAATATGCTATCGTATGAAATGCTATGATATGCAACAAACTTCCATCACAGATTGATGTCGGAACCTCACACCTAAGCACTCGGCAATAGCCATGATGCACTGCATCCACATCAATGTCAACGTCAACATCAACATCAACATCAACATCACGACGCCTTGCGTCCCTGGGCCACGGTTCCATGGTCAGGACCATGACAGTATCAATCCGAACAACATCACAATCTCACCATACTTTCATCATCAATCATCCAGCCAATCACAATAATAAAATATCACAATAATAAATATGCCAATATAGATATCATCACATTGACAGATAAACCTATAATCACATAGGCAGTTCAGCACAACAGATAAACAGATAATCACATATGCAGTTCAACACGGCAGATAAACAGATAATCAAATAGGTAGTTCAACACATCAACCTCAACAATTACATCGTCTAGAATATCACTTAGTGGTGATAGCCCAAAGTTACCTACACTTAGGGTCCAGGTACTTTGTCCAGGGCTCAACCAGTAGTAGGGTTTAAGGTTCCCCCACACATGCATACAATCTATACTAAGCACACATGCATACAATCTATACTAAGCTTGCCTTCCCGACGATAACAGTTCTTTCTCCCCACCTAAAACTGCTACGCATGCTCGCCTTCCCGTACAAGCTCCCGAACATAGCTCCGCAATCGGCACTTTAGCACGCTTTAGGGCGATTGAACACGATCTGATCCTTCACAACAAATTACAACTTTAATAATCACAAAAGTACATCTTTTTGTGTCCTAGGACCCTAACTCGTGGATCAATGATCCTTAAGTATACATAACACTAGATCAAGTCCCATTACTCAAAAACTTGAAACAAAACTCTTGGTTTCTTAAAGGGCTAGGTTCGGCCACTTCATGGCAAAAAATGCTAGGAATGTTGTTTGATTTCATACTCTTGGATAGTGATATAGAAGGATAAAACTAGATCAAAGAAATTGATTTCACATTAAAAGGATTTTTCTATGATTTTCTAGAGATTTATGAAGTTTGAACTTAGAACTTTGAACATCGATGTTCATGGATTGAAAACAAGAACTATGTGAAGAATAAGAAACTTATGGATCAAGGCGAGTAATCTTACCTCTTTGAGTGATGAAAATGAGCAAGATTCAACACTTTTCTTCCCAAGCTAAGATTTTACTTAGAGAAAATGAGAGAAAGTTGGAGAAGAAAATGGAGTTTGAAGAAAATGGAGTGGATGGCCATGGATAAGAGGAAATAGGCGTGTAGGATGGGAGGGGTAAAAGGGTCCAAAGATTTTTCACTTAAGGGCAAAATGGACATTTCACCTAGGGACAAAAATGTCATTTTGTGAAAAGCCAAGGGTATTTTGGTCTTTTCACCTTCAAAGTCAAATATTTTGGAGAAGTAATGGGGATGGTGATGAGTCATAAGGCTAAAGTGTAATTTCGTCAGTTCCTTGGGGGCAAAACGATCTTTTTTTGCCCTAAATATCTCAGATATTTGTAGAATCGCAATGATGACGTGGTGAGTCATGGTGGTGGCTCACCCTCTGACTCACCCTGCTCTGGTGACTCGTGTTCCTCATCCGATGTCCGGTTTTGTCCCTGCGTGTCCGTTCTCGATTCCGTCGATTTCCCTATTTAGGTTTTACGCCCAAGGAAGTCGGAAGAACTTTTTTTTTTGAAAATTTTCAAAATCGTCGATAATGTTCGAAACGAGATATAAAACCTAACTGTTTCGTTCACCAGTCAAAATTAGGTTTTCTGATCAGTAAAATCTTACTGTCAGTGAAAATGCAGACCGAGCTCCATCTGAATTTTCAACCCAAAGTGTAACCGTAACTCTCTACGATGACGTAGAGTAGGAATGTGGCCTTAGTTTATTTAAATTCATTTTCTAACTCTCAGATAAAATATAAACGTATTTATATAAATTACTAATATAAAAAGCAGTGAAAATCTGGGTGTTACATTACTATCCCCTTAAAAAGAATTTCGTTCTCGAAATTCGACGTACCTTTTAGAATAAGTGTGGATATCGCTGCTGCATATTTTCTTCACGTTCCTCGGTGGCATCTCCTGTTGTAGCATCCCAAATGACCTTGACTAAGGGAATCTGCTTCATGTGGAGTTCTTTCACTCTCTTGTCCTCGATTCGTACAGTCAGTGCTTCATATTCCAAGTTCTCCCTTATCTGAATTGATTCAGGCTCTATCACATGTGATGGATCAGGATGGTATTTTCGAAGGTGGGAAACATGGAATACATCATGAATATTGGATAGGTTGGGAGGTAACGCAATTTGGTAGGCAACTGGACCAATTCGGCGAAGAATTTGAAATGGTACAATGAATCTAGGTGTAAGCTTTCTGGATTTGATTGCACTGCCAATTCCAGTTCTTGGAGTGACTCTCATAAAGACATGATCACCTTCCTGGAACTCCAAGGGTCTCCTCCTCTTATCACTGTAGCTCTTCTGTCGATCTCGTGCGACTTTTATCCTTTCTCGAATTTTCTTAACTTGTTTTGTTCTTAGCTGCACTATCTCTGGTCCTATCAATTGATTATCTCCGGTTTCATACGAATAGAGCAATGTTTAGCACTTTCGTCCATACAGTGCCTCGTATGGCGCCATGCTAATACTCGAGTGAAAACTATTGTTGTACGTGAATTCAATTAGTGGAAGGAATTCGTCCCAACTTCCTATGTTTTCCAAATCACATGCTCTCAAAAGATCCTCCAAAGATTGAATCGTCCTTTCAGACTAACCATCCGTCAGCGGATGATAGGCTGAAATCATCCTTAGCTTTGTTCCCAAAGCACTATTTAAACTCTGCCAAAATCTGGAATAAATCTCGGATCCCTGTCTGAAATTATGCTCGAAGGTACTCCATGCAATCTTACCACTTCCTTGATGTAAATCTGGGTTAATCTCTCAAAATAATACCTCTGGTTGATTGGCAAGAAATGAGCACATTTCGTAAGTTTGTCAACGATTACCATAATTGCATCGCACCTCCTTTGCGTCTTTGGTAGTCCGAAAACAAAATCCATTGCATTGCTATCCCATTTCCATTCTGGGACGTCCAGTGATTGCAATAACCATGCTGGTTTCTGGTGTTCAATCTTTGCCTTCTGACACACTAAACAGGATTGGACACACTCAGCTACTTCCCTCTTTATCCCTGGCCACCAAAACATTCCCCTTAGATCTTGATACATCTTTGTAGCTCTGGGATGAAAACTTAGCTTGCTCTTATGTGCCTTTTCCAAGATCATGTTCCTAACTTTGCTATCCTTAGGCACACATATCCTGTCTCCAAACTTCAGTACTCCATCAACACCTCTCTTAAAGTCTGAAGTCTTTCCTTCTTCTACCATCTGGTTCCTTTCTTGTAAGTATTGATCTTCTCCTTGCTTCTTCTAGATCAGGTTTAGAAAATCACTAGTGATAGTGACCATTCCTAAACTTATCTTATCCTTACACCACTCCACGTCCAAGTTCAGATCTCTGAACTGCTCTAACAACTCCAGTTTTTTCACCATCAAAGCCGACATATACAAAGATTTCCGACTTAATGCATCTGCTACTCCGTTGGCCTTTCCTGGGTGGTACTGTAGATCAAATTCATAATCCTTTATGAATTCAATCCACCTCTTCTGCCGCTTGTTCAACTCCTTTTGGTCGAACAGGTACTTTAAACTTTTATGGTCGCTAAACACACTGAATTTAGCGCCATAGAGATAGTGTCTCCATATCTTCATTGCAAACACTATTACGGCCAACTCTAGGTCATGGGTTGGGTAATTCTGTTTATGTACTTTTAGCTGTCTGGAAGCGTAGGCTGCCTCTTTCCTCCCCTGTATGAATACCCAAACCTTGATACGATGCGTCACAGTGCACATCGAACGATGTTGATGGATCTGGCAAGACTAGTACCGGAGATGTAATTAGCCTCCTTTTTAGCTCTTGGAAACTAGCCTCGCACCCTTCTGTCCAATCAAACGCTCTTCCTTTTCTCGTCAATTGCGTCAGTGGTAATGCAATCTTCGAGAATCCCTCAATAAACCTCCTGTAGTATCCTGCTAGCCCGAGAAAGCTTCTGATCTCGCTTACCGTCTTAGGGCTTTCCCACTTAACCACAGCTTTTACTTTTGTAGGATCTACTGCTATACCATCCTTGTTGATCACATGCCCAAGGAATTGTACCTCCTCCAACCAGAAATCGTACTTAGACAACTTGGCATAGAGTTGTCTGTCCTTACGAACTTGAAGTACAACCCTCAAATGCTCTTGATGCTCTTCCTTGTCTAAGGACTTGATAAGGATGTCATCAATAAAAACAATGACAAACTTATCAGGGTACGGTCTGAAGATTCTATTCATATAGTCCATGAACACTGCAGGAGCATTAGTCACACCAAAGGGCATAACTAGATACTCGTAGTGTCCGTACCGACTCCTGAAAGCCGTCTTAGGTGTATCATCTTCCTTCACCCTTATCTGATGATAACCGAATCTCAGATCAATCTTAGAGAACACCGTTGCCTCCCTCAACTGGTCCATAAGATCGTCAATCCTTGGCAACGGGTACTTATTCTTAATCGTTACCTTGTTGTGCTGTCGGTAATCCACACATAACCTTGAACTACCATCCTTATTCTTGGCAAATAACACTGGTGCTCCCCACGATGAAACACTTGGTCTTATAAACTACTTCGTTAGCATATCGTCTAGTTGTTTCTTCAGCTCTGCCAACTTCGTTGGGGACATTCGATAGGGTGCTATCGAAATCGGTCCGGTTCCAGGTACAAGATCAATGGCGAACTCTACCTCCCTCTTGGGTGGTAATCCTGGCACATCATTCGGGAAAACATCTGGAAACTCATGCACTACCGACAAAGCATCTGGACTCGGAGTCTCCTCGACTTCCAAAGAAAATAGCACTATGCACTCTCCTGATTGTACACCTCCTGACACACCATCACTAGAAGACAATGATCCAGATTTCTTGGAAAAACGAAGGGTCTTATTTGAACAGTCTAGTACCACATGGTTGGCCGAAAGCCAGCCCATGCTTAGGATAACATCAATCTGCTGCATAGGCAGACCGGCTAGGTCTACAAGAAAAGATCGATTCTCTATAACAATCGGGCATTGTAAATAGACAAATAGGGTTGTCAGGGAATCATCCATAGGTGTAGAAGTAGTCAAATCATATGGTAAGGATGAAACAGGCAAATGCTAATGATCCATACACGCTAAAGAAATAAAGGAATGGATAGCCCCTGAATCAAACAAAACAGAAAAGAGTCTCCCAGCAACTAGGCACTTACCTTGTATCAGATTGGGACATTGAAAGGTTTCAGATCCTCTCACGACGAACACCTTTCCCGTCTTTTGTGGCCTGCTCTGCTGATTTTCCACTTGTTGTCTCGCCCCTGCATTTTGAGACTCTTGCCTCGCCGTTGAACTTGACTTCTCCCAGTACCTCCTTACCGACACTCACTGACATAGTGGCCCAGCTTGCCACAATGGAAACAGTTGGCATTCGGTGTTTGAGGACACTTTCTGACCAGATGCAGCCCTCTGAATCGAAATCACGAAGAAAACCCTGGTTGTCCTTGATTTGAACTTCCTTTTCAAAAGCTTGTAGTTTGTTGAATTGGGTGATTGTAAGGTCTTGCCCTCTGTTGGAACCTTCCTCCTCGGCCTCTCGGACTGTTGCTCAAATTGGTCCACCACTCCTTGAATGAACGGAACAGTTATCACACCAGATAACTCGCGTACCATACACTCTACCCAATTTCTAAAACAGTCGGCATCCAATGGGGACCCAACTTATCAAGTCAGTATATTTCCTAGACTGCACAGTCGGATATTAGAATCGAACTGCTCTGATACCACTAAATGAGACAACCCGCCGTCCCATTGAAGAACCTAAGATATTAACTATCCTTAATCGTATTATAAACGTTAGTGTGCCTTATTAATACGAAGCGAAGCGGAAAGATTAAATGCGGAAACGCAACTAAATCAAGGCACATAGCATATCAAAGTACACAACTATAAAATATAAGATATATATAAGCAGCGGTTGCCCCGTCAGTAGGGCTTCAGTAGTAATACATACATATAGAGTACATCAGTACTGATTATAAGCAAAATACATCAAAAGATAGGAAAACTCTCACGCTAGCCACTCGTCTGGTACAACACTCAAAACACCTCGAGATTATAGTTCGTGGCTCATCCACTGGAATTAGGCTCGTAAGTAGTGTCATCCAACTCCTCAGCAGCTGGTTCCTCCATAGGATCTTCCTATAAAATAAAAGAACACACAGAGAATATACAAGGAGATAAGAAACATGCATCATCAAACATGGGAGAGGGGCAATAGTACAACATATATATATACATGTAGCACGCAACACATAGAAAACATACAACACACCAACATTCATCCCTTGAGTCATACAGCACAATCATCTCAAAAGTCATTCTCTCAGATCAAACCTCTACGAAGGATACTGATCCTTATATGCATGTCATCATTCCTATATGCATGTCGGCCGATATCATCATGTCCCCAGTTGGACATCCTCGTTGGGATTAATAATATCACGTCCCCAATTGGACATCCTTGTAAGGATTGAAAACATCACATCCCCAATTGGACATCCCGCCTCGAGATTAAAACATCACATCCCCACTTGGACATCCCCCTTTGGGACCAAATATGCTATGGTATGAAATGCTATGATATGCAACAAACATCCGTCACAGATTGATACCGGAACCTCACACCTAAGCACTCGGCCACGGCCGTGATGCACTACATCCACATCAACATCAACATCACGATGCCTTGCGTCCACGAGCCATAGCTCCTTGGTTAGGACCACGATGGTATCTATCCAAACAACATCACAATCTCACCATACTCTCATCAACAATCATCCAGCCAATCACAATAATAAAATATCACAATAATAAATATGCCAATATAGATATAATCACATTGACAGGTAAACATATAATCACATGGGCAGTTCAACACAAGAGATAAATAGATAAGCACATAGACAGTTCAACACGACAAATAAATAGATAATCACGTGGGCAGTTCAACATATCAACCTCAACAATCACATCGTCTAGAATATCATCTTAGTGGTGATAGCCCAAAGGTACCTACACCTAGGGTCCAGGTACTTTGTCCAGGGCTTAACCTCTAGTTGGGTTTAAGGTTCCCCCACACATGTGTGCAATCTATACAAAGCTTGCCTTCCTGACGATAATAGTTCTTTCTCCCCACCTGAAACTGCTATGCACGCTCGCCTTCCCGTACAAGCTCCCGAACACAGCTCCACAGCCGGCACTTTAGCATGCTTTAGGGCGATCGAACATGATCTGATCCTTCACAACAAATCACAACTTTAATAATAAAAAAAGTACATCTCTTTGTCTCCTAGGACCTAGGTTCGGCCATCAAATGTTTAAAATAGCTAGAGATGTCTAAAAATTTCTAACTCTTGGATCAATGATCCTTAAGCATACATGACACTAGATCAAGTCCCATTACTCAAAAACTTGAAACAAAACTCATGGTTTCTCAAAGGGCTAGGTTCGGCCACTTCATGGCAAAATAGGCTAGGAATGTTATTTGATTTCATATTCTTGGATAGTGATAAAGAAGGATGAAACTAGATCATAGAAATTGATTTCACATTAAAAGGATTTTTCTATGATTTTCTAGAGATTTATGAAGTTTGAACTTAGAACTTTGAACATAGATGATCATGGATTGAAAACAAGAACTAAGTGAAGAATAAGAAACTTATGGATCAAGGAGAGTAATCTTACCTATTTGAGTGACGAAAATGAGCAAGATTCGACACTTTTCTTCCCAAAATGCTAAGATTTTACTTAGAGAAAATGAGAGAAAGGTTGAGAAGAAAATGGGGTTTGAAAAAAATGGGGTGGAAGGCCATGGAGAAGAGGAAATAGGCGTGTAGGATGGGAGGGGTAAAAGGGTCCAAAGATTTTTCACATAAGGGCAAAATGGACTTTTCACCTAGGGACAAAAATGTCATTTTGTGAAAAGCCCAGGGTATATTGGTCTTTTCACCTTCAAAGTCGAGTATTTTGGAGAAGTAATGATGATGGTGATGAGTCATAAGGCTAAAGTGTAATTTCGTCAGTTCCCAGGGACAAAACGGTCTTTTCTCGCCCTAAATATCTTAGATATTTGTAGAATCGCAATGATGACATCATGAGTCAAGGTGGTCACTCACCCTCTGACTCACCCTGTAACGCCCCGATTTTCACGTTTTCTAATTCTTCAATAATTTAACGTTTATATTTTAATGGAGGGTTTAGAGAGTGAAATAAAATATTCTGATCGGATAGGAATGTCCTACACAACCATAGGAAGCCGTGGTTAAGTTTCGGGCAAAAGCTCAAACGGAGTCCGGTCTGCGTTTTTCACGGATAGTAGCCTTTTTCTACTATCGAGACCGAATTTGGACTCGTGAACGAGACAATAAGTCTCGGGATTTTATTCTCTACATCTTTGTTAAAATTCGTGCCAACGTCCGAAAAATAATAATATTGTATTATATTCGGCCGTTTAGCCGAATCAGGAGGCGTTTGATGTCGTAAAGGGATTCAACGAAACCCAACAATGGATGAGCTTGATACCACATCATCCCAGGACATTTGGGAGAGTATGCCAGAGTCGTCATGACATTCGGAAATATCTGGACGCAAAATGACCAAAATGCCCCTAACCTTAGTCTTTTACACTTTTACCATTTTACCCTTTTGGCAAATGACCTTTTTGCCCTTAAGTGAGCTTTTAAAGAGCTGAACTCAGCCCCTTCCAGCCTTCATTTTCGCACAGCCCTCTCAAGAGAAGAACTCCATAGCTGTTCTTGAGAAAACACCATTGATCCTTGAGAAAAAGCTTGAATACTTGTTAGAATTACTTGATTCCTTGAGCAATCTTCCTTCATTCTAAGGTAAGATCACTTCTATGATCTCTTAGCTTCTTGAATCTCTCTCTATTTCAAGATCAAACTTCATTTTCATGAAAATCATTTCTTAGATCCAAAACTTTGAAAATCTATAGGAAATAGTAGAAAAATCATTTTGATGTGAAACCAATTTCTTTGAACTCACCTCATCATTCTCTACCTAAACCTAAGAGCTTATGATTCAATTCTCATCATAGCTCAAAAAGCCCAATATGGCCCTATGTGATGATGATGAATAGTGTTTTTCATCAACTTTTGATTTCTAACACTTGATTTCATCCTTAGCTTTCCTATTGCCTTTGAATCCATGAAATGGAAAATCAAGATCAATTCCTAGCTTTATTTTCTTTAGGGTGGCCGAAACCCTTAGGTAGAATTGTTGAGTTTTGCTTTGATTGTTGTTTAATGTTTGATTGTTGTGTTGTTGTAGTTGGTGACGATTGTCAGGAGGTTCACAAACCCACCAACCGACTTTGATCCGGATATCTGCTCTTCAACAGGTATGGGAGGGTGAACCTCATCACACCAAAATAGCGGTGGTGAAGATGGTTGTTTAGTTTATGTGTTGGTGAAACCCTTTGATTTGGATTCACCAATTAATTTGGTTCTCTAGGAGAACAATGTGTAATAATTGTAGTTTATGCTTGTATGCCTTATCATGTGTCTTATGATGATGTTGTCTAGTTGAGAAAATAATTTCTTTCATGTTGGAAAACCTACTTTGATCACTAGATCAAGTATGGACTTTTGTGTTTGATTATGAAGCAATGATGTGTGTTTATTGTTTATCATAATTGTGTAAGTTTTGTGAGCCATAACTTGGTTAGTTGGTGAAGTAAATCTTCACATTGGTGCATAGTTGGCTTTCAGCCATGACCTTGAGAAAAGGAAGGTAATGTGTAGTTCTTGAACAAATTTAAGTTTTCAAGTAAGAGAAGTGTTTTAGTGGCTTATGCTTTAAATAAAAACCATAGGTGATTTTGATCCAAAGATCAAACAAAGTTTCAACCTCTCAGTGTTTTAACCAAAGTGAAACATGTTTTACACCTTATCCTTAGTTCATCTAGTTAATCAAATAACTTAAAAGTGGATTAATGAAATGTTTTTATGAGAATCAATATAGTTCCATACGGCTTTTTCTTTAACAAGGTTAATGTCTTGTTTTAAGGCACTTTTCGCTAAGCGAATCCAATTTCGCTGGGCGAAAACAGGGAAAATACAAGCTAGGCATCACTGCCTTAATTTTCGCTAAGCGATTGCAGCTTCGCTAAGCGAATAAGAAGGAATTTCTCTAAACGACTCAATTTTCGCTAAGCAATTCAGGGAAATTTCAAAAGAGGTATCACTGCATCCTTTTCGCTAAGCGAATTAAGCTTTGCTAAGCGAATGAAGTGAATTTCGCTGAGCGAACCATGTATCGCCCAGTAATATAGGGTAGTTTCAAAAGAGGTATCACTACCTCATTTTCGCTAAGCGAATTTAACCCCACTAAGCGAATTTCATGTTTCAGAAAGTGCTTGAAATAGAGTAAGTGGTTCAAACGTTGTTTCAAATCAAATAAGTTTTCAATTGTAAAAGTTGTTACAAAAGGAGTTTTCTAACTCAATCGTAAAGTTTTACGTATAAAAACCTAAGTCAAGTAATTAACTTAGAGTTGAAGACAAGGGTTAATTAAGTATAGTATGTGGTGAAACAAGACCACATGCTATACCATTGATAACTTAGTACATCAATGACTTCATAAGACATACACACAAACATGAAACGTTTTGGGTTTTGAAACAGTAGTTCGATGACGGACCGGTGATTCGGATCTAGGTCAATCGATTACTTGTTTCAGTCTTGTGATGACTCGATCCCGGAGGGATCACGAGATTTATTCGGTGGATAAAGGTTTTGTTTTTCAAAGACGCGTATAATTCCTAAGGAAGAGAACCTTAGTGGAACTCGAGGTTTATCCGGGGGGTAGACATTACTTTTTTGCATCTGCTTTGTGTAAGCATTGGCATTTCATTTGCATAGTTGTAAGGCTTTGAGCCTAGGAGTTGAGCTTACACCTTGATGCGGGTGCGAATCTTACGGTGATGATCTTCAATGGTCTTTTTGGAGGTATCAGGGTTGGAAGGGCTTACATGTGGCCAGTTGGTAGCTCTTCTGTGTCGTGGCTAATCCGAGCAATACACTGATATCCTCTACTAGATGTCGTACTTTTCATGTTTGGTCGAGAGTGTTACCGTAAAGCCAGATACGTGCACGTTACAAATGTTGTAGCATCTTGCTCGTGGCTGGAAGAAACCGGAACATGTTCTCCCATTCACTCTCTTCGACGTTTTGTTAGCTCCATGGAGTAGGGGTCAGAGTAGTACCCAGTGACATTGGCATTGAGTTATATACATTGCACTGCATTGCATGACTGTTGATGTTTACATTTAGTGTTATACATCACTGTATTGTTTAAGAATGCCTTGTATTATGATGATAACTGTTTAACATGATATTATGCTATTAAATGTTTAACATGATTTATATTGAGAATTTTAGTAAGCATGTTGGGTACGCTGTTACCTAGTGAGTCATCCCGTTTTTGCTATTGCTGTTTTGCTATGTTGATGAACGGAAATCTCACCCATATCTGTATGTTTTCTGCTGTTACTTGTTGTTGCTGCTTGAACAGATGGACGTGACGATGGTTCAGTTCAGTAGTTTCCTTGAGCCCGGAGGCGGACTCGTTTGCTGTTTTAGTTTTGTTGTCGGCCAGACTGCGTCAGTATTTGTAGTACCTTTTGGGAGCTACGACTCCTAGTACTTATTGTATTTCTTATTCCAGTTATACATTAGACCTATGTCTGTTTATAGTATTATTTTTATTTCTGTTTTTGTTTTCTGCTTTTTGTTTCTGTATTTATAATACAGTACGTTCTAGAAATGCATGGTGAACCTAAGTTCATTTATTAGTATTATTTACCTTTACTAATCCCATTGCATCTTGTCAAAAGAAAAAAAAAAAAGAAAACCGTATTTTTCGCATTAATAAATATTTTCGGCCTTATAAACGTTCGGGAATATGACAGTCGGGAAAGGGTGTTGCATTATTTGGTATCAGAGTTGGCCAAGTCTTTTTGGGATTTGTAGGTTATGGTCTGTCTTGTTTGTGTTGTGTTCTCTGTGTGTTTCTCTGTTGTTATCTCCGCAAGGAGGATAATGTTGTTTGATTTATTCTCTTATGTTTGACAGTTCTGGTTTTGAAGGTAGCAATGGCTGCTCAAAACCTGACTGTTGCTGTGAACGCCATACGGGAAATGGCTGCTGCTATGGTTGAACGTGACGAAAGAGCTGCTGGAGGTAGAGGACTGGACGAACTTCGCAGGAATCCACCTCAATTCAAAGGTGAATTCAATCCTGAGTTAGCTGAGCGTTGGATCCAGACGTTAGAGAAAATCTTTGGAGCACTAAAGTGCACTGAGAATGACAAGGTTGTCTATGCAACCTATATTTGTGACACCCTTAACCCCAACATACGTTTATTATATAAATATTAATTTGCGAAAATATTCTTTGCGGAAAAAAAGATACGAGTTCTGCCATTGATAAACATTTTCGCAATAGTTAAGAGTATCACCATTCATAAACTCAATTTCAAATCCAATTAAATTAAACATATTGTCATAAAACGTTTACAAGTTTCGCATAAATAAAAAATAGTTTAAACAAGATAATCTCCTAGCCCGATGTCACATGGATCAGAGCTAAACAAAAACCCATAAAGAAATAAATAACATGATCCAACGCCTAAAGAACAACATCAAAAGAATTCAACTACTAATACTCTAAGCATCAATAACTCCACGTAAGATCCGACGTGTTACACTTCAGTCACTTGAGAGTCATCTGAACAAATCATACGTTGCACAAGAAAATACACAAATACAAAGGGGTGAGAAGACATACTCATATACATATGTTGTGAAAGTAAAATGGAAATTAAGGCTAGTGCATACACATAGATATACATATATACATATATATACATACACGTATAAGTACTACACACCCACAAACATAATATAATCATTCTCGTAAATCAAGTCAAATCATCTCACAACAGTTTAAAATATCATCTCATTATATTTTGTATACATGTCGCATTACAATCACAAGCAACAATGTCCCCTCAGACTCATACAACACACATAATTGAGTACCCATAAATAGGCTCTCTAGGGGCTGGGTCCCATAAACAGGCTCTTAGAGGCTGGATCCCATAAACAGGCCATTCAATGGCTGGGTCCATAAACAGGCCCTTCCAAGCTGAGTACCATAAACAGGCCCTGCAGAGCTGGGTCTCACACAAACATTCACAAATGAGTACCCATAAACAGGCTCCTTAGAGCTGGGTCTTACACATAATATCCACAAATGAGTACCCATCATGGGCTCCTTAGAGTTGGGTCTCACACATAAAGAATATATCACATTTCAATAATGTCACAATCATAGTTCACATACACTCATCCTTAATTACAACTCAATATTCACATATTATAATACCAAACCAATAGTCATATAATTCATGATTACAACTCATCACAACATTATCATAATAACATTTATAAACACTATAGCACTTATAGTAACGCATACATATTTATAACATTGTAGCAACAAATACATGCTTTATGATAGTATAATCATACAATAAAGTGAATATGATAATTATAACACATAATCATTCACGCCATTGCTCCAACAATGGTAACAACAAATCACTCAAGACACAAGGGGATCATGGGAATCCCCAATCACCTCAATCCCATTCTCACATTCCCATATGATATAATCATATTTCTCCCCCATACCTGGTATGACGATCACAATGAACAAAGGAAGAGAAAAGTTCCGAAAAAAGGTTGAGTCTCACGAACACTCGATCTCACGACACTTGATTTCACGATCACAGCCCCAAAAGGCTCAAGGGTAGCATTGAGAAAGAGGGATTGTGATGGCAGTGATGCTCCTCAAGCGAATGCTTGGTTAGAGAGAAAGAGGCAGTTTCTGAGAGTATTTCGAGTTAGAAAATAGGTTTAGGTTGAGTCTTATGGTATAAATATGATTTAGGGTCATTATGGGCTGATTAGAAGCCCAAAAACACGTTTCTACTGCACACAGATTCGCGAGGCGAGTAACGGTTCGCGAGGCGAGCCAGAGAGCTGCGAGAATCTAGGTGTCAGGTTCGCGAGGCGAATGTCCCTTCTCGATGTAAAACTATAGAAGCCGAATTTGGCCTTGACACTTGAAATAAGACTTGTAGATAGTTCTCTAAGCTTTCCAACGCCTCCAAGATCGTCTCAATTGGACGTCTACAAATGAAGATATGGACAAAACCGTAAAATAGGTTTCTTAGACTCGAATGTATTGACCATTCCTTAAGGCTGAATTACCCCAACTATGAACTTAGGTACCAAGAGCAAGCATAACAAGCATATATAAACATATATAATCAAGTATTAACACATTATAATCTAAGGGTGAAAATTGGGGTGTTACAATTTGCTGGTGGAGGATGCTAAATACTGGTGGGAAGGAGCCCGTCAGATGCTGATTCATGATCAACAAGCTATGGACTGGAATGCTTTTAAGGGAAAGTTCCTGGAAAAGTATTTTCCTGCGAGTGCAAGGCACGAGAAAGAGATGGAGTTCAAGCATAACAAGCATATATAAACATATATAATCAAGTATTAACACATTATAATCTAAGGATGAAAATTGGGGTGTTACAATTTGCTGGTGGAGGATGCTAAATACTGGTGGGAAGGAGCCCGTCAGATGCTGATTCATGATCAACAAGCTATGGACTGGAATGCTTTTAAGGGAAAGTTCCTGGAAAAGTATTTTCCTGCGAGTGCAAGGCACGAGAAAGAGATGGAGTTCCTCCAGCTGAGACAAGGGGGAATGACCGTAGCTGAATACGGGGCAAAATTTGAAAGTCTGGCAAAGTTTTCAAATTATTTTCTGGACAACCCAAGAGAGGAGTGGAAGTGCAGGAAGTTTGAAGGAGGTTCGAGGATCGACTTGAAGAGAGTTGTAGTTCCATTTGAAATTTTTGTTTTTCCAAGATTGATGGAGAAGTGTCGTCTGATCGAAAGCTTGGAACCTAAGGACAAGCGGGTACAGAGTTCTGGACCGAGCAAGTTCCAAAGAGGAAGTGGTGGTCGAGACAACAAATCTCGATGGAAGCCCTATGCAAAGCAACAAGATCAACATTCTGTTGGAGGAAGCAGTGGGAGTTTCAGTCAGTCTGGAAACGTCCCAAACAAGTGCATGAAGTGTGGGAAGAGTAACCACATCACCAGAGACTGTTCGATCAAAAGGATTATCTGCTTCAAGTGTGGGAAGCCGGGACATATCTCACATGAATGTATGCAACCAAAATTGGAACATTCTGTCAACAATGTCCAAGCTGCGAGGCCTAAGGCAAAAGGCAGAGTCTATACAATGGGTGGCGCTGAAGCTTCTCAAAATAGAGACTTAATCCAAGGTCAGTGTGTCATGGGAGGTAAAACCTTAACTGTACTGTTTGATTCAGGCGCAACGCTTCCTTTATTGCCTATGACTGTGTGAATCTGTTGGGAATACCTATGTCTTCTTTACCTTTTGATTTGGTAATTTCTACGCCTACTGCAAAGCCTGTTATAACTGCTAAAGTTTGTTTGAACTATTCTATTTCTGTTAAAGATAGAACATTTTTGATTGATTTAATCTGTTTGCCTCTTTCACAAATGGATGTAATCTTAGGAATGGATTGGTTATCTTCTAATCATATCCTGTTAGACTGTGCAAATAAAATCTTAGTTTTCCCTAGTTGTGAGAATTCTGGATTTTTGACTGCCAACCAAGTAAACGCTTCTTTGAGAGAAGGAGCTCAAGGATACATGTTACTATCTTCTTTGGAGGTCAAGAGCGAGCTAGTCTTAAAGCACGTACCTGTCGTGAACGAGTTTCCGGAAGTCTTTCCTGAAGACATACCAGGTTTACCGCCAGTTCGGGACATCGAGTTTGCGATCGATCTTGTGCCAGGAACAAGACCAATGTTTATGGCACCGTATCTTATGGCACCTGCTGAGTTGGAAACCTTGAAGGAGCAGTTGGTGGACTTATTGGGGAAACAGTTTGTTAGACCCAGTGTGTCGCCGTGGGGAGCACCTGTGCTGTCGGTGAAAAAGAAAGATGGAACATCTGGTCTATGCGTGGATTATCGCCAGTTGAATAAGGTTACTATTAAGAACAAGTATCCACTTCCGAGGATAGATGACTTGATGGATCAGTTGAGGGGAGCGACAGTTTTCTCCAAGATTGATTTGCGATCGGGTTATCACCAGATTCGTGTGAAGGCAGAGGATGTACCAAAGACAGCATTTCGAACAACCTATGGGCACTACGAATGCTCCAGCGATATTCATGGATTATATGAATAGGATCTTTCGTCCATACCTGGATAAGTTTGTCGTTGTTTTCATAGACGACATACTCATCTATTTGCGAGACCAGGAAGAGCACGCTGAACATTTTAGTGTTGTTCTTCAGGTTCTAAAAGAGAAACAGCTGTATGCAAAGCTACAAGTGTGAGTTTTGGCTTGACGAAGTGCAGTTTTTAGGTCACGTAATTTCAAAGGAAGGAATTGCTGTAGATCCGTCGAAAGTTGAAGCAGTTCTTGAGTGGGAAAGACCAACCACAGTGACTGAGATACGCAGTTTTGTGGGTTTGGCTGGGTATTATCGAGGGTTCATTGAGGGATTTTCTAAGATTTTAGGACCTCTTACCCAATTGACGAGGAAAGATAAAGCGTTTGAATGGACCGAAGCCTATGAGCAGAGTTTTCAGGAGCTGAAGAAGAGGTTGACTACATCGCCAGTGTTGATATTGCCAGATCCAAGCCAACCTTTTGAAGTGTACTGTGACGCTTTATACCAGGGGTCAGGCTATGCTCTGATGCAGAATCGGAAGGTGGTAGCGTAAAGTGCATGAGAAGAATTACCCAACTCATGATTTGGAGTTAGCAGTGGTAGTCTTTGCGTTAAATATTTGGAGGCACTACTTGTATGGTTTGACGTTCAATGTTTTCAGCGACCATAAGAGCTTGAAGTATCTGTTCGATCAAAAAGAGCTCAACATGAGGCAAAGACGGTGACTGGAATTTTTGAAGGACTATGACTTTCAGTTGTAGTATCATCCGGGAAAAGCTAATGTGGTAGAGGATGCGCTGAGTAGGAAAGTATTACATATGTCTGCCATGATGGTTAAGGAACATGAGCTGTTGGAACAGTTCAGAGATATGCATCTGTTCGTGGTTAGTGTGCCAGGACGACTCTATGTAGGTATGGTTACAATATCTTGTGATCTGATGGATCAGATTTGGGAGAAACAAGTATACGACCAGTATCTAGAGAAAGAGCGAAGGAATCTAAAGAAGGGGATGACGTCTGAATACAAGGAAGGAGCAGATGGGATCCTAAGACAAGGAGAACGGGTTTGTGTGCCAAACAACCCAGAGATAAGAAGGTTAATTCTGGACGAAGCTCATAGAAGCAAGTTGAGTATGCATCCAGGGTCAACCAAAATGTACCAAGACCTGAAACGGTTGTTTTGGTGGCAAGGCATGAAAAGAGATGTAGCTGATTATGTGGCATCTTGAGTGTGCATTCAAGTGTGAGTTTTGGCTTGACGAAGTGCAGTTTTTAGGTCACGTAATTTCAAAGGAAGGAATTGCTGTAGATCCGTCGAAAGTTGAAGCAGTTCTTGAGTGGGAAAGACCAACCACAGTGACTGAGATACGCAGTTTTGTGGGTTTGGCTGGGTATTATCGAGGGTTCATTGAGGGATTTTCTAAGATTGTAGGACCTCTTACCCAATTGACGAGGAAAGATAAAGCGTTTGAATGGACCGAAGCCTATGAGCAGAGTTTTCAGGAGCTGAAGAAGAGGTTGACTACATCGCCAGTGTTGATATTGCCAGATCCAAGCCAACCTTTTGAAGTGTACTGTGACGCTTTATACCAGGGGTCAGGCTATGCTCTGATGCAGAATCGGAAGGTGGTAGAGTAAAGTGCATGAGAAGAATTACCCAACTCATGATTTGGAGTTAGCAGTGGTAGTCTTTGCGTTAAATATTTGGAGGCACTACTTGTATGGTTTGACGTTCAATGTTTTCAGCGACCATAAGAGCTTGAAGTATCTGTTCGATCAAAAAGAGCTCAACATGAGGCAAAGACGGTGACTGGAATTTTTGAAGGACTATGACTTTCAGTTGTAGTATCATCCGGGAAAAGCTAATGTGGTAGAGGATGCGCTGAGTAGGAAAGTATTACATATGTCTGCCATGATGGTTAAGGAACATGAGCTGTTGGAACAGTTCAGAGATATGCATCTGTTCGTGGTTAGTGTGCCAGGACGACTCTATGTAGGTATGGTTACAATATCTTGTGATCTGATGGATCAGATTTGGGAGAAACAAGTATACGACCAGTATCTAGAGAAAGAGCGAAGGAATCTAAAGAAGGGGATGACGTCTGAATACAAGGAAGGAGCAGATGGGATCCTAAGACAAGGAGAACGGGTTTGTGTGCCAAACAACCCAGAGATAAGAAGGTTAATTCTGGACGAAGCTCATAGAAGCAAGTTGAGTATGCATCCAGGGTCAACCAAAATGTACCAAGACCTGAAACGGTTGTTTTGGTGGCAAGGCATGAAAAGAGATGTAGCTGATTATGTGGCATCTTGCTTAGTGTGTCAAAAAGCAAAGGTTGAACATCAAAGGCCAGCGGGAATGTTACTTCCGTTGTATATCCCAGAGTGGAAATGGGACGGCATAGCGATAGATTTTGTGACGTGTTTGCCAAGAACACCTAGAGGACACGATTCTATTTGGGTTATAATTGATAGGCTTAAGAAATCAGCTCATTTTCTACCTATCAATCTCAAGTATTCCATGGAAAAGCTTACTCAGATTTATATAAGTGAGATTGTGAAACTGCGTGGAGTACCTTCAAGTATCATATCGGATAGAGATCCACGTTTTACTTCGCAATTTTGGCAAAGTTTACAAGAAGCTTTAGCAACGAAGTTACGAATAAGTTCGGCTTACCATCCTCAAACTGATGGACGATCAGAAAGAACGATTTAGTCTTTACAAGACCTATTAAGGGCGTGTGTGTTGGAACATGTCGGAAGTTGGGAGAATTTCCTACCGTTGATAGAATTCACCTACAACAACAGTTATTATTCGAGTATAGGGATGGCGCCCTACGAAGCTTTATACGGACGACATTGCAGAACACCTTTGTATTGGTATCAAGATGGAGAAAGTGCTTCATTAAGACCTGAACTAGTGCAACAAACAACTGAGAAGGTGAAACTGATTCAAGAAAAGATGAGGACAAATCAGAGCCGACAGAAGGGTTATACGGATAAAAGATGTAGGCCACTTGAGTTCGAGGAAGGGGATCATGTGTTTTTGAGATTCACTCCAATGACTAGGGTGGGCAGGGTCCTTAAGTCCAGAAAACTCACTCCAAAATTTATTGGACCTTATCAAATTCTTCGTCGGATATGTTCAGTAGCTTACCAAATGGCTTTACCGCCTTTTCTATCCAATCTTTATAATGTTTTTCATGTTTCGTAATTGCAAAAGTATATTCCTGATCCCAGTCATATCATAGAGTCTGATTCAGTACAGCTAAAGGATACCCTGACCTATGAGACATTACCAGTTAAGATCGAAGACAGAAGGATAAAGAAACTGCGAGGGAAGGAGATAGCTCTGGTCAAAGTTATCTGGAACGAGATTATAGGTGATGCTACATGGGAGAGAGGGGAAGACATGCAACAATAGTATCTGTGTTTGTTTTAAGAGGTACATATAATTTCGAGGACGAAATTCTTTTAAGAGGGGTAGGAATGTAATGCCCCGATTTTCACGTTTTCTAATTCTTCAGTAATTTAACGTTTATATTTTATTGGAGAGTTTAGAGAGTGAAATAAAATATTCTGATCAGATAGGAATGTCCTAGACAACCATAGGAAGCCGTGGTTAAGTTTCGGGCAAAAGCTCAAATGGAGCTCGGTATGCGTTTTTCATGGATAGTAACCTTTTTCTACTATCGAGACTTAATTTGGACTCGTGAACGAGACAGTAAGTCTCGGGATTTTATTCTCTACATCTTTGATAAAATTCGTGCCGACATCCGAAAAATAATAATATTATATTATATTCGATTATTTAGCCGAATCAGGAGGCATTTGGAGTCGTAAAGGGATTCAACGAGACCCGACAATGGATGAGCTTGATTCCACATAATCCCAGGACACTTGGGAGAGTATGCCAGAGTCGTCATGACGTTCGGAAATATCTGGACGCAAAATGACCAAAATGCCCCTAACCTTAGTCTTTTACACTTCTACCATTTTACCCTTTTGGCAAATGACCTTTTTGCCCTTAAGTGAGCTTTTAAAGAGCTGAACTCAGCCCCATCCAGCCTTCATTTTCGTACAGCCCTCTCAAGAGAAGAACTCCATAGCTGTTCTTGAGAAAACACGATTGATCCTTGAGAAAAAGCTTGAATACTTGTTAGAATCACTTGGTTCCTTGAGCAATTTTCCTTCATTCTAAGGTAAGATCACTTCTATGATCTCTTAGCTTCTTGAATCTCTCTCTATTTCAAGATCAAACTTCATTGTCATGAAAATCATTTCTTAGATCCAAAACTTTGAAAATCCATAGGAAATAGTAGAAAAATCCTTTTGATGTGAAACCAATTTCTTTGAACTCATCTCATCATTCTCTACCTAAACCCAAGAGCTTATGATTCAATTCTCATCATAGCTCAAAAAGCCCAATATGGCCGAACCCTATGTGATGATGATGAATAGTGTTTTTCATCAATTTTTGATTTCTAATACTTGATTTCATCCTTAGCTTTCCTATTGCCTTTGAATCGATGAAATGGAAAACCAAGATCAATTCCTAGCTTTATTTTCTTTAGGGTGGGTGAAACCTTAGGTAGAGTTGTTGAGTTTTGCTTTGATTGTTGTTTAATGTTTGATTGTTGTGTTGTTGTAGTTGGTGACGATTGTCAGGAGGTTCACAAACCGACCAACCGACTTTGATCCGGATATCTGCTCTTCAACAGGTATGGGGGTGAACCTCATCACACCAAAAGAGTGGTGGTGAAGATGGTTGTTTAGTTTATGTGTGGGTGAAACCCTTTGGTTTGGGTTCACAAATTAATTTGGTTCTCTTGGAGAACAATGTGTAATAATTGTAGTTTATGCTTGTATGCCTTATCATGTGTCTTATGATGATGTTGTCTAGGTGAGAAAATAATTTCTTGCATGTTGAAAAACCTACTTTGATCACTAAATCAAGTATGGACTTTTGTGTTTGATTATGAAGCAATGATGTGTGTTTATTGTTTATCATAATTGTGTAAGTTTTGTGAGCCATAACTTGGTTAGTTGGTGAAGTAAATCTTCACATTGGTGCGTAGTTGGCTTTCGGCCATGACCAAGAGAAGAGGAAGGTAATGTGTGGTTCTTGAACAAATTTAAGTTTTCAAGTAAGAGAAGTGTTTTAGTGGCTTATGCTTTTAAGAAAAACCATAGGTGATTTTGATCCAAAGATCAAACAAAGTTTCAACCTCTAAGTGTTTTCATCGAAGTGAAACATGTTTTAGACCTTATCCTTAGTTCATCTAGTTAATCAAATAACTTAAAAGTGGATTAATGAAATGTTTTCGTGAGAATCAATATAGTTCCACAAGGCTTTTTCTTTGACAAGGTTAATGTCTTGTTTTAAGGCACTTTTCGCTAAGCGAATCCAATTTCGCTGGGCGAAAACAGAGAAAATACAAGCTAGCATCACTATCTTAATTTTTGCTATGTGATTGCAGCTTCGCTAAGCGAATAAGAAGGAATTTCGCTAAGCGACTCAATTTTTGCTAAGCGATTCAGGGAAATTTCAAAAGAGGTATCACTGCCTCCTTTTCGCTAAGCGAATTTAGCTTCGCTAAGCGAATGAAGCGAATTTCGCTGAGCGAACCATGTATCGCCCAGCGATACAGGGTAGTTTCAAATGAGGTATCACTGCCTCATTTTCGCTAAGCAAATTTAACCCCACTAAGCGAATTTCATGTTTCATAAAGTGCTAGAAATAGAGTAAGTGGTTCAAATGTTGTTTCAAATCAAATAAGTTTTCAATTGTAAAAGTTGTTTGGTTTACAAAAGGAGTTTTTAACTCAATCGTAAAGTTTTACGTATAAAAACCTAAGTCAAGTAATTAACTTAGAGTTGAAGACAAGGGTTAATTAAGTATAGTATGTGGTGAAGCAAGACCACATGCTATACCATTGATAACTTAGTACATCAATGACTTCATAAGACATACACACAAACATGAAACGTTTTGGGTTTTGAAACAGTAGTTCGATGACGGACCGGTGATTCGGATCTAGGTCAATCGATTACTTGTTTCAGTTTTGTGATGACTCGATCCCGGAGGGATCACGAGATTTATTCGGTGGATAAAGGTTTTGTTTTTCAAAGACGCGTATCGTTCCTAAGGAAGAGAACCTTAGTGGAACTCGAGGTTTACCCGGGGGGTAGACATTGCTTTTTCGCATCTGCTTTGTGTAAGCATTGACATTTCATTTGAATAGTTGTAAGGCCTTGAGCCTAGGAATTGAGCTTACATCTTGATGCGGGTGCGAATCTTACAGTGACGATCTTCAATGGTCTTTTTGGAGGTATCAGGGTTGGAAGGGCTTACATGTGGCCAGTTGGTAGCTCTTCTGTGTCGTGGCTAATCCGAGCAATACATTGATATCCTCTACTAGATGCCGTACTTTTCATGTTTGGTCGAGAATGTTACCGTAAAGCCAGATACGTGCACGTTACGAATGTTGTAGCATCTTGCTCATGGCTGGCAGAAACCGGAACATGTCCTCCCATTCACTCTCTCTGACGTTTTGTTAGCTCCATCGAGTAGGGGTCAGAGTGTACTCAGTGATATTGGCATTGAGTCATATACATTGCACTGCATTGCATGGCTGTTGATGTTTACATTTAGTGTTATACATCACTGTATTGTTTAAGAATGCCTTATATTATGCTACTAACTGTTTAACATGATACTATGCTATTAACTGTTTAACGTGATATATATTGAGAATTTTAGTAAGCATGTTGGGTACGTTGTTACCTGCTTAGTCGTCCCGGTTTTGCTATTGCTATTTTGCTGTGTTGATGAACGGGAATCTCACCCATATCTGTATGTTTTCTACTGGTACTTGCTGTTGCTGCTTGAATAGATGGACGTGACGATGGTTCAGTTCAATAGTTTCCTTGAGTTTGGAGGCGGACTCTTTTGCTCTTTTAGTTTTGTTGTCAGCCAGACTGCGTCAGTATTTGTAGTACCTTTTGGGAGCTACGACTCCTAGTCCTTATTGTATTTCTTATGTCAGTTATACATTAGACCTATGTCTGTATATAGTATTATTTTTATTTCTGTTTTTGTTTTCTGCTTTCTGTTTCTGTATTTATAATACAGTACGTTCTAAAAATGCATGGTGAACCTAAGTTCATTTATTAGTATTATTTACCTTTACTAATCCCATTACATCTTGTGAAAAGAAAAAAAAACCGTATTTTCCGCATTAATAAATATTTTCGGCCTTATAAACGTTTGAGAATGTGACAGTGAACGGGTGTTGAACACCCTGCTCTGGTAACTCGTGCTTCTCATCTGGTGTCCGATTTTGTCCCTGCACGTCCGTTCTTGACTCCGTCGATTTCCCGATTTAGATTTTACCCTCGAGGAAGTCGTAAGAACGTTTTTTTTTTTTTTTTGAAATTTTTCAAAATCGTCGATATTGTTCGAAACGAGATATAAAACCTAACTGTTTTGTTCACGAGTCAAAATTAGGTTTTCTGATCTGTGAAATCTTACTGTCAGTGAAAACGCAAGCCAGGCTTCGTCTGAATTTTCTACTCAAAATTTAACTGTAGCTCTCTACGATGACGTAGAGTAGGAATGTAGTCTTAGTTTATTTAAATTCATTTTCTTACTCTCGGATAAAATATAAACGTATTTATATAACTTAGTGATATAAATAGCTGTGAAAATCGGGGTGTTACGGCAAGCTTAGTATAGAATGTATACATGTGTAGGGGAACCTTAAACCCTACTAGAGGTTGAGCCCTGGACAAAGTACCTAGACCCTAGGTGTAGGTATCTTTGGGCTATCACCGCTAAGATGATACTCTAGACGATGTGATTATTGAGGTTGATATGTTGAACTGCTTATGTGATTAGCTGTTGATCTGTTATGTTGAACTGTCTATGTGATTATCTGTTTAACCTGATATGTGGAACTACTTATGCGATTATCTGTTTATCTGTCAACGTGATGGTATCTATATTGGCATATTTATTGTTTTGATATTTTATTATTGTGATTGGCTGGGTGATTGTCGATGAGAGTATGATGAGATTGTGATGTTGTTTAGGTTGATACTATCGTGGTCTTGACCATGGAGCTGTGGCTCATGGACGCAAGGCTTCGTGATGTTGATGTTGATGTTGATATTGATGTTGATGCAATGCATCGTGGCTGTGGCCGAGTGCTTAGGTGTGAGGTTCTGGTATCAACCTGCGATGGATGTTTGTTGCGTATCATACCATAGCTGTAACACCCCATCGGGTGCTACGTACACGAACTCGATTGCGGAAAACAAAATCAAATAAAAGAAATGCCGGTTGCTTTCGGAAAATACTTTAATTAAGTAGCTACGTTCGAAAAGGCGGCTCTAAAATTTTTTCCATGCATAGACAAAACAGACTCAAGACAAGGAAATAAACTCCTTAACGTGCATTAATAATTAACATCCATACAACAAAATCATAACATAAATCCAGGTCTAACGTATAACATATTACAAACTTGAGAACATAAGTTCCATATACGTGCAGCAAAACAATATAAGACTATTCCAAAATAAAAGACTCCTAAGTTGGTCAGGCTAAGAGTAGCAATTGGGATACAACCCAAAGTCGGCTTCTTCAAAAGACATCTGAGTCCTCACGTCTCCGCGGGCACCTATGATCAACATCTGTACACGTGTTTCAAAAACACAATAGGGTGTCCAACATGTACAGGCAAAGGTGATATACTCATATAATAAGTTTATCACGATAGCCGCACAGGCGACAAACAGCATAAACATCCACAGATAAATATAGCTATAAGAACAGTTATTTATGTATGCATGAGACTTCAATATCATCTTTCTAATTCATATACTTCGGAGATTCTCACTTCCCTTCATCGAGCGATAGGCCGTAGTAACACCCGTAACACAATTGTCCTCATGAGTCGGCCTCTCAATTTAGGTTCGAACTCCAGTTGTTCCAGGGTACCACGTTATAACCATATCCTGAATAGTCTAGTCTCTGATCGAGTTCATTCGTGCTGAGTAGCCGACTTACCACGGCACTGGGCCGCGAGGACTCCGGCCACTTGTGGAGTTTCGACACACAAAATGCCCCTGTAGACCTAGTGGTCTTAATTGGCTCAATTCTCAACTATGTAAGTTGTAGCTCGGTTTCAAATGGCACGTCTACCGGTTCATGCATGTACACGGAAAGTTTTCTGTTTTCTTTTTCATTCATTTTGTCGAGACATAAAGTCCACGACTCGTTTTAAAGGACATTAAGCCCGTTCAAAAACTAAAACATAGGACACGAAGTTCGAGTGCTCAATCCACAAAGCACTAGTCTGATGTCTCGATCACTAGGTTTGGGCTCATCTCAAAAGATCCATCATTTTTCCTTTTGGTTTTATTTCCACAAATCAACTTTGGAAAAACAAAACACTTTTATTGTTCTTGAAATAAAACATTTCTTGATCAAAGAGAACATTTTTCGGGAAAAACACTTTTTCGTAAACCAAAACTATTTTCTAAGGTTCCACGTCTTTTTAAAATGCTTTACTGAAACAAAACACGTTTTTGCATGACTTTCCACAAAATCACTTTTCCTTTTCAAAATAACATACTTTTTCAAAAGGAAACATATTTTTCTTGAAAAGCAACACGTTTTCCCAAAAATCACTTTTTGATTTCAAAACTCGTTTTTTAAAACATTGAATTCGATTTTCAAGTATTTTAATTATTTATCGTGATATAGCCAGTCCAATGCTCATCAAGGATATAATATATATATATATATATATATATATATATATATATATTATATATGAGAGGGGATCCACTTACTCCAAGAGTAACTTTAAGAGAGTTGCTCCCAATCTCATATATGTATGTATCTTATAAATATATAAGATACATACATGCATCGGTTTCCCCCTCAGTAGAGCTACAATAGTAGTGTATACATACGGAGTACATCGTTACAAAATATAAGCTACATACATCAAGAGATAAGAAAGCTCTCATCCTAGCCACATTTCTGGTACAAAGCTCAAAACCTTTTGAGGCTGGGGTTTGTGGCTCGTCCACCGGCATCAGGCTTGTAAGGAGTTTCATCCAACTCCTCAACAGCTGGCTCCTCCGCAGGGTCTTCCCATAAAATAAAAGAAATACACAGAGCAAAGACGGGGAGATAAGAAACATGCATCATCAAACATGGGAAAGGGGCAATAGTATAACATAGATATACATGTAGCACACAACACATAAGAAACATACAACACACCAACAACCATCCCTTGAGTCATATAATACAATCATGTCAAAAGTCATTCTCTCAGATCAAACCTCTATGAAGTATACTAATCCCTATATGCATGTCATCATCCCTATATGCATGTCGGCCTATAACATCACATCCCTAGTTGGACATCCCCGTCGGGATTATTAACATCACGTCCCCAATTGGACATCCTCGTAAGGATTAATTTAGTTACGTTTCCGCGTTTAATCTTTCTGTTTCGCTTCAAATTAATAAGGCGTGCTAACGTTTATAGTATAATTAAGGATAGTTAATAGCTTAGGTTCTTTAATGGGACGACGGGTCATCTCATTCAGAAACTAAGTCTAATAAAAAAAATTCAATCAAAGAAGTTTCTGCCAATTAACAGTTTTCAAAAGACTAACTTTTTCAAACATACTTATGAGACTATCAAAGCAATTTTTCAAAAATAAATTTTTTTTGTAAGGATTTTCCTTAATTTTAAAAGAAAGATAAGCCAAATAATTGGATGCAGCAATATAAAAAATATGAATATATATTTACTTCCTACACTTAACTGATGCAATGTCCTCAATGCAAAACATTTAATCATGAAATACAAATGAATAGGGAAAAGGGAAATTTTTATTTTTATTTTTATTATCCTAAACAATAAAATAAACTATCCTAAAAATAAAAATAACAAAATAAATAAAATAACCAAGGTTGCCTCTCGCAAAGTGCTTGTTCAACGTATTTAGCATGACGGTACCTCAAAAGTGATCAATCAGGGGGCTATCCAAGTGCAAATTTAGCATCCCACGCATTGCCCCTGGCATGTGGTTTATGTTATTTTTAGTGGATGAGCTTCAAAAGATGATGACATTTTTGCTTTTTCATCATCCACCAATATTTTTTGTATATTGAAAAACAACATCATCATTAGCAGAATAAGAAGAAATAAAAAGAGAGAAATATTGAGAGGGATTTTTAATAGAATTTAACACTTTCAAAATATCCATTTAATACCACTATTTAATGTTATCTTCCACTTTTTAACCTCAATTTTAGCATCACCAATAGCAAAGAAAATCTTTTCCGGCTCAATGTTGATTTTTACAGATTTTTGGCTTACCGGGAGTGGTGCACGACCGTGCTTTAGCTGGTATATAGCCGTGGTCATCATCACACTTGCTCTTTTCAGCAAGAGTTTCTTCCTTTTCTATGGTTCTATCAACTAACTCTTCTGTCACACTGCCATCTATGTATGACTATGCTTGAGCCTAAGGGTTGTCCCCTTCGGTAGGAACTTCTTCTGTGGATGTCTGTCCGCCAATGAGGGGAATGACACTCACCCAAAATTGGTGAAGTTGCTCATCTCCGAGCTCCTCAAAAGGAATATTTTTCCAAAGTTGATAGAGCTGCTCCTCGTCAAGCTCTTCATTTATTTTGATGGTATCTTGAAAAGTGACATCTTGGGCTTTTTCCTCCAGATTGAGCTCAACTTGATGGACCAATGGTTTTAGAGCCAACTAAGACAGCATCGTAGATAGGTTGGAGAGTTGAGTCTCTATATGAGTGGTCATAGCATCAAATCAGTTATTGCTCCGCTCCATAAAGTCGTGCCAAACTATTTCTTGTTGTTCTTGTCTTGGTCACTAATTTTGCAAGTTAGGTGGCTCATAGACATAATCATATTGGCCCCAGTTGGAGTTGCTCCCATAATTAGTCCAAGGATTGCTTGCTGGCTTCTGTACCCACAGACCACAGTCGCTGATGGTGAAGAAATCTCCAAGAGTTATTCTCTCACCCATGGTTCTGGAAAATAATATCAACTACAAGCAGGTTGTTAGAACACCAAGAATTTTTTTTTTTGTAAAGTAACTAGAATTTCATTCTTCCAATATCACCAAAATCACAAAATATCAAAAATTAATCCCCCGCAAAGGCGCCAAAAACTTATTTCATTCAAAACTCACTTAAGGCAGTGTACCCTATCGCAGAAATAACATAGGATGGAAGTCCAGATATTGTACCCAAGAGATTAATTATGATATAATAATGATAAAGCAAGTACCAGAAAATAAAGAAATCCTTATGCCATTCAGACTAATCAAGAACTAAAAAGAAATAAATAATAATAGAGCAATGGAAAAAGATAACAAAACGATAAGAAGAGAGTTTAGAAATCAAGACAAAAGAGCCTAGAGCCGTGATTTCACTTGTGCTTCCGAAACCCCTCAAATCCTAATTCTATTCAATTTCACGGTTGTTTTTCGAATATCAATCCCTCTACGAACACTATTAATTGTTTGTCAGGCAATCAATATTCTTTTCCCCAGATAAACCCAATGGTTGTCAGGCAAAGAGTTTAAATGATTAGAAAGCATAAAGTGCAAAGAGGTTGAATGATTGAAAGGAGTAAATCGCGTTTTTTGAAATCTAGATATTAAACTCCGGTTATCATAAAGATCTACCAACTTAATTGGGCTTGATAGCCAAAATATCAATCTATTGATTAAGAGCATACAAAGGGTGCACAATCCTAGTATAGGATGAAGAACAACAGAATAACATTATTCAAATCGCAACTTTGAAACCAAATAGAATTGAATTAAAGCTAAGACATAGAGAAAAGGGTTTCTACTAACACAAGATCCACCACAACTCTAGTGGTGAATTTAGCTACTCATAATATTGAAAACCAAAGTCAACAATGGAAAACGCATCCTCAATAGTTGAAGAAAGAGAAGTGGTTTCCAACTTAATCTCCAGGTGCCATATCATACTCTAGAAATCAAAACTATAAACTAAAAAAAAACTAAAACAAGAGTATGGTACTTAAATAAATAAAGAGATGAAAAAGAGTTCAAAGATGAAAAGATTGGATGCCTAAGAATGGCACAGAGGGCCTCTATTTATAACAAAATATGTGAACAAGGCCTTGAATTAGGTCTTTTGCACCGTCAGCACGGCCGTGGCAATTAAGTTGGCACGAGCGTGCTCTTCATGCAGCACGGGCGTGCTCTTCAAGATGTCAGGCTGTGTGCAAATCTATAAGGGCGTACCACCTTCGTAGAACAATGTTCTAGTGCACGGGCTATAACATGGGCATGTTCTTCTTCTAGCACAGTCGTGCTCTTCCCGATTGGGACCGTGCTAGCTTCTGTCAGACCTTGCTTCTCTGAGTAAGACCTTTCTTTACTATGGCACGGGCATGCTGATACTTGACACAGCCGTGCTTGGTCTCCATTGTTAAATTTTTAATTTAACATTGTATAATTTGTGGATTAGCATTAATAGGTGATTAAAATATAATTAAATTATTAATATATCAGTTATGTGATTTATTCTTATTTACTTAACCAATTGTTGAAATTAGTTTTATGGGTATCTATTGAGAGTGACCCTATGATGGGCTAGGCCATTCTAAAGTTAACGAGTTGAGAGGTCCCTACTCTCTGCTGGTAAGTTAAAAAGGTTGCCTCCCCATTAAGCAGCCTACAACACACACTGAAGGCTTACCAGAAAGAGAGTACTGACCCCCTCACATTCTGATCAACTGCAATGGATTCTGCAATGCTCCAAGGTACACAATTATATTCATCATATTTCGATTAACATGTATAACATGATAAACATGCTATAATTTGTATATGTATATTTGTTCTATAGATGTTAGAACTTTAAGTTTTTCTTTCAATTGGTATCAGAGCCATGATAGATACATATTATAGCTATTGTGTAAATTATATGAACCCTAATTTATGGCTTTATTTTCAATCAAGATGCCAGAACTGTTTTTAGGGATTTTACATCATGTTATATCACTGTTATCGAAATTTTTTGTTTTGCCAAGAACCCATTTTTTGAAGCTGTTTTTCGCTCTTTCCTTCACCCTTTTGAACAAGTGCATCACATGGAGAGCAAGAATGAATATTAAACCTTTTGAGGATCTTTTCAATATGTCCTCTCTGAGATAATTCAAGAACACCACGTGACCTATCACGAAAAATTTGGATGCCTAAAACAACAGAAGCATCACCAAGGTCCTTCATATCAAAGTGGCTACTCAACATAAGTTTTGTCTCAGTGAGAAGTTTAACACAACTGCTAGCAAGAAGTATATCATCAACATATAGAACGAGAATGATGAAATTACTCTCACTAGTCTTCAAGTAAATGCACTAACATCAACATATATCTTACCATATGCATAAGCGTGCGATTACGTCTCTCTGCAACTCTATTTTGCTCAGGAGTACCAGGCATAGTGTACTGAGCTTCAATACCACATTCCTCAAGAAATCTATAGGATTCTCCACCTCTGTCAGATCTTATGCAAATTCGAAACTATGTTTTAGCAACTGATTTTGAAAATTGTTTGAGGGTTTATCTTCCTCAATGTCACGTGAGCATCATACTGAAAATTTATGCGTTTTCGTTGAACGAACAAAGAGAATTTCTTCTCTCATTGTCGCGGTTTCTCATCCATGAACCCTAACATTTCTTGTTCGATTTCTTTGTGAAAAAAAACTCGAATCAACAAATTGTTAGAGGGCTTCTGTAGATCGTAAAGTCAACGATCAAAACCCCTAAAAAATTATCGAAAATGGTTGAGAAACCATGGAGATCCAGTCGAATCCCCTCGCGGGTCGCGAGGACCCGTTTCTGGAATCCGAGCGAGAAAAATGACTTCCTTTGGCGAAGCCCACTTGCGAGGCTCGTACGTGGGGGTGTGTGGGCCCACCTTTAGGCCCGAAAAATTTTAATTTTATTTTAAAATTAATTATTTATTATTTCTGGTACTTTGGTGATTTTTTGGAATTTTTTTGACACCCTTAAATATTTATTTTGCTAAATCTGAAAATAATTTATATTTTTTTAATATTATACTCTCGGATTTTAGGCTTGAAATTTTTTGTAACCGTTCCTTACTTTGTTTATGACACTTTGATGCCTTATACTCTTTTTGCTAATGTGTCATATAGATGGAATTAAATTTAGAGCTTTATGCAAATTTAGTCATGTGTTTTTTTATTATATACATTTTCCTATTGTATGTTTTTAGCATGACTATTGATATTTTGTATAGTTATGAGCTCACCTATCGTGGGTATAATTATACAAAATTTGTGTTACTAAATAATTAATTTATATTATGTTAATAATAATTATACCTTATCGGTGTATTATTATTAATGTAATTTGTTGCTATACGATGTACTATAGTCTTATGCTTATGTCAATTATGGTTTCGAGTACTCTATCGGTATTAGAAATTTCGATGATATAAGTTTTTGTACATTGTATTATTCTTTGTTATTACATTTCTTATTTATTATGATTCGGGACCCTTAGGCGGGATTATAACAATTAAGAAATTTGTGTTTAGGGCAAGTTTGGCTGAACATATATGTGGAATCATATTATCTTGCAATTCTTAATGATTCCTTATTGTTTATTTTATGTCAGCCTCCTTCCCAAATTCTGTCAAAACTCTAACTGGGACAAACTATGAGGACCGAAAAGAGTCTTGGGATCTCTACTTGACTATTGCTGACTTACATCTAGCCTTAGGGAAGACAAGCCAGCTGCTCTTACAAATGAGTCTACTGCAGCTCAGAGGACTGCTTATGAGAAATGGGAACACTCTAATAGAGTGTGCCTGAAAGTGATGATGTATACTGTGGAGAAATCCATCAGGCAGATTATCTCAGAGACTGAAAATGCTAAAGAATATCAGAAATTTGTTGGGGAGAAATTTATGACTTTTGAGAAGCAGGCTCAGAAAAGTCAGTATCTTTCCCTATTTGACAAAACTAAATATGATAGGGTCAGTGGTGTGCGTGAGCATATCATGAAGCTGGTGCACTATTACAACAAACTGAAATCTCTTAAAGTTGAAATTGGTGAAAGCACTTTAATCTACCGGGTACTTGAATCTCTTCCTTCACAATTTGATGCCATGAAGACCTCATACAATACTCAGAAGGCTGAGTGGACAGTGGACGAGATGATTGCCATTGTTACACAAGAGGAAGAGTCTATTAAAAAGGGTAAATCACACAGTGCTCATTTTGTTGCATCTGCTCCAACCCCAAGTTCAACTTCAGGTACCAAATTTGTGAAGAAAGATCAAAAGGGAACGAAGAAAAATGCAAAGCAGCATCTGCAGCCTAAGAAAAGTTTCTTCAATGGTAGCTGCAAGTATTGTAAGTAGTATGGCCACAAGGTAGATGATTGCTACTTTCTGAAAAAGAAATAAGAGAAGCAAGGTATATTCTTGGATCTAATCTGCTTTGAATCCAGTGTCATAGATGTTCCTCCACATACTTGGTGGTTAGATTCAGGTACAACCATTCATATTTTGAATTCCTTGCAGGGGTTCATAAGCCTGAGGAAGCCAAGTGATGCTGAGTCCAAGATTATTTTGGGAGATGAAGTTGGAGTTTCTGTTATTGACATTGAAATTGTTTCTTTAATTTTGCCTTCTGGACATAATTTGATTTTAAGAGATGTTGTGTATGCACCTTCTATGAGAAGGAACTTGATTTTTGTTTCCGTTGTGGATAAATATGGCTACACTTTTGATTTTGGTAGTGGCAAACTAGTTGTTTGTTTCAATTCTATTCCCGTTGGTTCATGAGTTTTAGGTGATGGCCTTTATATGTTAAATCTGCATGACATGTCTGTTAATTCTGCTGTTGGAAATAAATGCAGTAGGATTGATGAGCATTCTTCTATGTTATGGCATCGACGTTTGGGGCATATTTCCAGGCCCCGAATTGAGAGGCTGGTCAAGGAAGGTATTCTTCATGATCTAGACTTCTCTGATTTTGATACATGTGTTGATTGCATCAAGGGCAAATTTACTGCCAAAGTTAGAAATAAAGCAAGAAATAGGTGTGATGATGTGCTACAATTGATCCACACCGATTTGTGTGGACCAATTACACCCACTGCCAAGGGTGGATATGGGTATTTCATTACCTTTATAGATGACTTCTCGAGGTATGGGTGGATAGATCTTCTTCAGGAAAAATCTAGTTCCCTAGATGCTTTCAAATCTTTTAAGTCTGCTCTTGAGTTGAAAATAGGTAAGAAGATCAAATGCGTAAGATCTGACAAAGGTGGAGAATTCTATGGTCGATATAATGAGACAGATAAAAACCCAGGACCTTTTGCCAGATTTCTTGAGGAATGTGGCATTAAGCTCATTACACTACGCTTGGTACTCCTAAGCAAAATGGAGTTACAGAGAGATGTAATCGAACGCTTATGGATATGGTAAGATGTATGTTGAGCCATTCATCATTGCTAGACTTTCTTTGGGGAGATGCCTTAAAGACTGCTGTCTACATTCTCAATCAAGTACCCAGCAAGTCTGGACCAAAAACTCCATATGAGCTTATGAGTGGAATGAAGCCGAGTTTGAAACACTTTCATGTATGGGGTTGTAAGGCAGAAGTTAGACCTTATAATCCTCAGTCTAAGAAGCTTGATCTTAAGACTATTAGTGGTTTCTATATTGGCTATTGTGTGGGTTCTAGAGGTAGCAGATTCTATTGTCCATCTCACTCTATGCGAGTCGTTGAATCTGATCGAGTGACTTTATTTGAGGATGACTTGGATAGTGGGAGTGATATACCACGACCAGTCGCCCTTAGAGAAGATCGCACCATAGTTCCTGTACCAGTTGTTCCTTTTCCTACAAAAGTTATGATTCTAGCTACTAATGATGATCAGAATCTTCAACATGAAGATGGTGTGGCAGCACCACTAGCAGGTGAACAGGAACATAATGTTATTGTTGATGAATTTCCATTGAGACGATCTCAAAGAGTACGCAGACCTTCAATACCAGATGATTATCTTGTATATCTTCAAGAACATGAGTTTGATCTTAATGATAGGAGGGAATTTCTAGTTCTCATGCTTCCGATTGGCTGAATGCTATACATGATGAATTGTCTTCTGTGCCTCATAATGGTGTATGGTATCTAGAGGATCTTCCAGTTGGTTGTAAACCTGTTGGATGCAAATGGGTTTTCAAAACCAAATGTACTCCAGATGGTAAAGTTGAAAGGTACAAAGCCAGACTAGTAGCTAAAGGCTATAGCCAAAGAGGAGGCATTGATTATAAGGAGACTTTTTCACCAGTGTCTACAAAAGATGCATTTCGAGTTGTTATGGCTTTCGTAGCTCATTTTGATCTAGAACTTCACCAGATGGATAAGAAGACAACTTTTCTGAATGGAGACCTTACTGAAGATGTTTACATGGTTTAGCCTGAAGACTTCGCTGAAATTGGCAAATAACACTTGATTTGCAGTTTGATCAGGTTGCTAGTTCTCTTTGCTTCAAGAAAAATGCCTCAGATCAGTGCATTTACTTGGAGACTTGTCAGAGTAATTTCATCATTCTCGTTCCATATGTTGATGATATACTTCTTGCTAGCAGTTGTGTTAAACTTCTTACTGGGATAAAACTTATGTTGAGTAGCCACTTTGATATGAAGGACCTTGGTGATGCTTCTATTGTTTTAGGCATCCAAATTTTTCGTGATAGGTCACGTGATGTTCTTGGATTGTCTTAAAGAGGATATATTGAAAAGATCCTCAAAAGGTTTAATATGCATTCTTGCTCTCCATCTGCTGCACTTGTTCAAAAGGGTAAAGAAAATTTTTCCAAATCTCAATGTCCTCAAAATGATGCAGAAATAAATGAAATGGAGAAAGTCCCATATGCTTCCACTGTTGGCAGTTTAATGTATGCTGAAGTTAGTACTCGTCCTGACATTACTTTTGTTGTAAATGCTTTAGGGAGATACTTGAGCAACCTAGGTTTGGGTCATTGGAAAGCCATAAAAAAGGTCATGAGATATTTGCAGGGAACCAAGGATTATATGTTGACCTATAAGAGGTCTGATCATTTTCAGGTCACTGGTTATTTTGATTCCGATTTCGCAGGTTGCCCTAACGATCGAAAGTCTACTTCTAGCTTTATCTTTATGATGGCAGGAGGAGCTATTTCTTGGAAAAGTGTCAAACAGACGCTTACAGCTACTTCTACAATGGAAGCAGAGTATGTTGCTTGCTATGAGGCTACTTGTCACGCCATGTGGCTGAAAAATTTAATCTTTGGCTTTCATATTGTTGAAAGCATATCTAGGCCACTGGTGATATATTGCGACAATATTGCTACTGTGGACTTCTCTCATAACAATAGAAGATCTTCTCACACTAAGCGTTTTGATATGATATATCTGTTCGTTAGAGAGAAGATTCAGGAGTTTCAGACACGTATTGAGCATATTGATACAGGAAACATGCTTGCGGATCCACTAACAAAGGCTTAATTGTTGGTATGGCGCACGACGGCTGTTGGCAGCAGGTACCGATTTGATGCAGTGGCAGACAGAAAAACGAGATAAAAATGGTGGAAACTTGCACAAAGAAATTAATTGGTGATTAAAATATGATTAAATTATTAATATATCAGTTATGTAATTTATTCTTATTTACTTAACCAATTGGTGAAATTAGTTTTATGGGTATCTATTGAGAGTGACCCTATGATAGGTTGGGCCATTCTAAAGTTAAACCGTTGATAGGTCCCTACTCTCTGCTGGTAAATTAAAAAGGTTACCTCCCCATTAAGCAGCTTACAACACACACTGAAGGCTTACCAGAAAAAGAGCAGTAACCCCCTCACATTCTGATCAACTGCAATGGATTCTGCAATGTCCCAAGGTACACAATTCTATTCATCATACTTCGATTAACATGTATAACATGATGAACATGATATAATTTATATCTGTACATTTTTCTAGAGATGTTAGAACTTTAAGTTTTTTTTTTTTCATCCAGAGGTCAGGTTTGAGCATTTTCGTAAGACTTTGTTTGGATGGATGGCTTTGGAGGGTTAGCACGGGCGTGCTCTCGCATGGCACGGTCGTGCTAACCCCATAACTTCAGTATTTTGCCCAATTAAGCTCGAAAACCTTCACATTTCTTCTTAAGTTCATCAAGCTGCCTCTGAACGTCAATTCTATCAAAACTTAAGTAAAAGAAGGAAGGGGTCTTTCATGGGTTGTAATGGGGCCAATGCATTAATATCAGGTGAGGTAGAGAAAGAAATGAATATTCAAAGGGCTAAGCCAAGAAAATAAGGTAATAACCTCTTGAAGCATTAAGAACATAAAGTGCATTGACACCTTTTCCCCAAAATTTTCAAGGATCTACTACTTTTCTTCAACCTTTCCCTCTTTCTTCTTGCTATAACCTTTTTCTTTTTCATGCCTTCTCTCTAGCTTTATTTTCATATTCTTTTCATTGAGAAGAGAGAGAAGCATTTTTTTTCTTTTTACTACCTATTTATTTTTAACATTTTTGTTTTTGGAAAGGGATCCACCACCACATGTAACATCCCAGTTTTTGGAAGCTGTAATTGGGTAATTATATATTTCCTTATGAATATTATCATGGCTTGAGAGTGTGTTTAGAGGATATGCTAAGAGTAGAGATGAATTGAAATAGGAGAAGGATGAAGGACAAAGGAACAGGGGCTGAACGCTCAAGTGTGGACCCGCGGAACGCTCAAGCCTGCAGACGCTCTAGCGTGGACCCTCTGACCAGTGGTTGGCAGTGATGGGACGTAAAGTGACACGTGACGTTTACACTTCGCGGCTGGCACGTGATGGGCGGTGCCTTGGAGGTGAAGAAACGTCAACGCTCAAGCATTGATGAGGACAACGCTCAAGTGTTGGAATGCTAAAGCGTGGAAAATCCCAACGCTAAAACGTGGACAGCAGAATCTTTCTCTATAAATACCTCATCATTTTCACCGAGGGAAGTTTACAAAATTTCATAGAACTCACAGAGAGCTCGAGACAGGGGGCAGAAACAGGTTGAGGCTTTGATCTTAGGTTTGTGATCCGTTCGTTAGCCCGATTCCAATTCCAATCGTGTTTTCGAGATCAGCACAACTCCTGCTTCAATTCTACCGATTTGCTTTTGTGATTCATCAAGGGTAAGCCGAGATTCCGCATCTACCTACATTGTACCTATACAATGTTGTCTTTTGGTTTAAGCTTCTTTTCACGGTTTTGACTTCGTATTAGGGTTAATGCTATGGTCTATGTGTTATTTCCATGATTAGGGCAAGTTTGGAAGTTGCGTGCGGAACCCTTATGGAGCAATGAGGCTGCGGTTGTGAGGCAAGGAGAGGAGCAAAGGGGTGCTCGTAGTGTTCGTGGTTATCACCATATTCACTACCAGGTGGGGAGAAAGAGTTACACACGTCGGGGAGGCAACAGTAGTCCATATAGTTGTGTTGTATGTTTTATGTGTATAAGAGAACCCTAAACCCTATGTGAGGTTGAGCCCTGACAAAGTACCTAAACCCTAGGTTTAGTCTACTTTGGGCTATCACCGTTATATTTGGTACCCTAGGTTAGCAGATTTGTGATATATGATAATATGTGATATCTGATGATATATGTGTACCTGCTAGTTATGATATTTGATATTTGCAAGAGAAGCATGATGTGTTGACGATATTAGTATGTTAGCATATTATGTTGTTTATTGCTTTATGGAGCATGCTGATAATTGATGAACTATTGCATTATATCTAGAAATGCGTGTATGTATGAGATTCGGAGGTTTAGCGTGATTAGGGCTTTGACCCCGTGGTGGATGTTGAGCTGATAATTGAGACTTGAGGTATAGTGGAGCTTGGATCTCATAAGGTTATGATGGGAGCTTGGAGCTCATATGTGTTTCCGTGGAGCTTGGAGCTCGTATATGTACCTATGGAACTTGGAGCTCATGTTGCTAAGAGCAAGTTTGCATGTGTTGCGATATCAGCTCGAGAGAGATGGATGACATGCATAGCATATCCATTTGATGCCAAGTGGCGAGCCGTATGCTGTGAGGCATACGAGGTTGGTGCACCGAGTGCGAGTGCGAAAAACGAAAGGGTAGGTTTGCGTGATCTTGGGGATATACTGGACACAGGTGTACCCACATGAGACCGGTATGGTAGCGCCTATCGTGTCGTGGCAGTCCTGGGCATGTCCTACTATCCCGACTGGACCCTGAGTCTTTCCAGTTGCCGGTGGATCTTCCAAGGAGACCCAGTTAACCCTCTTTGTCTGGGACAGTTAAGCGGTGATGCACTCTTATGGGTCATGACGAGCAGAACGGATTACCGGAACAAACCAATTTGTGTCCGATATGCGGACGAGATGTTGCCCTTAGTAAGATGTTTAGTACCAGCCGGCATGCACAGAAAGAGTATGTGTACATCTAGCTATGGAGCGACCATGGCGTCGTGACATTGAGAAATGATTGTGTTTGCTATATGTGCTGCATTGCATCATCCCTGTTATAGATGTGTGGTATATCTTATCTCCCTGTATTTCTTTGTATGTGTACATTCGATTTTGCCGACAGATGACGAGTTAGCAGAGGACCAGAATGGACCCGAGGCTTCACCCGTTTATCACGGGGGCACCGTGAATGCCTATGCTGGGAGACATTGAGATAGTCTACCACTACGAGAAGGGATGGCAGTTGGACCCCTCGACCTTTTTGGCCGTCTACACCGGACCTGTCAGCTTGATCTTCCGGAGTGGCACTCCGCCATGCGGACATCATCGGACCTTATCGAGTGTACCGGTTTCTTCCCTTCCCTCGGATGTGGCACCCTCAGAAGGCAGGGAGAGCGGGATTACTTATGGGTGGCACCCCAGTCTTCCGTAGTATCCAGTAGGAGAGGCTTCGTTCACCGAGGACAGCGCAGGCGCTCGGAGCGGTACTTGCGGGCAGCCCAAAGGCGTAGGATCGTAGTGTCGAGTTCCTCGTCCGAGTATGAGCCTATGCAGGTTTATAGGCGCACTCATGGAGAGGGACCATCCTCACCACTGAGGGTGAGAGCCAGCCAGTGCATCTCTAGGAATGTGTTGAAAGGTTTGAGAGTGGGCTGGGGGGAGTGCTGATGAGTCTCGAGAGCTTCTTTTGGAGGTCCTTGGATGTATTTTTGTTTGTTATCACTTTTTATGTATTTTCATCTGTATTATCACTTAGCCCTACGGAAGGGGCCACCATGTATCTATATATCAGTACCGCATGTGTTTTCGTTTATCCTGTTGTGCTTACTCTGATATTGTGCGCTTCTAAGTTGATTACATGTTATCGTTGTTTTAATAAGCATGTAAACGTTAAGTTACAATTAATAATATATTTGGGTTCTAAATAATGGGATTTCCTCGAGTGGGACTTGGGAACGTCACATTAAGGTGGTATTAGAGCAGTTTGGTCCTATCTGGACTATAGAAGTCGGGGACCAAAATTGTGAGGTGTTAGGAAGTTGAACTGGCAAGCTTATCGTCTCTGCAAGAGAGTACGACTGTGTCTAAGGGGTAGAATACACACGATCAATTGTTGTAACGCTTGTATGAATGATAAGTAGATGTATGTACTTATGTTGCTTATCATGTTTGAACTCTGAGCTAATGGTTACTTGAATCAGGAACCAATGGCTCGAGGAAGAGGTAGAGGCAGGGGTAGGACCGGACCCAATGGAGGTTCAGAGGCTGCTGCTTCACATACAGGAAATGGGGTTGAATCGCTGGAAACCCTCAGGACTATGAGGGATATGGCTGCTGCTATGCTACTGCAAACACAATAGAATGCTCAACTCATTCAACTGACCCGTGAAAATCAGCAACAACAGAGGAATGTGAGAAATGAGGACGCTGGTTTAGATGCCTTCATGAGGCGACAACCTACACAATTCAACAGGGATTACAATCCCGAAGGGGCAGAGTTGTGGATTCAAGAGTTGGAGAAAATTTTCGCAGCGACACACTATAATAAAGCTCAGAAGGTTTCTTATGCGTCTTTCATGTTGGTGGGAGGAGCAGAGATGTGGTGGAAAGGGAAGCAGAGGTTGTTTGAAGCAGAAGGAAGAGCTGTGACTTGGGGGCTATTCAGAGAATGTTTCCTTGAGAAATATTTTCCTCGGATGGCCCGGAGGGAAAAGGACAAAGAGTTCCAGAGTTTGAAGCAAGGCAACATGACGATTGGAGAATATGCAGCAAGGTTTGAGGCGGTGCTTAAATTCTCAAAGTTTTATCAGAAGTACCCATATGAGGAATGGATGTGCCGCAGGTTTGAAGATGGTCTGAAATATGAGATTCAGAAGGCGATAGTACCGTTGGGGATTTCTGTATTTCCCGACATGCTGGATCAGTGTTCGGCAATTGAGAACATCGAAAGGAGAAGAGAAATGGCAACCAGGAGCGGAGGACCTATCCGCAGTAACCAGAGAGGCAGAGGTGGAAATTTTCAGAGTGGCCGGGGACCATATCAGAGACCAGCGCAGAGGACCGGAGATGCGGGAAGTCAAGGACCAAGTGCAACACAGGGGTTGCAGGGATGTCTTAAGTGTGGGGGACCACACATGGCTCGAGATTGCAGGAGTCAGGCGCCCGGGAGGACCATGACTTGTTATGCATGTGGGAAGCAAAGGCACATGGCTAAGGATTGTACGTAGGGGAATGCAAGACCATTTGGTGTGACTGGACAGGCGGCGAGACCACAAGCCGCAGGAAGAGTGTTTGCCAAGAGGGGAGCTGAATCCTCTCGATGCCCAAATCTGATTCAAGGTAAGTGTTTATTTTCGGGCAAACTCTTATATGTGCTATTTGATTCGGGGGCTACTCACTCGTTTATTTCTATGGAGTGCATGGATCATTTAGGGTTACCAGTTTCATATTTGCCCTATGACCTTACTGTTTTCACACCTACTGGTGATTCATTGACTCCCCTATTTTTACGTTTGAAATGCCTTTTCACAATAGAAAACAGACATTTCATTGTTGACTTAGTTTGTCTGCGTATGCAGGAGATTGATGTTATCTTAGGCATGAATTAGCTTTCGGCTAACCATGTGATACTAGATTGTTCAAATAAGACTCTTTGTTTTTCTGAGCAATCTGGATTGACACCTGCTAATGAAAGTGTTCCGAAGGGTGTACGACATGGTGCTGTTCTCCTTGGAAGCGAAGGAAACTCCGAACATGGGAGCGTTGCAGATTATGCGGGAATTTTCGGAGGTATTTCCGGATGATGTTGCATGGTTACCACCGGAAAGGGAGATCGAGTTTGCCATAGATCTTGTACCAGGAACTGGACCTATATCGATAACATCTTATCGAATGTCCTCAGCAGAGTTGACGGAGCTGAAGAAACCGTTGGATGAAATGCTAGGCAAGGAGTTTATCAGACCTAGTGCGTCACCGTGGAGAGCTCCGATATTGTTCTTCAAGAAGAAGGATGAGAGTTCAAGGTTATGTTTAGACTATCGTCAGCTCAATAAAGTGACAATAAAGAATAAGTATCCGTTGCCGAGGATAGCAACAACCACATCATTGGCATAATAAGAAGAAATAAAAAGAAAGAAATATTGAGAGGGATTTTTAGTAGAATTTAACACTTTTAAAACATCCCTTTAATACCACTATTTAATGTTACTTTCCCCTTTTTAACCTCAATTGCAGCATCACCAATAGATAAGAGAATCTTTTTTGGCTCAATGTTGATTTTTACCGTTTTTGGCTTACCGGGAGTGGAGCATGACCGTGCTTGAGCTGGTATAGAGCCGTGCTCATCATCAAACTTGCTCTTTTCAGCAAGAGTTTCTTCCTTTTCTGTGGTTCTATCAACTAACTCTTCTGTCACACTGCCAGCTATGTATGACTTTGCTTGAGCTTCAGCGTTGTACCTTTCGGTAGGAACTTCTTCTGTGGATGCCTGTCCTGTAACACCCTGTTTTTGTTTACACTATGCTTATATGTGTTAATATTTGCTTGTATATGTTGTATATATTTTGTTTATGATTGTTCTTGATGTCCAAGTTTATAGTTGGGGTAGTTTAGCCTTAAGGATTGGTCAATGCATTCAAGTCCAAGAAACATATTTTACGGTTTTGTTCATATCTTGAGTTCTAGACATCCGATTGAGGTGATCTTGAATGCATTGGAAAGCTTAGAGAATTATCTACAAGTCTTATTTCAGGTGTTAATGCCAAATTCAGCCTCTAAAGTTTTACGTCGCGAGGATACATTCACCTCACGAAACTGACAGCCAGATTATTGCAGCTCTCTGGTTCGCCTCGCGAAAGGCTACTCGCCTCGCGAATCTGCGCGCACCAGAATCGTGTTTTTGGGCTTCTAATCAGCCCATAATAACCCTAAATCATATTTATACCATAAGACTCGACCTAAACCTATTTTCTAAGTCAAAATAGTCTTAGAAACTGCCTCTTCCTCTCCAAACAAGGATTTCTAAACCCTTTCCAAGGATTCTTGAAGGAGATTGCACCATTGTTCATCATTCTTCGTCTCCTTCGCTTGAAGAGCATCACTGCCATCACAAGCCCTCTTCTTAGTTGCTGCTCTTGAACCTTTTGGGGCTGTGATCGTGAAGTCAAGCGTCGTAAGATCGAGCATTCGTGTAGACGCGACCTTTTCCAGACCTTTTTCCTTCCTTTGTTCATTATGAACGTCATACCAGGTATGGGGGGAAGAAATAGATCATGAGTATGTGGGTTTTGGGATAGGTTAAGATGAAGGGGTTAACCCATGACCCCTATATGTTTGTCTATATGCATTGTAAATGCCTATGTATATGTTATGAGTGTAATTATGTGTATGTTATGTATATGCCATATATATGCCTATGTGAATATTGTATAAATATATATATATGTTTATGGTTCTATGATTATGATTATGGGTGTTTGTCTTGATGATATGATTGAAACATTATGAGGTACGATGAATGGTATGTACATACATACAATATGCATTGATGAGATTTTATAATGTGCAATGATATGGATGACTTGATGATGATGTGCGTTACAATAAAGAAAATAGGATTAGTGAAAGAACATAGCTTAGGGACGTTTGGCACCCCATAATGAATGAGTTGTTATGAGAGGTGAGATTGATAATATTGGATTAGTTTTGGAAACCCATAGGGATGATTCTTGAGAGATAGGACGATAGGCATAGGGATAACTTAGAGAAATTCTTAAGATTCCCACATCTGTCATGATTCGCCTGGCAAATAACCATTCGCGAGGCGAGACAGAGAGACCATTCGTGGTCTGACGTGATTCGCCTAGCGGATTGTAATCCGCGAGGAGAATGAAAGAACCAAATATTAGGGCTCTCGGGCTCGCCTCGCGAGCCAGGATTCGCCTAGCGAATCTGAGAACCTGTTAGGAGCTCTCGGGCTCGCCTCGCGAGCCACGATTCGCCTAGCGAATCTGAGAACCTGTTTAGGAGCTCTCGGGCCCGCCTGGCGAGCCACGATTCGCCTAGCGAATCTGGGTTTCTCACCCAGATTCTGTTGTGAAGAAGAAATGCATAGGGTAATGGAAAAATGACTGTGAGATCACAATTCAAGGTTGATAGTATAGAAAAGAACGTTAATATTAATAATGACGATATGATAATATTGGCAATGTTGATAAAGGCAATAATGATGGTTAGCGCCTAGTTGTTTGATGATCATCGTTGATGGTCATTGTTGATAATCAATGTGATTATGATGATAATAATGGCAATGTTGATAAAGGCAATAACGATGGTTAGCGCCTAGTTGGTTGATGATCATCGATGATGGTCATTGTTGATAATCAATGTGATTGATTATAATGGTGGATGGTTGGACATGTGTTTGCATGTTGCTGAGCATAGCATGCATCATACGTTGACGTTGATATGTTGGGTGGAAAGCAAACGATGAATCGCGATTGTGGAGGCCACGATGGGTGTTATCCCGGCCTTGCGGGTACGTTGGGTATGGAAGTTCCAGGTGACATGGGCTAGCTACCTATTGTCGGAGTGACCTGAAGAATAAGCTTGAGTACCCTGACTAGCCACTATACGTTATCAGGATTAGTGAGAGTGTTCGGGGATGGCCCATGGTCTGGCATATCATCCACGTTGATAACCAGACATGTACTCCTAATCGTCTTTCCAGAGTTAGAGTTGTTGGCCACATGCATACGGAGTAGTGATGTTGCATTCGCATTGACATGCATCCTTGATATATATTGATTATATTTGTGTTGATTGATGTATGTTGTATGCCATCTTAATTACTATTCCATTCCGTTTACATATATTCATGATTGTGTTTCTTACCCCTCTCTTTGTTATTCTTGTGCATATATTGTGGTATATGCAAAGGAGGGTGAGCATGCTGACGAGGAGTGATCCCGAGGAGATCTCTCTCAGTAGTTAGGATTTATGATTTATGTTATTCGGTTTTATTCCGATGTATTATCGGTATATGTATACCAGCTCTGATATGTGACATCGGGACTTGGGTTATGTTTATTATCTATGTTTTCCGCAGTTGGTTTTTAAAGGATTTTGATTATTTCAGATTCCTATGTTTTACGTTATAGATGATGTGATGCACATTACCCTTGAGGATATGTTTTTATTTTAATTGTTATATTTTTTAAAAGACATGTATGATTTTATTCATGTTTTATTATATGCGGGGTAGTGGGTGTCACATGTCCGCCAATGAGTGGAATGATATACATCCAAAATTGGTTAAATTGCTCATCTCCAAGCTCCTCAGAAGGGATATTTTCCCAAAGTTGATAGTGCTACTCCTCTTCAAGCTCTTCATTTATTATGATGGCATCTTGAAAAGTGACATCTTGGTCTTCTTCCTCCAAATTGAGCTCAACTTGAGGGACCAATGGTTTTTGGGCCAACTGAGATAGCATCATAGATAGGTTGGAGAGTTGAGTCTCTATATGAGTGTTCATAGCATCGAATCTCTTATTGCTCCGCTCCATAAACTCAACCCAATCTATTTCTTGTTGTTCTTGTCATGGTCACTGATTTTGCAAGTTAGGTGGCTTGTAGACATAATCATATTAGCCCCAGTTGGAGTTGCTCCCACAATTAGTCCAAGGATTGTTTGCTGGCTTCTGTACCCACAGACCACAATCGCTGATGGTGAAGTAATCTCCAAGAGTTATTCTCTCACCCATGATTTTGCAAAATAAGATCAACTACAAGCAAGCTGCTAGAACACCAATAATTTTTTTTTTTTGTCTCAAGTAACTAGGATTTCATTCTTTCAATATCACTAAAATCACAAAATATCAAAAATTAATCTCCGGCAACAGCGCTAAAAACTTGTTGGGTTCAAAACACGCTTAAGGGCAATGTACCTTGTCGCAGAAGTAATATAGGATGGAAATCCAGATATCGTAACCTCGAGATGAATTATGATATAATAATGATAAAAGCAAGTACCAAAATATAGAAATCCTTATGCTATTCAGACTAATCAAGAACTAAAAAGAAATAAATAATAATAGAGCAATGGAAAAAGCTAACAAAATATAAGAAGAGAATCTAGAAATCAAGAGAAAAGAACCTAGAGCCATGGTTTTGAAAGTGAAACAAGGAAACACAAGAAGGAGGTTGAATTGTGTTTCTTGACCGATTTTTGAAAGCCTTTTCTGAAAAGCGTTTTAGACAAGCAAGATGAAAGAACAAAAACAAAATGATAACAAGTGTTTAAGAGACTTTGTTTTCAATCCCCAAGTTAGTAAATAAATAAACTTAGCAAGATAGGGATAGAGAGATTCACATAGAGATATATCCTGGTTCATTCTTTAAAATTAAAGAGTTACGTCCAGTCCCTTCCCTGAGAAGGTTTTTCCATTAAATCACTTAGCACTTTTCACAAGTTGTTTCTTAGTCACTCCACGACTACAACTCCAAGTATTCTACACCTCTCCAGGCTACAAGTATTCTTTTACAGACAAGCCTCTCCAGGCTCAACAAATCCTAAGACTTGGGTGGGGTTTTCGAGCTTTTTACAAACTCACGAAGAGTGAGATTATTACACGATACAGCTCTTAAAAATCTGTTTGTAACTTTACAATGAAAGAATAAGAAGTTTTACAGATCGTTTTTCTAGGGAGTGATTGCTTGAAGCTTTTCGTTGCAAAATGAATTCTCTCTTATGTGTAATTTCTTGCTCTACTTGTTTCTTCAGAAGAGGGTCTTTAAATAGGCTTGTCTGACCTTCTGATTTAAAATGGTAGGAATCTTTTCCGTTTAGACACAGTGATATATCCGTTAGGCACAAGTCCATTTGCTAGTTGTTCTTCGTTCAATATTTGTCCTTCCAAATGAGGAGGCAAGGTTGCTTTTGGTAGAATAGCGGCTTGAATTAGAGCAGACTGTTTTGCCTTTTGGCCGACATGCTTTTTGCTCTACATGATTCTCTATTGTACGTGGTTGTACCTTCTTTTGTCTTATATGAAAATATATTTTCTTTTTCAAAACCAATCAAGACATATGAATAAGAGCCACGTTATCTGCATAATAAAGTTAGTGCACGCACAAGTATATAGAAGGTTGGACGCATAAGTTATTTTGAAAGTTGGACGCACAATTTATATAGAAAGTTGGACACACAAAATACTATATGATATCTGTAAGTAAGTCTTTACCACTAAAGTCCAAGAATCATTTGGACGAACCACAATGTTCTTTGGACGCAGATATTGATTTGAGTTTTTTGTCCAGTAAGAGCTAGATGTGTCTTTGGACGTTGAGAACCAATGTTCATTTTGAGAGTCCGTTTGAAGTCAAAAACATATAAAAAGGTCTTTTGACTTTATGGATTAGTATAATACGGACTTCTACTATATTCATAAACATATAATAATTTTGTTAATCATTAAAACTTTTAGGGGTCATAAGCCATTACTGTTTTGGTTCTAACAATCTCCCACTTTTTTATGATGACAAACATTATTATAAAGTATTTTTGAAACAGGATTCCTTATGTCCTTATGAATAAAAGCTCCCCCTGAGATTATGCATTTCTTAGAGATGTGTGTTTAACATTCAGATTACACATTTAAGACATAATTTAGAACACAATATAAGGAAAGCATGATATAAACGAAAATTAATTCAGTCTTTCTATTCCCAAAAAAAATCTTTCACACATTTCCATATTATATTCTGCCCCTCTTTGTCATCAGACAAAAGGAATGAAGGGAGGATTCACATCACAGTCAGCAAAGGAAAGGATGGAGGAGGAATGTCAGGAAAGATGCGATGAAGATAGGTAAACAATTGATCCATTTTTCTATTCAACTCTTGAGTCACCCTTGCAGAAATCCGTTCTACCAAGTAGTCAGCAGTTTCATGAGAAAGTCCAGGAGGTAGAGACGGAGCCGAAGGGTGATCAGGGTGGACTTCTTCAGCAGCAGAGGTGTTGACATCCTTATCTTCATCATCAAGACGTAGTTCCACAGTGTTGCCGGACAAGGTGGAATCAGGATCAACACCATCAGTGTGCTGGACGGAGCTTGCTTCCGCTTGAGTTTCAGGAACATCAAAGTATTCACATCTTGCATCTTCTTGAGGACCAGTAGACTCAGCAAAACAGACGATTGGGTCTCAGTTTTAAGAATTGCTTCAGGAATTCTACCCAATGAAATCTCTGAAGATGTAACTTCTTCATGAGAGTACCATGGTAGTAGGAGAACGTGAGGAGGAGGAGATGATTCCGGGACCAGTGACTGAGGGATAGAGGCTAGGTCATCTTGAGATCCTCTGTGTTCATTTATGGATAGAGTGATGAGTTAGAGGGGTGAAGATGGGGGTTGAGTTTTTGGTTGTCGCTGAGAGGAGGTGGAGGAGTCTTGGATGATGATTCTAGCTCTAGGTGGCCGTTTAGCTACGGATTTAATTCTTATCTTTTTGTGTGAAGGAGGAATGGATGAAGACAGGTTGGGATTGGTGGGTGGAGTAGAAGATGGGGCTTCAGTTGGGATGGAGGGTATTGAAGAAATAGAAGTGTTGGGCAAGTTTGAGAGGGATGGAGATACCTTGGTTTTCTTGGCAAGAAGAAGGGAAATAGGAACATCATCCTCATTGTCTTCTTCATCGTCTTCTTCCTCGTCTTCTTCCACTAGAAGCTTCATCTTTCTATATCTAGGCTTAGAAGGACCATCTTCCTGATCAGCTTGAGAGGATGCACTGGCATGAGCTTGCTGCTTCGCTGTTGAGCCCAAATTTGCTTTAAGCAAAGGTCCATGAATTTCTTCGATAAAGGGAACAACTACACCATTTAGCTTGATGAAGGTTTCTCCATTAATGGTGTAAGCAATACCTTCAATCATCGAAGAAAACTCCAGATTTCGCTTTTCCTCAAATTCTTCAAAAACATTGTGAGTCTTAGCCTGAGATTGTTCAAACAATCTTTCCAAAGTGAACGGATCATAGGAGACTTGAGGTTGATTAGCAACACTTGGAGTCTGATTCTTCCTTCTTTGTCTACTTTGAAGAGCTCCCATGCGTTGAGATTGTGCAATGTTGGACTGAGCTTGTTCAAAGGCCAAGACATATTTGAGTTGCATCTTTGAAAGGTTTGCTTTTCCAAATTGTGGGAAACTGATGGTTTGGTAGGAGATCCTTATGCTTGGGTGAACCTTGTTTAGCATTCGATAAATTCCTTGGTTCTCAAATATTCGAGAAAGAAGAATTGCATAAGTTATGGTCTAAACAGAGTCAACGTCTATGCAATTTTCTTTGAACCGATCAAAGAGAAGGGAGGGAAGATTGATCTTCATACTATAAAGAAGATGAGTAAGAATAAAAGAATGCACCTCAGAAACAAAGTCCTTAGACCCAGCTTTATGAAGAACAACCTTGTTCAAGATTTGATTTAGAATCCTCGCTTCGTCTTTCATAATGGCAACACGAAAGAGAGCATTGGGTTGAGCTTCAGGATTTCCGAGGAAGTTGAAGACATTGTCTTTTCCTCCAAACTTGTTATACCAAGATTTGGAATAGGTTGCTCCAAGAGACATACACCCAATAGCAGACGCTATGCTCACTTTGGAGACGTCGACTTTTTGTGTCCCCAAAACATACCCAGAGATGTGACCTTCCTTTTCCAAGTGAGCGGTCCTCCAAAATTCAGTGATAAGTCTTGGATAAACTTCTGGATAGTTTATGAAGAAGTGATCCCATCCAGCTCCAATGACATAGATTCTAACATCTGCTCCTAGTGTGGCCAGTAGATTCAAGTCAATCTGATGTTCAATGTTGATTTGGCAGTTGTGTGGAACATCACGAGTTGGATGACCTAAAGGTGACATGTTTTCTTGAGGGACGTTGCTTCCTTCTCCGGCTGATCAAAGGTTTCTTCCCATATTTCAGAAGAGAACTTAGAAGAAGATGAACAGTTGAGGGTGAGAGAAGGAGAAGAGTTTCAAAGATGGAGACGTTTGGTGTGGTTTTAGCTCACTGGTTGGGGTTTATATAGAGAGGTGTAAAGTAACCAAAACATCAGAGAAAGTAACCGTGGTTAAAGTACCATGATGACTAGCAGTTACCGAGGGTGACTATTTAAGAGGGAAGTACCAGACGCACAACGTTTCATGTGATAAGAGAGTGCTGACTCAACATAGGAATGTGTGGATGACAGAGAGATATTAAAAGGAAAATAATTAAATAACTCATGTTTTTCAAAATATTCGACATTTATTGTAAATGATGAGTAGCACATAATAATGACATAAGCTTGTGATTATCGAGGTGTAGCAAATGGACGCAAGCTTTTATTTGACACAAGCGTTTATTGGACGCAAGATCATTCAACATAGAGCATGTTGAGCTATTTTCTTATGAAAGAAAACCTATCCTCTGCAAGAGGTTCTGCGAAGATATCTGCCCACCGGTGGTCAGTATCAACAAACGTTACATCAAACACACCATTTTGATTGTAATCTCTGATAAAATGATGTTTGATTTATATATATTTAGCCCTAGAATGCAATATAGGATTTTTTTTGATAAATTAATTACAGCAGTATTATCACAATAAATAAGAATCTTACATTCATGAATGTTGTAGTCTTCCAGTTGATGTTTAATCCATACGGGTTGTGAACAACAACCAGTGGCAGAGATATATTCAGCTTCAACAGTTGATAAGGCAATGGTATTTTGTCTTTTGCTTGACCATGAGATGAGATTAGTTCCAAGATAGTGACAGCCACCACTTGTACTTTTTCGTTCAATTCTATCTCCAGCATAGTCGGCATCACAATAACCCATTAATCTGTACTCATTTGTTTTCTCATAAAATAAACCAAGATTAGAAGTACCATTTAGATATCTAAATATTCTTTTGACAGCTATTAAATGATTTTCACATGGGTCAGCTTGAAAGCGTGCACAAAGACATACACTAAATATTATGTCAGGTCTGGACGCAGTAAGATATAAGAGAGATCCAATCATACCTCTGTAAACCTTTTGGTCTACCTTTTTATCTTTGTTGTCTTTGGTCAGAATGAACGTTGGATGCATAGGTGTACTCATTGGCTTGCTATCGTCCATTTGATATTTCTTCAGGAGATCTCTAGTGTACTTAGTCTGATGAATGTACACACCCTTTGAGGTTTGTCTTACTTGTAGACCCAGAAAGAATTTGAGCTCTCCCATCATGCTCATTTCGAATTCTTTTGTCATAAGTTCAGAAAATTCCTTGCAAAGAGAATCATTAGTAGATCCAAAAATAATATCATCAACATAGAATTGGACTCTTATGAAATTATCCTTATTTGTTTTCTTAAACAGAGTGGTGTCTACCTTTCCTATACAGAAATCATTTTCCATGAGGAAAGAGCTGAGTTTCTCATACCAAGCTCTAGGAGCTTGTTTGAGTCTATATAAAGCTTTCTGAAGCTTATATACATACTCAGGATGGGAATGATCTTCAAACCCAGGGGGTTGCATTACATAGACTTCTTCGTTAATTAACCCATTTAGAAACGCACTTTTAACATCCATTTGATATAATGTTATGTTATGATGAGCAACAAAAGATAGTAAGATACGTATTGCTTCTATTCTAGCAACAGGAGCAAAGGTTTCAGTATAATCAGTACCTTCTTCTTGAGAATAACCTTGTGCTACTAACCTTGCTTTGTTTCTCACAACTTTTCCATCTTCATCCATTTTATTTCTAAATACCCATTTTGTTCCAATTATGGATTTATCATTCGGTTCTTGAATTAAAGTCCAAACCTTGTTTCTCTTGAACTGATTGAGTTCTTCTTGCATAGCTAAATTCCATCCATCATCCATGAGAGCTTCGTCCACAGTCTTTGGTTGTAACTCAGAGATGAAAGCTGAGTCAGCTTGATTTATGAAGGTTGACCTTGTTCTTACTTTATCACTGGGTTGACCTAGAATTTGATCTTCAGGATGGTAAGTTTTGAATTGCCAAGATTTTTTGACTCTCATTTGACGATTGAGGAGTGTGATCACTAGCTTTGACGTCTTCGAGGATTTTCTTCCCATTGTTGGTTGGACAATGATCATTCAGATCAAGATCTGTAAGCGATTCATCCAGCTCTGATAATACTTTCTCAGGATTCTTGTCATCAAATTTAACATGAATAGATTCTTCTACAGTTAGTGATCTACTATTATAAATTCTGAAAGCTTTAGATGTTTCAGAGTATCCTAAAAAAATACCATTATCAACTTTGGCATCAAATTTACGTAGATTGTCTTTAGTATTTAATATAAAGCAAGCACATCCAAAAGGATGAAAATATGATATGTTGGGTTTTCGTCCTTTCCACAATTCATATGGAGTCTTCTTCAGTATTGGTCTTATGTATAGTCTATTTGAATATAGCATGTTGTGTTAACAGCATCAGCCCAAAAGTTTTTAGAAACAGAGTTATCATAGAGTAATGTTCTTGCCATCTCTTGAAGAGTCCTATTCTTTCTCTCAATGACCCCATTTTGTTGAGGTGTTCTAGGGGCAGAGAAATTGTGAAGAATGCCATTTTCTTCATAGAATAGTTGGAAGTTTACATTCTCAAACTCTCCTTTATGATCACTTCGGATTGAGTTGATACATATACTTTTCTCATTCTGAATCCTTTTACAGAATATTGAGAATACTTCAAAAGACTCGTCTTTGTGAGCTAGGAACATCACTCATGTCCATCTAGAATAATCATCGATAATGACAAGCCCATATTTCTTTCCACTTAGAGAGGCAATCCTTGTTGGACTAAACAAATCTAAATGTAGCAATTCTAAAAGTCTGGATGTAGAAACAATATTCTTTGAATTAAAATAATTTTTAACTTGTTTCCCTTTTTGACAGGCATCACAGAGAACATCCGATTTATAGGCAAGCTTTGGTAATCCGCTTACGAGGTTATGCTTTTGTAGCTTTGAGATTAATCTTATGCTTGCATGACCAAGTCTCTTGTGCCAAATCCATTGTTCTTCATTAACAGACATCAGACATGATACATTTTGATTAGAGAGATCCTCCAAGTCAATTTTATATACATTTTTTTGCTTCTTACCAGTGAATAGAGTGGACCCATCAACATATTTGACTATGCATTTATCTTTGTTGAAAGACACCACAAACCCACTGTCACACAATTAGCTTATGCTAAGCAGATTGTGTTTTAACCCTTCAACTAACAACACATTATTTATTGAGGGAGAATTATTCTTCCCAATTTTACCAATACATACAATCTTTCCCTTTTGATTGCCATCGAATACAACTAATCCTTCAGACTTTGGCTTTAGGTCTAGGAACATAGACTTTTCTCCCGTCATGTGTCGTGAGCATCCACTGTCCAGGTACCATGATTGGTATTTTCTTCCTATTGGCAAGCAAGTCTGCAACAGAGATTATCCTGCTCTTAGGTACCCAGATAGACTTGGGTCCTTTTTGGTTAGTTGTAGGTAACTTATCAGTTCTAGCATTTCTTTTGTGTAAGCATTTGGATGCAGAGTGTCCATTTTTACCACAGATAGAACAATACATTACCTTTTTTATCTTAGTATAGAACAATACATTACCTTTTTTATCTCAGTTTTCTTGTAAGGAATTTTTGGATTTTCCTTTTCATATCCAATATCGGATTTATCATGAGGAGATCTATATCTAAGAATTAAATTAAGCTTCTTAGATCCATCAGTGAATTTAGATAGACTATCAGTTAAGTAACTAACTTGATGCTCAAGTTTCTCAACTTCATAGGATGTACTGGACTTAGAACTTGAGACTTCAGTTAGGCTGATTATCCCTTCTCTTAGTTCTCCATTTTCAATTTTGACTTTGTCAAAGTCTTTATTGAGTTGGGCAAATTTTCTTTTAAGAGCTTTATATTCAGAATAAATAATGCATGATTCATTTAATAGCTCATCATATGCATCTTTAGAATAGTCAGATATATTTACCTCTTCCTCTTCTATTTCTATCTCAGAGGAGATATTTGCCATGATACACATATCTGCTGTTGGGGATGCAGGTGGAGATCTTTCCAAAATATCCATTAGGTTCATCATTCCCCAAGTAGGTGTTTCTTCAACCAGGCCTTCTCTTCTTGCTCCGTGTACACTTCGAAACAGGAAAGCTCTTGCCTCACAATCAAGAGCAACTCTTCTTCTTTCCTCTAAGGTGCAATTTTCTAGAGGTTTCACAGTGTATTCTCCATTGATGATGATGATGGGACAGAAGGCTTCATCAGTGAGAGTTTTCCAGTGTTCTTCTGATCCTTGGGTTGTTATAAAGGATCTGAAGTTTTCTTTCCAAGCTTCATATTCTGATGATTAATAAATAGGTGGTTCTCCAGAACGAGTAGGTCGCCTTCTCATAAATTGGGCGTCAAGCATGTCAAGCACTCTTTTTGTAATATCACAATACATTACAATGTTGACAGTTCTTTCGTCCAGGGCACATGTAAGAGTGTAGATAGCTCTACTATTGATTCTCACTCTTCTTTCTCCTTCTTCAGAACACTCAGCCCTTGGTTTAACTATACGTTCACTATTGATAACAGTAGTAGGACAAAAGTTATCATCGATATATGCTTTCCATTGGGCATCAACATTTTGTTCTAAGTTGAATCTCATGAATATTTCTCTCCACATGGCATAATCATAAGTTCCATAGAAAATAGGTGGTCAGCTTATAGAGAGACCACTGAATTCTCTTAACGACTCAGCCTCAGGATATGAGATGATTGAAGAGGTAGATTGTTCCTCTTCTTCAGAGATATGATTTTCAGACCAGAGACATAGGTTTGCCTCTTCTTCGTTTTCTTCTTCTTTAGAGGAGTCAAGATCTTCCCAAGTTGCCATGAGATTCTTGCTTTTCTTTTTGAAGAACTTTTTCTTATCTTTTAGCTGAGGGCACTCAGCCTTGAAGTGGCCTAGTTTCTTGCACTCATAGCAAACCATTGGATTTTTGTCCTTGGTTTCACCATGATCTTTGACGTTTTTCTTTGTAAAGGGTCTTCTTCTCATGTTTTTCTTTTTCAGAATACGTTCAAGTTTCTTTGATATGAGAGACAGGTCATCATCAGATTCTTCTTCTTCATCGCAGGACTCATTTGCTTTGAGAACTTTCGAGCTACTGGCTTTTTGACTTTTTAAGGCAATAGTCTTGCCTTTCTTTGTAGGGTTGTCCTGGTCAAGCTCCTGCTCATGAACTTGAAGAGTTCCCACAAGATCATCTAAGGTCAAGGTTGACAAATCCTTGGCTTGAGTGATTGCAGTGATGAGTGGTCTCCATTCCTTATGTAAACTCCTGAGGATCTTCATAACATTTTCTACATGTTGTTACCTGGTGTGTTGTCCTGTGTTACTTCTACTGTTGTGCCGTGTTGATACTACATATGTTCGTATTCTGTTTTGTGCGTCGTGAATGTAGTTATTGTGTTTAAATCCATACATTGGTTACTCACCCTTGCCTGTACATGTTGGACACCCTGTTGTGCTTTTGGATACGTGTACAGATGCTTCTCAATGGTCATTTGGGTCACCTCGGGACCCTGTAGCTTGTGCTTCTTGATGTCGAAGATGAAGATGTGTGGACTGTTAACGACGAGGCTCAGTCTCATTGGTACGATGTATACTAGGTAGTAGGCTCTATTGTCCGAAGAGTTCTTTTATCAAACCAGCTCTTAGGATTTTCAATGTTTAAATTAAGAAAGTCGGTATATGTGGCTTTGAAAACCTCTGTATAGTTTGGAATTTCTGTATGAAAAACAATTTCAGGAAAGCTTCTATGTGATGGTGAAATGGTTTATGAATAAACCCAGTTTATGTGTGTTGTCTAGTATGATGTGATTTTATTATTGTGATGTGTGTATCACGTTTCTGAAGTATTATGCAGAAAATTTTTACAACCGAGTTTTCTGACTTAAAGTAAATTACTATTTTCTGGAAGCAACCAACAATTTTCTTTTAAATTTAATTCCGCACGTGTTCAATATGTAATACCTGTTGGAACCAAAGTGGTTATGGTCCAAATAATCCCTTAAGTTTTGATGTTAACAAAGGACTAATTTAAGAAGAACAAAGATTTCTTATGGACTGACGTTTTATATTAAGTGTGCAGGATAAAACTTAATTGAGTCTAAAGACTATCCAAAGTCCAAAGACTTTATCTCGTCCAACCTTTGAACGTGGTTTACGTCTTACTCAGACTGGACGGTAATAAATAGAACCATGAGTCCAAAGACTCTTTCGGTTACTTTTGTAATAACTAGTCCAATAGTGCTTTTATATTTTAAGTGCGAATACCTTGTAAAAGTATTTGAATTTATTATTCCCTATAAAAGGCTTATATCCTTAGGACAAAACATTCTTTGTAATATTCGTTCAAATGTAAAGCGTAAGCCAGAATGTCTCTATCACTTAAAGAAGTTGACCTTCTTCTTTTGGAAAAACAAAAGGCAACTTTCGTTCTACACAGAGGATATGTCAGCACCACTTTTAACTATCATCTTGATAGTCTATCCTGCTAATCAGAAACTTCAGAAGCTATCAGACTCAACGGATCAAATGCATTCAATGCTCATCATAACGGATCCTTTTCCATCCGTTGAAGACTGAAGTCTGTTCAAAGACCAAAGGCTATATGTACCTCCATCCCTTGAAGATGCAAGGTTACCGAACTTGAGCAAAAATACAAGTGAAGCAATACTCAACGATTCAAAATCTTTCAAGAGAAACAAGCAAACATCTACTCAAGCAATCAAAGAGAAAATCTTAAGCTTGCAAAGCTAGCAAAGATACTCTGATCCTCATTTTCATATCACTCTCTGTGTAGAGTTTTTAAGAGTCTAAGCTTTTGTTTCGAATTCTCACACTTAGTGAGTTAGTAGAACAAACTCTTTTCAAAACCTTAGTTTGGTTGAGCCTGAAGAGGCTTGTCTGTAAAAGAATACTTAGAGAACCTGAAGAGGTTGAGAATACTGCTTGAAGAGGTGTTGGATACTTTGTAACAAAGGGTTTTTGTTATAGTGGATAAAGCTCTGAAGTAGAGAGAACTGGACGTAGCTCTTTGGTGAAGAGTGAACCAGGATAATATCTCGGTGTTCTTTTCTCTCCCTTACCCTTACTTTAGTTTATTATCTAACTAACTAACTAGGATTGAATTGCTTTTTCCTACGCTGTTTTCTTATCTTAATCAAACTAAGTTAGCGTCCATCTTGGTGTTTGGAAGAACTCTCTTTGCTTTTAATTATTTTAGCGTCCAACCTTGTAAAAATTATTATCTGCTTACGAAAAGTTTTTAAAATCTTTAGAAACACAATTCAACCCCCTTCTTGTGTTTCAAACATGTTCCTTCAATTGGTATCAGAGCTCAGCCTCTGGGTTGAGCACTTTGCCGTGTAGAGGAAAAGATCCTTCTGCAGATATGTCTGGACCAGGTATGCCAAGCGGGAGTCAACCAGTATACCTTCCATAACCAGACCGCCGTTCTTCAACGATACTCATTACCTGTACTGGAAGGAGAGATTCAAAGGTTTCATCCTCAGTACAAACTCAGCTCTCTGGGCCAGAATCACAAATGGTCCTAATGTTTGTCTCAACTCTGACGGGACAGACAAAGCAGAGGACGCCTGGACTGATGCTGAACGGGCTAGAATGGAACAGAATCATAAAGCAAGATATGCTTTAATGTGTGCTCTCAGCCCTGACGAATTCCAGAAGATTCACGCATATGAGTCAGCCAAACAAATATGGGACACCTTGTCTAATCCCCATGAGGGGACAACCAAGGTGAAGGACTCTAAAATCATCATGCTGGTTGGCCAGTATGAAATATTCACCATGGCTGAAGGAGAGTCCATCCTAGACATGATGGGTCGCTTTCAGACGATCATCAACAATCTGAAATCCCTTGGCAAGGTCTACACTACCAAGGAGAATGTCACCAAGATTCTTAGGAGCCTGCCTAAGAAGTGCAGACCTCTTGTCACTGCAATCACCCAGGCCAAAGATCTTTCTACTTTGACTCTGGTTGATCTTGTTGGGACGCTTCAAGTTCATGAGCAGGAGCTTGATCTTGATAATCCTGGAAAGAAGAACAAAGGGATTGCCTTGAAAGCTCATAAGTCCAACAACTCAAAAGACTTAAAAGCTGATGAGTCCAGTGATGAAGCTGATCAGTCTGACGATGATGTATTAGACGATGACAAGCTATCCTTTATCTCCAAAAAAATTCAGAATATGTGGAGAAAGAAAAATGGAATGAAAAGGAGGCCATAAAAGAAAAGCTTCAAGGATCATGCTGAACCCAAGGATAAAAGTCAGTTGGTCTATTTTGAATGCAACAAACCAGGACACTTCAAAGCCGATTGCCCTATGCTAAAGGACAAGAAGAAGTTCTTCAAAAAGAAGAAAAAGAACTTCATGGTAACTTGGGAGGACTTAAACTCTTAAACTTAATGCGCATACAATGAAAATAATTGAAACAATGAAGAATAAGAAACAATAAATCACAATATAAAGGAGATAAAGAAGAAAAGCTTGCAAACCAGAATTATCCTGGTTCAGCCACTCATCGTTGGTGACTTACGTCCAGTCCCCAGAATATGTTTCCAGGTTTTATCCACTAATACCAAGCTTCAAGGTGCTTGAATACCTTTACACCACAGAGCACTCTAACCACGCCTTATGGGATACCTCACCCATATGTAAGAGCCTCAACGATCTTTAGCACTCTCCCTTGCGCCCCCGAGATACCTCACCCACGCTTCTGAACCTAAAGTCGCACACTAAAGGGATGCCCCAACCTTACAACAGAAGGATACCTCACCTTCTAACCAAAGGGATACCTCACCCTTAACCTAGGGATACCTCACCCTATTTCTGAGTTGATACAAGGAGTAGAGGAAAATGAAACACTCTTAACAGTGTAGATGATACAAATTGAAGCTTATGAGTATAATGATATTCTCACAAAATTTGGCTCAAATTATTTCGGAGTGTAAGACAATTTTTGTTCGATATTATTCTGTTTTTTTTTTTTCATTTTCCAAAAGCCCTTTTCTATATGCATTGAAAATCAGAACGTTGGGGGATAGCTTTGGGAAATGGCTGAATTTAAGCAACTAGCCGTTTGTTCAAATATTTCCGTTGTCAATCCATTGAATCACTTTCTCAATCGATTGTTTTCAATTAAAATCAGTCAGAGCGTAAAACTTCACTTGCAAATGGATTCAATAAATATGTAAATCGATTGAGGCTTCAAGAAATTGTGTTATTGGTTTAGGAAAGAAGTCAATCGATTGAGAGGAATTTTGATAGCCAATGTATACATACTAGTAATTGTTACCCGTGCTTTGCGCGGGGAAGGTTTCACTTAAAGAAAAAGTATTAAAAATTGAATAATATTAGAGTTTAATTGATATATATTGTCAGTGTAAAAGTTTTTTTACACTGACAACCAATCAGAAATCATGATGTGTGTGACTTTTAAGGTAGTTAAGATAAGAGTCAAACACTTTAGCTTACGTGGCAAATTCTGATTGATTGTCTGTATAAAAAATCTTTATACTGACAGTATATATCAATTAAATCCATAATATTATTAATTATGGTAGCAAGTTTGATAAAAAAGAAATAATAATACATCATTGATTAAAAAGTAAAAGCACAATTATATACTTATTAAATGTATATTGTTTAAAAAAATTATATTATAATAAATGTCATAATTAATTAATCTGGTAAATAACCAGGAAAGTTTAATTTTTTATACTTACATTTAATATTAATAATACCAACAATAATTCAATACTTATTACGAATAATTTCTAATTCAACTTTTTTTATTAGATTTCTTCACATATAAACGTTATTTTAGTTTCCAACTACGTTCAAAATAATTTGAAAAATATTTTTTTCAGTTGTATCACAAGATTAAACACAAAAACAATATAAATATAATATTGAAAGTTTATGTTACATCATTCACGGTTTCTTAAATGATAATATATTACAAAAAATAATTTAAACAAATTCAATATCTAAGAAAGATTGTAACATTGTAAAAAATGAATAATATATACCTCGAGTATATGACTTGCTTTCTTTACACTATGTTTGTTTTAAAAGAAGTGTAGAAGAGAGAAGTTGAGAAGAGAGAAAACGGGAGAGAGAAGATGATTTTCTATGGTTTGGAAAGGGAGAGAAGTAGGGAAGAGAGGAAAAAAAAAAGGAAGTGGGACCCACTCAAAAATAAATCTCTTCCTGGGTGAAGAGAAAACGGGAAAAGAAGAGAGAACTTTGAGTGAAATTATTTTTTTCACCTTTTTATTCCTTTTCTCACACCGTTTTCTGCCATTATTTATTCTACTTCTATGATAACATCCTCTTAACAGTGATAAACACGGGATAGCAACATATATGACATGATCATGGCATGATCAACTCCTGTTATAATATTAATTAAAATTATGACATGATAAAAAAAAAAAAAAAAAACTAATGGCCAGTCATGCTTAATTGAAATCTGGTGCGCATATAATGTGAATTTCTATCATTACTTTCGATCATTTCTAATATCACAATAAGGAAAAAATGATGGAATTATAACCATATATAAGTTGTGAGAGAGAAAAAAACTTAAAAAATGGGACCATGATGCTAAAGCCTAAGACTCTGATCAATTCCAGTAGGCCATGAATAATAACATGAAGTTCTTAACAAAAGAGTACGTATCATTCTATCAAAGTATTGTTTTTTGCTCTATAATAAAATTGTATTTTGCTAATTATTTTCATATTTTCATCTTTGTTCCCAGGATTTGAAAAATTTGAAAATACAATTATAAAGATTACAAAAATAAGTACTTTTTATTTTTTATTCTTTATATATATATATATATATATATATATATATATATATATAAAATCAGGGGCACATATGTCTTTACATGAAAAAATCATTTTCTTTCTTTCCGCTTTTCTATCAAACCAAATGAGTGAAGAGAAAACTCAGTTTTTCTTTTTTTTTCTACTTCTCTCCTATTTCTCTCCATCCAAACAATCTAAAAATCTATTTATTTTCTACTCATTTTCTCTTCTCTCCTACTTCTTTATTCGTTACTTCTTTCTTCCCTACTTCTCTCATAATCCAAACAAAGTGTTAGAGTTATAGATCCAATAACATAGCAAAAAAAGAACACCATCACCATAGCCTGCTTGACATGTAATATGTCAAAAGGTGTAACAAATAATATGGGTTTTGACCCGTGTTTCCCACGGGTAAGTTTTCCATTTAAATCATATTTATTCAATACCAATCATCTCAATCAACCGGTTGCTCAAATAGAATAGGAGTCACCCCCAGTGCTAGAATAGAAAACAAATGTAAGTGCCTAGCTGAAGTTGTCTAAATTATTGCAATAAAATTGCAGTGTGCATTTTCTTGTATGACAATGAAAATCATTTGGATCATATATGCAAGATGGTGAGAAACTGTAACTAAATAGATTTTAACCATGTAATCTCTCAAGAACTTCCACGGCTTCCTCAGAGTTATACCACTCATTGGCATCGAGAATAATATGACACTCAGGATGGGCTACACGTATAGCATGAAGCACTTCTATATCTGCACACATGACATGATCTACAAAAATGATAATATGGCAGGCAATGGTGAAGATTAGTAGGAAGGATTGAACGTAATACATGAAACAAACTTGAATAATTTTTCCCCTATTGAGCAAATTCGAGTAATTGCTAAATTTTATTCAATCAACCAAACGGAACCCAAAACATATAATGGATTAAGTAAAAGTTACCTAATTTAAATTTTGACAGACCTCTTTGTAAACCACATTAGAAGTGATGTCGGAGACATATCTTCATTGTCACATTAGAGTGATTGATCCTTTAATATATTTGGTTGGAGAGGAACGCCTATCTTTCAAGTCATCTCTTTACCCTTATATATAATTCATTTTTGGAACTCTGGTCATGGTTGTTTCAAGGGAATTTCTTTACTAATATACAAAGAAATTGGGCTGCTTTGTTACAATTTTACCCACTTTGTCTAATTGTTCTTTTTTGTTTTTCTATTTATATGAGGATTTCTCATCATCACCTGATATGTACTTTCCCTTCTTTCCTTCTATGAAGTATAATTCACAGTAAAAATGCAACAAATACCAAATTAAAAAATGAGGAACAAATTCAAAAACTTGTAAACCAAATAAGCATATATCAAGTGCATAAAAGATGCAAAACCGAAGAGGACATCACAGCAACTTACTTCCCTATGCTCTTTTCTATTAACTGCTTTTCAATTTTCATGGAAGTTTATTTTGAATATGAATTTAAAAGCTGACACACTTGAACCAATGCAGCCATAATATGTGTATAAAGCTAGACTTACCATCTTCCATGAAGCATGTCATAAAAATCTAGCTCCAAAATAAACTGAAAGATATGATCTTGCAACTCAAAAAGTTACCTTGGAAAGACATGCAGGTTGAAACTAACATATTTCTTGCAACTTAAATGATAGTACATCAGTAATAGTTACCATAGAGAACATCAAGAAATAAACCAACGGAAAGTGTTAGTTATTATAGATAATATCTCTTATTCCTACAATTTGGTAGCTATTTCTTATCACTAAAACTTAGGCATTATAAATTTTAATCAGATTTGAATTGTAAACCTTACACCATAATTCATATAGGCTGAGAGTAATTCTCTCGCAATTTCCTCAATATTGTTTTTTTTTTTTTGTTTTGATCGTGCAACTCAAGATAATCAATCCATTTATACAAAAGGACAAATGAAAAATAATATATAAGTTTATATTTAAAAACTAAAAAAATGAAGCTAATATTAAGGCATGCCTTGGTTTCCGCTATCGTGAGCAAGCTTGGCAATAAGAGCAGATTTTCCAGAACCAGATGGCCCATACAAAAGAAACGGCCACTTGCGACTCATTGCCAATAGAACTCTATCACAACTTTGCTTCACTGCAGAGGTCAATATGAATGTATTACTTATTGATATATCATCCCTGAAATTACAGAAGATATAAAAAATTAAGCGGTAATCCACAAATGAAATATGGAGTACATCAGTAATAGTTACCAAAGAGAACATCAAGAAATAAATGAACAGAAAGTGTTAATTATTATAGATAATATCTCTTATTCCTACAATTTGGGAGCTATCTCTTATCACTAAAACTTAGGCATTATAAATTTTAATCAGATTTGAATTGTAAACCTTACACCATAAATTCATATAGGCTGAGAGTAATTCTTTCGCAATTTCAAAATTTACTCTTAAGTTTGGTTGGAATTTGTCTCAAACCAGTTTCAAGTTTCAACATCCCAAAACAGCCACATTCCAGAAGTTATTTCATGCTAATGTTCAACAATATTCAAAATGGAGGACATAATAAAACAAAACTACTGATGACTGAAGCTGTGAAATCAAATGAACTAAATTGAGTTCATGGGCGTGTGTATAGCAATAAAACATCGGTCAGAATGTCTAAAGCATTGCTTAGAGTTGGCGTCTATGCAATTCAAAATATCAATAATGGCATAACCAAAAGGGATGAATTTAAAACAAAAAAAACATCAAAACTGAAAATGAAGGAAAATTAATAATAATTATAAAGAGAAAAAGTGGCGTACAAAGGCCATATTGAGGATCAAGGAGTGCTAAGGTCGCATACCCAATGCTCTGCATTGAAATTGAAACCAACACTAAGTGCAATGCTTAAATGAGAATAATCACAAGCTTGAGTAGTTTTATAAAGAGTATGAATAACCTACAACCAACAGGAACTACCAACCATATATAGAAGCACAAAATATTGCAATTCAAGCAATCAAAAATGGCATAACCAAAAGGGATGAATTTAAAACCAAAAAAACCTCAAAACTGAAAATGAAGGAAAAATAATAATAATTATAAATAGAAAAAGTGACTTACAAAGGCCATATTGAGGATCAAGGTGAGCTAAGGTCGCATACCTAATGCTCTACAATGAAATTGAAACCAACACTAAGTGAAATGCTTAAATGTGAATAATCATAAGCTTAAGTAGTTTTATAAAGATTGTGAATAACCTACAACCAGCAGGAACTACAAACCATATAGAAGCACAAAATATTGCAATTCAAGCTATCAATAATGGCATAATCAAAAGGGATGAATTTAAAACCAAAAAAACCTCAAAACTGAAAATGAAGGAAAAATAGTAATGATAATACTCAATCAGTACCTACATAAGTTACCTTGCAATTTACTGGCTACTCTGCATTTTGCTAACCTCGCTCCTATTGATCACAACATCACAACTACAGAGAGCACACCAAAGACCTATACAAAAGCAAGAGTTCATTAGAATAATAATTTAACACTTCACTCCTACCTTAGTTAATTTCCTATACTCAAGACCTTTACATTTAATTAATAGGATCCTTTCATTTCATACAAATGGTACAAGTTAATGCATTAGTTGTAAACTCAAAATCAAACATGTAAGAAACAGAATTGTTTTTACTTCCCTAACCAGCCACATAATTTCGTTTATGACATTGAAAGATAAGCATTGAAAGATATAAGGCAATTGGAGGCTGTAAGTGCTAAACAAATTGATGTACGTACTCAAGCAAATAGTATCTTGCACCACTTGAAACAATTTTGACAGATAGACTAAAATGTGTGGGTAATTATTTCTATCCCTATATAGCTAATAATTTGTCTGGTGTACCAACTATGTAGGTTCTCGTCTAATTTGTATTAAAATTGTGTATTCTGTGACACAACCAAAAGCCATGAAACTCTTTACCAAAGCAATGGATAACCAGAAAATGAGAAAACAAAAAGTACAATATAGTGCATTTTTGAAGTCAACTTATTACTCTGAATACACTTCATAATTCTATAATAAAAAGATAATAGTTTCACATATTATATGTAATATGCGAATATTGCAGGCTATACTCAGGAAAAGTTATAGTTGATAACAAAATAAAGTGTTCTTGTTATACTCTTTTAGTGTGAAGAAAATATCTTCTGGTGTGTATCGGCATGACCTTGGCAAGAATGCTTGTTATATAACCATGCTCCTTCTAGAAACTTATTGACCAATGTTGGATACATGAAACTTATTGACTCTGCTCCTTCTAGAAATTCCTTTGACATGTTTGGATGATAATCTAGAATCTCTCGGTATATAAGCTCTCATACGTATTCCTTTGTTATCCTACACCTCTCAAATTCAAATTCCATCTTGGTAATTGGCTGAGCAGAAGCTTCTCTCTCAAACTTGGTCAAGCCTTTAAAATATGGATCTGCCAAAGCCTAAAATTATCATACACAGATGCCCTGTTAAGATCAGATATAACACAAAAAATGAACTGCAGATGGATGGATATTCAAAATTCAACCTCTTCAGCAGTAGGATGAACCGCGGATAGCAAAAAACAGGAAAGGATAAAGTTAGAATTTAAGAAAGGTACAGGTTCTTTAGGTATTTCATATTTTGATAGCTCACTGAAGATTTGAAGAACAGCCCTTACACTATTTCTCAAAAGCATCTATGACTTGTACAAAGCATCACAAGAAGCACCTTCAAGAAATTTGACCAAACAAAAATTTGCAGCTTTAAGCATAATAGAAAAAAGCCAAAAAATTCCCAAAAGGGTCTTAGCTTTATCCTTTCCTATACATACATTGTCACCATAGATTCAAAATGTCACGGTTCATAAAAGAAAAATGAAGGTGAGTAAAAGCTACATTGTTTCAACAATGTAGATGGACGTGGGCAATCAAACTTGTTAATGATTCAATTCATTATAGCTAAACACCATATTACTAAAACCAATAAATTCTCATTGCTTAATTCCATATCATAAATGCTAATCAACCTCTAGATTGTTATAGAAAAAACGCCAAAATCAAAAGATGTCAATATAATTGCAAGAGCTAGAGCTAGAGCTAGGCTAGAGCTATCAATATATTTAAGCACGTGAAAGATTTTTGTTCTCTAACCAAAATGAATTTCCTCAAGGCTTTCGGACAAAGTTAAGAGTATGCTACAATATAACAGAAAAGTAGGAATTAAGAACAATGAAGATGGGTGAAATTAGTAGCTGCATAAAAATGGTAGAAAAAGAAAATGTAAAGCTAAAGGGCCAAGACAATGGGAATAACTGGTCTCTAAAACTTGAAACATAAAGCAGAGTAAGTTACTGAAGCATGCATTCAAAACCATGTCTCCTTAGACAACAGGTTACAAAGTTATATAATACATAACACTCACCCTCTTCCAATAGTGCTCACAAGTAGGCATTCTTTTTTATATCCCTAGGTTGAAGATTATCATTGAATATCAGAAACATACCGCTGGCGAGGTCACTGAAGATAACGAAAAGAGTCTATCTTTGGGCTAAAACTTTCTAGTCCGATTCAAGTTGCCATGAAGAAATTACATTTACCAACAAACAAACAACTTGAAGCATTAGCCAAACTATGTCTAAATGTATATCTCATTTAAAATTTAAAATTCATGAACACATGCAAGCACACAAAATAACTCATCTGAGGCTTAAACACAAATACAAAGATTTCCTGTTTGAACATCATTAAAACGCCCCTATAATAAAGATAAATTTAAATTAGAAACAACATATCCAGCTTTTTAAAGAAATAATGCATATAATATACATCAACCCTTGTTTAAATGATACGGTGCATTATAGCATAGCAATCTACCTCAGCATAGTAATCTACCTCAATGATCTTTTTTGTGGATCATATTCGCAATTGAAGCTGTAACCGGTCAACTTCCAATGCACTATTCTTGGGTCTCTTTGTTGCAGTTACCTATTATAAAATAGACAATCAGCAATTAAACCTTAGCATATTAGCAAAGAAGGCCTACAAATGCAACTCACAAATAATTCAGGCAACAAAAAAAGGGGACCATTATATTACCTCACCCTGCATAGTCCAAGTTTTTGGCTCTAAATTAGCTTTCTCCATTTGCTCTATCTTTGATTGAAATTTTTCCAACTGCTTTTCACGGGTAGTAGCAGTCCCTTGCTTCTACATACATGAGTAAAAAATAGAATATGAAATTAAAGAGTTGGTAAACCTTGATCATAAGAAAACAAGCATGAATAAAAAAAACAACATGTCATCTACTTAAGGGAGTCACCATATGAATCAATCTCCAGAAAGAAGGGAGTAAAAAATTGCTTACCAAAACCAGAGGAAAGTGGTCATGCGTGGGAGATGAGGGGTGGAGACGAAGCAGAAAATCTGACCGGACCACCACTGACCAGCAGAAGTTGTGACAAAGAGGAAAATCTCAGATTTCACAAAAAAAATAAAATAAAAAACCCAAACAAAACAAATTAAGAGAAGAGAATCAAGAATGAGGAAGTGGGAATTACCTGAAAACTTCACCGAAGTGAGGAGGAGAAGAGAGAGTGTGAAGATGGAACAATACCTCAGAAGAGAACATTTCGCACCTTAATTCTATGAAATCTACAAAAAAACTAAAATAGTAAAAGATCTGCGTTAAAATCACTCAAAGCTTCAAAGTATAAGTGACCCAGAAGCAGGTAGTATTACCATCACCCACACGACCGTCCATCGACGTCGACGAAAAAACGAAGAAGAACGTTCAATTGGAAGGTGGGAGGCGAGGAGAGAGATACAAGCAACTGATGGATAGATGGAGTGTGGGTAATGGCAATGGTAACCCAACTTGTCGAACACTCCAACAATGGAAAGATAGACTTTGCCTACGCCTTGTAGCAGATAGTAATCATATCATAGGGGATGGCAATCTCCGCAAAACGGGTTAGCTGCACATGCCAATCAGATGGGCATAATAGTAAATTCAAATGTGATTTTAAAATTAAATAAGAACAGATCCAAAATTCTCACAGCATGCCAACTCAGCTTTTACTGCTCATCTACAGGAGGAAGACTACTCACCCTTATTAAGTTATAAAGATGCAATCGACTGAAATAATGAACCAATGTACATTCACTTCTTCTAATTAAAAACATTTCTTTCATGCTAAATCAAATTTTAATTTGAAATCAATTTAAAAAACATTTTGCTATTCAAATGCTTGATATAAACCTTTTACCCAAAAACACATTGTTTTAGTTAAATTGATTAAATGAGCCAAAGTGATTTTTATTCCATCATACTCTTACATTAACATCTAAGACCTGGAACATTTACCCAATCTTTGTTTGAGGTCTTGACGCTTGAAACTTTGATACTCCTAGCTTATTCATTTCTTGCTTTGCTAACCTTTGAGTACCTGCATGGTTGCAAATTATATTTTATTTTTGTCCTGCATACTTATGGTTAGTGTTGTTATGCATCATATATTTATACCATATTCCATTAACACATGTGTGCATGTATAACACATTTCATTAAGTAATATTATATTTTATAAATACATGTATATGACATGTTTTCACAATTAATACTTGACATTTCAACAAACAATTATTTGGCATCATCAAAACTTAACATATTGAAACCTATGGGGTTTCACAGAAAAGAAACTAGACTCTTCTGTCATATGATCCGTCGCACCTGAATCAACAACCTAAGTATGGTTGACACTAAGAAAGGCAGTTTTAGTAAAGTTACCTTTCTGGGTTGTGGAGCAGGAAGGGGTTTGAGACTCAAGGAGTTTGTACAGTTGATCTAATTGTTCCTTAGTTAAAGCAAATGAGCCTGATGAAGACTGCTTCTCGTGATCAGAGGTACTAGCCTGGAATTCACTTCCACATTTCTTCTTCCAATTGGAAGGCTTACCATGAAGTCTCCAACATGTCTCACGAGTATGCCACTGGCGCATGCAATGATCACACCACTTATCAGATTTTTTACCATCTCTCTTCCACTCTTCATTGTAGTTTCTAGTAGCAAGTGCAGAACCCTCCACTTCTAAAATTGAGGCTGCTTTACCCATCATCACTGCTTGTCTGGCCTCTTCTCTCCTTACTTCTAAAAAAGTTTCACGAATAGTTGGCAAAGGTGTCTTCCCCAGAATTCTGCCTCTTACTTCATCAAGTTCCTTATTAAGCCCAGCAAGGAACATAAACACACGACCATTCTCTTGCCTTCTTATGAACAGGACACTATCCTTAGTACACTTCCAGTTGTCCTCATAGCATAGATCCAATTCCTGCCATAGAGTAATTAGTTCAGTATAATAAATAGTCACATCCCCGTTACCTTGCTTGGCATGCCACAACTTGGATTTCAAATCAAAAATCTGAGAGGAATTTTGAATGTTAGAGTACATGTCCTTGACCGCTTCCCAGACATCTTTCGCAGTTGGCAAAAACATGAAGGGTTTTCCGATCGCTGGTTCCATAAAATTAACCAGCCAAGCAATAATTAAGGAATTCTCAGATTTCGATATCGGAGCGTCACCTGTAAGAAACCCATATTATCCCTTGCTCTCCAGGATCAATTTAACAGTTTGGGACCATTCTATTTAACTTTTTCCATGAAGTCGCGGCACACTGACCTGGAGGAAATTAGAGTAACCTTCTTGGCCATTAAAATGGAAATTCGGTCCACCGTCAGCACCACCGCCCTCACCGCTGCCGGTGCCATGACCTGCACCGCGACCTCCGGCAACACTGCTAGTGCCTGTTCCTGCGCTGTCTGCCACGCGGCCTCCTGCATTGCAACCTGCACTGTTGCCTGGGCCACGTTCTGTGCCGCCGCCTGTAGCAATAGTTATACTTTTGTCTTCGTCTGCAAGGGTACCGGTAAGGGCATGTTTCCATGCATTGGAGCGTGCCATCATGAGGGAAGGGAAAGAAAGAACCCTAACCCTAACCTAGAGCTCTGACACAATATAGTAAAGTGGTGAAATGTTGTTGTAATTTTATTCATATAGGGAGTTTACAATAATAAAAATAAGGAAAGAAATAAAACGTAATAAATAGGGAATAGAATAATATCAAGAATCTTCTAATATTCTAGGAATATTCTAATATTTTCCTACAATATCCTTGTTGAAATAGTCATATTCAGTTTATATGAAATGCCCTTGTTGTGCCCATTTTTGTGCCCGAAGTCTAATGTAGAGCATGTAATAACTAATATACTCAAAAGTTTAAAATTAAAATAAATTCTTTTATATAGTCAGGAAAAGAACAAGCACTGAGGTAAATATAAACTTCTGGATTTGAGTTAATTTCTTTGTCCTTTTCTTTCCTACAAGACATGTAATCTACTATCAAATCTTTACCTTATGACTTTGCAGTCATATGACATTTTGAGATAACCAGATATCATTGTGAGGTGTGAGCTATTGAAGGTATTCCCTGTGCTTTGGTATTAGAAGGCATGTTCGATATTCACTGCTTCCACAAGAGAAGCTTGCTGTTTTGGAATCCATTCCAAGTCTAACATGAGTTGTTTTAGGGGATATAATGTAGTTTAGTATAAGATATTTTTTTATTGGGAGGTGTTTGAATGAAATACGTACTTATATTCAGACCCTAATGTAGCTTCTGGTGGTAACTTCACTCATGAATGCATACTTTTCCATCCATAGGACAGGCTTCCAGTCTTGAATTGAAATTCAACAAGTATTGAACATTCAAGTAACTATCCATTGGGTCTCTATTCTAGGTGTCTGTGTCACCTTGTGTTGTATTAGGTTACATCTAAACTAAATGTTTTAGTCTTTAGTGCAACCTTTAACCAGTTTTTTGCTTCTATGAATACCATAAAATAATAAGTTTCTAATATATATATATATATATATATATATATATATATATAATATATATAGTTTGACATAAAACGATCATGGTAGATTTCATGTAACATATATGTAGCTGGCAGGTCAATTGTTAGTATGTTTAAAATTTGATCTCTCTGCCTTCAAAATTTTATCTTTGTTGCTTTCTCTTTTTTATCCTTCTAATTTTCAAAATTTGATCCAATTCACATTTCTAGGCCAAACTCAACTACAGCTTTATTGAATCTTGTGTTGAAAAGATGGCTGAGACGCACAATTTGATAAGCAATTTATTATTGACTTCTGAAGTATTTTTTTTATTTGCAGTTGTATTGCTGGATAAAGTGGTGTTATAACCTATTTTTGATTTGAAACTATATCTTTGCTATGGGATAAAGTGGTGTTATTGCCTATTTTTGGTGTTCTGCTAATCTGCACAAGTAAAAAAAGTATACAAATTGTTTAAAAGAATAGATGTTTTGGTACACCTTGATTGCTAAGAAATGAAGATAAGTAAGCCAATGTACTTACCTAAATTTTTGAACAAGCAAGCACACTGTTATGTTCTGTGGTCATTACTAAGCTAATAACATGATTGGATGCAGGTTATCATTGCAGGTGAAATAGTTCCAGAAGGATGCATATTTATTTTCAAATAATATTTCTGATAGACACTGTTTTTTGGCTTAGACAATTATGCTACAATGTTGCAAAGTTTTACTGGAAAAAGCATATTGGAAGATTGGTAATGGGATCTTTGTAAAATGTAAAAATCCAGAGTATCCGTGTATTATGGAGCTCCAATCAAGTGTATTGTTACTCTTGATTTTTTTTGGTTTGCCCACACAATTAATTGAAAGTCATAATTCTCGGAACATTCATTTATCATCCAGACATTTTGCTTAATATTGGATTGTGAAAATATGACTTCATAAAGCATGTCCAGCTATGACTTTTTGACTTAGAGATATAGTGGTCTCTCCTTGAGAAAATTACTGAACTCAAATGGAATTTGAGCTATTCATGCTATAGCTTAAAAATTAATATGATTGTTATTTTGCCAAGGCATACTATTTGTTGAATAATTTTAAATAAGTAATTAATTATACACATAGGTGATTTTAGAACATGCGTGAAAACCAACACAAGGCAATGCTATAAATATAAATAATGCTATAAATAATTCATTGATTCAAATCAATGCTCTAAACTTTCAGTGATCGAAAGGCATATTCTTTCCTAATGAAAGAATGGAACCTAATAATGAATATCCTCTCCTTTATAGCAGGCCATGATTTAAGTAGCCAAACAAGTTGGGATTTGGTAGAATTACCTTCTCTGCTTGCATACTCTCACTCTTTCTGCATTCTAGAGGATTGCCTCAGCTGGTTATGCTTGATTCAAAGTAAAAATTTAATTTTATAAACAAGTCTATTTCGAACATGCGTAAAAAATGGAAGGAAGTGACCCGTGAGAATGCACGGATACCTTACTAGTTTAATGCAAAATGAGAATAAAGTTTCACCGTTTCATAATCTAGCTGCACCTGTCCTATAAAAGAGAAACTTTATGTAAGTTCTATCAACAAAAGAGTAACAAAAGAAGCCATAATCTAGCTGCATTTATTTTTGCCAGATTCTCTGCTTAGTAATAACAGAGTTATACATCATCCATTTTCCATTTTTTGTGCGCTGTTAAGGTAAATGTATTAGTGCTACTTGTTTTTTAAACTCAAAAATAAAACAAAATTGTATCGAGCAGTGTAACACCTACATTGCCCCAGATTGAGATAATTGCTTCAAAGCATTAGCAATCTCATCCTCTGTTGTTTCACTAACGTAGGCAACAAGAGGGCTCTCATTCGGAACAACATCATCTCTTTGGTAGCTTCCTGGACCTCTAAGTAATTCTTCTGAACCCTTAGACACCAGTCCCTTCATGATTATGGTCTTGTGAGTTCCAGCAATCATTTCCTCATAATCAGTGTCTCCAGTTTCTCCAAGGAAGACATACATGTTGTCAACATTTAGTCTCCATCGGACAAAGAGATACCTAAAATAAGTAAATAACAAGCAGTCAACTACTGAATATTAAGCAATTTTTGCAATTATGCACCATATCAAGCTGAGTATGATCTGCACAAACACTGCACTAGGCAATTCCCTCCCATTAAAGATGGGAAATCTAGTATTAAACCTTACATCTATATATATGGTTTTAAATTGCAGTTGCGGTCATGGTTGTGGTAGTGGTGTTTAACTATATCCAGCTTGATTGATAACAAATAGAAAACTCTGTTTAAAGGCTGCATGTAATTGAAAGTACATATTTTATTTTCTTTAATAAGATAAAAAGTAATATTATTGAGACAGTTCCATACTTATACCTCGTGAACAAAACTAATTCAATGGCTTTGAGAGAACAATATACAAACTGATTTATTAAACAAAAAACTAAATTATAATGGTTTTCTTGAGGCTCAATTCCAGTTTACGTATAGGCCCCACAAAGGTTCTAAAAATAGATTTCTATAAACTATCATAGCATGTATGCTAGCATCAGATCCTTCAATTTGAGAAAGGGTTGGGTGATGAGTTCTTACAGAATGCCCTTTACTGTTTATTATGAATTGTTACCTAAGTGTTTGTGCTCTAGATGCAAGGAGCGGAATAACGTGCATCCTAGATGACCCCCTGCAGTACATAGGATGACAACGTAGGCCTCGCATCCTAAGCTTCTGCCTCAAGTCATCAACTTTCTTTGCCTGAAAAAGACAATTACCAGGATCATTTCAATCAACAAAAAACCAAGTGCCTTGCCTACTTCCAATTTGCTAATAAAGTAGTGAATTTTAAGTACCTTACTAAGATCCTTTATTTTGTATGAGATGCAATGGGCATTGCTTGATTTCAAATCTTCCTCAATGGAATTGGAAGAATTTTCTTCACCTTCAGCAGTGTTCATAAGTTTCCAAATGGTTTTCTTTAGGCCTTCACAACCCCATCGATAGTCGATATGTGCTGCATAATCTGGATCGGGCAAAAGCTTTCCATCTTCCGTATGAGTACCCGGGTAGTAAACTTCACTCCCACTACTGCAAATTAAAGTATCAAACTCACTTACTTGAATATTGCCAGTTTTAAGGAACTCTAATGTTTCTAGCATTGGCATAGCTGTTGATAAAGCAAATCCTGAAACTCTTGCAGTTTGAGGGTCTAGTTGAACAGCTTTAATTATGCTTTGCACTATCTGGATCATATTCTTATCAGGATCTCCATTATTGTCATAGGAATCAAGAGCTATAACAATCAACCTACGCCTTCTCCTCAATTGAGGATATTTTCCAGTTACATTGTCAGGCACCTTATTTCCACCCTCAGTATCATTTGAGCCAGAATCTGGCTTCCTTATCTTGTCCCCACAATCAGCATCATTTGGAACAGAATTAGGTTTCTTTATCTTGTTTCCACCATCATGATTTTTAATAGAATCTGACATCCTCATCTTGCTTAGGACCCGCTTCACTTGGTCTTGCATCTCAGGCCCACCACTTGCTGCAGCCAAGTCACCATCAATTGAAAGCCTAAGGGACATGTCCTGCACGTCCTTAAGTGAATCATTGAAAGACTCTTCACCAGTTATCTCATCCCCTGAAGTATCAGTTTGCCATTGTGGATGCCTCATCCTGGAGGCTGCCACCCTTGTCAAATACGTACGACAGTGTTCAGGCCATGAGAAAAGGTGTATATTCTTCCAACCACTTTTCCTACACTCATGCCACAGGTTTTTCTCTGTCAACAACTTGAGCAATGCATTGGTAATTGCTTGATGATCATGAGGGTCCACAAGCAAACCATTGTTGAGGGCCTAACATATCACAAGGAGACATATAAGAGGCTGCATGATAATTATACATCCAAAGGATCCTATGCATAACATAAAAGGTGAAAGAAAATAAGGAAACTGCATCAACTTTTGTGGCAAGAGATTGTTGCCTTCAAATGTGAATTTAATGTTTTCCAATGCTATCTGAGAAAATAGTTCACAATGAAACATGTAGAAAGGTTCTCACATGTATCATCTAACTACTATAAAGTTAATTCTTCATTTACCCTATGAATGTCCACTGGTCCCCCAATTTTTGTGGCCACCATTGGAAGCCCATGCGCTGCTGCCTGCATGAGTTTGATCATATTTAGAGGGGAAAAATGGATCATTTTAACATTAAAATGAGAACAGTATCACCATAGTAGCTAGTTATTAGTTAAATCCTACCTCAATTAAAGTAAGACCAAAAGGTTCCACTAAAGCAGGATTTATGAAAACTCCCTGAGAAAAATTTCAAATTATTAGCTGTTCATAATTGTTAGAATATAAGAATTTGGTTCTACACATGGTAAACTTCAATATACCTTTGTTTTTGCAGCAAATCGGTATATCTCTGGAACATCAGATTGCTTGTGATGCTTAGGGTATGCCACTTGCCCATATAGGTCATACTTGTCAATCATTTTCAAAACTGTTGTGAGCACACTAGCATTCCCAGAAGACATCTCCTCTATGTCATCCCTGTTTCCCATTATAAGCGTCTGTTTGAAAACATATTAGCCCTTTTACAACTACATGACAATAGTTTCCACCAGTGAGAGAACCATGTACATAGTAAGTGTATGTATTTTTTATTTTTTTTTTATTTTCTCATTCTGTGTGTAATTAACCCATAGAAAATGAAATTCGTGTGGAAAGTCTTTATTTATACTTGTTTTGTTAAAAGATGAATTATTGTAATGATTATTAAACATGGCACATGTAAAAATGGTGAAATCAGGTAAACCAACATATACATGTAATGATTATTTATACTGGTTTCCACTGAGAGACAATTGAAGTAAGTTAACTTACAAGATTTGCAAGTTCTCTTAAGGGACGACTTTCTCCAAAGGCTTTTAAAAGAGTGGTTATGTTCTTCTTTGGATCTGGCCTTGATAAGGCCAAGATCATAGGCTTGTGAGGATTTGTAAAGAAACGCATCACCTGCACAAAATTGTCAGTTGCAAGTCAACAACAGTAATTAATGTGCATATATATATATATATATATATATATATATATGCAGACAAATTAGTTACTCACTTCTGACCAAATTGGAGCCCTTGCTTTTGGTGAAGACCCTTCAACACCACCACTAAGCTGAGCGAGCTCCCCATCAACCTCAGGGCCATCTTCTTCTTGGATCACAACGTTGCTAAAGTCCATACCAGGTGGGATGACCTGCAGGAAGTTTGAACCGCAAGTACTTACATTTGTTATTCAACAAAAAATAGTCGATTTCAGTGATGCAAATGAGCATACAAAAATGACAAAGAAATTAACCATATATCCATTTGTAAAGGAAGTTGGCACTTTATAGGTGCTTGCCATTTCCAAAGAAATTTTCACAAAGGTTATTATAGCAGAAGATTAGTTGGAAGAGCATATTATGCAGAGGACTTGAGAAGCTAAAAAGATAATGGGAAAATAAAATTTCTACACCCAGGCATGACACCTGGGTGTTCACCGTATCCCGATATGAGTGAGTGTAGTTAGATACCATCATATACCGTATGCAAAGCTAGAATAAATATAACATGTAGATGTAAGTAATGTGTCGTCTAGGTGCCGTATTCTGGGCGTTCAAATAACAGAACTCAAAATAATATCAATTTGAATATTCTCTTTCCTCCAAATTTTAAGGTGACATAAGTTAACATATTACCGCCATCCTTGGCATGTATCGACCATGACAGTTGACACCACGTCTCGCACGAGCACGCAATACTTTCTCAAGCTTGACATCAAATCCATCATAAAGTCCCCACTGCTCCTCAATTTCTTGTTTTGTACTAGTGATAACAAGTTCTGCAGCATCTAGGGAAAGTTCTTCTGCTTCTATCCTCCTCATCATCTTATATGTTGAATTGATATCCTCCTTTGATTGGCGTCCCTGCTTAAGAAGTTGCTCAAGCTTGTTCCTTCCAAGTGAATGACCTGTCAGCACCATAGGTACATTTAAAGCACCTGAAAGAAGAGCAGCACTATCTCCGGCATCAGCATAATGTCCATGAATTACATATGGCCAGACAGGTAGGCCCCCACCAACTTGTTCACCCAATACTTTTGACATATTGAGAATGTGAGCTAATGCTCCATCTACAAATTCTTGAATATAGGGCCAAAGAAGTTCCTTGCTGAGGTATTTATCACGTGGACCAAAGGGTATTCTTATGATATATGCACCACTGCTCTCCCCAATGTTATCATCATCATCTTCACCTGCAGTCAGCATCTCTGTAGGTTCTCCATAGCTCCAATCAATTTCAGGCGATGAGATTTGGCGTGTAAACAGATCTACTCTATACACGCCAGGCATTTTTGCAAGTGCACGAGCAAGTTCGACCACATATCTAATCTGGTAATACATTAATCACCAATTATATGGGAGGGGCAAAACAAAACAGTAACTTATTCATGAAAGAATGACAATTACCTGCCCACCAGTATCAGAATCTCGACCAAGCTCCATGTTTTCTCCTCGAACCAATCCATGCAAACTGTGGAAAAAGGGCAAGGTTATAACTAACATTACGTTTAGTCATTTACAAATGTTCTAGAGTTTATTACCTGAAGCATTTCACAACAGGAATGATGAAAAGTTGAAACTACGACAAAAATGGTTATAATTTCATAGGATACATGTGATTTCTTAATCGTACATGCCTGCCAATGCAATTCCATTTCCTTTTTTCTTGTATTTATTAATAAGATTAATCTTCAGACAACCCCCTCCCCCAAACACTAAGACCATTTCCCAATATGCAAAACCGACTCCCCTTACAATCATCTAAATCAAGCTGTGTATAACGCAGGTAAATATTTTCACTGATTAAATACAGCAGGAATAAATATCAATCTATCTGACACTACAATTAATGATTAATGATTATGTCAATTTATTAGAAGAGATGCCAATTTAAAATGACCCCATGGTTTTGGAGAGTATAGAATACCTTAACAGGACAACATAAAGCTTCTTTTCCTTTTTGTCGTCAGACCATACTTCCAAATTAGAAATCTGACGCTGGAATTTTTTCCTTGGGGTGTCACTTTGCACCATCTCCCCAACGTTATCACCCTTTTCTCCTTCTGACAAGTCTTCAGACATGTCCTCTGTTGCATCCCTGCGTCCTTGTTCTCTTTCCCATCTTCGATTTGTCAACCTCTGGACTTCCTCCCATTCCAACTGCACAAAGCACACGCATACACCAACTCCCCAGTGAATACAGTTTCCCCAAATTTGTTGGATGGAGGACCAAGTATATGAATTGAAAACTTATACAAAATCATAGTTTTAAATTGCAATCCGCAATAGCGATTCCCGCAACTGACAAATATGGTAAATGCAACTAATTGCAATTGCAAATTAAAACTATGAACGAAACAATGGTTGGTGGCTCAAGATTATATTGCATGATTTGCATCCAAGTATACAATACAAATATTTAAACCGTCCTAGCAAGAGAAATGTTGAATCTAAATATCCTTCCCCCATCTTGAAATGAAAAGGAAAAAAAACAAGCATTTCTAATTATTCAAAAATGTGGCACAGCCAAGATAAATAACTTCAATTGAATCTCCAAACAAATGGGCAATGTCAACTTATTGTACACATATACAACACTAAAACATCTAATGTCGAATGAAATTAGTAGCAAATCAATGATTTTTTCTTTTAAAGTTTTTGTACTTAACTAATAGAGAGCTAGTTATCCTAGTTTCAGTCATATCAAACCCCCCCATAAAAAAAAAATCACAATCACAAGCGGATTAAAAAATTAGGAAAAATTAAAAAAATCCTTTAAGAGGATGAAAATACTACTCAAGAAAAACACAAACAATTTATCCTTATAGATATCATGTATTTGATTTAATATCGGCGTTGATTCAATCATGTCCTTGTACGTGTTTGGAATCTAACAAAATCAAATAATTTATTTTATTTATAAATGACTTCCTGTATAAAACTTCTTCGAAATAACATTAACATTAAGAGTTAAATTCATTTACACCTCAATAACATAATTATATTGTGATGTGTGCCTGAAATTATACCATTTCAAAAAAATTCTTTTCTATCCCATAATTAAAACCATTCCAAGAAGAAAGAGGGTAAAGAAGAACCTGTTTCTTCTTTCGGGTAAGATGCCAAATACGCCAGCACATGTTCTCCAATCTTGAGCTTCTCTCCCTGGTGTTCCGGGTGGCAACCACTTTGATCCAAGTGCGGTAAAGGTCAGATTCATCAACACTTGCCACCACCTCTTCCACAAAGTATTTGGTAGGGTTAAAATGCCCTCCATCTCTCAAAGTCACAGGTGCTGGCCTTTGTTCATCAATGGTGGAAGCCCCAGTGGATAGTATAGCCTCTAGATACCCATTAATCCATTCATTGCCAGCCATTCTTTTCTTCCCTTAATTACTACTTTCTTAGAGATAAAAGAAAAAACACAAAAAACAAAACAGAAAAATGATGCTTCTTTCTACGTAATCAAAACAATATTATTAATGCGGTTTTCCTTTAAACCAAATATTAGTTATAATGTTGTGATTCAACATATGGTGCAAGTGCAAGAAGGTTTCTTCAATATTAAGGAAGCCTAAGAATTCAAGGACATGGATTTTGGAGATGCACGTGGGATATGTGTCTCGCTGGGGATGTTGTTTGGACTCAAATAAAAATGAGAATGTGCTTTCTGTTTTTTTGTGCAGTGAGTTGAGTTTTTCCTCTTTGCGCATAGATGGAGGATTCTGGTGTTTGAATGAGGAAGAACGTGGAAAAGGTAGCGTTTTTTGTTGTGTTGGGAGAATTACGAGAAAGGAATGTTAGAGAGAGAGATGAAATGGTGAGAACAAATAGAGCAGAGAGTGGAGGAAGAGAAGGAGATGGCAGAGGCGAGAAGAACCACATGTCCACATGGCAAATAATGGTGGGCCAAACAGATAGACACGTGTAAACCGAAGAGAGAGAGAGATGAGTTCACCATTTTGTTTGTAGCGTAGAGAACCCGTGCGTTATTCAAAATAATAACAAATTGCTTCACTATTTAATTCAACTTTGAATTATAATTGTTATTGCTATTTGCATAAATATAATTACATCAGATTTTATTGATTGAAACAAAAATATCAAAATGTTATGATAATTATATTATGCTAATTAACATATAAGTAGCAAGTAATCCTAAATCTACACCAACATCATAATCAATAATCCGTCAATTATTTTCAAACAATGTTTTTTTAACTCCATTAGACAGTTTGTCAGGAAAAAAAAACTCCATTAGATTGTAAAAATTGCACCCAAACCTCAATATAAACATTTGGACATGAAATATCACCAAAATACTAGTATAACTCAAATTATTTTAAGAATGTATTTGAGAAAGTTAAAAAAAAAAATTATATTGTAATTGATTATAATCAGAATTAATTTTTATTTGGATATTTTTATTGTAAAGCGACTTTCAGATAATTTATTTCATTTGGGTAGTGAAAAAATCATTTTAACATAATAAATTATGAAAAAAAGGCATGAAATTATTTGTTTGTATTAATAAAATTTGATGTTTTATTTAATAAACTTGTTGAAATGATTTTTTTTTTATATTTTGTCTTCAATTTTTTATATTACAGAATTGAATTGAATTTTAATATTTTTCTTGACAAACATGTGAAAATATATTAATTTTAGAATAGTTAAATAAAGATTATAATAAGGTAGTCATAAACAGTGTAAATATCACAATATGCAAAAGATTATCAAAAAAAATTGAGGTGTAAATGCTAAATAAAAATAGAGTGTGTTTGGGGTATTATGGGGAATAGGTCAGATATGCAAAATTAATCAAAAGAGGATAATCTAACGATGCTTAAAAGTAGATGAAACAAAATAGTTTTTTTTTAAAGAAAAAGCTTTTTAGCAAAAAAAAATAAATCTAAAATGAAAAAAATTAAGCTGTCTCAAACACACTCTAAATATGTTATAAAATAGGTATCCAAAAGTATTAAAGATTAATACCTTTAATTTACATTACATAAAATTAGTCATATGTAATTAAGTGGAAAAATAAAATTTTAACAGTATTAACCGTAAACCAAAATTGTTTATTAAGTGACACAAAAAACCTACAAATTAGATTAAATATACTTCTTAAATATTATATTACGAATAGAGAAACAAAATGTAACATTTACCTTTATAAAAGATTACATAATTATGGATCACAATTTTATAAAACCTATACAAAATTATAAAAAGAATAATTCAGATTATGTTAATTATTTCTATTTATTATTTACTATTATATATATATATATATATATATATATATTAAACTTTTTAATTCTCAAATAGTACTCTCAATTATAAAATCATCAATTCCTCCCAAGCCATGTTTTACTCGTGCATTTCGCATGGGTAAATATTTCATTCAAAATTAAATATTTTTAATTTTTAATTTAACTAAAAAAATAATTGCAAGTCAGACCAAGGAGAAGAAAAAAAAATCAAAAGCCTCAAAGGCTCTGAAGTAGTTTCAAACTTTATCCATATGCTTTCCTGATATGGTAATGCTTTAAGTTCATATAACATTTTATAAGAAGTGGATATTAAAATGTTTACAACATCAAAGGACTAAACCACAAAAGCAATAGGGAGGTAACAGGAGGTAGGCTATACGTACGACAAAGAAAGGACTCATTTGCGATTGTTGCATAAAGCCTTTTAAAGCTATTCGACAATCACTAATTTCCATAGAATCCATCAGCTTTGTAAGCTTTTCACTCAAGCCTTCCAGTTCTTTCTGTAGGTTCCTAATGTGATGACAGATTTTGTGCAAGATCTAAGACACCGATTGCTGCACCAAAACTTCATGGCAAAAAAATTGTTCAAAATAATGTTATTTTAATCATACATTACAACATTTTTGCTTTATAGGAATAATTAAAAAAATGTAGTCATAACAAAAAAAAATGTTGCCTAATATTTCAAGCAACGATTCTCAGTATTGTCTATTCGAACGTTACCTATTGTCTAAGGCGACATTTTTTTTTTACCTTCTAACCACATTTTTTGCATAATTGTTGTTTATATTATAGGAATAGGCAACAGTTATCTAACAAGAAGTGTTGCCAAAGACATAGATACTATGGCAACAGTTATAAATTGTTAGCTAATGTACTTTTAGGCAACATTTTTGATATGTTACCTATTCGAGCGTTACCTAAAACAAAAAATATTGTAGTGATAAGATCTTTATATTAATTTATTTTGCACTTAAAAGCAACGTTTTAGTTAAAGGTCTCTTGAAAATATTGTATCAGCTATTGAAAGAAATGGAAACATTGTATATATATACTAATACATTTATCATCATAATATGTTGTATGTATATATTATCCATCAACATGTGTGTATATATTACGAATGACTAATACAAAACAGCCATATATACCATACAACTAATAATATTAGTTGACAAAAAATATGTGCAAACTCAACCACATCAACTGTAGTAGCACATCACCTGAAACAAATAATTTCATAATACCTCATTAACATTGTGGATTATTTAATCAATCAAAACAAACCGTGTCAAATCTAAGATGGTAATCCTTTAAGTCGACATAACATTTAATAAGCAGTGAAACACAAACCTTTAAGAAGATGAATGCAGCAACCATCAACTCCATTTTAACACCATTCAATGACTCTGCTGCAGGTGAAATGTCAAGTAATATTAACTGCTTTTATATATTTTGATATTCATTGCTATTGTTCTGCTAATCAGTTATTGTTACGAAGATTGAAAACTACCATATAGTTCATCGCATCCATTATCAAAAGTCTAAAAACTAACTCCTAGGCGTCTACTATCTAAATCAAGGCGGCTTTTAGGGTGCCTTCGGAAGTTCTAGTACACCGGTGCATTTCAATGTCACCACCGTTGGATGTGCATTAAAATAGAATCAAGGGTGATATTATCGTGACTTGTTAACTGTGTAACTGGTTAATAGATTTAATTCCTAATTATTTGTAAAGAAGTTGCTATAAAGTTCAAAATTTATTTTGAAGTCCCTTAACTAAGTTTGAATATTTTGCATTTAATCCCTACTGTTTTCTTCCAAATTTTGTATCCTTCATCCCCTTCCTCACCCCTTTATCGACCCACGAAGACGCCTTCAAGCGTGATGGCAGAGTTTCTGGACAAGCGCGATGGTAGGTGATACAATAGTGGGGTTATGGTGAACAAAGAGGCGAAGGGGAAGCAATGCGGCACCGGGGAACATGTTGGTCTAGTGGTGCAGGCTCCGATCCAGATCTCTGTCTAAGGCCGGCTCTTTTGATCTCCCCCAACCCCTTGATCATGACTTGGCTATGTTTCCACCTCCACTCGCATCAGAACGCGTGGATCATCCTAGGGTTTGTCATCAATTGCATTGTTCCCAACTAGCAAATGGAGGAATGCTTTCATCAAATCCTTGTTTCCTTTTCATTTATGTGTATTGATCCATTGATTTTGTTTTTCATCTAATACAATCCATTACTAGGATTTTGTGTTTTTGATCTAACAATGCTTTATTTATTGGGATTTTTTGTTTTTCCAATTTTTTTTCTAAATCATTGATATTGATTTGCTGAGATTGGTTTAATTCTTTGGTTGATGACGTCTTTACAGAAAATCCGTACATGCAACTATAACACCTCACTGATTCAAGCAGGAAAAGAATGCATGGTCTGTTGATCATCCCTGTTGTCTTTACTCATTGATCTTTTGTTGTTACTCTTCAAAATACTGTAGTTTGTATGTGAAATGGAGATATTGAATGGAAAAGCTCCCCTAAGTGTCATATTTTGATGTCTTGGCACTATTTTTTTGTCTTGTCATCCATCCCACATAATTACAATTGATTTAACTCTTGTAATAATTAGTTTATGTATGAACCATTGATGTTTATTTTGAACACTAAGAGTAACCGCCAAGAGTAAAATGTATGTTTCCTTATATTGATTTTGCTAGTTGCTTCCTGATCCAAACTACGTGAGGTATAATTGTTTGAGAGATGAGACTGTGCTTATAAATTGCAGTGTTTAAGTTCTACTTCTCTTCCACAGTGCTTAAGAATGCATGGTCTGTTGATCATCCCTATTGTCTTTACTCATTGATCTTTTGTTGTTACTCATCAAAATACTGTAGTTTGTATGTGAAATGGAGATATTGAATGGAAAAGCTCCACTAAGTGTCATATTTTGATGTCTTGGCACTATTTTTTTGTCTTGTCATCCATCCCACATAATTACAATTGATTTAGCTCTACTAAGTGTCATATTTTGATGTCTTGGCACTATTTTTTTGTCTTGTCATCCATCCCACATAATTACAATTGATTTAGCTCTTGTAATAATTAGTTTATCTATGAACCATTGATGATGTAAAATAGGAGTTTCACAAATATGATATTTTCCTGTTGTCTCTTTTAACTCACTGTAATTAGGCTGCAATTATGTTTAGTTTGAACATTAAGAGTAACCGCCAAGAGTAAAATGTATGTTTCCTTATATTGATTTTGCTAGTTGTTTCCTGATCCAAACTACGTGAGGTATAATTGTTTGAGAGATGAGACTGTGCTCAGAAATTGCAGTGTTTAAGTTCTACTTCTCTTCATCAATGTCAATTGTAGTGTTTAAGTTCTACTTCTCTTTATCAATGGCAATGGTTGATTGCATATGAGGCCGATCATTTATTAAGATTCTTATGATTTAACAATATTTTAAAGATCCTCTGATGGAAGGCTTGTGATTTATTTTGTAGCTGAAGCACTGTCATTGCCATAATTGACACCCTACCAGGCAATGACACTTATAGGGTGAAGTTTGTTGCTATTGGTTCTATAGCAATAAACCATTTGGAGATATTGTAGCCAATGACTACGCTTACACTTTTGGATCTTCATTTTCAGATGACACCATAAGGAGACTAGCAACTAGCAGTGTTTCCGGAGCTTTAGAGGTAAATAATATAATATGGCGCTTGCCAAAAGGTCATATGGCACATTTTGTTTGAAAATAATAGGTATGACTTCATCTCCTTGTCTCCCCTGTTGTTGTTATACACTTTATTTCTACTTATTAAATTTATTTTATTGGTCATATGCTTTAATTCATGCCGCAATATTACTGTAAATATTAAATATGTGCAAACACCTGACATAAGTTCTTAAAAGTGGTGGAATTCATAATGCAAGTCATCATACTAGGATTAAGGCAAGAGAATAATAATAGATAGCCCATAGTGTAATAGAAAATAAAGCCATGAAGAGGAAATTAACTAGAGTTTCATACAATTTAACAAAAATTGGCTACATGGCCATGAAGGAGACAAATTTGAAGCATGATGTAGGAAGCCTTGCATTTTAGGCTCAAAAAAGATATATCCCAGCAGGGCTTCATCAGATGGCTGATTATTTCCAAGCACGTGCTGCATTTGTTTCGATTCGTCTTTTCTGTTTATTAAACGGCCCCAACAGCAATGACAGAGCAATTCTTACATGAACATTGATTTCGTTGAGCTGCGAACAAAATATTCAAAAGTTTAGGCATGTATTAAAATAGAGCCAATGTAATATTAAAAAGTTTAGGGCATATATTAAATTAGATAGAAAATGGTGATCAACACAGTGGAGTTGGTGTGAAGGTCAATGCTAATACCACTCCAAGGACTTCCGGTTGGAATGAGTCCTCTGTAGACATCCACTGAAGGATCCACACCGAAGAATTGTGACTGTAAATACACAATTAATTTATTAGATTAGAAATTGGCTCTACAAATGTGAATAAAATATCATTTCTAAATGAGCAATATTGTAATAATCACCTGCTGCCTATGTTTGGCACTCCTCTGGCCTCCTTGATCTCCCATGTAGCCATGTCAAATGGAGTGTAAATAGCTGAATCTGAAAATTTGTCATCTGACATAATCTGGTACAAAGTTTCTAACTGACAACAAATACAATTGCAACGTTAGTTTAGGATACCTTCAATTTAGATGGTTAAGTAAATATATAGGACACAATGTGTACCACTTTCCGCATGAATGCGTGCCTCTTGGGTATTGCATCAGCTGATAGATAGGTGTCTAGGTGATAGACAGTATGATGGGTCATGCTGACCACCATCATATACCAATGGTCAAAGTCATTTATTGGTACATATATATGGAGACATAAAATATTTTGTTTTTATATCTGGTGTATACAACGTTCTTAGTAATGGGTGTACAAAAGCAATGGGGAACATATTTGCTGACATAGAAGCAAGTGCAGTTGATTGTTTTAGATGAAAAACATAATAGAAAACAACATGATGTAGGAAGACTTACAAACTTTAGGCCCATTGAGTGGTGCATCCATTTCTCAGCATATGTTTGTCCAATCTCCTCCATACATTTTCCACCTACCACATCATCCTTTCGGATGAAAGAAATTATAATTTTAATGTCAACATAGGTGTGGAGATGAAAAAGAATATAACATAAACATGAAGTAAATAACTCACTGCAAAATTTGGTGGTAAACACCATGAACGAGTTCCATTGTAAAATTGTTGCATTTTGGTATAGTGTAATGCAACAAGAGTCATTACCTATTTCAAAAAAACCATATTTAGAAAATTCAGACAAATCCTATAGTATTATAAAATATATAGGCACCATTGGATACTTTGGATAAGTATAAGAGTGACGTACCTGCCCATCAATCTCTTTTCCTGAGGCAAAAGATAAGAAGTCATTTCTCCATGCCCTTATCTCATCAATGTTGATGAGACATTCGCCAATATCCCCAACATCCCTATACTCACTAAACACATAGCAAACTAGTTGCACCTCCTCTTGTTTTAGTTCCATGTCCTAGCTTGGACGAAAGAGAGTCTTGATGTTTTTAGGGATTGTCACTCCCTTATGCTTCTTTGAATAACTACCATGTTTTGTTCCAGATGAAGTAGCAGTAGTAGGTTTTTTCTTTTTCAGTGGTGTTTGTGTTGAAGGGCTGGAAAAAAGTTGTTTCCCCGCTGCTAGGATGTTATCATTTAATCTTGAATGTTTGCCCTTTTTAGAGATTTTGAAAAATCTTGAAAGTTTTATTCAAAATAATAACAAATTGGTTCAATATTTAATTCAACTTTAAATTATAATTGCTATTGCTATTTGCATAAATATAATTACATCAGATTTTATTGATCGAAACAAAAATACCAAAATGGTATGATAATTATATTATGCTAATTAACATATACATAGCTAGTAATTCTAAACCTACATCTAACATCATAATCAATAATCCGTCAATTATTTTCAAACAATGTTTTTTTAACTCCATTAGACAGTTTGTCAGGAAAAAAAACTCCGTTAGATCGAAGAAATTGCACCCCAAACCTCAATATAAACATTTGGACATGAAATATCACCAAAATACTAATATAACTCAAATTATTTTATGAATGTGTTTGAGAAAGTTGAAAAAAAATAAATTATGCTGTAATTGATTATAATCAGAATCAATTTTTATTTGGATATTTTTGTTGTAAAGCGACTTTAAGATAATCTATTTCATTTGGATGGTGAAAAAATCATTTTGATATAATAAATTACGAAAAAAAGGCATAAAATTATTTTTTTGTATTAATAAAATTCGATGTTTTATTTAATAAACTTGTTGAAATGATTTTTTTTTTTTATATTTTGTCTTCAATTTTTTATATTATAGAATTGAATTGAATTTTAATATTTTTCTTGACAAACATGTGAAAATATATTAATTTTAGAATAGTTAAATAAGATTATAATAAGGTAGTCATAAACAGTGTAAATATCACAATATGCAAAAGATTATCAAAAAAAAAAATTGAGGTGTAAATGCTAAAGAAAAAATAGAGTGTGTTTGGGGTATTATGGGGAATAGGGTTAGATATGCAAAATTAATCAGAACAGGATAATCTAACGATGCTTAAAAGTAGATGGAACAAAATAGCTTTTTTTAAAGAAAAAGCTTTTTAGCAACAAAAAAAAATCTAAAATGAAAAAAAATTAAGTTGTCTCAAACACACTCTAAATATATTGTAAAATAGGTATCCAAAAGTATTAAAGATTAATACCTTTAATTTACATTACATAAAATTAGTCATATGTAATTAAGTGGAAAAATAAAATTTTAACAATATTAACCGTAAACCAAAATTGTTTATTAAGTGACACAAAAAAGCTACAAATAAGATTAAATATACTTCTTAAATATTATATTATGAATAGAGAAACAAAACGTAACATTTATCTTTATAAAAGATACATAATTATGGATCACAATTTTATAAAACCTATACAAAATTATGAAAAGAATAATTCAGATTATGTTAATTATTTCTATTTATTATTTACTATTACATATATATATATATATATATATATATATATATATATTAAATTTTTTAATTCTCAAATAGTACTCTCAATTATAAAATCATCAATTCCTCCTAAGCCATGTTTTACTCGTGCATTTCGCATGGGTAAATATTTCTTTCAAAATTAAATATTTTTAATTTTTAATTTAACTAAAAAAAAATTGCAAGTCAGACCAAGGAGAAGGAAAAAAAATCAAAAGCCTCAAAGGCTCTGAAGTAGTTTCAAACTTTATCCATATGCTTTCCTGATATGGTAATGCTTTAAGTTCATATAACATTTAATAAGAAGTGGATATTAAAATGCTTACAACATCAAAGGACTAAACCACAAAAGCAATAGGGAGGTAACAGGAGGTAGGCTATACGTATGACAAAGAAAGGACTCATTTGCTATTGTTGCATAAAGCCTTTTAAAGCTATTCTACAATCACTAATTTCCGTATAATCCATCAGCTTTGTAAGCTTTTCACTTAAGCCTTCCACTTCTTTCTGTAGGTTCCTAATGTGATAATAGATTTTGTGCAAGATCTTAGACACCGATTGCTGCACCAAAACTGCATGGCAAAAAAATTGTTCAAAATAATGTTATTTTAATCATAAGATCTTTATATTAATTTATTTTGCACTTAAAAGCAACGTTTTAGTTAAAGGTCTCTTGAAAATATTGTATCAGCTATTGAAAGCAATGGAAACATTGTATATATATATATACTAATACATTTATCATCATAATATAGAACAGTTGTATGTATACATTATCCATCAACATGTGTGTATATATTACGAATGACTAATACAAAACAGCTATATATACCATACAACTAATAATATTAGTTGACAAAAAATATGTGCAAACTCAACCACATCAACTGTAGTAGCACATCACCTGAAACAAACAATTTCATAATACCTCATTAACATTCTGGATTATTTAATCAATCAAAACAAACTGTGTCAAATCTAAGATGGTAATCCTTTAAGTTGATATAACATTTAATAAGCAGTGAAACACAAACCTTTAAGAAGATGAATGCAGCAACAATCAACTCCATTTTAACACCATTCAATGACTCTGCTGCAGGTGAAATGTCAAGTAATATTAACTGCTTTTATATATTTTGATATTAATTGCTATTGTTCTGCTAATCAGTTATTGTTACCAAGATTGAAAACTACCATATAGTTCATCGTATCCATTCTCAAAAGTCCAAAAACTAACTCCTAGGCGTCTACTATCTAAATCAAAGCATGTAATTGCACAGTCATGTCTTCTGTACCCAGAAGAATGAGATCATCCAGCCTTTTAGTGCATAAATTTCAACCTGTGGTGGAAAGAACCTCACCATACCCACCAACTGCTATATTCATCACAACCAAAACTTACCAATATGCTCAAAGTTATCATAATATGCTAAAAGTTATAAAAGTTCGATGTCTATGTTGTTAGTATGTCAATCATATCCTGCCTTGTAGAGGGGTGAGCTTTGGCATTTCTTAAGGTGGTTTCCTTCTAAGTTGTAACTTAGTAGTCACAGATTATAGTGGCAAAATTAGCTTCACCTATAAGGGGTTAAAGTAATAAAAGATCACATTTAAGGTTGCTACTTTCTAGCTAACTTGCTCCTTCATGCAAGAGCCCTTTAGGCTTAATTAATGGACCATTACAAAACCATTCTGACTTGTGCTGAAATTCAACTTTATTTAGAAGAATGGGGTTGTACTTTTAATAATCAAAGTCATGACCACTTGGTTATAGAGGCTTCTATCTTATCTAATTCTTTTCCCTCTATAATAATTGTATAAAGGGGAAGAAATGAACAAATCACAAAGGGAAAATATTTACAACTGGACATGCATGCTAATGTCTTTTCATTTCTGTCAGTGACATAGGGTGTCTCCCGCTAGAAAGGATTCTTCCAAGTGATCACATCATCAAAATGTCCATCTTTAATTCTACAATTCAAGACCCCATCACCACTATATATACCTCTCACTTTGATCAGATCCTAACCTCCCCTCCCGTAACATCCAGTTTTACTTAAAAAGCTTTAAAAGTTTTCTAATATTAATTAAACAGTAATTATGTGTTTGTATTTTATTGAAGGGTCTAGAGAGTGAAATAAATTAATTCGAGACCATAGTCATGCTCTACGTTATCGTAGGAAGCTTTGGTTAAATTTTGGTCGAAAACTCAGACAGAACCCGCTCTGCGTTTTACACTGAGTATGTTTGGGAAAGATGGATTATTTCTATTTCAGCTTTTTTCCTTCTAAAAAGCTGTTTTATGAATAATCTAAAATGTTTGGCAACTAACTTAAACTTTTAAAACACCTTTTTTTGGCAAGAAAAAGTTGTTTTCATGGATTTGATTTGAAGGGCTGTTTGATTATCACTTTATGATTATTTTTCCCACCCCCAACTCACTTTCCCATCTTAGCCCCATCCCAACGAGATATCATTGACATCTTATACAATTTAATGGTCAAATGCATATCATTAAGTGTCACATAATAATGACACGTAAGCTGCCAAATTAGCCTCATTAAGTGCCAAATCAGTCGCATATGTGCTTCGTAGGCTATTGACGTTAAAACACTACAAAAAAAATGTTGTTTAGCTACCGAATTTTTTGATAGCTATTATCTAAAATTCGGTAGCTAAATTGTTTACCTACCGAATTAACTACCAAATGGAGTTGATAACTAAAGTGTTGGTAGCTAATCGCTTTAGCTACCGAATTTCACTACGGTCGCCAATAGCTACGAGAAATTTCGATAGCTAAATATAAATATTGTGGTCACTGAAATGGTCCGGTAAACACTTTCTGTTACCATTTTAGCGACCGAATTGGCGACGATTAATATTCGATAGCTAAATATATATTTTGATTTAGCTACCGAATACTAAATTTTAAATTTTGTTTCGGTACCGAATCCTATTCGGTAGCTACTTGTAGATTTTATTTAGCTACCGAATCCTATTCGGTAGCTAAATATAAATTTTTTTTTTTGTTGCAAAAATACCAAATTTTTACCAAAATTACTATCCTGCTTAATCATACCAAACATAGATAAATTGTATAAAATTATACTCAACTCAAACAACAATATAAATCCACCATATATATAAACATCTAATACAATATCCAATATCCAAATAGAAACAGCACATGTAGTACAATGGTGGTAGAAACAAAATGTAACATATATAATATCAATGTGCTGGGGGGTGAGGGAATCTGGCCATCATCGTCATCGTCCTCATCATCGGCACCTGGATCAACATGCGATTCAGAGAACTAAAAGCAACCAATTGTAAAGCTCTATGAGAACTAAAAGATTTAAATTGAAAGAAAAGCTTAGTCAACATTTAGAGAAGAAGAATAAGATCGTTACCTGAAATTTTCCTCAAACTGTATTCGATTCGATTCACAAATTAAAATAGAAACCCCAACCAAGTTTACCTGCTACAGAGGATGGAGAAACAGAATCATTCAATAATTCTCTACCAAAGTTGCTTTGCTCAAATTCTAAACATTTACATTAAAACACAAAGACAAGACACTGAGCATTTTCTCTGAAGTTAAAACGGAACAATTTGAGAATATTCATATTGAAATATTAAAAACATAAGCAATATAAGAATCATACAATTTAATTGAGATCCACATCTGGTTAAGTTATTAGAGCGGGTATTTCAAAGCACAGAGCTGTCATCGTGCATTCGTGCAAAACTTCAAAAAGCATCACAAGCTATGTTAATTATTTGATTATGACACGAATTCCAATATATATTGTTACAAAACACAAGCTAAATTGTTGGATGCCAATGGTTCTCACTTCTCATGTCATGTGTGTAATTACCACTGTGTTACTGTTTAAATGGTTACATTACTTTTTCTCCTCAAGGTATCAAATCAATGTCAAAGAAGACCGAGTAGCTTGACTCGCCCATCAATATACTGCCTCTAATGCATCATATGACTGTACCGAAGCTGATTCATGCATGCAAAATTTGTTACCCGATTATGAGCGGTTACATTTAAGAATTCGACTCTCCATTTACGGTGCGAATTCAAATGTTTTGGCCTTTGCCGTGCATATCTAATAAGAATGTTGTGTCAAAAAGTAACATAAAAACAAGATAATTACATAAACATGCTGTTGAAGCACAATAAGAAAATCTTGAAACCACCATATTTAACAAATGCAAAACCTTTCTCTCAAGTTATGACTCTAAGAACACCTGCTATTAAAAGAAAAAAAAAATGCAGAATGCATCAAATAATAGGCATTTACATCTCTAAATATACCTCAATGCATACCAACTTGTCTTCACCGTTTGTTTGGTCTCTTAAGTACCAAGGCAGCAGTTTATTTTCAATTTTAATCACCAACAACATCATAGCATTTTGCATCAAAGAAGTTCCTTATACTAGATTCACAGAAACATTACAACATGAAGTTACCAAATTTATCTCATTTTGCCTTCTCCACTTGCTGACAAATGTGGCACCTTCATGCTAGAATATTCATTCCCATATTTTATTTCTGGTTCAGAATCTTCTTCTATTGTTAGCTGCACTTTTTATTACTTTAGTTGAGCTTCTTTATGGACTTTGATGTTACAAAAGGAAACATGGCTCCCCATAATTAATCATTGGTTGTTGTCCGTACTTCATCTCACTTTATTTTATTTGGTTATGATATAGTGTTTCATGTCTCCTGTTTAATCATCCAACAGAATAAAATTGAAAATAAGAGTCCCGAAGTAATATTAAGTAGAAAACAGAAGGAGGAGATCCGCAAAAGAAAATCAAAGGAAGATGGGCTTTTTGGAAATCTTGGAGGTGGCTTCTATGCCAATAATTCAAGTCCTACTTATCAGTGCATTGGGAGCTTTCATGGCAACTCATTATTTTGACAATCTTCTTTCAGCAGACTTCCGGAAATCTTTGAACAAGGTAAGAGATGCAAGCTAAGTTAAATATATTATATAATGTTACACATGTTCATTGCTCCACCATCCATTTTGTTTCTGTAGAGAACAAATACAGGACAAACTATGCAATATTCTAATCTAAAAGTAACTTTTTGGCTTTTGTTTCTGTAAAGATTCCCAACAAAGATCGTGATGCTAATGCAGAAACTCTACTTCTCAAGGGAAAAGACAGTGAAAACACAGTGATAGAAGTCCCACCATCGGATTATATTGGAGACACTGAAAACCAAAGTGTAAGACCCCATGCACTATACTATGGGTATACTTGTTTGAGTAGGTGAAGATTTTGATATCATAATTAGTTTACACTTTACACTTGTACCAAGTATAACTAAAATATTGGAAGGTTGAAAATGAAGTGTAACACATTTACACTTCAACCCCACAAAATTTGACTATTTCTACAATATGAAAGATTTTCCACAATCTAACTAGTAACAATATTCAAAATTAAAATTCTTCTATCTCACACTAATTACTTTCCTTAATTTTCACCTGATAAAATAAGCATATAGCCTATATCAAACATCCTAAAACATGTGCCAGATTATAAAGTGGATCTGAATTTTCAGATTGTAGAACAAGATCAGTCCAGTGTATTGAAGAAAGGGACGGAATCCTTTTGGCATAGAATGATAGAAGTTCTGAGCCATCTTTTGGCAGAACTAATGTCACCCCCAGCAATTGCTACGGTGAGTTCCATTCTTTTTGCTCTGGTTTGTTTCTTGGGGTTTGGTTTCTACTACAAAGATGCAATTTGACATTCACCTACTTGCATTTGATTGTGGAAGTGACTTAGTTACTGAGATGTTTCAAACCCTTAATTCCATGATCAGTGTTTTGGCTTCCTGTTTGGTGCGGTTGCATGGCTAAGGAACCTAATAATCGGAGACAATGCTCCATTCCAAGTGATCCGAGACTCTCTTCAATTACTTGGGTATTTGCCTTTGCTCATAGAACCATATTGCTCTGCAGTGTCCATTTATTTTCTAACTATTACCTCGTGATCATGAGGTAATACTAACCCACATAGTTATCTGATTGAAGTATTGAACAATTCCTTGCATCACTCAAGGTATAAAAAAACCACGTTTAAAAGTCATACTGTACACAGATACTTCCACAGTCAATAGTCATAGGTCCTTAAGCATAAATTACCTCAAACTGTCTTTGTGATTTCTGCAGGGTCGCCTTCTTGATTTCTGCAGGAGATACGTGAACAGAGGTGACGCCGTGAACAGAGGTGACGCCGAGAATGAGGGACCAGCGGCGGCTGTTTGCAGATCGAAGGTAGTTATCTACCGTGTTCCAGATCTACCGAGATCGAAGGTACCTACTTTGCTTCAAGCCTTCACGAATGAGAGACGACGAGAATGAGGGACCAGCGGCGGCGGTCTTGGTGACCAGAGAGAAGCGAATGGAGAGACCAGCGGCGGCTGTTTGCAGAGAGGGTCGAGCGGCTGTTTGCAGAGAGTGAAAGAGGATTTAGGGTGAGAGTGAAAATGGGGGGAGGGAAAAGATCTAGGGATTCAAGATTATAGCTACCTACAATATTCGGTAGCTAAATGAGTATCTAACCTCATAAATGATTAGCTATCGACATAACAACGGTCGCAAACTAAAAATACTAAAAATTCGCTCACAGAATCGGTAGCTAAAAGGTCAACAAGATTGACTTCCAAAATTATAGATTTAGCGACCGAAATAGCTAGAGAATGTATTGGGACCCACTATTTCGGTAGCTAATTCGGTATCTGAATGGAAATATAAACCATTTTTTAAAAACCTCAAAATCGGTAGCTATTATGATAGCTAATTGCGACGAAATTTTTCGCTAGCTAAATTCCGTAGCTAAACAATATTTTTCTTGTCGTAAAAGTTGCACAATCGTGATACTTTGAGAACCAAAATTGCATAATCATGATATTTGGGGACTAAAATTTCAGAATCATGATATGTGGGGGATCCAATTAGCGCAATTGAAATTTAGGAGATCAAAATTGCACAATCGTAATACTTGGAGGACCCAATTGGCGCAATTAAAACCCGAGAGACCAAAATTGCACAATCGTGATACCTGAGGGACCAAAAGTGCGATTAAGCCAAAAGTATTAACATATATAATTATTTATTAATTTAATATTCATTATTTATTTATATTATTTTTTTCATTAAATTTTTATGTAAATGTTGTTGAAGTAACGTTCAGTCCACTCATTTTAACTTTCAGTAATGTTTATTTATTTTTTTGACTAATCTAGTAATGTTACTCTTTTAACATGTTTTAGTCATGAAAACAATGTTATAAATTTTATTTTATTTTTTATAATAATAGAAAAAAATTGATGACAAAATATAAAATAAATAAATATTTTAACAAGTTTTAATATTAATATATATATATATATATATATATATATATATATATTATTAATATAAACAAGTTATTTCATACTCTTTTTCATAATTTACTATATAAAATGATTTTTTTTACACCATCCAAACGAAATAGATTATCTTAAAATCACTTTTCAGCGAACAGACTCAAATAAAAATAGATTTTGATTATAATCGATTATTACAATAATCGATTATACAAATAATCGATTATTGATACAATCTATTTTTTTCAGCTATCGCAAACACATTCTGACAGTATTATTTTACTGCTCAGACGACCTAATTTTGACTCGTGAACGAAACAACTAGGTTTTAAATAAAATTGCGATCAATATCAGCGATTTTGAAAATTTTTGAAAATAAATAAGCTTTCACGACTTTTTTGGGCGAAATATTAAATCGCGTAAGTAATGAAGCTAAAAACGGATGAACCTGAAGTCACATCGCCTAGGAAGGCATGTCTATGACTCACTACTGTCATCATTTCTTTTCTGGAAAATATCTAGATATTTATGAAATTAGACAATATCTGAACGCGAAAAGACCAAAATGTCCTTGGTATTTTTCCTAAAGGACATTTACGTCCCTAAAATAACTAAAAGTTTGATGACCTCACCCCCTCTCTCTCTTATTATCGTGCCTCTCTTTCTCTCTCTCTCTCCTCCATTCTCTTCTTCTTCTTCTTCCTTCTTTCTTCTTCTTCCTCCATTTTCTTCTTTTCTTCATTTCTTCATCTCCATTTTTCTTCAACTTCCTCAAAGATTTTCAAGAAAGTTTGTGAAGCAAAATTGATCCTCTCATCCTCCTCTATCACCTAGGAGGTATAGATTTAATCTTTGAGCTCTCAATCTTCATTTTTCTTCATTGATTTTCATGAGTTTCAATTTCTATATCAAAAATTCAAAAATTTCTAGAAAATTGTAGAAAAATCATTTTAATGCCAAACCAATTTCTATGAGCTAGTATCATCCCCTACTATCATAATCTAAGAGCTTGAAATCAAATAAACTCTCTAGCCTATTTATCTAAAATGGGCCAAATGGGTGTTTATGTGGGAAAATGGGTTTTTTTGCTCATTGCTCTTGATTTCACCTATTTCATTCCTTAATCATGTAATCCAAGTGATTAGGAAGCTAAATCAAGCTCTCACCTAATTTTTTTGGGTGGTGGCCGAAACCCCAAATTTTTGGTTTAAGGGGTTTTGGTTCAAATCTTTGATAATTGATCATTGATTATGTATTAGGGATACTTAAGGATCATTGATCCAAGAGTTAGGAATTTTTAGACACCTCTAGCCTATTTAATTAAATAGGGGCAGTACCCTAACCATATGGATTAGGAAAGTTTTTAATTAACTGTTTTAATTTCTGGCTGTGTTTTGTTATATAGAATCGGACAGGACTTGAACATCTGACCGCGCACCCGACTGGCAGCTGCGGAGTCGTAGCCGGAGCTGCATGTGAGAATCACTAAGGTGGGGAGAAAGAACCGATATCGTCAGAAAGGAAAGCTTAGTATAGATTATATATATGTGTGTAGGGGAACCCTTAAACCCTACTAGATGTTAAGCCCTGGATAAAGTGCCTGGACCCTGGGTGTAGGTATTTTTGGGCTATCACCACTAAGTTGATGATATAGATATTGTGATTGATTGAGGTTAATGTGTTGAATTGATTATTTGATTATCTGTTGGTTTTATTTTGTTGAACTGCCAGTGTGATGAACTGTTATCTGATTTTATGATGATATATGTACTGGTGAATATTCTGGTGTGATTGGACTGGCTGAGTGTGTGACACCCTTAACCCCAACATACATTTATTATATAAATATTAATTTGCGAAAATATTCTTTGCCGAAAAACACACGAAATAATATACGAGTTCTACCATTAATAAACATTTTCACAATAGTTAAGAGTATTACCATTCATAAACTCAAACCTCAAATCCAATTAAATTAAACATAGTGCCATAAAACGTTTACAAGTTTCGCATAAATAATAAATAGTTTAAACAAGATAATCCCCTAGCCCGATGTCACATGGATCAGAGCTAAACAAAAACCAATAAAGGAATAAATAACATGATCCAAAGCCTAAAGAACAACATCAAAAGAATTCAACTACTAATACTCTAAGCATCAACAACTCCACGTAAGCTCCGACGTGTTACTCTTCAGTCACTTGAGAGTCATCTGAACAAATCATACATTGCACAAGAAAAGACACAAATACAAAGGGGTGAGAAGACATACTCATATATATATGTTGGGGAAGTAAAATGGAAATTAAGGCTAGTGCATACACATAGATATACATATATACATATATATACATACACATATAAGTACTACACACCCACAAACATAATATAAACATTCTCGTAAATCAAGTCAAATCATCTCACAACAGTTTAACATATCATCTCATTATATTTTGTATACATGTCGCATTACAATCACAAGCAACAATGTCCCCTCAGACTCATACAACACACATAATTGAGTACCCACAAACAGGCTCTCTAGGGGCTGGGTCCCATAAACAGGCTCTTAGAGGCTGGATCCCATAAACAGGCCATTCCATGGCTGGGTCTATAAACAGGCCCTTCCGAAATGAGTCCCATAAACAGGCCTTGCAGAGCTGGGTCTCACACAAACATTCACAAATGAGTACCCATAAACAGGCTCCTTAGAACTGGGTCTCACACTCAAACAATACCTCACATTCCAATATAGTCACAATCATAGTCTACATGTATTCATACTTAAATAGAAATCAATATTCACGTCTTATAATCTTAAACCAATAGTCATATAATTCATGATTACAACTATCAAAACATTATTATAATAACAATTACAAACACTATAGCACTTATAGTAACACATACATATTTATAACATTATAGCAATACATACACGCTTTGTGATATTATAATCATACAATAAGTTCAATACATTAATCATAACATACAATCATTTAAGCCATTGCTCCAACAATGGTAATAACAAATCACTCAAGGCACAAGGGGATCATGGGAATCCCCAATCACCTCAATCTCATTCCAACATTCCCATATGATATAATCATATTTCTCCCCCCATACCTGGTATGACGATCACAATGAATGAAGCAAGAGAAAAGTTCTGGAAAAGGTTGCGTCTCACGAATACTCGATCTCATGATACTTGATTTCACGATCACCGCCCCAAAAAATTCAAGAGCAGCAACGAGGAAGAGGGCTTGTGATGACAGTGATACTCTTCAAGCGAAGAAGGCGAAGAATGATGAACAATGGTGCAGTCTCCATCAAGAATCAATGGAAAGGGTTTAGGAATCCTAGTTTAGAGAGAAAGAGGCAGTTTCTAAGAGTATTTCGAGTTAGAAAATAGGTTTAGGTCGAGTCTTATGGTAGAAATATGATTTAGGGTCATTATGGGATGATTAGAAGCCCGAAAACACGATTCTGCTACGCACATATTCGCTAAGCGAATCCATTCGCTGGGCGAACCAGAGAGCTGTAAGAATCTATTTGCCAGATTCGCTAGGCGAAGTTCCTTTGCTACGCGAAACTATAGAAGCAGAATTTGGCCCTGACACTTGAAATAAGACTTGTAGATAATCCTCTAAGCTTTCCAACGCATCCAAGATCGTCTCAATCGGACATCTAGAACTCAAGATATGGACAAAACCGTAAAACATGTTTCTTGGACTCGAATGTATTGACCATACCTTAAGGCTGAACTACCCCAACTATGAACTTAGGCACCAAGAGCATGAAGGAACATGTTTGAAACACAAGAAGGGGGTTGAATTGTGTTTCTGAAGATTTTAAATTCTTTTCGTAAGCAGATAATAGTTTTCGCAAGGTGGGACGCTAAAACGATTAAAAGCTAAGAGAGCTCTTCCAAGTACCAAGTTGGACGCTAACTTAGTTTGAGTAAGATAAGAAGACAGCGTAGAAAAAAGCAATTCAATCTCAGTTAGTTAGTTAGATAATAAACTAAAGTAAGGAAAGAGACAGAAAAGAACACAAAAATATTATCCTGGTTCACTCTTCACCAAAGAGCTACATTCAGTCCTCTCTACTTGAGAGCTTTATCCACTATAACAAAAACCTTTTGTTACAAAGTATTCAACACCTCTTCAGGCAATATTCTCAATCTCTTCAGGTTCTCTAAGTATTCTTTTACAGACAAGCCTCTTCAGGCTCAACCAAACTAAGGTTTTGAAAGAGTTTGTTCTACTAACTCACTAAATGTTCGAGTTCGAAACTAAAGCTTAGACTCTTAAAAACACCTCTACACAGAGAGTAATACGAAAATGAGGATCAGAGTAGCTTTGCAAGCTCGAGATTTTCTCTTTGATTTCTTGAGCTAATGTTTGCTTGTATCTCTTGAAAGATTTTGAGTGCTAAGTGTTGCTTCACTTATATTTTTGCTCAAGTTCTATCTCGTTTTGTTGCCTTGCACTTTCAGGGGATGGAGGTATATATAGCCTCTTGTCTTTGAGCAGACCTCACTCTTCAACGGATGGAAAAGGATCCGTTCTGATGAGTATTGAATGCATTTGATCCGTTGAGTCTGATAGCTTCTGAAGTTTCTGATTAGCAGGATAGACTGTCAGGATGATAGCTAAAAGTGGTGCTGACATATCCTCTGAGTAGAACGAAAATTGCCTTTCGTTTTTCCAAACGAAGAAGGTCAACTTCTTAAAGTGACAAAGACATACTGGCTTACGTTTTACATATGTACGAATATTACAAGGAATGTTTTGTCCCAAGGATATAAGCCTTTTACAAGGAATAAGAAATTCAAATGCTTTTATAAGAAATTCGCGCTTGAATTATAAAAGCATTTATTGGAGTAGCTATCACAAAAGTAACCGAAAGAGTCTTTGGACTCATGGTTTCTATATATTACCGTCCAGTCGTAAACCAAGATTAAATGTTGGACGAAATAAAGTCTTTGGACTAGGGATAGTCTTTGGACTCAATTAAATTTTATCCTGCACACTTAATATAAAACGTTAGTCCATAACAAATCTTTGTTCATCTTAAATTAGCTCTTTGTTAACATCAAAACTTAAAGGATTATTTCGACCATAACTACTTTGGTTCCAACAATCTCTCCCTTTTTGATGATGACAAAGCATACTAATTTGATTGAACAAAGAGTCCTAGAGAGCTGAAGGGCTCCCCCTAAGACAAACATTCTAATCATTTAAAGCATCTAAACATTTAAGGCATATAAGACAGATATAAGCTTTTAAGCATGGAAAGCCAGACATGTTTGTAAATATTCAATAAACCCATTTTCTTCCCCTTTTTGTCATTAGACAAAAGAGTGAGAAACACATCATAGTCAGTATATTTGAAAACAAAACAAAACAAATTTTAAGAAGAGGGAGGAGGTTTTGGAATAAAATCTTTGAACATAGCCGCAATTTGCTGAAGGAGCACCGCATTGTTGGCTTCTATGGTCCGTTGGACGAACTCTTGAAACTCAGGAGGAATAACCGAGGCGGAACTCTCAGTTGTGGCCCTGGTTGCGTCCACACCTATTTGATCAGGAACTATACTAAGAGCTTGAGAGGGAGATGGATCAACAGGATGGACCATTGAGAGAGGGATAGGTTGAGACTTGGACTGAGCTGAGTCTGCAACTTGTTCCACTTCGTCGGCATGAGTTTCAGAGGAGGGGTCCGCATAGACGATTTCGGTGTCCCCAGTCTCTTCAGGAATAACCGGCTTAGGAGGAGGAGGAGGAGGAGGAGCATTAGGATCAATGACAGGTTTGGGTGGAGGTGGCAGCACTTCAAATATGATCTTAGCATCATCATACTTGTTTTCTCTCCATCTGGGAGCAGGTGAAGGCAAAACATTTCTAGGATAAAGAGGTATCCCAAAGATATCGTCTATGATCATGTAGTCAGCTTCACGGATTCGATATTGTCTTGGGTAGACGCGAATTTCTTCTTTCTCCTCAAATGATACTCCAGATGATGATGCTTCTTGGGAGCATCTCCAGATGTGATTTTCCCAGTAGACCTTAGCATCTGGGTCAAATCTGAATCGGGGATCTTTCTTCCAAATGTTTGCTAAAGCCTCAGAGTCATCTCGATGTTTCTTCCAAAACAAGGGATCAAAAACATTTTTGTAAGGCATCGTCCATGACTCAAGCCTTTTGCTAAGGTCCTTATTCTTGTTGGGATCTAGAATAGGGAGCCTTGGATAAGCTCGAGGAGGAACAACTCCTACTCTTGTGCTGGATGACTTTGACCAAAATTTCTTTGGAAGGTTGTGATGAATCTTAGCTTCCCGAGTCATGTCACACTCTTTCTGCACGACATAATAAGGAAGAAAGTCCCGAACATCAGAATACTCCTTCCATGTTGATGGGTAGCTTGGAATGAAAGAAAGATCAAGATCAAGGATGAAGTTGGGTAAGCCAAACGTCTTTGCTCTTCTTTCGTACTCCGTTTTGTAGCCTTTCTTGTCTTCATTACGAAGAACAACGTGCCTCTTTACATTGTAGTGGCACCATTGGAATGCCTTGTCCTTGATGAGGTTGGGATAGACTTTCCTTGGAGGAAACGTCTTCTTCTCAAGGCTGACAACCAAGGGTCCATGGGCTGTGTACATCTCAGAGGGCAGATGTTTAGTTGATGTGTGTGGGATGGGGTAGTAGCCATGTTTAGGGGGTGGTCCAGAGGTGGGTGGTGTGGGTGGTTGTTCATATTCATATTCAGGTAATGGAAGAGGGCTTTTGGGGTGAGGTTCAGTAGTGAGGGGTGTGTGTTCAAGGAATAGAGCATGAAAGTTGCGTTTGACCTCAGCCCAAATTGAGCATTTGTTACTGTAGTTTATTCCTGGGGTGCGTCTATATTTACTTTTAGGAAAGATCCGTCTGGGGTAGGGAGCACCGTAAGGTTTGAAGGGGTGATCTCCCCAGGGTGTGAACCAGTCTTCGGGTTCATTTGGTGAGGTTAGAGTTTGGATTTGTGGTAGGTCAGTGGGTGAGGGTGGTAGGGAAGGTTCAAAGGTCAAGTCCTCAATCTCAGAAGATTGGACAACAGAAGGAGTAATAACTATACTGGAGATAGGTTCAGTATTACCTTTTGTCTTTGCTCGAGTTGACATTGCCCTTGTTGACAAAGGTTTAGGCAGAGGTGCAGCAGACGAGGTTTCCAATCTTGGACCTTTAACTACCCTGGAGATGAATAGATCGTCCTCTTCGTCATCATCAATGGGAGCTAGAATCAGCTTCCTTTTTCTAGATGATTGGACGATGAGCTTTAGACGAGAAGGAGGAGTCCTAGCTATTGGACGAGCTAGTTCAGCGGAGCGTCCAGCAGTGACGCATTGTTCAGACGCTTCTTCTGAGCCTTGCGTCTGAGCTCCTTTTTGTTTTCCTTCAAGTTTGGACTTTTTGAAGCAGTCCAATTGCATCATCACCAAACTTTGCCTGCTAAACTCAGGCTGATGCAATCGTTCAATGCCACGAACTCCGTAGTATCTGACTTTTCTTTCTGGAGCCAAGTTCTTTAGGTCATCGTAGATCATATGCTTCTCGAATATTTTTGAGAGAAGAGCAGCATAGATGATTGAAGTATTCTTCCCAGAGCATTCAATGGCATACTTGAAGAAGGAAAAGAGTAGGTGGGGAAGGTTTATCTGCCTTTCTAGTATCAAATGAACCAGGCAGAATTGATGAGCCTTTGATACATTATCCTTCGACCCAGCCTTATGAAGGATAGACTTGTTCAAGATTTGGTGAAGAACCCTAGCCTTGTCAGACATTTTTGAGGCTATGAGTTTGTCACCCGAGTTCTTCAACAGACAATCTCTGATGGTGGAAGCATCACCAATGAGACAACCCCTTCCTAGGAGGTCCCATTGGTGACCATACTTATAATTATTAGAGTTATAGCGTAGCGTAGTAGTATAAATTTTGCGGAAATATAAAACATACAATACATACTGATACCATAGTAATATATATACAGACATAAGAGTATCGGCTCCATCAGTAGAGCCTACAACAACTGATGCCAAACATATAAGATTCAGAGTATATAGTAGATAAAACTAAAAACATAACAACGGTAATAAAGGCATGCCAGAGATCCTCTCCTAGTGCTCAAGGTCCCCTAGCATTGGGATCCGAGGCTCTCCCGCCAGCATCAGGCTCAACAGGTATTCCGTCAATCTCCTCTGGAAACTCCTCATCAGGGTCTTCTCGTACAGTCGAGAACAAAGAAATACAACATAGAAAAGTACAGGGGATAAGAAACAGTAATATGTCATACATGGGAAAACAGCGATATAAATAATATATATAGATAGCAACACACCAAATCACAAGTGACAACCAAACAACTCCCGAATAATTTTTCCCTTAACTACTGTCTCTCACACTCATGCAACTAACGACTATATGGACGCGATCACGACGCGACATCCCCAACGGATCAAGGTGTCCCAATCATCACTATGCCACCCCCATAAAGGTAGGGTTCGGTCTAAAGCCCGTAGGCCCAAATCGTCTCATGGATACGACATATTCCCCCGCCCGCAGGCCAGGTCGGAATATTCGCCCGTCAACAACGCAACTTACGGTAACGACATGTTCCCCAGCCCGCAGGCTAGGTCGGAGCATTCGCCCGTTCGTTAACAACTCAACTTTCGGTAACGACATATCCCCCAGCCCGCAGGCTAGGTCGAGATATACGCCCGTCTGTCTACAATTCGACTAACGGGTACGACCACCTCCCCACAGGTAAGATCGAAATCGCCCCTACGTCAAACTAATCGGTACGACCATCTCCCCGCAGATAAGATCGAAATCACCCGTATGCCAACACAGTGATGAATAACAACGATGCAACATGAATCTCACTGACTCATCTCAGGATTTACACTTAGTGCCTCAACCACGACTTATATGCAACCACGACCAACTTTCATCCGGTTCAACCGGGCATCAACTCACAGCACAACATTAACAGATCAACTACATCACTAGGTTGAGCACTATGACATATATATAACCTCAACTTTCTCACCACACATTCATCACCCGATTTATCAGAAATCAATGCCTAGTTCTACTCAGACATCAGCAGTCAGAATATATATTCAACAATACAATCAACTTCCAAGTAAATAACATTTAATCAACTATAGCATATAATAGACATCATACATATATCACATATAATATACCAAATATCCAATCATAGCACAGACAACCTCAATATGCAGTAAAATCAACCTAACGGTCAAACGACCTCTAGTAGGGTTTGGGTCGCCCTACGCATATCAATATATATTATTTAAAGCTTGCCTCCCCGACGATATTGTGGTTCTTTCCCCCACCTTAGTGATTTTTCCGGGAGATTCCGAATGCGGCTCCGCAGCAGTCAATCAAGTGCGCGATCGAGCGTTCGAGTCCTGTCAGATTCTATATAGTAAAACACAACCAGAAATTAAAATAATGAAACTATAATCTACCTAATCTCTATGATTAGCTACTGCCCTTAATTAATTAAATAGGCTAAGGATATTGAAATTCTACCAACTCTTGGATCAATGATCCCTAAGCATACCTAATGCATAATCAATGATCAATTATCAAAGATTTGAACCAAAACCCCTTAAACCAACAAAGTAGGGTTTCGGCCATCACCATGAAAAATAGGTGAGAGTTTGATTTGGCCTCCGAATCACTTGGATTACATGATTAAGGGATGAACTAAGTGAAATCAAAAACAAAGAACAAAAACCCATTTTTCCCCCAAAACCCATACATTCGGCCCCTCTTTGATAAATAGGCTAGGAATTTTATTTCATTACAAGCTCTTGGATTATGATAGTAGGGGATGATACTAGCTCATAGGAATTGGTTTGGTCTCAAAATGATTTTTCTACAATTTTCTAGAGATTTTTGAAGTTTAGATCTAGAAATTGACATTCATGAAAATAAATGGAGAAAATAAAGATTGAGAGCTCAAGGATGAAATCTATACCTTCTAGGTGATAGAGGAGGATGAGAGGAGCAACTTTGCTTCACAAACTTGGTTGAAAATCCTTGAGGAAGCTTGAGGAAAAAGAGGTTGAAAATGGAGGAAGAAAAGAGAAATGGAGGAAGAAGAAGAAGAAAGAAGGAAGAAGAAGAAGATGGAGGTGATAGAGGAGAGAGAGAGCTCGAAAATAAGAGAGAGAAAGTGAGGGTGATCATGAAATTTAGATATTTTCTTAAGTTTTCTTAAGAGTTAAGAAAGGTAAAAAGGGTAAAAAGGTAATTAGTAAAAATAACCAAGGGCAATTTGGTCATTTCACGTCCCGACATTTTGAAAATCCTCACGACACTTGTAGGAGTCCCCAAATGATTTATCATGGCTCTGGTATGAAAATCATTGGCTCAAGGTTCTCGAAAAACCCTAAGATAGCTCGAATCGTCTCTTAGAACGATTATCGGCCTGAATATAATAATATTATTTTCATTTTCGAACGTCAGGACGAACTTTTTCGAAAATATAGGAAACGTGATTCTAAGACTAACCGTCTCGTTCATGGGTCCAAATTAGGTCTCGATAGCAGTAAAGCACTACTGTCAAGCAAAAACGTAGACCGGGCTCCATCTGAGTTTTCGACCCAAAACTTAACCATAGCCTCCTACGATAGTGTAGAGCGTGACTATGGCCTCGGAATAATTTATTTAATTTTCTAGACTCTCTAATAAAATAAAATTACTTAAATACTAATTAAACAAAAGATAAAAGAAAATCGGGGTGTTACATTACTACCCCCTTAAAAAGAATTTCGTCCCGAAATTCGACGTACCTTCTTAAAATAGGCTCAGATATTGCTGTTGCATGTCCTCTTCGCGTTCCCAGGTAGCATCTCCGGTAGCTTCATCCCATATGATCTTGACCAACGGAATATGTTTACCTCGGAGTTCCTTAATCCTTCTATCCGCGATCCTTACAGGTAGAGCTTCATACTCAAAGTTATCTCTTAATTGTATTGACTCTGGTTCTAAGATGTGTGATGGATCGGGGTAGTACTTTCTTAACTGAGAAACATGGAAGACATCATGAAGGTTTGATAAGTTTGGGGGTAAGGCGATGTGATAGGCCACAGGACCAATTCGGCGAAGAATTTGAAAAGGTCCAATGAACCTAGGAGTAAGCTTTCTAGATTTTATTGCCCTGCCGATTCCAGTTCTCGGAGTCACTCTCAGAAAAACATGGTCTCCTTCCTGGAATTCTAAAGGTCTTCTTCTCTTATCGCTGTAACTCTTCTGCCTGTCCTGTGCGATTTTCATCTTTTCCCGTATCCTCTTGATTTGTTCCGTCATCTGTTGCACTACCTCCGGTCCTAGTACTTGGCTTTCTCCATTCTCATACCAACACAAAGGTGTTCTACACTTCCTGCCGTACAATGCTTCGTAAGGTGCCATACCTATACTTGAATGAAAACTATTGTTATAGGTGAACTCAATCAATGGTAAGAACTCCTCCCAACTTCCCGCGTGTTCCAAAACACACACTCTTAAGAGGTCTTCTAACGATTGAATCGTTTGCTCCGACTGACCATCTGTCTGAGGATGATAAGCAGAACTCAACCTTAACTTAGTTCCCAAAGCCTCATGTAATTTCTTCCAGAATCTAGATGTAAATCTAGGGTCCCTGTCGGAAACAATGCTAGAAGGCACTCCGTGCAACCTTACTACTTCCTTGATGTAAATTTGGGTTAACCTCTCCAACGTATAACTTTCGCCAATAGGTAGGAAGTGAGCACACTTCGTTAACCTATCAACGATTACCCAAATGGCATCATGCCTCTTGTTAGTCCTCGGCAAACCAACCACGAAATCCATAGATATTCCATCCCATTTCCATTCTGGGATATCTAAAGATAGTAGCAATCCGGCTGGCTTTTGGTGTTCTATCTTCGCCTTCTGACACACCAAGCAAGCCAACACATACTCGGCTATTTCCTTCTTCATTCCGGGCCACCAAAACATTTTCTTTAAGTCTTGATACATCTTGGTAGCTCCTGGATGAAAACTCAGCCTACTCTTGTGCCCTTCCTCCAAGATCATTCTTCTTAGTTCTATATCCATTGGCACACAAATCCTATCACCATACCTCAAGACTCCATCTTGATTCATCCTAAACTCAGAAGTTCTGTCTTCCGTCACTTGTTTCTTCACTTTCTGAAGATACTGATCAACCTCCAGCTTCTCCTTGATTGTCTTCAAAAATTCGCTGGTTGCTATGACCATTCCTAGGTGTATCTTATCCTTAGATAATTCCATGCCTAGATTCAAATCTCTAAACTGTTCAACCAGTTCCAGTTCTTTCACCATCATAGTAGATACGTGCAAGGATTTCCTACTTAATGCATCCGTTACTACATTCGCTTTTCCTGGATGGTATTGGAGATCGAATTCATAATCCTTTATGAATTCCATCCATCTCCTTTGCCTCATGTTTAACTCTTTTTGATCAAATAGATACCTTAAGCTCTTATGGTCACTGTACACTATAAACTTAGCTCCATATAAATAGTGTCGCCATATCTTTAAAGCAAACACTATAGCTGCTAGCTCCAAATCATGAGTCGGATAATTCCTCTCATGAGTTCTTAGCTGCCGTGAAGCATATGCTACCACTCTCCGGTCTTGCATTAAGACACAACCCAGTCCTTGGTATGACGCATCACAGTACACGTCAAACTGTCCTGAAGAATCCGGTAACGTCAATACTGGTGACGTAGTCAGCCTCCTTTTTAGATCTAGAAAACTCTTCTCACATTCATCCGTCCAATCAAAGGATATTCCCTTCCTTGTTAACTGCGTCATTGGCAACGCGATCTTCGAGAATCCTTCGATGAACCTTCGGTAATAGCCAGCTAAGCCCAGAAAACTCCGTATTTCACTCACCGACTTAGGGCTTTCCCAATGAACCACAACTTCAACCTTTGTTAGGTCCACAGCTATCCCATCACGATTAATCACATGACCTAAGAATTGTACTTCTTCTAACCAGAATTCACACTTGGACAACTTTGCATAAAGTTGTCGGTCCTCTAACACTTGAAGCACAATCCTAAGATGTTCCTGATGTTCTTCCCGATCAGAGGAATAAATAAGAACGTCATCGATAAACACAACAACAAACTTATCTAAGAACGGTCGAAAAATTCGGTTCATGTAATCCATGAATACTGCTGGAGCATTAGTTACACCAAAAGGCATAACCAGGTACTCGTAGTGTCCATATCGGCTCCTGAACGCCGTCTTCGGTATATCCTCCCTCTTGACTCGAATCTGGTGATAACCAGATCTTAAGTCAATCTTTGAAAATATTATAGCTCCTTTCAACTGGTCCATCAAATCGTCAATCCTAGGCAACGGATACTTATTCTTAACTGTCGCCTTGTTGAGCTGTCGATAATCCACGCAAAGCCTCGAACTTCCATCCTTCTTTTTGACGAACAGAACCGGCGCTCCCCATGGTGAAGCACTCGGTCTTATAAACTCCTTATCCAACATGTCATCCAATTGCTTTTTCAGCTCCACTAACTCCGCTGGTGCAACACCCTTTCCCGAGTGTCACATTCCCGAACGTTTATAAGGCCGAAAATATTTATTAATGCGGAAAATACGATTTTTCTTTTTCTTTTCTTTTCATAAAGATGTAATGGGATTAGTAAAGGTAATAAATATTACTAATGAGTGAACTTAGGTCCACCATGCATTACTAGGACATACATACAGTATTATAAATACAAAAACAGAAAACAAAAACAGAAACATCAACATTACTGTATACAGACATAAGTCTAATGTATGACTGACATAAGAAAACACAATAAGTACTAGGAGTCGTAGCTCCCAAAAGGTACTACAAAAACTGACATAGTCTGGTCGACAACAAAACTAAAACAGCAAAAGAGTCCACCTCCGAACTCAAAGGGACTGCGGAACCGAACCATCGTCGCGTCCATCTGTTCAAGCATCAACAGCAAGTACCAGCAGAAAACATACAGATATGGGTGAGATTCCCGTTCATCAACACAACAAAACAGCAGTAGTAAAAACGGGACGACTCACCGGGTAACAGCGTACCCAACATGCTTACAAAGGTTCTCAGTATAAATCATGTTAAGCAGTTAACAACATTTTAACAGCATAATATAAGGCATCCTTAAACAATACAGCGATGTATAACAGTAAACGTAAACATCAATAGCCAGAAACATCAATAGCCATAAACATCAATAGCCATGCAATGCAATGCAATGTATATGACTCAATGTCAATGTCACTGGGTACTACTCTGACCCCTACTCCATGGAGCTAACAAAACATTCGGAGAGAGTGAATGGGAGGACATGTTCCGGTTTCTGCCAGCCATGAGCAAGATGCTACGACATTCGTAACGTGCACGTATCTGGCTTTACGGTAACACTCTCGACCAAACATGAAAAGTACGGCATCTAGTAGAGGATATCAGTGTATTGCACGGATTCGCCACGACACAGAAGAATCACCAACTGGTCACATGTCAGCCCTTCCAACCCTGATACCTCCAAAAAGACCATTGAAGATCGTCACCGTAAGATTCGCACCCGCATCAAGGTGTAAGCTCAACTCCTAGGCTCAAGGCCTTACAACTATGCACATGAAATGCCAATGCTTACACAAAGCAGATGCGATAAAGCAATGTTTATCCACTGGATAAACCTCAAGGCTCACTAAGGTTCTCTTCCTTAGAAACTACACACATCTTTGTTTTATAAAACAGTTATCCATCGGATAAAACAATTATCCATCGGATAAATATCTCGTGATTCCTTTGGAATGATCCAGACTGCTTTCAGAATCGCCGACTGTCCCCACAAACCAACACAAGTCTTTTCAGCGTGTTTTGTCCTCACTCACGCTTTCTAGGAAACTTCCCAGAAGGTCACCCATCCCATAATTACTCTAAGTCAAGCACGCTTAACTATAAAGTTCTTATGTTCTAAGCTCCCGAAAAGAAGATAAATCTTGTTGGTATGGGTAGTACCAATCAATTCTTATATGCCTTCCCTTAACTATACAGTCCCATACCTGCATAGTCTCAGGATTCCTTCCACTGTACAGTCCCATACCTGCACAGCCTCAGGATCTCTCTCATTCCAGTCATCACAAGACGGAAACAATTGAACGATTAACCCGGATCCGAATCATCGCTCCGTCATCGAACTACTGTTTCGAAAACCAAAACGTTTCGTGTTTATGTTTACGTCTTATGAATTATGTCTCAAGTCCTAAGCATTATGAATAAGGATTGAGAATCCTCTTAGATAAGTCTTTAAGCCTTTCTAAGATATTAATCCCTTGTCTTTCAATTAAGGAAACAAGTGTTGATTTCACTTAAGTCTTATGAACTCATTGATGTACTAAGTCATCAATGGTATAGCACATGGTCTTGTTCCACCACATACCATACTTAATTAACCCTTGTTTTCAACTCTAAGTCAATTACTTAACTTAGGTTTTTCACGTATAAAACTCTTACGATTGAGTTAGAAAACTCCTTTTGTAAACCAAACAACTTTTACAATTAAAAACTCATTTGATTTGAAACAATATTTGAACTACTTACTTCATTTCTAGCACTTTCTGAAACATGAAATTCGCTTAGCGAGAGTACATTCGCTTAGCTAAATTAAGGTAGTGATACCTCAATTGAAATTCCTTTCTCGCGGGGCGAACAGAAGTTTCGCGTCGCGAGGCTGAGAGTTATATTTGCTCCTTATACAAATCCTCTGTATCGCGAGGCGAATATTGTCTCGCGTCGCGAGGCAGAGAACTGTATTTCAAACCGACCTTCTGCTTCGCGAGGCGATAATTGTCTCGCGTCGCGAGGCAGAGCTACAATTCTTCACTGCTTAGGCGGTTCGCGATAATTGTCTCGCTACGCGAGGCAGAGAAGCTGCATCTTTGCTGCTCGGGCTAGTCCACTGTCTCGCGAGGCGAGGCAATGTTAGCCTGGCGAATGCCTTATCTTCCCTCTGTCTCGCGAGGCGAGACGGGGTTCGCTGGGCGAGTGCCCTGTTTTTCATTTTCCCTAACTCCTTCATTATTTCTTCGTTTGAAACACTTAGTTTGATTAACAAACCTATGGCTAAAGAAAAGCCATTTTCCACTTTGGTGACACACTTTAAAGGTTAAAACTTCATTTGATCTTTGGATCAAAATCACTTTTGTTTCTCTTTGAAAACATAGGTTATGAAATCATGTTTTGTTACATCAAAACCTTGCTAGATCAAGAACAACACATGTTCTTATCTTTCCTCTTACTAAGGCCACCAATGAAAATATAGCTCAAAAGCCTACTACAACACATGAGACTATGCTTCACCAACAAAGCAAATATAGCTCAAAAGCTCACACCAATTATGACAAACCACAATTACATCTTATTACATCATAACCAAAACATCCAAGTCCATCACACATCATGGTCTCATTATCAAACCATAAAAGTCCATATTTGATCTAGTGATCAAAGTAGGTTTTCCAACATACATGAAAATGATTTTCATTCAATCATATCATCATCAACTTATGCTAAAGCACACTACAACATACTCAAGCATAAACTCATCAAAACAACCTTGTTCTTGAAGAGAACTTAACAAAACATAACAATTAAAAGTGAACCCAAACTAAAGGGTTTCACCCACACATAAAGTAAACAACCATTCTCACTACCACCATCTTGGTGTGATGAGGTTCTTCTCCCCATACCTGTTGAAGAGCAGATTCCCGGATCAAAGTCGGTTGATCGGTTTGTTAACCTTCTGATGACACCAACTACAAACAACCAAACAATCAAACATTAAACAACAATCAAACCAAACTCAACAATTCTCACAAAGAGGGTTTCGGCCACCCTAAAGAGAATAAAGCTAGGAATTGATCTTGGTTTTCCATTTCATGGATTCAAAGGCATTAGGAAAGCTAAGCATGAAATCAAGTGTTAAAAATCAAAAATTGATGAAAACACTATTCATCATCATCAAGAAGGGTTCGGCCCTAATGTGCTTTTTGAGCTATGATGAGAGTTGAATCAAAAGCTCTTGGGTTTAGATAGAGAATGATGAGGTGAGTTCAAAGAAATTGGTCTCACATCAAAATGATTTTTCTACAATTTCCTATGGATTTTCAAAGTTTTGGATCTAAGAAATTCTTTTCATGAAAATGAAGATTGATCTTGAAATAAAGAGATATTCAAGAAGCTAAGAGATCATAGAAGTGATCTTACCATAAAATGAAGGAAGATTGCTCAAGGAATCAAGTGAATCCAACAAGTGATTCAAGCTTTTCAAGAAGAAAAATGGAGTTTCTTCAAGAGTAACTATGGTGTTCTTCTCTTTTTGAGAGGGCTGTGCGAAAATGAGAGTGTGAGGGGCTGAGTTCAGCTTTAAAACAAGTCACTTAAGGGCAAAATGGTCATTTGCCAAAAGGGTATAATGGTAAAAGTGCAAAAAACTAAGGTTAGGGGCATTTTGGTCATTTCGCATCTAGATTTTCCCGATCATCATGAAGACTCTGGCATACTCTCCCAAGTGTCCTGGGATGTTGTGATATCAAAATTATCTGTTGGCGAGTCTCGGTAAGTCCATATGTGGCTCCGTTCGTCACCCGATTGAGAATTCCGCCCGAACGAAGGTCAGGAAGTTATTTTTCTGAAATTTTTACGAAATTTAACCAAAACGTAGATAATCAAATTCTAAGACTTACTGTCTCGTTCACGGGTCTATCTGAGGTCTTCTGAGCAGTAAAATCATACTGTCAGTGTAAAAATGCAGACCGGACTCCGTTTGAGTTTTCGACTCAAAACTTAATCGTAGCTTCCTACGATATCGTTGAGCATGACTATGGTCTCGGAATATTTCATTTCCATTCCTAAGACCTCGAATAAAATAAAGACATTAAAATACTGAAGAATTAGAAAACGTGAAAATCGGGGCGTTACATTCCTACCCCTCTTAAAAGAATTTCGTCCTCGAAATTCCGTGACTTAAAACTAAACCCACTCGATCGCTGAAGATTAAGGAATGAAATTTTCAACAAAGAACTTTTTCCTGGTCTTGGTCTCAGAAAAAGTAACAAAAGAATTTTACCAATCTGGAATGAATATAGGAATATCCAGTATGCAAAAAGACCCTTCAGTAGGTTCGTGAGTGTAAAAATGCATAGCTAATACATGTTTACATCCATGACTCTAATAAAGTTCCTTCTTTCATAAGAACCTTCCAATAACTTTGGAATCAAAAGATAAACAGTCTGGCAAAAATCAGACTGGATCACCTTCACCAAAAGTAAAAGTGATTAGACTAAGTTTCATCAAGAAACTTCCAGTATCGAGAAGTTGTTTATGTTATAACTCAAGAAATAGTAATAACAAAACTTTCAGTGAAATAATACGAAAATGTCCAGACCAATGGACACCATATTACCAATTCACTCAATTGTCTAATACATTGAGGAATATGTAGAAGTGTGAACACAAATATTCCCTTGAGATCAGGCAGCACTAACACAGGTGAAGCAGTCAACCTTCTCCCTAGTCCTTGCAAACTTTCCTCACAGGCTTCAATCCATTCAAACGCTTTATCCTTCCTTTGAAATCACGTGACCCAAAAACTTTACTTCGTCGAGCCAAATCTCACACTTGGACAACTTTGCATACAGCTGTTTCTCCTTCAGAAACCTGAAGAATCACACTAAGGTATTCAGCGTGTACTTCCTGGTTTCGCGAATAGATGAGTATGTCGTCTATGAAACAACGACAAACTTATCTAGGTATGGACGAAAGATCCTATTCATGTAATCCATGAATATAGAGGAGTATTCGTCATACAAAACGGCATCACAAGATACTCGTAGTGCCCATAGCGTGTTTGAAACGCTGTTCTTGGTACATCTTCTGTCTTCTCACGAATCTGGTTATAACCCGATCGCAAATCAATCTCGGAGAAAACTGTCGCTCTCCTCAACTAATCCATCAAGTCATTTATCCTCGGAAGATAATACTTGTTCTTAATGGTAACTTTGTTCAACTGGCGCTAATCCACACATAAGCAAGATGTTTCGTCTTTCTTTCTCACCAACAGCACAGGCGTTCCCTACGGCGACACACTGGGTCTAACGAACTGCTTCCCCAATAGGTCCACCAACTGTTCCTTCAGGGTTTTCCAACTCAGCAGGTGCCATATGATAAGGTGTCATAGACGCTAGTCCTATTCCTGGCACAAGATCGATCACAACTCGATGTCTCGGACTGGCGGTACACCTGGTATGTCTTCAGGAAAGACTTCCGGAAACTCGTTAGTAACATGTATTCGTTGAGCTCCTCCTCTCAAAGAAACGTTTCCTAGGTTGGCAATCCAAATCCAGAATTATCCGAATCAGGGAAAACTAAGGTTTTGTTTGCACCGTCTACTAGGATATAGTTACAAGATAACCAATCCATCCCTATGATCAAATCCATTTGCGAAAGAGGCAAACAGATTACGTTCTATCCACTACGGAAAATAGAACAGTTCAAATAGACTTTCGCAGTTATAACAGGCTTGGCAGAAAGTGCAAGAATTACCAAATCTAAGGGTAAGGAAAGATACAGATAAGGTTCTACCTTCCACGACGATCTGACCGTGAATCAAATCTTCCTTTTGAGAAGTCTCAGCATCATCCCCCGTATAAACTCCACTCATTGCCTTAGGCTTCACTGTTTGCACATCGTTGACAGAACGTCTAGCTTTTGATTGCACACAATCGCGTGAAGTATGTCCTGGCTTCCCACACTTGAAGCATATGATTCCCTTGATTAAGCATTCTCTGGTGACATGATTGTTCTTGCCACACTTCATGCACTTCTTTAGGGCGCTTCCAGATTGACTAATACTCCCACTGCTTCCTCCTACAGAACGTTGTTGTTGACCTTGCTGTTTTGAAAATGGTTTCCATCGAGATCTATCATCACGACCATTGGTGCCTTTATGGAACCTAGTCGGTCCAGAGTGACGTTGCCTTCCTCCACGAGTCTTCATCAATTCTTCGATTACGAAGCATTCATCTACCATAACCGAGAACTCTTTGACCTCAAGAGGTAGCACCTCTCCTCGAATCTCGTCCCTTAAACCTTCTTCGAACTTTGTGCACTTCCACTCCTCATCGGGACGAAGATGGAAATACCTCGAAGACTTCAGCAGGAACTCAAAACGATCAGCATATTCTTTGACAGATATTCCTCCTTGACATAGCTGCAGGGACTCCATGTCTTTCAATTCGTCGGAAAAGCACTCGTTCTGAAGAACTCTGCGAGCGACAACTTACAAGAAAGCAAAACATTACTCTCCTGCCCAATATCATTCCCCTTCAGAAACAATAATGCAGAGAGTAATAAACAATCGTTGTCTTCTTCACAGAAACACAACACAGAGAACAAACAATACAAAAGGATAGACCGAAGTCATCATCCTCTCCAACATTGTTTTCTCTCAGAAACAATAACACAGAAAACAATCAGAGAAAACACAACACAAACAAGACAGACCATAACCTACAAACCCCAAAAAGACTCGGCCAGCTCTGATACCAAATAATGCAACACCCTTTCCCGAGTGTCACATTCCCGAACGTTTATAAGGCCGAAAATATTTATTAATGCGGAAAATACGATTTTTCTTTTTCTTTTCTTTTCATAAAGATGTAATGGGATTAGTAAAGGTAATAAATATTACTAATGAGTGAACTTAGGTCCACCATGCATTACTAGGACATACATACAGTATTATAAATACAAAAACAGAAAACAAAAACAGAAACATCAACATTACTGTATACAGACATAAGTCTAATGTATGACTGACATAAGAAAACACAATAAGTACTAGGAGTCGTAGCTCCCAAAAGGTACTACAAAAACTGACATAGTCTGGCCGACAACAAAACTAAAACAGCAAAAAAGTCCACCTCCGAACTCAAAGGGACTGCGGAACCGAACCATCGTCGCGTCCATCTGTTCAAGCATCAACAGCAAGTACCAGCAGAAAACATACAGATATGAGTGAGATTCCCGTTCATCAACACAACAAAACAGCAGTAGTAAAAACGGGACGACTCACCGGGTAACAGCGTACCCAACATGCTTACAAAGGTTCTCAGTATAAATCATGTTAAGCAGTTAACAACATTTTAACAGCATAATATAAGGCATCCTTAAACAATACAGCGATGTATAACAGTAAACGTAAACATCAATAGCCAGAAACATCAATAGCCATAAACATCAATAGCCATGCAATGCAATGCAATGTATATGACTCAATGTCAATGTCACTGGGTACTACTCTGACCCCTACTCCATGGAGCTAACAAAACATTCGGAGAGAGTGAATGGGAGGACATGTTCCGGTTTCTGCCAGCCATGAGCAAGATGCTACGACATTCGTAACGTGCACGTATCTGGCTTTACGGTAACACTCTCGACCAAACATGAAAAGTACGGCATCTAGTAGAGGATATCAGTGTATTGCACGGATTCGCCACGACACAGAAGAATCACCAACTGGTCACATGTCAGCCCTTCCAACCCTGATACCTCCAAAAAGACCATTGAAGATCGTCACCGTAAGATTCGCACCCGCATCAAGGTGTAAGCTCAACTCCTAGGCTCAAGGCCTTACAACTATGCACATGAAATGCCAATGCTTACACAAAGCAGATGCGATAAAGCAATGTTTATCCATTGGATAAACCTCAAGGCTCACTAAGGTTCTCTTCCTTAGAAACTACACACATCTTTGTTTTATAAAACAGTTATCCATCGGATAAAACAATTATCCATCGGATAAATATCTCGTGATTCCTTTGGAATGATCCAGACTGCTTTCAGAATCGCCGACTGTCCCCACAAACCAACACAAGTCTTTTCAGCGTGTTTTGTCCTCACTCACGCTTTCTAGGAAACTTCCCAGAAGGTCACCCATCCCATAATTACTCTAAGTCAAGCACGCTTAACTATAAAGTTCTTATGTTCTAAGCTCCCGAAAAGAAGATAAATCTTGTTGGTATGGGTAGTACCAATCAATTCTTATATGCCTTCCCTTAACTATACAGTCCCATACCTGCATAGTCTCAGGATTCCTTCCACTGTACAGTCCCATACCTGCACAGCCTCAGGATCTCTCTCATTCCAGTCATCACAAGACGGAAACAATTGAACGATTAACCCGGATCCGAATCATCGCTCCGTCATCGAACTACTGTTTCGAAAACCAAAACGTTTCGTGTTTATGTTTACGTCTTATGAATTATGTCTCAAGTCCTAAGCATTATGAATAAGGATTGAGAATCCTCTTAGATAAGTCTTTAAGCCTTTCTAAGATATTAATCCCTTGTCTTTCAATTAAGGAAACAAGTGTTGATTTCACTTAAGTCTTATGAACTCATTGATGTACTAAGTCATCAATGGTATAGCACATGGTCTTGTTCCACCACATACCATACTTAATTAACCCTTGTTTTCAACTCTAAGTCAATTACTTAACTTAGGTTTTTCACGTATAAAACTCTTACGATTGAGTTAGAAAACTCCTTTTGTAAACCAAACAACTTTTACAATTAAAAACTCATTTGATTTGAAACAATATTTGAACTACTTACTTCATTTCTAGCACTTTCTGAAACATGAAATTCGCTTAGCGAGAGTACATTCGCTTAGCTAAATTAAGGTAGTGATACCTCAATTGAAATTCCTTTCTCGCGGGGCGAACAGAAGTTTCGCGTCGCGAGGCTGAGAGTTATATTTGCTCCTTATACAAATCCTCTGTATCGCGAGGCGATAATTGTCTCGCGTCGCGAGGCAGAGCTACAATTCTTCACTGCTTAGGCGGTTCGCGATAATTGTCTCGCTACGCGAGGCAGAGAAGCTGCATCTTTGCTGCTCGGGCTAGTCCACTGTCTCGCGAGGCGAGGCAATGTTAGCCTGGCGAATGCCTTATCTTCCCTCTGTCTCGCGAGGCGAGACGGGGTTCGCTGGGCGAGTGCCCTGTTTTTCATTTTCCCTAACTCCTTCATTATTTCTTCGTTTGAAACACTTAGTTTGATTAACAAACCTATGGCTAAAGAAAAGCCATTTTCCACTTTGGTGACACACTTTAAAGGTTAAAACTTCATTTGATCTTTGGATCAAAATCACTTTTGTTTCTCTTTGAAAACATAGGTTATGAAATCATGTTTTGTTACATCAAAACCTTGCTAGATCAAGAACAACACATGTTCTTATCTTTCCTCTTACTAAGGCCACCAATGAAAATATAGCTCAAAAGCCTACTACAACACATGAGACTATGCTTCACCAACAAAGCAAATATAGCTCAAAAGCTCACACCAATTATGACAAACCACAATTACATCTTATTACATCATAACCAAAACATCCAAGTCCATCACACATCATGGTCTCATTATCAAACCATAAAAGTCCATATTTGATCTAGTGATCAAAGTAGGTTTTCCAACATACATGAAAATGATTTTCATTCAATCATATCATCATCAACTTATGCTAAAGCACACTACAACATACTCAAGCATAAACTCATCAAAACAACCTTGTTCTTGAAGAGAACTTAACAAAACATAACAATTAAAAGTGAACCCAAACTAAAGGGTTTCACCCACACATAAAGTAAACAACCATTCTCACTACCACCATCTTGGTGTGATGAGGTTCTTCTCCCCATACCTGTTGAAGAGCAGATTCCCGGATCAAAGTCGGTTGATCGGTTTGTTAACCTTCTGATGACACCAACTACAAACAACCAAACAATCAAACATTAAACAACAATCAAACCAAACTCAACAATTCTCACAAAGAGGGTTTCGGCCACCCTAAAGAGAATAAAGCTAGGAATTGATCTTGGTTTTCCATTTCATGGATTCAAAGGCATTAGGAAAGCTAAGCATGAAATCAAGTGTTAAAAATCAAAAATTGATGAAAACACTATTCATCATCATCAAGAAGGGTTCGGCCCTAATGTGCTTTTTGAGCTATGATGAGAGTTGAATCAAAAGCTCTTGGGTTTAGATAGAGAATGATGAGGTGAGTTCAAAGAAATTGGTCTCACATCAAAATGATTTTTCTACAATTTCCTATGGATTTTCAAAGTTTTGGATCTAAGAAATTCTTTTCATGAAAATGAAGATTGATCTTGAAATAAAGAGATATTCAAGAAGCTAAGAGATCATAGAAGTGATCTTACCATAAAATGAAGGAAGATTGCTCAAGGAATCAAGTGAATCCAACAAGTGATTCAAGCTTTTCAAGAAGAAAAATGGAGTTTCTTCAAGAGTAACTATGGTGTTCTTCTCTTTTTGAGAGGGCTGTGCGAAAATGAGAGTGTGAGGGGCTGAGTTCAGCTTTAAAACAAGTCACTTAAGGGCAAAATGGTCATTTGCCAAAAGGGTATAATGGTAAAAGTGCAAAAAACTAAGGTTAGGGGCATTTTGGTCATTTCGCATCTAGATTTTCCCGATCATCATGAAGACTCTGGCATACTCTCCCAAGTGTCCTGGGATGTTGTGATATCAAGATTATCTGTTGGCGAGTCTCGGTAAGTCCATATGTGGCTCCGTTCGTCACCCGATTGAGAATTCCGCCCGAACGAAGGTCAGGAAGTTATTTTTCTGAAATTTTTACGAAATTTAACCAAAACGTAGATAATCAAATTCTAAGACTTACTGTCTCGTTCACGGGTCTATCTGAGGTCTTCTGAGCAGTAAAATCATACTGTCAGTGTAAAAATGCAGACCGGACTCCGTTTGAGTTTTCGACTCAAAACTTAATCGTAGCTTCCTACGATATCGTTGAGCATGACTATGGTCTCGGAATATTTTATTTCCATTCCTAAGACCTCGAATAAAATAAAGACATTAAAATACTGAAGAATTAGAAAACGTGAAAATCGGGACGTTACAGCTGGAGCCATTCGATATGGTGCTATCGAAATCGGTCCAGTTCCCGGTACCAGATCTATAGCGAACTCTATTTCTCTCTCCGGTGGTAAACCCAGAACGTCATCAGGGAAAATTTCCGGAAACTCCCGCACTACAGGCAACGACTCCAACGTAGGAGATTCCTTAGCTTCCACAGAGAGTAGCAACACGTGTTTCTGAGATTTACTACCTAGCTTACTATCCTTGGCAGACATTAATCTAGATTGCTCAGGAAATGATAAGGTCTTTTTAGAACAGTCTAACACTACATGGTTAGCCGAAAGCCAATCCATGCCCAAAATTATATCGAGTTGATGCATAGGTAAGCAAATGAGATCAATAGAAAAAGTTCGATTCTCAATGACAATAAGACAATTTAAACAGACAGTTATGGTTGTCAAGGAATTACTGGTAGGAGTAGAAACAGTTAAGTCATGGGGGAGTAAAGAGACAGGCAACTTCAAATGATCCACACACTCTTAGGATATGAAAGAATGAGTAGCTCCCGAGTCAAACAATACAGATAAGAGTTTACCTGACACTAGGCACATACCTTGTATCAGATTAGGGGATTGAGAGGATTCAGCTCCTCGTATGGTAAACACCCTTCCGGTGGCTTGTGGTCTCGTTGCTTGCTGTCCGGTTCCTTGGGTCCTGGTCACTGGGCCTTGCCCGCCAGTGTTGTATCTTGCTCCTTGTGTACATTCTGGCGCTATGTGACCCACTTGGCCACATCGGAAACACTGGCGAGTCTCCTTTATCGGACAGTCCCGAATTGTATGTGTTCCTCCACACCTGAAGCAGCCACTTGGTTGGAGTTGTCCTTCAGTCTGTCTTGCGGCTTGACGGTCATAAGGCCTTCGTCCCGTCTGGAATCTTCCCTTTCCGCCTCGACCTCTCTGGTCAAACCTCCGAGCAGGTCCTCCAGTTCTGCCTTGCTGCAGCTCTCGCTTCTTGTCAATGTTCTCGATGACAGAACACCTCTCTAGCATCTCAGGCAGTCGGGTGATGTTCAGTGGTGCAATCACCCGTTGCAATTCATATTTCAGACCGTCCTCAAAGCGCCTGCAAACCCATTCTTCATCAGGGAACCTCTGGTAGAATTCAGAAAATTTGAGCAGCGCCTCAAATCTTGCAGAGTACTCCCCAACAGACATGGTCCCTTGCTTCAGACCCATAAACTCTTTCTCTTTTTCTCTCCTCATCATCCTGGGGAAATACTTCTCCAGAAAGCATTCCCGAAACAGTCCCCAGTTGATGAGTCTGTCTTCAACTTCAAGCATCCTCTGCTTGCCTTTCCACCACAATTCTGCACCTCCTATCAGCATGAAGGATGCATATGTTACCTTTCTATCCTCATGGCAGTGAATCGCCGCAAATATTTTCTCCAGCTCTTTTACCCAGAGTTCAGCTCCCTCTGGGTTGAAGTCGCCATTAAACTGCGGCGGCTTCCCCTTCAGAAAAGTATTCAGTCCGGTGTCTTCCCTCACAACTTCACCTTGCTGATTTTGTCTCTGCTGTTGTTGCATAGTCAACTGTAGCAGTTGAGCGTTCTGCTGCGTTTGGTGCAGCATTGCCGTTGCCAGTTCCCTAACTGTCCTTAGGGTTTCTGTTGATTCTATCCCATCGACAGCGTGGGAACTTGCTTCGTAACCAATTCCGAGTTCAGCGGCACTTGCTGTGGCCCTTCCGCCACGCCCTCTAGGTCGTCCGCGAACCATTTTTTTTCCTGGTGAAGATAAATATTAGCTTTGGTACATAAGAGAAGGCTAGAAAAAGGGAAAACAAGGGAAAAGACACTCGCCCCGCGACACGATGATCGCCTCGCGAGCCAGAGGATTAGTCCCAGCAACAAAATATAGTCCCTCGGCCTCGCGACGCGAAAGAATTCTCGCCTCGCGATCCAGAGGATCAGTCCCAGCAGAAAAATATAATCCCTCGGCCTCGCGACGCGAAACAATTCTCGCCCGGCGAGACAGAAGGCTAGACTAATCAATAAGGTACAGCCTCTCGGCCTCGCGACGCGAACAAACTCTCACCTCGCGAGCCAGAAAGTCTGTCCGAGGAATAAAATGCAGCATTTCTGCCTCGCCTCGCGAAACCAAATCTCGCCTCGCGAGCCAGAAAGTCTTGGTACATCATATGTCTTAAAGCAGTTATCACACTCGATAACCTACACATCGGACGCTCTACCCACTACTACCCAACGCGGGTTCAACTAGACACGGCCAGAAATCACAACCTAACCCAAGCAGTCCTTGATTAAGAATCAAACTGCTCTGATACCACAAAATGAGACAACCCCTTCCTAGGAGGTCCCATTGGTGACCATACTTATAATTATTAGAGTTATAGCGTAGCGTAGTAGTATAAATTTTGCGGAAATATAAAACATACAATACATACTGATACCATAGTAATATATATACAGACATAAGAGTATCGGCTTCATCAGTAGAGCCTACAACAACTGATGCCAAACATATAAGATTCAGAGTATACAGTAGATAAAACTAAAAACATAACAACGGTAATAAAGGCACGTCAAAGATCCTCTCCTAGTGCTCAAGGTCCCCCAGCATTGGGATCCGAGGCTCTCCCGCCAGCATCAGGCTCAACAGGTATTCCGTCAATCTCCTCTGGAAATTCCTCATCAGGGTCTTCTCGTACAGTCGAGAACAAAGAAATACAACATAGAAAAGTACAGGGGATAAGAAACAGTAATATGTCATACATGGGAAAAACAGCGATATAAATAATATATATAGATAGCAACACACCAAATCACAAGTGACAACCAAACAACTCCCGAATAATTTTTCCCTTAACTACTGTCTCTCACACTCATGCAACTAACGACTATATGGACGCGATCACGACGCGACATCCCCAACGGATCAAGGTGTCCCAATCATCATTATGCCACCCCCATAAAGGTAGGGTTCGGTCTAAAGCCCGCAGGCCCAAATCGTCTCATGGATACGACATATTCCCCCGCCCGCAGGCCAGGTCGGAATATTCGCCCGTCAACAACGCAACTTACGGTAACGACATGTTCCCCCGCCCGCAGGCTAGGTCGGAGCATTCGCCCGTTCGTTAACAACTCAACTTTCGGTAACGACATATCCCCCCGCCCGCAGGCTAGGTCGAGATATACACCCGTCCGTCTACAATGCGACTAACGGGTACGACCACCTCCCCGCAGGTAAGATCGAAATCGCCCGTATGCCAACACAGTGATGAATAACAACGATGCAACATGAATCTCACTGACTCATCTCAGGATTTACACTTAGTGCCTCAACCATGACTTATATGCAACCACGACCAACTTTCATCCGGTTCAACCGGGCATCAACTCACAGCACAACATTAACAGATCAACTACATCACTAGGTTGAGCACTATGACATATATATAACCTCAACTTTCTCACTAACCTCAACTTTCTCACCACACATTCATCACCCGATTTATCAGAAATCAATGCCTAGTTCTACTCAGACATCAGCAGTCAGAATATATATTCAACAATACAATCAACTTCCAAGTAAATAACATTTAATCAACTATAGCATATAATAGACATCATACATATATCACATATAATATACCAAATATCCAATCATAGCACAGACAACCTCAATATGCAGTAAAATCAACCTAACGGTCAAACGACCTCTAGTAGGGTTTGGGTCGCCCTACGCATATCAATATATATTATTTAAAGCTTGCCTCCCCGACGATATTGTGGTTCTTTCCCCCACCTTAGTGATTTTTTTGGGAGATTCCGAATGCGGCTCCGCAGCAGTCAATCAAGTGCGCGATCGAGCGTTCGAGTCCTGTCAGATTCTATACAGTAAAACACAACTAGAAATTAAAATAATGAAACCATAATCTACCTAATCTCTATGATTAGCTACTGCCCTTAATTAATTAAATAGGCTAGGGATATTGAAATTCTACCAACTCTTGGATCAATGATCCCTAAGCATACCTAATGCATAATCAATGATCAATTATCAAAGATTTGAACCAAAACCCCTTAAACCAACAAAGTGGGGTTTCGGCCATCACCATGAAAAATAGGTGAGAGTTTGATTTGGCCTCCTAATCACTTGGATTACATGATTAAGGGATGAACTAAGTGAAATCAAAAACAAAGAACAAAAACCCATTTTTCCCCCAAAACCCATACATTCGGCCCCTCTTTGATAAATAGGCTAGGAATTTTATTTCATTACAAGCTCTTGGATTATGATAGTAGGGGATGATACTAGCTCATAGGAATTGGTTTGGTCTCAAAATAATTTTTCTACAATTTTCTAGAGATTTTTGAAGTTTAGATCTAGAAATTGACATTCATGAAAATAAATGGAGAAAATAAAGATTGAGAGCTCAAGGATGAAATCTATACCTTTTAGGTGATAGAGGAGGATGAGAGGAGCAACTTTGCTTCACAAACTTGGTTGAAAATCCTTGAGGAAGCTTGAGGAAAAAGAGGTTGAAAATGGAGGAAGAAAAGAGAAATGGAGGAAGAAGAAGAAGAAAGAAGGAAGAAGAAGAAGATGGAGGTGATAGAGGAGAGAGAGAGCTCGAAAATAAGAGAGAGAAAGTGAGGGTGATCATGAAATTTAGATATTTTCTTAAGTTTTCTTAAGAGTTAAGAAAGGTAAAAAGGGTAAAAAGGTAATTAGTAAAAATAACCAAGGGCAATTTGGTCAATTCACGTCCCGACATTTTGAAAATCCTCACGACACTTGTAGGAGTCCCCAAATGATTTATCATGGCTCTGGTATGAAAATCATTGGCTCAAGGTTCTCGAAAAACCCTAAGATAGCTCGAATCGTCTCCTAGAACGATTATCGGCCTGAATATAATAATATTATTTTCATTTTCGAACGTCAGGACGAACTTTTTCGAAAATATAGGAAACGTGATTCTAAGACTAACCGTCTCGTTCACGGGTCCAAATTAGGTCTCGATAGCAGTAAAGCACTACTGTCAAGCAAAAACGCAGACCGGGCTCCATCTGAGTTTTCGACCCAAAACTTAACCATAGCCTCCTACGATAGCGTAGAGCGTGACTATGGCCTTGGAATAATTTATTTAATTTTCTAGACTCTCTAATAAAATAAAATTACTTAAATACTAATTAAACAAAAGATAAAAGAAAATCGGGGTGTTACAACCAATCTCTTCCTCCCAGTCATCCTCAACAGTTATACCAGATTGGGCGCACCCAATCGCATTAGAAATGGTTGCTTCAGATACTATTACTTCAGTATCAAGTACTTTGTTGCGAATCTCCCTTGCAGAGACAGTAGGGTTTGTCCAGAACTCCCTAACTAGAGCAGGGTAGATTACCGGAGAACCTTCGAAGAAGCTTGACCATCCAGCAGCATGGATATTAGAAAAAATGTCAATCCCGTTATCAGCCAGGAATTGTAGATTAAACTTGAACTCGACCATGACATCAACAGTCTGAGTGTTAAAGGTTTTTCCTTTACCCTTAGAGCCAGCAGCAGAAGAGGTTGTCATAGTTTCATAGAGGAGGTTTTAGGGAGAAAAAAAAAGTTTTTCTTTTCGAAGATGCAAGAAGAAAGATTAAAGCTTTTTGTAAAGGTTTGATTTTTAACGAAACTTAGGTTTTAAAGAAAGGAGAAGAGAGAACGAAAACCTTTCGTATTTTCAAAGAGAGAGAGAGCGAAATGACGTGCATTATATGCTTGACACACGTTCAGACTTTGAAACCGTAAAAAGCATTTTTGGCAAACAAAGAAAACAAAAACTGACTCAGTTAAGGGAATGAAAGATAATAGTTCATTCGACAAAGATTGAGTTCCATTAATGCATTAGACGAGCAATCAGAAAGTACAATGAACGAGCATATATTGGACGCATGCATTGGACTCTCAATCAATCAATGAAATGCATGTTCAGATATTTCCTTATAAATGTGAACCTATCTTCAGCTAATGGTTTAGTGAAGATATCTGCCCATTGATGGTCAGTATCAACAAATTGAATATCTATTGTTCCTTTTTGCACATAGTCTCTAATAAAATGATGCTTTATTTCTATATGCTTTGCTCTAGAATGCAGTATAGGGTTCTTTGACAAGTTAATAGCAGCAGGTGTTATCACACATGATAGGGATGTTGCTTACAAACACGTTGTAGTCTTCCAACTGATGTTTGATCCATAGCAGTTGTGAGCAGCAACTGGCTGCAGCAATGTACTCAGCATCAGCAGTTGATAGAGCAATTGAGCTTTGCCTTTTGCTTGACCATGAGACAAGATTAGCACCAATGAGTGACACCCTCCACTTGTGCTTTTTCTTTCTATTCTGTCTCCAGCATAGTCAGCGTCACAGAATCCAACTAATCTGTATTCATCAAATTTCTTATAAAGAAGACCCAGATTAGTAGAACCTTTTAGATATCTAAAGATTCTTTTTACTGCTGAGAGATGAGATTCTCTTGGATCGGATTGAAAACGAGCACATAAGCAAACATTAAACATGATATCAGGTCTGGACGCAGTTAGATATAAGAGGGAACCAATCATACCTCTATATACCTTTTGGTCTACCTTTTTATCTTTATCATCTTTGTTTAGCACGGACGTTGGATGCATTGGTGTATTCATAGGTTTACAGTCGTCCAACTTGAAGCGTTTCAGAAACTCCTTTGTGTACTTCGTCTGATGAATGTACACTCTGTCTGAAGTTTGCTTTACTTGAAGTCCGAGGAAGAATTTTAGTTCTCCCATCATGCTCATTTCAAATTCCCTTTGCATTAATTCAGAAAACTCTTGGCAAAGAGATTCATCAGTTGCACCAAATATTATATCATTAACGTAAATTTGAGTAACAATAAATTCCTTTTTATTTACTTTTCTAAACAGAGTTGTGTCCACTTTTCCTCTTGAGAAGCCATTCTCCATTAGGAAAGTGCTGAGTCTCTCATACCAAGCTCTAGGAGCTTGTTTGAGTCCACATAAAGCTTTCTTAAGCTTATATACATGCTCAGGACGGTTCTGATCTTCAAAACCGGGTGGTTGAAGAACATATACTTCTTCATTAATTACACCATTTAGGAATGCACTTTTTATATCCATTTGATAAAGCATGATGTTATGATGTGCAGCATATGAGAGTAAGATGCGTATAGCTTCTAATCTAGCTACTGGAGCAAAGGTTTCAGTATAATCAATACCTTCCTCTTGTGAGTAACCTTTAGCAACTAGCCTTGCTTTATTCCTTACAACTTTGCCATCTTTGTCCAGCTTGTTGCGATAGACCCACTTGGTTCCAATGATAGACTTATCCTTAGGCAAGGAGACCAGCGTCCAAACGTCACTTCGTTGAAACTGGTTGAGCTCCTCTTGCATAGCGAGGATCCAGCACTCGTCCAATAAGGCTTCGTCCACAGACTTTGGTTCCAGCTCAGAGATGAAGGCTGAGTCAGCTTGCTCTCTGAAGGTTGACCTTGTCCAGACACTATCATTAGGTTTGCCAATGATTTGATCCTCAAGATGATAAGTTCTGAATTGCCACGAATGAGGGGTGTTTACAGCTTGCTGAGACGATGATGCGTCCTGCGTAGCGTCTGATGCCTCGTCTTTGTTGGTTGTTGGACGAGCATCTGAATCATTCAGATTCATATCTGCAAAAGAATCATCTAGCTCTGATAATCTCTTATCAGGCTGTTTGTCATCAAATTTAACATGGATGGATTCTTCAACAATCAAAGTCCTAGAGTTATAGACTCTAAAAGATTTGGACGTTTCAGAGTATCCTAACAATATTCCGTTATCTACTTTGGCATCAAACTTTCCTAGTTGATCCTTAGTATTTAAAATAAAGCATTGACATCCGAAGGGGTGGAAATAAGAAATGTTGGGTTTACGTCCTTTCCACAATTCATAAGGAGTCTTATTCAAGATTGGTCTTATATATATATATATATATATATATATATATATATATATATATATATATATATATATATTCTGTTTTGAATGTAGCAGGCAGTATTTACAGCTTCAGCCCAGAAGTGCTTAGGGACAGAATTATCACTGAGCATTGCCCTAGCCATCTCTTGAAGAGATCGGTTCTTTCTCTCAACAACACCGTTTTGTTGTGGTGTTCTAGGGGCAGAGAAATTGTGATGAATACCACTTTCATCAAAGAACCTTTGAAAAAGCTCATTGTCAAATTCGCCTCCATGATCACTTCTGATCGAGCTGATGAATATGCCTTTTTCATTCTGAACTCGCTTACAAAATATAGAAAGACCTTGATAGACTCATCCTTGTGAGCAAGGAACTTCACCCATGTCCATCTAGTATAGTCATCTACTATGACAAGTCCATATTTCTTACCACTGACAGAAGCAATCCTTGTTGGACCAAACAAATCAAGATGCAACAATTCCAGTGGTCTAGAAGTATTAACAATGTTCTTCGACTCAAACGAGTTCTTAACTTGTTTTCCTTTTTGACATGCGTCATAAAGAGCGTCTGATCTAAACACAATCTTTGGTAAACCTCTTACAAGGTTATGCTTGTTTAGTTTAGAGATTAATCTCAGACTAGCATGACCAAGTCTTTTGTGCCAGATCCATCGCTCATCTTCAACAGACACTAGACATGAAACACTTTGAGTTGAAAGTTCCCCCAAGTTAATCTTATACAGATTATTTTGCCTTTTGGCAGTGAATAAGATGGATCCATCAGGGTTCTTGACTATACATTCACCTTTATTGAAGGAAACAACAGACCCACTGTCACATAATTGACTTATGCTAAGCAAGTTGTGTTTTAATCCTTCAACCAGAAGAATATTATCAATAGAGGGAAGAGGATGCTTACCAATCTTACCTATTCCTACTATCTTTCCCTTCTGGTTGCCTCCAAAGGTGACCCATCCACTAGTCTTCTCACGGATTTCTTGGAACATACACCTTTCTCCCGTCATGTGACGTGAGCAACCACTGTCCAAGTACCAGGACTGGGGTCTTTTTTGTGTTGCTAAGCAGATCTGCAACAGGTATTATCATACTCTTAGGTACCCAGATAGACTTGGGTCCTTTCGGGTTAGTTGGTGGTCTTCGTCCATGCATTTTGTTTTTGTTCTTGTAAATGCATTTTGAAGAGGTGTGACCACTCTTTCCACAAATCTTACAGTAAGCTCTGGATGCATGCAATTTATTTTCTTTTTGCTTTCCATAGGAATGAAAAGCCTTGTGATGTTTGTTGGACCCTGATATTTTCTGAGACGTACATTGTTTCTCGGAGTCGTAGCCTAGGCCAGACTTATCATAAGGTGATCTAGTATACCTCAATATCAGGTCTAGCTTCTCTGATCCTCCAACAAGCTTAGATATGCTTTTGGTGAGATCAGATATCTCTTGTTTTAGTCTAGTTACCTCAAGGGGTTCACTGGACTCAGAGGTGAGTTTGTCAGTTAAACTGACATTCTCAGCTTTAAGCTTATTATTCTCTTCAACAAGCTGCTTATTTAGTTTGTTGGACTCTTCCAACTCTTTATTCACTTTTGATAGTTTTCTCTTAAGCATGATGTATTGATGATGCAATAGAGAAAAATCATTTAGCAGTTCATCATATGCTTCTTGAAGAGAGTCAGAAACAGATACCTCGTCATCTTCTGATTCAGCGTCCGAAGAGCTTTTAGCCATCAGGCAGAGATTTGAGGTAGACGAGCTCCTTGGTCTGAACCGATGTTCCAGAGCATCCAGCTTCTCCTTAGCTGTTTGGAATTGCGAGACCATGGCCAGTTTTGGACGATCAAGGGCGTTGACAAGACTCCAGTTGGCATGAGCATTTTGAGAACACCGTCTGATATCATCACTCGTCCAGTCTGTTTCATGTTTGGACGATGTTGATCCGTCCTCAAGGGTAATCGTTGGACGATAATCTCCGTTAGTGAAGATGTCCCACAACTCATAGTCTTGAGCTTGGACGTATAGTTGGAAAATTGATTTCCAATAAGGATAGTCTGTTCCCTTGAAGATGGGTGGAACATTCACATTCCATCCTCCTTCAGAGGTAGACTCCTGACTTCTTTCTCCGGGAACAACAAGTTGTTCATCGTCCAAAGAGTCTTCATCTTGTTTATTGGACCAAAGGCATAAGTTAGCCTCTTCATTTGTTTCTTCTTCTTCTTCTTCTTCAGAAGAGTTCAGGTCCTCCCAAGTTGCCATGAAGTTCTTTTTCTTCTTTTTGAAGAACTTCTTCTTGTCCTTTAGCGTAGGGCAACCAGCTTTGAAGTGTCCTGGTTTGTTGCATTCAAAACAGACCAGCTGACTTTTATCTTTGGGTTCAACATGATCCTTGAAGCTTTTCTTTTGGAATGGCCTCCTTTTCATTCCATTTTTCTTTCTCCACATATTCTGAATCTTTCTGAAGATAAAGGATAGCTCGTCATCGTCTGATACATCATCATAAGACTGATCAGCTTCATCACTGGACCCATCAGCTTTTAAAGCTTTTGAATTGTTGGACCTATGAGCTTTTAGGGCAATCCCTTTGTTCTTCTTTCCAGGATTGTCAAGATCAAGCTCCTGCTCATGAACTTGAAGCGTCCCGACAAGATCATCTAGAGTCAAAGTAGAGAGATCTTTGGCCTGGGTGATTGCAGTGACAAGAGGTCTCCACTTCTTAGGTAGGCTCCTAAGAATCTTGGTGACATTCTCCTTGGTAGTGTAAACCTTTCCAAGGGATTTCAGATTGTTGATGATCGTCTGAAAGCGACCCATCATGTCTAGGATGGACTCTCCTTCAGCCATGGTGAACATTTCATACTGGCCAACCAGCATGATGATTTTAGAGTCCTTCACCTTGGTTGTTCCTTCATGGAGATTAGACAAGGTGTCCCATATTTGTTTGCCTGATTCACATGCGTGAATCATCTGAAATTCGTCAGGGCTGAGAGCACACATTAAAGCATATCTTGCTTTATGATTCTGTTCCATTCTAGCCCGTTCAGCATCAGTCCAGTCGTCCTTTGCTTTGTCTGTCCCGTCATAGTTAAGACAAACATTAGGACCGTTTGTGATTCTGGCCCAGAGAGCTGAGTTTGTACTGAGGATGAAACCTTTGAATCTCTCCTTCCAGTACAGGTAGTGAGTACCGTTGAAGAACGGCGGTCTAGTCATGGAAGTGCCTTCCATAACAGGTTGACTCCCGCTTGGCATACCTGGTCCAGACATATCTGCAGTAGGATCTTTTTCTCTACACGGCAAAGTGCTCAACCCGGAGGCTGAGCTCTGATACCAATTGAAGGAACCTGTTTGAAACACAAGAAGGGGGGTTGAATTGTGTTTCTGAAGATTTTAAATTCTTTTCGTAAGCAGATAATAGTTTTCGCAAGGTTGGACGCTAAAACGATTAAAAGCTAAGAGAGCTCTTCCAAGCACCAAGTTGGACGCTAACTTAGTTTGAGTAAGATAAGAAGACAGAGTAGAAAAAAGCAATTCAATCCCAGTTAGTTTGTTAGATAATAAACTAAAGTAAGGAAAGAGAGAGAAAAGAACACAAAAATATTATCCTGGTTCACTCTTCACCAAAGAGCTACGTCCAGTCCTCTCTACTTGAGAGCTTTATCCACTATAACAAAAACCTTTTGTTACAAAGTATTCAACACCTCTTCAGGCAATATTCTCAACCTCTTCAGGTTCTCCAAGTATTCTTTTATAGACAAGCCTCTTCAGGCTCAACCAAACTATGGTTTTGAAAAAGTTTGTTCTACTAACTCACTAAATGTGAGAATTCGAAACTAAAGCTTGGACTCTTAAAAACACCTCTACACAGAGAGTAATATGAAAATGAGGATCAAAGTAGCTTTGCTAGCTTTGCAAGCTTGAGATTTTCTCTTTGATTTCTTGAGCTAATGTTTGCTTGTATCTCTTGAAAGATTTTGAGTGCTAAGTGTTGCTTCACTTATATTTTTGCTTAAGTTCTATCTCGTTTTGTTGCCTTGCACTTTCAGGGGATGGAGGTATATATAGCCTCTTGTCTTTGAGCAGACTTCACTCTTCAACGGATGGAAAATGATCCGTTCTGATGAGCATTGAATGCATTTGACCCGTTGAGTATGATAGCTTCTGAAGTTTCTGATCAGTAGGATAGACTGTCAGGATGATAGCTAAAAGTGGTGCTGACATATCCTCTGAGTAGAACGAAAGTTGACTTTGTTTTTCCAAACGAAGAAGGTCAACTTCTTAAAGTGACAGAGACATACTGGCTTACGCTTTACATATGTACGAATATTACAAGGAATGTTTTGTCCCAAGGATATAAGCCTTTTACAGGGAATAATAAATTCAAATGTTTTTACAAGAAATTCGTGCTTGAAGTATAAAAGCATTTATTGGACTAGCTATTACAAAAGTAACCGAAAAAGTCTTTGGACTCATGGTTTCTATATATTACCGTCCAGTCGTAAACCAAGATTAAATGTTGGACGAGATAAAGTCTTTGGACTAGGGATAGTCTTTGGACTCAATTAAGTTTTATCCTGCACACTTAATATAAAACGTTAGTCCATAACAAATCTTTGTTCATCTTAAATTAGCTCTTTGTTAACATCAAAACTTAAGGGATTATTTGGACCATAACCACTTTGGTTCCAACAGACCAAGCATAGCAAGCATATATAAACATATATAATCAAGTATTAACACATTATAATCTAAGTGTGAAAATTGGGGTGTTACAGAGTGTCGATGAGAGTATTGTGAGTGATGATGTTGTTCGGGTTGATATCGTTGTGGTCCCGATGGAGCTGTGGCTCGTAGACGCAAGGCGTCGTGATGCTGATGCTGATGTTGATACAGATGCTGATGCTGATGATGATGTTGATGTGATGCGGTGTGTCGTGGCCGTAGACGAGTGCTTAGGTGTGAGGTACCGGTATCAACCTACGATGGATGTTTGTTGCATAGCATATCATTCATACCACATCATTTTGTCCCAAAGGGGGATGTCCAATTGGGGATGTGTTACTTTAAATCCCGAGGCGAGATGTGATGTGATGTGATGTAATCCCAACGGGGATGTCCAACTAGAGACATGATGTATCGGCCGACATGCATATAGGGAAATCAGCATATATATATATAGGGACTAGTATCCCTCTTATAGGCTTATTTGAGAGAATGATGTTTGAGATTATTGTGATGGGTGACTTAAGAGATGGGTGATGTTGTGTTGTATATGTTATTTGTGTTGTGTGATGTATATATATGTGTTGTACTGATGCCTCTCTCCCATATTTGATGATATATATTTCTTATCTCCCTTGCTCTTATTTTATTGGAAGACCCTACGGAGGAACCAGTCACTGAGGAGCTGGACGACATTCCTTACGAGCCTGACGCCCGGAGGACGTGCCATGGACCCTAACCTAGAGAGGTTGGGCAATGATCGTGATTAGCCAGAGAGTTGTCTCCCGGCCTACTTTTCGTACTTTTATTTCGTTTTGTACTAATATACTCTGTATGTACTACTTATACTCTAGCCCTATTGATTGGGCAATGATGTATGTGATATATTTCTTTATGTTTTAAAGCTATGTACTCTGAGGCGTTGCGTGCTGTAAATTGTTTTGCTTCCGCGCTCAATTTTCCGCTTCGCTTCGTATTAATAAGGTGCGCTATCGTTTATTATGCGATTAAGGTTAGTTAATATCTTAGGTTCTACTGATGGGACGGCGAGTCGTCTCATTTATTGGTATCAGAGCAGTTCGATTCTAATGTCGAGCTGTGAGGGTTAGGAAGTGTACTGGCTTGACAAGTTGGATCCACATTGGATACCAACTGTGTTAGAAAAATGGATAGAGCGTCCTATGCGCAAGTTATCGAGTGTGATAACTGTTTTGTTCATAAAGCATACGATATATATATATATATATATCGGTTAATGAATATTGTATGTGGTTCTTTCTGGCTCGCGTGGCGAGTACAGGTTCGCGTCGTGAGGCCGAAAGGTTGTATTTCACTGCTCATACTGGCTTTCTGGCTCGAGTGGCGAGAATAGGGTCGCGAGGCGAGCACCTTCTTTTTGCCTTTTCCTTTGTTTTCTTCATTTTCTTTCCTAACTAACAAACTAGATATGTCTTATGGATTGAAACTAATGCTTCCTTTACCAGGAAAGAATGGCCAGAGGATGTGGCAGAGGAAGGGGAGCACTAGTTGGAACCGGGGGCTTCGATCGTAATGACGATACCTCAGGAATTGGAAGTGGCGGAGATCAGAATGAAGCGATGAGGGCCATGAAGGATTTGGCCGCTGCAATGCTGCAACAAACAATAGAATGCTCAATTTATACAGCGACGGGAAGAGAGGGATGCTAGACAACAACAGCAAACGACAAGAGGAGGTGATGTGGTAAATACTGGACTGAATGCTTTCATGAAGGGGAATCCTCCCCAATTCCATGGGGAGTACAATCCGGAATCTGCTGAGCTATGGCTGTAAGAAATCGAGAAGGTCTTTGTTGCTATCCAATGCAGAGAGGATAGGAAAGTTACTTATGCTGCCTTCATGCTAGTCAGGGCAGCTGAAGCATGGTGGAAAAACAAACAGAGACTGCTAGAGGCTGAAGGAAGATTGCTGACCTGGGAGGTATTCCACGAGAGCTTTTTGGAAAAATATTTCCCAAGAAGTATCCGCCAAGAAAAGGAGAAAGAATTCCTGAACGTGAAGCAGGACCAAAGATCGGTGGGAGAATACGCCATGAGGTTCGAGGCGCTACTGAAATTCTCCTCCCAGTTTTACCAAGTTTACCCGGATGAAGACTGGGTGTGCAGAAGGTTCGAGGATGGACTAAGGCCCGAACTGAAGAGGGCTATGCTGCCATTAAGCGTCCGATCATTCCCAGAGCTAGTGGAAAAATGCACCGTGCTGGAGGGACACGATCAAGAGAGAGTTGCACAAACTCCAGCAACAAGCGGTGGACCAGCCAGGAGCTTTGGTCAAAAAGGCCGAGGAGGAAAGTTTCAACCGAGGGCAAAACCTTACAGTCGCCCTAATCAAAAACCAGCAAGTTATGGAAAGGGGAATGCTAGTCAAGGACAACCAGGATTTTCCAAGTGCTTTCGGTGCGGTGGGCCGCATCAAGTGAAAGATTGTGCTTAGGTACCGAACGTCACTTGTTTCCGTTGTGGCACGTGGGGCCACTATGCCAACGAGTGTCGAACGGGGGATGCTGGTAGAGTTCAAACTCAACAGCAAGTCAGAAGAGCTCAGAATACTGGAATTGCTGGAACAGTTTAGGAATCTGAATCTAGACGTTGAGCTATCCAGAGATAAGATAAGCTTAGATTCTGAACTTGATCTGGAAGAAGCAATGAGAAGATCAGTACCTACAGGAAAGGAACCAAATGGTAGAAGAAGGAAAGTCTTCAGAGTTCAAGAAACGTACTGATAGAATCCTGAAGTTTGGAGACAGGATATGCATGCCTAAGGATAGCGAAGTTAGGAACATGATCTTGGAAGAGGTGTAACATCCTAAAAAAATTATAAAGTTAATAAAAATCTAAAATAATTGATTACATATATTAGGCATAATTAAAGAAAAAATTTGATGTCAAAAAGTTTTATTTTTGGCTCAGTTTGGGTTTCACTGACAGTATAAAATAGTGCTGTCAGGGAACATAACTGTGGATAAAAATTTGGACTTAACTAGATATATAGGTTTATAAATATTTTTAGGTGTTAGACACTATGTCCGAAGTCTAAATATACGAAAAATCCCACACTGATAAAATATTAATATTTTAATTAATGTCGGCTCTGCTTGTCTAAACTGGCACCGGTTGTGAGTTCAGTGTTAGAATCCGAGCCATGAACTCAATTCCAACCCTTTAATTAATATTATTCCTATTTCAATTCCTACATTAAGGTTAAAATTTGAATTTCAAGTTCCTAAATTCTCACACAGTTTTAGAAGTCAAAGTGTACACCTTTAATTCAAGTTTTGGAAAAGTGAGTATTTCTCTCTCCTCCTACACTCGTAACACACGGTTGCACCCTTTCAGTTACCACTCATTTTGTTTTATTTTTAATTCCTCTCATCCTTAATTTTATACCATTGGATTTACTTTTTACCATTCAATCTCAACCCTTCATTGAAGCTTCCAAGGGAAGCCATTATAGATTTTTTTTTCCGAGTAAACATCCAATTTGATCCCTGAAATTATAGGGTCGTATCAACTTAGTCCCCCACATTATCAATATTTCAAAATGATCCCTGAAATTAGAGGAAGTTAATCAGATTCGTCCTTTCGTTGATATTTGCATGGACTATAATGACATTAAGTTGATAATGTCAAGGATGCATTTGAAACTAAGTGAATAATGTCACGGATGCATTTGCTACATTTTGGAATTCTAAGGATCATTTTGAAATATTGATAATGTGAGGGACTAAATTGATACGACCCTACAATTTCAGAGACCAAATTGGTGTTTACTCATTTTTTTTCACACTCCCCACCAAATTCTCACGTAACCCCTTCCCCACCACGTTCTTATTTTTTCTGCTTTTCAACGAAACCACAAAACATTCTTCCTCCCTTTATATCTCACGGTTTCTTTCTCTCCCATCACACTTCATTTTCTTTCTTCACGAAGAACATTCAACTTCCTCTTTTTCATCCAATAATTTTCTGTTAAGAATCTTTGAAGCTGGTGGAAGTTTTCTTATTTTTCTTAGAAGCTCAAACCATGAGCTAAAGCAAGGTAAAGGTTTCAATTTTTTCTCTTCATCATTCTCACTATCCCTTTTATTTTCGGTTTTGAAGAGTTTACTGCAAAAAGCTTTAACCTTTCACCTCCTCATTCCATGTTCATCTCGGTTTTGGTTGGTTTAAGGTCAAAGTTCTGGTTTTTAACACTTAATCTTGTGCTTTCATGGACTCTAGGTATTGGTTGTAGGGTGACCTCCACGTTTTGGGCTTAAAGATATGGTGGAAAGCTCTTCGGTTTTGGGTTTGGAAGCTTGGCCGAATTTACATCAAGAGGTGGGGAGGAAGATTGGCTTCATCTATGGTGGTTTGAATAGTTTTAGAGGAAGCCCCAATCCTCTTTTTCTTTGCTGTTGTTGTGTTGATTTTGGTTGATTTTTTTATTTTTTTTATTTTCGGATTTGACTTTCTTGGTGGTTAATGGATGGATGAAAAATCCACTTAGGTGTTGTTTTGGGTTCATTTAGGATCCTATGATGATTATGGATGGTCCTTTGATTTTTATGGACTTGCATTGTGTTGATTAGGATTAGGGTTTCAAACACTAATTTGAAAACATGTTGTAGGTGGTCGAAATTGATGTTTGGAAACTATGAGGATGATGAAATTTGAATTGAGGTGGGGCTTTAAGCCACACACCTAATTGGCCACCATAAAGAAAAGGGGGGCCAAAACTCCAACATTGTGTTAGTTACACACTAATGAGATCAAGAGACCAATAACCTATTAGACAACAACTAGGATTTGAATTAATTTTGGGGTAAAGGACTTAGTGAACTTTAGGAATAAAAACAAGTAGGAAACAATTATAAATAGATTAGAAAAACTTGATCTTCCTTCTCTTTAGGCCTTGATGAATTCGGCCATCATGGATTTTAGTGGCCAAAAGTACTTGTTAGATTTATTGGGCCAAACAACACTTAGGTTAGACTAAGAAATTACTATGTGACCTAATGTACTAAGGTTCTCAACAAAAGAAACAATTAAGAATGCATGTCAAGTAATAGTTAAATTAGAGGTAATAGGTTAGTAAATAAAATGAAGGTAAGATTAAATCAAGACATGATGAGAACAAGTTACAATTCTAGGATCATTGGAATAATAGATTACTTAATCAACCTAGATTTAATTGTTAGTTCTATCAATCAAACAATTTATAAGATTTAAACCCTTCACACTATGTTAATGTGGTAATATGGATGGATGAAGAACCAACTAAGAAAGTTTGGGCCTTACCAAGTGGGTTAGCCCATTAAGATGCGAACTAAGAAGAGAAGAAGAAGAAATTGTTCTTATAAAATTGCACTTAGAGTGATTAGTCATTATCCAAGTTAGAAAACTTAGGTGTTAGAAAGATAAATAGGAATAGTGACCCAATATAAGACTAAGTAAGTTATAGAATATTCATTAGAAAGTAAGTACAAACAAATTAGAGTAAGCTAAAAGTAAAGTTTAACATTTAGCCAAGAGTGTAAACGTAAGTGATACTTCATATATATATATATATATATATATATATATATATATATATATATATAAGATTTAATAAACAAACTAATTAGAATGCATCTAAATAATGACATCTTCAATCAATGGGTCGCCAAGGCTCAAATCACGTAAAATTTGTCTCAAAGTGGACTTGTAATGGACAATGGTCCTAATTATGACACTGGTCCACACAAATGGCTTGGCCCATTATAATGTGAGGGTAAATAAATGTCTAAGTGTGGATGATAGAAACTGATTATGCAATACAAGAAAATTACAATAGATAGTACAATAATTCCCCAAGTATTCGAGAGACTTGGGACTCTCCCCAACCTCCCTTCCCAATACCAGAAAATATCACCTAATCCATGCTTTTTTCCCTTTTCTATTTATAAATTCCAAACTCTAACCGTCAGTAAACGCCAGTAACTAACTCTAACCGCCAGTAACTAACTCTAATTAAATTACTACATAACTAACCCATTACAATTAACCGCTACGAACAAGCCTACTAACATAACAGAGCCTATTAAGGCCCATATCTAACAATACTCCCCCCTAAACTATCACCTTGTCCTCAAGGTGAACAACAAGTGACCTCTTGAGATAATTTTTTTCCTGGGTCCCACTGTTTGAAGCCTGGCGACCAATGCAACTGTCCATCGGGGTCCCATTGTCGCTTTTCTTCAATTCCCACGAAAAACACCAACATATCCTCCTTCTGTTTCCTTTGAACCAATGCTGCCTTGATGTCCCCAATAATTCCCTCAGCATCCTTCAATATTTTGGGTTGTGACCCGATAGATTTTAATAGTTGGGCCTTTGTTAAGTGAGCCCCTACTCTTTTTCTTTCTAATCTAATAGTGCCCTTCCTCTCTGTTGTAAAGAGATGGGCTTGGCCCATTCGTTCACAGATCAGGCTCCATTTGCAAGATTCCCATTCCTATTGCCCTTTGTTCATTCCCTCCTTGTCCTTCTTCATCTGTATCTCCTCCTTCCCCCAAAATCAATACGAGCAGGTGGCGATTTTTGCACACATGACTAGGAGAAAAAGGCTCATCACGACGATAACACACACCCCTCCTTCGCTTATCTTCCACCTCCGCTTCGGTTAGCCTGCGGAAAGAGGAACCACGACGGTTATTCGAATTGTGACTGCTCTCTGGCCTTTGGACGGTGAAGCCCGAGCTTCCTTGAACCTCGGGTTGCTCGGAATTGGCCGTGGTAGGGCCGTTCGACCCGTACCCACTTCTCGACACCTGTGGCCCGTTTCTCGAACCCAATGAACCATCCCACCTGTTATTTGGAAGAGAAACAGTGAACTCTTTTATTAATTGACAAACAGAGGAGACATTCCTCTTACAATGACAATAAAAAAATAGCAGATAGCAAGTACAATGGATGGTAGAATAACCACCTTGAAGATATGGAATTACAATTAAAGAAACTAGATAAATCCCTAAGGAAATATCCCCCTTACTGAGATGAGAGAAATCTCATTCTGCAGTCCCAAATTCTAACCCAATAACTGCCTATCTTGGTTTTCCTTTCTCCTCTATGGTTGTTATACGCAGAAACATAACCGCTTTTGCGATACGATGCACCTCTCGTTGGCACCCCCCTGTCGGCTCCTCTGCAAACTTCCCAACGACAGCCGTGTGTGGGCTCAAGGCAGGTATCTCTTGTGATGGAAGCTTAGCCACCCTCCATGGGAAGCCAGACTTCTTCGTCACTCCACCGGTCTCCACGGATAGGTCGGGGTCTGGGGTTTGTTCTTGACTTGACCACTTATGACGAGGCTGATTGTTATGGCCATGGCGGAGTAGTTAGTCTCCGCAACCTCTTTTGCCAATGTCTTGCTATCCATCATACAAGGGTTAAAGGCCAGCAATGGAGGTTCGACCAACATGTGCAAACTCCCAAAACCCGAAGCCACTAATGATCTAACTACCTCCGTCGTCGTGTTCTCCGTCATGACCCACTCTAGTTTTGCTTCCTCTTTTGCTATTTCTTTTTCGTTTTCATCCCCAAGATTCATCCTCAGATCTTCCTCTTCATTTTCCTTTCTTGATTCATCCCCAAGGTTCATCCTCTAACCTTCATTTTCCTCTTCTTCTCTGAAATCGTGGCGATTTTCCTGATCGTGTTCATCTTTCCTTTTGCTATCTACTTCCCGAGATTCTTGCTCTCCTTCTTGGATCCAAAACGGCACATCAGGATCATACTTTGGTTGAAATCGCTTGAGAATGGCCTTCGAAAAATCCCACCAAGAAGCATCCCAAGCATTTGGATCGCTCTCCTTCCACGATACCCACCAATCCAAAGCTTCTCCTCTAAATGCAAAAGCGACAACCCACCACAGCTTATCCTCTTCCCGCATTCTAATGGTCTCAAAATATTTCTCCGCATTGATCAGCCACCAATAGGCCTCCCTTCCATCAAATCTTGGAATCAATTCTGAAGCCATTTTCATGCCAAAAATTCTCCCACAACTCCAAGATTGAGTGCTTTGATACCAGTTGATAGAAACTGATTATGCAATACAAGAAAATGGCAATAGATAGTACAATAATTCCCCAAGTATTCGAGAGACTTGGGACTCTCCCCAACCTCCCTTCCCAATACCAGACAATACCACCTAATCCATGCCTTTTTCCCTTTTCTATTTATAAATTCCTAACCCAGTAACTAACTCTAACCATCAGTAACCGCTAGTAACTAACTCTAACCGTCAGTAACTAACTCTAATTGAATTACTACATAACTAACCCATTACAATTAACCACTACGAACAAGCCTACTAACATAACAGAGCCCATTAAGGCACATATCTAACAGTGGACAACGAATAAACTTATTTGGAACATAGGTCTTTGCTCCTTGACTTTATTGTTTACTATCGGTTCTTAGATGATAAATGTTTGATTGGGATTGGAACATGTATATGTGTATGTCATTGCTTTGTTTTGAGAAAACTTGTATTTAAACTTGGTCAATGATATGTGATCATGGTTGGAATCATGTCATGCACGATAACATGTGGCATGTGCATTGAGTCATGCATGACCCTAGAGCATTGAAGAAGTTAGGCATTAATGGCATTCCGATTATGAGTTTTCGACCCCGAGGGATATACCGGGGGCAAGCACCACGGGAATGACTTAGCGGTCTAACGGATTGATATAAAGGATAGTCGTGTTGAGGTCATGCATGACATTAACATGGACATTGACATTAGCATGATGAAGAGGAGAGAGCTACACCCTGGTGCGGGTGAGAGTGAGATAGTGGAGGTTGAGAAGACCTTGGGGATGCATGTTGCGCGTAACTCCACAGGGGGCCGGGTGGTAGCTCCCCCGTGCCGTGGTGAACCGAATTCCCCACATGCCGATCTCGACGAGTCACTAGATTGCTCAGGATCAGTGGAGTGTTCCGGTAAAGCCGTGTTTTTCAAAATTTGAGATTGATGCACCTTATTGGGCTTACTGGATACGGAACATGTACTCCTGATCGCTCCTCCGACGATGTGGACACTCCATAGAGTAGAGTCGAGTTGGGCCTCATGCATATATACATTGGCATTGGACATCCTGCATTCTTGTTTGAGCTATTTTATTTAGTCTCTTATAGCTGTTTGGAGGAATATAAATGTACCCATAATGTTGTACTTGCCTATTTACTTGTTATTTATAGTATTATGTTTAATTTATGCTTGTCTTGGAACTATTGCTACTCTGCTGCCTTTTTATATAGATGACAATCATCTTACCTCCTTTGCCTGGTATTCTTGTTTGTTGTCTTCTGCTTTTCTTTATTATTAGAAAACTTGTATGGCGAGCGAACGGCATTTGTGGTGACGATCCAAGTGGCGTTCTATGAGGAAGATGGTCGGACCCTTCGATCTTGCTTCATAGTAATGAGTTGTGGTGAAGTCTTCTCCTCTGTTCATGTAGGCTTTCTGCCCAACATAGGTTCTCGAAGTAGGTTGTACAGAGTCCGTTTTATAGTCTATTCTGGGCCAGCTTTGTAGGAGATGCATTATGGGATAACGTATATTATGTATATTGATCGTTTACATATATTATTTCTTTTGAGAAATTTGTATCAAATTATTTTTTTATGTCATGATATAATCTCTATATTTATATATTTATATTATATTATAATGATTATTATAACAGGTGGACATTCGTTTTGAACTTATAATTGTTACGAGACTACCAAGTTGTGGAGCCGGAGGGCCCTTGTGTGTGTTTAATATATATCTGGATTTTTTTTTTAATTAAAGTAGCGGATTAAATTAGGACAGGTTACAAATTAAATGAGATACTAGGGAACGTCTCAAGAGGCACACAAGAGCAAGCTAAGTTTTCATCCCGGATCTACGAAGATGTACCAGGACCTAAAGGGAATGTTTTGGTGGCCTGGAATGAAGAAGGAAGTAGCAGAGTTTGTCCAATCCTGTCTACTGTGTCAAAAGGCAAAGATTGAACACCAGAAACCAGCAGAGTTATTGCAATCATTGGACGTCCCCGAATGGAAATGGGATACATTGCAATGGATTTTGTTTCCAGACTACCAAAGACGCAAAAGAAATGCGATGCAATTCGGGTAATTGTTGATAGACTTACGAAATGTGCTCATTTCTTGCCGATCAACCAAAGATATTCTTTGGAAAGATTAACCCAGATTTAAATGGTGTTTTGGGAACGAAGCTAAGGATGAGTTCAGCTTATCATCCACAAATGGATGGTCAGTCTGAAAGGACGATTCAATCTTTGGAGGATCTCTTAAGAGCATGTGTTTTGGAAAACACAGGAAATTGGGACGAATTCCTTCCACTGATTGAGTTCACGTACAATAATAGTTTCCACTCAAGTATTAGCATGGCGCCATACGAGGCACTGTATGGACGAAAGTGCAGAACACTACTCTGTTGGTATGAAACCGGGGAGAATCAGTTGATAGGCCCAGAGATGGTGCAGCGAATGACGGAGCAAGTTAAGAAAATTCGGGAAAAGATTAAAGTCTCATGGGATCGACAAAAGAGCTACAGTGACAAGAGGAGGAGGCCTTTGGAGTTCCAAGAAGGCGATCATGTCTTTCTGAGAGTCACTCCAAGAACTGGAATTGGCAGGGCAATCAAATCCAGAAAGCTTACACCAAGATTCATTGGACCATTTCAAATTCTTCGCCGAATTGGTCCAGTTGCCTACCAAATTGCTTTACCTCCCAACCTCTCCCAACCTATCCAATATTCATAATGTATTTCATGTATCCCAACTCAGAAAATACCATCCCGATCCATCACACGTGATAGAGCCCGACTCAATCCAGGTAAGAGAAAACTTAGAATACGAAGCATTGCCTGTACGGATTGAAGACACGAGGGTGAAAGAACTCCGCGGGAAACGGATTCCCTTAGTCAAAGTCATATGGGATGCTACAACAGGAGATGCCACCTGAGAACGTGAAGAGGATATGCAGCAGCGATATCCACATCTATTCTAAGGTACGTCAAATTTCGAGGACGAAATTCATTTTAAGGGGGGTAGTAATGTAACACCCCATTTTTCTTAAAAAGCTTTAAAAGCTTTCTAATACTAATTAAACAGTAATTGTTTGTTTGTATTTTATTGAAGGGTCTAGAGAGTGAAATAAAATAATTCGAGACCATAATCACGCTCTACGCTATCGTAGGAAGCTTTGGTTAAATTTTGGTCTAAAACTCAGACGGAGCTCCGCCTGCGTTTTACACTGACAGTATAATTTTAATGCTCAGACGATCTAATTTTGACTCGTGAACGAAACAACTAGGTTTTAAATAAAATTGCGAACAATATCGGCGATTTTGAAAATTTTTGAAAATAAATAAGCATTCACGATTTTCTTGGGCGAAATATTAAATCGCGTAAGTAACGGAGCTAAAAACGGATGAACCTGAAGTCACATCGCCTAGGAAGGCATGTTTGTGACTCACTACTGTCATCATCATTTCTTTTCTGGAAAATATCTAGATATTTATGAAATTAGAAAATATCTGAACGCGAAAAGACCAAAATGCCCTTGGCCTTTTTCCTAATGGATGTTTACGTCCCTAAAATATCTAAAATTTTGATGACCTCACCCCCTCTCTCTCTCTTATTTTCGTGCCTCTCTTTCTCTCTCCTCCATTCTCTTCTTCTTCCTCCATTTTTCTTCTTTTCTTCATTTCTTCATCTCCATTTTTCTTCAACTTCCTCAAGGATTTTCAAGAAAGTTTGTGAAGCAAAGTTGATTCTCTCATTCTCCTCTATCACCTTGGAGGTATAGATTTCATCTTTGAGCTCTCAATCTTCATTTTTCTCCATTGATTTTCATGAGTTTCAATTTCTAGATCTAAACTTCAAAAATTTCTAGAAAATTGTAGAAAAATCTTTAATGCCAAACCAATTTCTATGAGCTATTATCATCCCCTACTATCATAATCCAAGAGCTTGAAATCAAATAAACTCTCTAGCCTATTTATCTAAAATGGGCCGAATGGGTGTTTATGTGGGAAAATGGGTTTTTTTGCTCATTGTTCTTGATTTCACCTATTTCATTCCTTAATCATGTAATCCAAGTGATTAGGAAACTAAATCAAACTCTCATCTAATTTTTTTGGGTGGTGGCTGAAACCCCAAATTTTTAGTTTAAGGGGTTTTGGTTCAAATCTTTGATAATTGATCATTGATTATGTATTAGGGATACTTAAGGATCATTGACCCAAGAGTTAAGAATTTTTAGACACCTCTAGCCTATTTAATTAAATAGGGACAATAACCTAACCATATGGATTAGGAAAGTTTTTAATTAACTGTTTTAATTTCTGGCTGTGTTTTGTTATATAAAATCGGACAGGACTCGAACATCTGACCGTGCACCCGACTGTGCACGTGAGAATCACTAAAGTGGGGAGAAAGAACCGATATCTTCGGGAAGGCAAGCTTAGTATAGATTATATATATATGTGTGTAGGGAAATCCTTAAACCCTACTAGAGGTTGAGCCTTGGATAAAGTGCTTGGACCCTGGGTGTAGATACTTTTGGGCTATCACTACTAAGTTGATGATATAGCTATTGTGATTGATGAGGTTGATGTATTGAATTGTTTATTTGATTATATGTTGGTTTTATTTTGTTGAACTGCCAGCGTGATGAACTGTTATCTGATTTTATGATGATATCTGTACTGGTGAACATTCTATTGTGATTTGACTGGCTGAGTGTCGATAAGAGTATTGTGAGTGATGATGTTGTACGGGTTAATATCGTTGTAGTCCCAACCATGGAGCTATGGCTCGTAGAGGCAAGCCGTCGTGATGCCGATGTTGATAATGATGTTGATGCTGATGTTGATGTGATGCGGTGTGTCGTGGTCGTGGACGAGTGCTTAGCTGTGAGTTACCGGTATCAACCTGCAATGGATGTTTGTTGCATATCATATCATTCATACCACAGCATTTTGTCCCAAAGAGGGATGTCCAATTGGGGACGTGTTACTTTAAATCCCGAGGTGGGATGTGATGTGATGTAATCCCGACGGGGATGTCCAACTGAGGACGTGATATATCGGCCGACATGCATATAAGGAAGTCAACATATACATAGGGACTAGTATCCGTCTTATAGGCTTATTTGAGAGAATGATGTTTGAGATGATCGTGATGGGTGACTTAAGAGATGGGTGATGTTGTGTTGTATATGTTATCTGTGTTGTGTGATGTATATATATGTTGTACTGAGGCCCCTCTCTCATATTTGATTATATATGTTTCTTATCTCCCGTTATTTTCTCTATGTGTTGCTCTTATTTTATTAGAAGACCCCGAGGAGAAACTAGTCGCTGAGGAGCTGAACGACATTCCTTACGAGCCTGACGCCGGAGGACGTGCCACGGACCTTAACCTCGAGTCCTCGAATGGTTGGGAAATGATTGTGATTAGCCGGAAAGTTGTCTCCCGACCTACTTTTCGTACTTTTATTTCGATTTGGACTAATATACTCTGTATGTACTACTTATACTCTAGCCCTACTGATGGGACAATGATGTATGTGATATATATTTTTATGTTTTAAAGCTATGTACTCTGAGACGTTGCGTGCCGTAAATTGTTTTGCTTCCACGCTCAATTTTCCGCTTCGCTTGGCATTAATAAGGCGCGCTAACGTTTATTATACAATTAAGGTTAGTTAATATCTTCGATTCTACTGATGGGACGACGGGTCGTCTCACCTCCCCCCTTCTCTTTCTCTCTCTCTCTAACTAATATCCTTCTCAGACCTTTCTTTCAGCTCTAGTACAACTATTCTTTGCTTTCGAAATGGCCAGTGTTGAGGTAACTCAACCAAAGATACTCTTTCTCTAATATGTTGTAGCCTCTACTTTTGTACGTTATACTATTAGTCTGTATGCTATACAATACGTTTTCCAGTAGATCAACTTTATAGATTATGAGTATTCATGAATTATATGATTGTGACAAACAATTTTATGTGGACTATTTTTTTTCCTTTTAGTTCTCGTTCCTTAATGAAAAGTACAGATCATTGATCAATCTATGAAGTTTCGTTTAGCTAAACAGCCAATCAAGTCTTGCAATATTTCTATACCAACACCCCTCAAAATCCCTGTAATGGATTTCAAGAAGATAATCATCTCCCACATTGAATTTCTACTTTGGGTAAAAACAAAAGGAAAAAAGAGAAGAAAATAAAACAATTTGTTAGTGTGTTTTGTTGTCACTACAATGATTCAATATTTTAGTTCTCTTACCATGAAAATGAAGCCAACACAATTTTGTCATTAGTCAAGATACATTATGCTAAATTTGATCATGTGACGTGCTATTTTACACCTCTCCACCTCAACTATTGGTTTCTCTATAACTATGTTGAAGAGTTAAAATTGACTTTGGAAAATTTATTTAGCTTAATTAAAATTGGATCTTGCAGGTTGGACAAGCACCAACAACAGTGAATGAAATGGGAACAACTTATGATACAAAATTCATTCAAGCAAAACTTCGCTTAGTAGAAAAAAAGTTCTGAACATCTAATAGGCTAGTGAGCTGTGTGTCTGGATATAGGACCTGTTTGGATTGGCTTATAAACAGCTTATTTGGGCTTATCTACTGGCATAAGCGCTTGTCAGAGTGTTTGGGGGAACTTATAGAAACAGTTTATGACATGTTCATAAGCTATTTTCAGCTTATTTTAATAAGCTTTCCAGGATAACTTATAAAAACAGCTTATAACTTATATGAAAACAATTTGACTATATTTTCTCTTTGATTATAGAAATAGCTTATATGATAAGCGCTTATAGGCTTATATGATAAGCGCTTATCCTATAAGCGCTTAATTAAGCCGTTTACCCAAACAGGCCCATAGTATGCAGTAGAGATAAAATTCCTCTTTGAGAAGTACCTGTCGACGACACAATGACAACTCTGAGTCCTGTTCCTTCACTTTCCATTGTTGCTATGATAGAAGGTGAGGAAGCTCTAAGGAGGTTAGCTGTTTCTCTGAATAGGCTTGATGCAATAGCTATAATACAAAAAGATTTTTCACAAGCTGCATTACTGTACAATGAAGCTCTGACTTTGGCTGAAGAGCATTCTGAAGATTTCCGCTTGGATCCTTTGTTAAATATCCACGCTCATCATAATCTTGCCAAAATACTTCTACAACCTGCAAATGTTGCTCTAATATTGCCCTCCAAAGGAAAGCAGTTCTCTGGAACTTAGGCAGTTAAGACAACCAAACAACATTTTATTATAAAGGTTGATCATTGTCTTAGAATGGAAAGAAACTAAGAGGCATGAACTTGCATTGGTTTTTATTTGAGCTTCTATTCATCCGGTACTTTAGTTTATATTTTATATTGTAATGGGTAGATGCATAGATAAAGAGATATGATGTGTTAGCAATGCAATGGTTAATTATATATAGTTTCTATTTTATGCATCCGGTACTGGCAAATTTTGCATTGCTAACCATTGTATACTTAAAGGTGTCCTGTAATATAGTTAACCGTTGCATTGCCAATACACATCACAAGGTTACAGAATTGATCAAACCCAACATTACAGAGCAGCACTTTGCTAATTGCTAATACACTTAGCCAAAGCATAAAAAATCTTATATTGAATCAAATGCTATACTCACTGTGTGGATTCATCAAGTAAGCAAAATCAGGAATCTACAAAGTGGAATTTTTAAGCTAATAGAAAGAAGGAAGAAATAAAAATAAAAAATAAAAAGTAGTAGCAATCCAGAATATAGATAGAGAATAAATATCATATTCATACCTACCACTACTCAGCACTCTCTTTCTCTACACAGGTCACTATTGAGGAGAAAAAATCACATTCCATCAAAAGCCAAGACAATATGTATCCCTTTCAAGGGTGCTTACAGCAAAGAATTTTTTTTCAGAAAAAAACAAACATGCACACACGCACTTGTAAAACACTAATCAAAGAAGAAATTCTTCCAATCTGATTATACACAAACAAAAGGAGCACCAACCATGATTTCTCCAAGTCGCACCAGCCATCAGCAACTTAAATGTTTACCGTGCTTAGTATGCCAAAAAACAAAACATTGATGAATGTTAGTTACCTTTCCTGTATTAATTACTCAATTAATACAAAAAATATCTCCCATAATTAACCTAAAAGGAATCTTGTAGATGCAAAATGATTCAAATAATTTAAATTGTGAAATTAAACATTCCATCTCAAGGTTACCAATAAAGCAAGCTATGCTTTTAATAAGCAAAAGCCAGTGCTCCATATTCCATAATTTTTTTTGTTTCATCTTTTCTAAAGAAGGAATAACACCGGCAAATTTCAGAGAAAGATTGCTCTCAATAGTCAGTAACAAAAGTATATCTCAAAAGATCACCCCCTCCCAAAAGAAAATGTACAAAAATGCATGGAGTGAAATGTATCTGATATTGATCCGTATAAAGAGCAAAATATAACCAGTGCTTGAATGCAACAGATATAAACATTGTTATTGTCTAAAGAGAAGAATAATAGTCAACATATACTCAGATTAAAGGACTCTAAGACCATTAAGTTTTTCATACTATACATGTGACATAGCTTGAATCTAAATGGTGGTCCTTCATAAAAGTTCACCAGAAAATCCTCTCCACGTTTGACAATGTGGAAAGGTCTGGTTGGTTTATATGCACAACATAAAACTCGCCTTGAATTGCCATTAAATTCACCAACATTAGTTCCTGAATCCCACCTATCCATTGCAGAGTTCACCAGACTTGAGAGTAAACATAACAATGATCAAAGCAAAACCATTATTCAAATAAAAAAAAAAGGTGAAGAATTAGCCAAAATTATTCAGGGGCGTCTGGACAGATACATAAAAAAACATTAAGCATATGAAATTGACATAATATAATTTGAAAAGTTGACATGTAAGAGATTCAAATAGATAATATAAGTACATGACATAAAGAAATTCAAATATCAAATACATCACAATGAAGAAGCAGTTTGTGAGATCACAAGTAAAGATATGAAATTGTGACAGTTTGGGAGGCATGACTGACTGAGATGAAAGCATGGACAAAGGATTTCCCTTTGCCTTCGCCGCAGGCCACAATTCTAAGTCTGTCGAGAGACCACTTGAGGTCATTGATCCGACCCGAGAGGACCCGAAACTCCTTCAAAATGAAATCGTTGCGCTGCTGAAGTCAATTGGCGTTTCCTGAATCTCCTCGCGCTACTGACCAGTAGCAATTGGCTAATACATCATCAACCAAAAATAAATAAAATATGAAGTCAATGATGAATCATGCCATCGGAGAAAAACACAAAAGAAAAGGGAATATATAGAAAGGCATAAATTTGGGCAAAGATTAGAGAAAAAGACCAAAATTGAGAAAAGAGAACAAAATAAGGTTTACAGTGAGGAGCAGAAATTTGTGAGAAAAGGATGGGTTACAGAATTCGGAACTGAGAAAGTTCAGAAAAGCATAAAAATGAAAGCTTGCGCGATCTGAGAGTGAAAAAAATGAAACCACACCTCCCCCTCCGCCGACCGATCCGCCGATCTCATTTCACAATCTCTACATCCGCACCGTGTCTCAGAAACCCGACGAACCGGACGAAGATTCAGATTCCTATCTCATAACTGAAAAAAAAAAAAGAGGAGGCGAGAAGAGTTGCAGGGAGAAAGCTTAGAAGTTGATGGTGGCCCGAGAAAGCGAATGAGGGAGAAGAGTCGCCGATCATCGACCCGAGGGAGGAGAAAGAGGTAGCCAATTTTTTTAGAAAAAAAAGTACTCTGAAATGTAGCTCACATTTTTTTAAAATGAAAAATGCCCTAAAAAATATCGAAAAAGCAAGGAGCCGACTCGTGTCTTTGCATAATTGATTTGGATTCCCCTTATAGATTTGTGAAAAAGAGGTCCTCTCCGATTATTGGATTTGTCCTGTAAAATAAAGATAAATATATATAATAAAATTATATTATTTTATAAATAATAATATTATATTACTTATATTTTTATTTCTCCTACTGAATTAATCCAGTATTAGAGAGGAGTTAAATTCAGATGTGTGGAGTATGTTATTTTGATGGAAGTTACAAGTTACTACAGTACACAATATTACCGTTGTTATTTTTTTGAATTTTTTCTTTTGATATTGGCAATTGTTTTATGGATGACTTGCAGAAAGTCTGTCAGCCCGCAATTTTTATTTTTATTTTTCTTGTGTAGTTTTTTTGAATAATTTTTTTTTTTGTGGGCGTTCCATTTCAAAATCTTGTTGTGATTGTTGATGAAAATTGTCATGGAAACGGTTATTGTGACATCCTTGAATCTAATTCTTATTTTAAGTTATTTTAATTATTTCTATTATCTCAACTTAACAAACGAGTCTATTTTCCTTTGTACTCAACTTAAGTGCAAACCACATTTAACTAATATAATACTCAGGAACACTACATTATTGAATCTATACGAAAAACTTCATCTTCTCATAAAATTATGTAAATCAAGTGTTTAAGATTTACCAGACGTTACTACATCATAGCTGACTCAAGTTAAATACATAAGAGTTTTAATACAAAATTCGCCATACCTAGCACCAAAATCAAATTAAGTCTATGCGTCTAGTCTTCAAGCTCCATGCTCCTCAGACGGTTACTTTCTAGGTCCACTATCAACAGGAAAACCAAAGGAGGCTAACTCAAAATCATCGATCAATCAATCAATCAATTCATACAAGAACAAAGAGAAATGGGGAGTGGGTTTCATAAGATCAATCATAGAAGTAAAAAAATAGAAATAAACCCATAAAAAATAAAAACTTGGGGATACACATCTTGGACGTATCAGGCAATTAGAGGGAAAAATAAGTACATTTGGATGCTACTGTTTGGACGATTCAATTCAAAGCATCAGACACTTCAAGAAATAGAGATTATAACAACAGATAGATATTGGATGCTACTTTTACAATAGGGATTGGACAAATAACTTACTCTTTCGTAAAGATCAGTTCTTGGACGCATTATCCCTTACAGATATCAGACGATGCAACATATATATTAATATGGAATGTTTATGTCGTGACTTGATCATTCATGTCATCACTCTATGAAATGCATCACATTCAACTCAATGCAATAACATACACGTCATGTTCATGAGGGCCCAAAATATCCAAATCTCTGACCTCTCAAAGTTCCATCCAATAGAGTTTTGGTCAGGAGCTATTACCCTCATCGAGTGCACAACCATAAGCTCCTGCGATTACAGGGATCAAAGATGGTGTAATGGTACAATTGATTCTCGATAATACTTAGTGACTAGTCAGGATGAAGTTGCTTTGCTAGTCTCACGCGACATTAGGGAGCTATCCTAGGCCCCCTGTGCTATCACACAGCTTCCATCCCCAAGACACCCCATTGGCCGCCCCCACTGTCGTATTTCTCTAGGAGTGTAGAGAGTCGGGTTGGGTCGGGTTTGACCAAACCCGGTATCCGAACCAATCAATCTTTTACGGTTTGGGTCGGTTCGGGTTCCTACATTTTTTTTACAAATACGAACTTTAGCTTGGGTCGAGTCAATCGGGGCGAGAAAAAAATCAAACAAAAAATTCACAACAACTTCAACATCCCATAATCAGAACAAAATTAATGTTAAATACCGAATAAAATCAATAGTGCATTATTGCAATAACAAAATATAAAAACAATGAAAGCAGATAGTTATGGCTGCAGAGTTTGGATCTTCGGTTGTGCAGACTGCAAAGTTGTGGCTAAAAAGGGAAAAAATTGAGGGTTTTATAATGGTACACAGTGCAGAGTTGAAGCAACAAGGAAATATAAAAAGAATAAATAAAGTGAAGGAATTACCTAAAAGTAAGTGGTGGTTGTGGAAGGAGAAAGGGGCGGAGCTCGCACACACGACGACGACGACGTAAAGAGCGGGTTCATCATGGAGGAGACAACGACACTACTCTTTCTTGTCAGAATGGAGACAGCGGTGGAGCCGTGGAGGAGAGATGGAGAGACGACAATAGAACCCTAGTTGAGATGGGAGAGGACGACAGACGGTTAAGAGAGATGAGATGAGAGAGATTGAGATGGTGAGGTGATACCCTAGTTTTCCCTAATAGTTTTCTTTAAAAAATAATTAAAAAATAAAAATATGATTGTACAAGTCGGGTGGTCGGGTCTTAGGTTTGAAATCAGTAAACCCGTTACGCAAACCAAAGCATATCGAGGGGCGGGCCAGGTTTGACTCGAATAAAAAAATAATACCCGAACCAATTACATCAGTTTGGGTTGGGTTATCGGTTTCATCGTGTTGACCCGAACCCATGAAGACCCCTATATTTCGTGTGGCACCCAACGTGGCTCCATTCACCATTCCATCCTTTATGCACATGATGCATGAGACACAAATCAGAGATGACCCTTTGTTAGACACAAACCAGACACAACCCCACAAAACCGGCTTGTAAGGTGAGGACTTTCCAAGCCTTATAAGCATTGCTTAGGCCATATCTCTAGGCGATGTGGGATTAAACACGCCCCCTCACACCCCAGTACAATGAAGGTTTTGGAGGCTACAACGAAGGCAGTCCAAAGTTGCTACAATTAAGGCGACTAAGGGCGGACCGCAATTAAGACGACTTTTCTAACACCCTTAAAATTTTCCATAACATAATTATACTGGATACACGTGCCACCTAAGGTTCGGCTCATGATCAATAAGATATCTTTAACATACAAGGACTTTTCCTCAAGAGGTTCTAACCTCAACTTTTCCAATAACTCATGAGACTAATCATGTTTTCTGAAACAAAACCAACAACAAGTATATAGGCAAACGCTATATCACATAGGTAATAGAAGGAAGAAATAGAGGAAGAGGAAAAGAAGGTGAACATGCTTATACTCAAATCATACAATACTTTTACAGAATAACAATAAACATAGATTCTGGGAAGGAAACCCAGAAAGGGAACTCTTGAGATGTTCATAATCCCCAAAATACTTTTGTTTATATTCCCTTTCTTTTAGAAAGATCAAAAACACCTCCCCCTACCTGGTATGTAACAATTTTACTCGAGTTTTGGCTGGTGCCTAAAGAAATCTTCCTGCTACTGCTTCCGTTTCACTAATTGTATTCTTCTAATTTTCAGGGTAACCTATTTATATATATAGCAGGAAAGACTCATATTTAGAGTTCCTTCAAGTTGAAGAATCAAGAATAGCGGTTGTCCGCTAAAAGTTGTTACTATAGATAGTTGTCTTATATCAGAGATCACCTTGCACATAAGAAAATACGAAAAGGTACTTCAAGGTGAAGAAAACGGAAAGTTGTAACCTGCCATTTCTAAAGCCGCAAGAAAAGACAACTTGAATGCAGAATATACAAAGTAGGGATAGTCTAGTGCCGAGTAGGGGTAATTCGGGGTTTAGGCTACTAATTTAGAAAAGATTGAAAATATTTTTATTAAGGTTGGTAATGCCTAGAGTGTTCCACCTCACTGGACGCTAGGTTCTAATGCCACCAGACGCTTAACACAATATCTCTCAGACGCTTGGGCCTATCAGCCACTTGGACGTTGGGTAATTGGATGCTTCTATCCAACAGATAAGTCTTTCGTTTACCTAGATTCAACTCACAGTAATGGACTCCAATTCACATAATTGACGTTTAACTAATACTTTGCTAATTCTATGGTTTCTAATTTCAGGATGTTACATTTCTCCCCCTCCTTAAAATAAATTTCGACCTCGAAATTTACTTACCTTAAAACAAGTAAGGATAATCTTCCTTAACTTGGTCTTCAACTTCCCAAGTTGCATCTCCTTCATCTGTCGGGCTCCATATGACTTTAACAAGATGAATTTGCTTTCCTCAAAGTTGCTTGATTCGTCTGTCGATGATCTTCACGGGTGAAGATACGTAGGTAAGATTGTCTCTTACTTGTATTGTGTCAGGCTGAAGTACATGTGAAGGATCAAGGGTATATTGCCTTAGTTGTGACATATGAAATACATTATGAAGGTTAGAAAGTGATGGGGTAAGGCTATCTGGTATGCTATAGAGCCTATTCTTCTAAGAATATGGAATGGACCAATGAACTTTGGGGTGAGCTTCCTTGACTTTAGAGCTTGACCAATTCCTGTTACTGGTTTGACTTTCAAGAAAACATGATCTCCTTCACGGAACTCCAATTGTCTCCTCTTTTTATCTGCATAGCTTTTCTGTCTACTCTGGTTAGTTCTCATCTTTTCTTGAATCACCTTCACTATTTTTGTTGTCTGTTGTATCACTTCTAGTCCTAATAGCAAGTTATCTCCCATCTAATACCAACACAAAATTGTTCTGCATTTCGTCCCATATAGAGCTTCAAATGGGATCATCCCAATACTGGAATGATAATTGTTATTATCAGTGAATTATATTGCATGTAGATGTTGTTCCAAACCGCCAGAATCTTCTAACACACAAGAAAATGCAGAATTACCGACGTATTTTCCCAAAGGTTTTTTCCGTTGGTAATTCGTAAGTCGTCGATATAAAAAATCGCATTACTGACGGATATTCCGTCGTAAATATTCGCGCGTTTTAGCAGGTTGGATTGCGAGGGAATTTACCGACGGATAAAATTCGTCGATAACTAAATTCGTCAATAATGTTCAAAGATTTGTCGGTAACGCCCCAAATCCGTCGGTAAGGTCCAAAAATATGCTTTTTATGTTTCATTATCAGTTTTAGTACGTTAATTAAGTTTGGAAATCTGGATATCCATTTACAACATAAATAAAAAGACAATTCAAAGAATATTGTAATTTCTATTTTATTTCTTACGTTTCAAATTCATACATACATGGTGTTTGAGTTTATAGTGACAATAAAAAATTGTTGAAGGGAAAAAGATTGCACTTCAAGAGTTTGAGATCAAATAAAAGAGAATTCAAAGAATGCAATTTCTATTTTATTTTTCATGTTTCAAATTCATACATACATGATTTTTGAGTTTACAATGCCAATCAAATATTGAATTTGAAGGGATATTACAACGGTTTCTGAAGATAAAATTTGGAAGCTTCTGTTCAATCGTGTACAACAGAAGCTTCCTGATAATTTTATTTCTTGGATTCTCAAAGGACACGCGGAGGGGTTTTGTACTTGAAATGGTCCCCCTTGAAACGTTCAATCTTCAGTTACTACTTCTCAATAACCTAACAGTAATAGTTGACCAAAGTTCTTATGATAAGGTTTAGCAGAAACTACTTCAATACCATAGGAGGATTTGAAAATGGAAGCTCGTATGTTCAATTGTGTATATCTCTACCTTCTCGATAATCCTCAAAGGATTAGAGTAGTACAACAATGTTTAATCCTTCCCCTTTCATTTCTTGGGCGTCTTCGTCTCACTATCTCTGGGAGAGAGAGCATTGATCTGGAAACGGAAGAACGGTCTGCATGGGATTAAGTCGATTCATTCATCTCCATATTATGCTCAGGAAAATTGGCAGACTGAGGCTACTAACAAGATCCTAATCGCCATGATCAAGAAGACATTGGAGGAAAAGCCAAGAAGGTGGCATGAAGCACTGTTTGAAGTTTTGTTGGCATACAGAAATTCTAAATCCAAAGCTACTAGATTAACTCCGTATCGACTGACTTTTGGCCAAGATGTTATGTTACCATTATAGATTAATGTAAAATCTGAAATAAACATAGTAAACACAAGAAGTGGGGTTGAATGGTGTTTACTTAAATCTTTTTCGTAAACATAAACATTTTTAGAAAACTAAGGTATAAGATGTTACAACACAGATATAAGACACTTAGATGCGTCTGAAGGTATATAAATGCGTAAAGATAAAACAAAAGACTTTGCTTCAAAGCAAACCAATTTAACCCCTAGTTAGATATATGAAATAAAACTTAAAGACAATAATCAGGAGTTAAAAGAGAGAGAGATTCACACTCAGCGATTTTATATTGGTTCACCCTAAACCTTGGGTTACATCCAGTCCTTGTCTAAACCATGAGTTTCACTATAACTGATCAGGTTACAGACACAAGTATTATTTGCAATCCTAGCCTCTCCAGACTCAACAACAGCAGTATTGTTTGCACATCTAGCCTCTCCAGGCTCAGCAAGTATTCTTCAGTTAGCCTCAGGCTTTACAAATGAAATAGATTGTTTTGAAACAGCAACTTCGATTTCAAAGGGCAAGTCAACTAGATGACACTCAAAGAGTGAATATAAAGTATGAAGGGTATGACTGCACAATAACTTCTCTTAGGATTACAAATGATTGAGAAGTAATTGAAGGAATTAAGAATTAAAAGCTCTAGCAATAAAAGAGAATTGTTCAGTTTGATTTTTCTCGTTGTTGTTGTTTTAAAACTTCAGAGTCTTCTATTTATAGTCTTCTCAGCAATAAATCCGTTGTGAGACATTCCATCTTCAATACTTGCTTTATCGCAAGTCTTCAGAGAAACCATTAATGCAATAAAGTTATTTTGATGAAGCATTAAATATTTTGCAAGACGTTGATGGTATTCTTGTACAGAAGTACACTCTTTTAGCGTAGAGCAGTTGTAAAGTGGCTTTGTTACGTACTAAAGGTAATGGTGTCAGGTACGATGCATAGAAGATATAGCTTTATTCCATTTGACTTTTCGAATAAAAGATCTTAGTATTGCTCGAAGTCTTTTCTTAACCTTATTAAATATGTTCCCAACATATTTAATATGCTCAAATCAGTTCATTGAAGAAGAGAGTCAAGACGTGATTGAAACGCGAGATTTGAGTAACTTGACCATTTAGACGCGCTTGAGAGTAGCATGAGACGCTTGTACTTGGTTTTTGTCTTTATCTTGTTCAGATGCTGGAAAGGTGAATAAATAATAGACGTAATTGCTTGGATGTTGACTAGGAAGTTATAAACAAGCAGACGCTTGAGTTTAAACTTGATCCTGTATTTTTAACATACGTCTGTACACTTGAACAAATTTATTAGAAGATATCATAAGGTTCATTTAAATCATTCTATAAATGTTTGGGTTCATATAAACTTATGGTTTAAAGCAATATCAGGCGTTTGGAGACTCAACAAAATCTCTAAGAGTGGCTAAACAGAATGAATTAAGTCTTGATGATTATAATCAAGCTATGATTTTAGAATTAGAGTCAGCTGATGAGGATTAGTTAATGACACTTGAAAACATTTGACTGAACAAGCAAAAGGTTGCTAGGGCTTATAACAAACATGTGAAATTTAAGTGTTCCGTTGAAGGTGACTTAGTTTGAAAAACCATTTTACCAATTAGGAGTAAAGATCCTAAATATGGGAAATGCTCACCAAATTGGGAAGGTCCATTTATAGTTTGTCAAGTTATTTTTGGAAGTGCTTATCGGCTAGTTAATATGTACGGCCAAGAACACAGTTGGGATATAAATGGGAAATACTTGAAATTATATTCCCCTTCTCTGTGGGAAGGGATAGATCCAAAATGATGGCTACAGGCCAGCCATATAACCTCAAAAAAAAAAAAATTTGAAAAAAGGAAGAAACTAAGACAACAAGTCCTAAAAGATTTAATTGGCGTTCGGTGATTGAACTTCGTTAGTCGTAGGCTCGGTTGGCTGATCAACAGGTAGTGTAGAAGTAGGACCAACTGAATTGGTAGGATCAACTAAGGTAGAATCTTCGGTTATGAGCTCAGTTGCAGCAGGGATTTCAAGAGAAGCATCCATAGACTTGGGGGAAGATGTGATTTCTTCTTCTGGTTGAATAATTATTGTTTCAGCAGGTGGTGGTGTCACGTTTTTCTTTGAATCAGCAATGAGATCCTTCAAACCTTCCTAGGATTTCTTAGCTGAGAACAGCCCGCGTTCGGCTATGGATAGATAGATCTTCTTCCAAAGCTTTCTTCTGCTACAGCTAGGGGATTATCTCATTGTCCAAGGATTGATTTGATGGTATAAGCGAACTCTGATCTCAGTACTAATACCAAGCTTTTGAGTTACAATTTCTAGTTTGAGCTGAGTCTCAGCTATCTCCTTATTGATTTTGTCCCTTTCCGCTAAAAGCTCAGCTAGTCGGTTATCCATCTTGATTTTTTCGGTAAGATGAGCTTGTCGTTCAGCTTCTATTTATTGATACGTGGATTGGATTTGGAGCTTTTGGTCCTGGAGTTCTATCAGCCGATTGAGATCCTTGTGTGTATTGTTGTATCGTCCTTTAAATGCCATGTAGTTGAATGAGATATCCCCAATCTGGATGGCCATGCGGTTGAAAATGGCGTGTTGGGCTTCAACGATATCAACTGCCCGAACAATTTTAGATAAAGCAAGACACAGATGTGTCACAATTTCTGATCAGCATTGAGTGCTTGAGGAATGAGGGATTGAAAGTATTTGGCCAAGATCTCCTCAGGGATGGAGTCGATTGGTGGATTGGCTGCTGGTGGGCTTGTCGGTTGTGTTACTGATGGTGCATGCTCAGAAGTAGTTGGTTGCGTTGAAATCGATTGATCAACGGCTAGGGTCTAGTTGACTGGAATAATAGTCGACTGAATGAAATCGGCAAAGTGATTAGCCACAAGTTATGGTCGATAAAAGGAAAGATTATCAGAAGTAGGATTATACGTTAACAATAGAGGCAGTCCCTGAAGGAACCTATTTGAAATAAAAGAAGGGGGTTGAATTGTATTTCTTACGATTTTAAAATCTTTTCGCAAGCAGATATGTAGTTTTCGCAACGTTGGATGATAACTCGTTTAAAGACAAAGAGAGCTCTTCCAAACACCGAGTTGGACGCTAACTTAGTTTGATAAAGATAAGCAAAGAGCGCAATTTAAAAACAATTCAATCCCAGAAAATTAGTTAGATAATAAACTGAAGCAAAGATAAGGGAGAGAAAAGAACACGGAGATATTATCCTTGTTCACTCTTCACCAAAGAGCTACGTCTAGTCCTCTCTACTTGAGAGCTTTATCCACTATAACAAAAACCCTTTGTTACAAAGTATTCAAGACCTCTTCAGGCAGTATTCTCAACCTCTTCAGGTTCTCTAAGTATTCTTTCTATACAAGCCTCTTTAGGCTCAACCAACAAGGTTATGAAAAGAGTTTGTTCTACTAACTCACTAAATGTGAGAATTCGAAATTAAAGCTTAGACTCTTGAAAAAGACTCTACACGGAGAGTAATATGAAAATGAGGATCAGAGTAGCTTTGCAAGCTTTGAGATTTTCTCTTGGTTGCTTGAGTAGATATTCCGTCGCAACACTTTGCTTTTTGTTAGCTTGTTTTCTCTTGAGAGATTTTTGATCGCTGAGTATTGTTACACTTGTATTTTTGCTCAAGTTCAGTTACCTTGCATCTTCAAGGGGTGGAGGTATATATAGCCTTTTGTCTTTGAACAAGCTTCAGTCTTCAACGGATGGAAAAAAATCCGTTCTGATCATGAATTAAATGCTTTGGTCCGTTGAGTCTGATAACCTCTTTGACGCTTCTGATCAGCAAGGTAAACTATCAGGATGATAGCTAGAAATGGAACTGACATATCCTCTTTGCAATCGAAAGATGCCTTTTGTCTTTCTCAAAGAAGAAGGTCAACTTCTTTATGTGTCAGGGACAGTCTGGCTTTTGCTTTTATCCTTTAATGAATATTACAAAGAATGTTTGTCTCAAGGATATAAGCCTTTTACAGGGAATAATAAATTCAAATGCTTTACAAGGTATTCGTGCTTAAACATATAAAGCAATATTGGACTATAGCTATTACATAAGTATCAAAAGAGTCTTTGGACTCATGGTTCTACTAATTATGGTCCAGTCTGAGTAAGATGTAAACCACTTTAAAAGGTTGGACGAGATAAAGTCTTTGGACTTTAGATAGTCTTTGGACTCAATTAAGTTTTATCCTGCACACTTAATATAAAACGTTAGTCCATAAGAAATCTTTGTTCTTCTTAAATTTGTCCTTTGTTAACATCAAAACTTAAGGGATTACTTGGACCATAACCACTTTGGTTCCAACAATCTCCCCTTTTTAATGATGACAAAACATACTAATTTGATTCAACTAAGAGTCCTGGAGAGCTGAAAAGCTTCTCCTAAGACAAATATTCTAAGCATTTAAGGCATGTAAGATAGATATAAGCAATTAAGTATGGATCGCCAAACATGTTATGATACACACAATCAAGATATATTCAATCTACCCATTTTCTCCCCCTTTTTGTCATCAAACAAAGGAGAGAGAAACACATCATAGTCAGTGTTTTTGAAAATAATAAATATAAAACAATTTTAAGAAGGAGGAGGAGGAGCTTTGGGAAGGTAATCTTTAAACATTGCCGCAATTTGCTGAAGAAGCACCGCATTGTTGGCTTCTATGGACCGTTGGACGAACTCTTGAAACTCAGGAGGAATAACAGAGGCGGAACTCTCAGCTGTGGCCCTGGTTGCGTCCATATCTCTTTGATCAGGAGCTACACTGAGAGCCTGAGAAGGAGATGGACCAGTAGGATGAACCACTGAGAGAGGGATAGGTTGAGACTTAGACGGGGCTGAGTCTGCAACTTGATCCATTTCCTCAGCATGAGTTTCAGAAGAAGGGTCCTCATAAATGATTTCGGTGTCCCCAGTTTCTTCTGGAATAACCGGCTTAGGAGGGGCAGGAGGAGGAGCATCAGGATCAATGACAGGTTTGGGTGGAGGTGGAAGCACTTCAAGTATGATCTCAGCATCATCATACTTGTTTTCTCTCCATCTGGGAGCAGGTGGAGGCAGCACATCTCTCAGATATAGAGGTACCCCAAAGATAGCGTCTATGATCATGAAGTCCGCATCATAGATTCGATACTGTCTTGGGTAGACACGAATCTCTTCTTTCTCCTCAATTGTCAGACCAGGCGATGATGCTTCTTGAGAGCATCTCCAAATGTGGTTTGCCCAGTAAACTGTTGCGTCTGGGTCATATCTGAATCTGGGGTCCTTCTTCCAAATGCTTGCTAGAGCCACTGAATCATCTCGAGGTTTCTTCCAAAACAGAGGATCAAAGAAATTTCTGTAAGGCAGCGGCCATGTCTCAAGCTTTTTGGGAAGGTCCTTATTCTTGTTGGGATCCAGCATCGGAATCCTTGGACAAACTCTAGGAGGAACAACTCCTACTCTTGTATCTGAGGCCCTTGACCAAAACTTCATGGGAAGGTTGTGATGAATCTTAGCTTCCCGAGACATATCACACTCTTTGCGCATGACATAGTATAGAAGAAAGTCACGAGCATCAGAGTACTCCTTCCCTGTTGTTGGATAGCTTGGAATAAACTTCAGTTCAGGATCAAGGATGTAGTTGGTTAGACTATACGTCCTTGCTCTCCTTTCGTATTCTGTTTTGCAGCCTTTCTTCTTTTCATTGAGAAGGGTCACATGCCGTTGGACGTTGTAGTGGCACCATTGGAAAGTCTTATACTTGATGAGATTAGGATAGACTATCCTTGGAGGAAACTTCTTTTTCTCAAGACAGACGACCAAAGGTCCAAAAGCAGTGTAGAGATGGGTTGCCAAAGGTTCAGTGGAAGTGTGAGGGATGTGGTAGTAGCCATGTTCAGGGGGTGGTCCAGAGGGGTTTGGAGGTGGAGTGGAAGGTTGTTCATATTGATATTCCGGTGGTGGTATGGGGCTTTTGGGATGTTAAGATGTAGAAGAAGGGGGTAAGTGTCTAAGGAAAAGGACAGGGAACCTTCTTTTGACATCAGCCCAGTTGGAGCTTTCGTTTCTGAAGGTTATACGGGGAATGCATCTATATTTTCATTTTCGGTAGATCATTCTGGGGTAGGGAGCACCATAAAGTTGGAAGGGGTGATCTCCCCATGGTGTGAACCAGTCTTCAGGTTCGTTTGGTGAGGTAAGGGTTTGTGTTTGAGGTAAGGTGAGGGGTGAAGAAGGTGAGAAGGGTTGAGAGTCTTTGGTCAAGTTCTCAATCTCAAAAGATCGTTCATAAATTGAAGTAGCAACTGAACTAGAGATGGGTTCAGTGTTACCTTTTGCCTTGGCCCTTGCGGTCCGTGCCCTTGTTGAGACAGCTTTGGGCAGGGATGCAACAGAAGAGTTCTCCAATCTTGGACCTTTGACTACCCTGAAGATGGGCAAATCATCCTCTTCGTCCTCATCAATAGGAGCTAGAATCAGCTTCCTCTTTCTAGAGGGTTGGACGGTGAGCTTTGGACGAGCAGGAGGAGTCCTAGCTGTTGGACGAGCAGGCTCTGTTGAGCGTCCAGCAGAGACTTGTTGTTCAGACGCTTCTAATGAACCTTGCGTCTGAGCGCCTTTCTGTTTACTTTCAGGCTTGGACTTTTTGGAACAGTGACTACTGAACTCTGATTGATGCAAGCGTTCAATACCATGAACACCATAGTATTTGACCTTTCTTTCTGGAGCCAGATTCTTGAGATCATCATAGACCATATGTTTCTCAAAGATCCTCGAGAGAAGGGCAGCATAGATAATCGATGTGTTCTTCCCAGAACCTTCAATGGCATATTAATCAGATGAACCAAGCAGAATTGATGAGCCTTCGAAACATTATCCTTCGACCCAGCCTTGTGAAGGATTGACTTGTTCAAAATCTGATGAAGAACCCTAGCCTTGTCAGTCATCTTTGAGGCTATGAGTTTGTCATCCGAGTTCTTCAAAAGACAGTCTCTGATGGTGGTAGCATCACCAATTTCTTCCTCCCATTTATCCTCAACAGTTATTCCAGATTGAGCGTACCCAATCGCATTTGAGATGGTTGCTTCAGACACTATCACTTCAGTGTCAAGCACTTTATTGCGAATCACCCTCGCAGAGATAGTAGGGTTTGTCTAGAACTCCCTAACTAGCACAGGGTAGATGACAAGAGAACCCTCGAAGAAACATGACCAACCAGCGGCATGGATGTTTGGGAAAACATCTATCCCATTGTCAGCCAAGAACTGCAGGTTGAACTTGAACTCCACTAGAACAACAACAGTCTGAGCATTAAAGGGTTTTCCTTTACCCTTAGAAACAGCAACAGAAGAGGTTGCCATAGTTTCAGAAAAGAGGTCTTTGAGAAGAAGGGTTTTCAGAAAGAGTTTTCCTTTGTCGAAGATGAAAGAAGAAAGATGAAAGCTTTTGTAAAGGTTTGATTTTTAACAAGACTTAGGTTTTAAAGAGAAGCGAAAAGAGAACAAAAACCTTTCGTATTTTCAAAGAGAGAGAGAGAGGCGAAACGACGTGCATTAAATGCCTGACACACGTTCAGACTTTGAAACCGTAAAAAACATTTTTGGCTAACAATGAAAATAAAAACTGACTCAGTTAAGGGAATGAGAGTTAATAGATCATTCGACAAAGATTGAGTTCCATTAATGCATTAGACGAGCAAACAAAGATATAGATTGCATGAGCATATATTGGACGTAATGCAAAAGAAATTGGACGCATGCATTGGACTCTTAGTCATTCAATGAAATGCATGTTCAGATATTTTCTTATAAATGTGAACCTACCTTCAGCTAACGGTTTGGTGAAGATATCTGCCCATTGATGGTCAGTATCAACAAATTGAATATCAATTGTCCCTTTTTGCACATAGTCTCTAATGAAATGATGTTTTATTTCTATATGCTTTGCTCTAGAATGCAGTATGGGATTTTTTGACAAGTTAATTGCAGCAGTGTTATCACACATGATTGGAATATTACTTTCAAACACGCTATAGTCTTCCAACTGATGTTTAATCCAAAGCAGTTGTGAGCAGAAACTGGCAGCAGCAATGTACTCAGCTTCCGCAGTTGATAGAGCAATTGTGCTTTGCCTCTTGCTTGACCATAAGACAAGATTAGCACCAATGAAGTGACATCCTCCACTTGTGCTTTTTCTTTCTATTCTATCTCCAGCATAGTCAGCATCACAGAATCCAACTAATCTATATTCATCAATTTTCTTATACAAAAGACCCAGATTAGTAGAACCTTTGAGATATCTAAAGATTCTCTTTACTGCTGAGAGATGAGACTCTCTTGGATCAGATTGAAATCGAGCACATAAACAAACGCTAAACATGATATCAAGTCTAGATGCAGTTAGATATAAGATTGAGCCAATCATAGCTCTATATACCTTTTGGTCTACCTTTTTATCTTTATCATCTTTGTTTAGCACGGACGTTGGATGCATTGGTGTATTCATAGGTTTACAATCGTCCAACTTGAAGCGTTTCAGAAGCTCCTTTGTGTACTTCGTCTGATGAATGTAGACTCCGTCTGTTGTTTGTTTTACTTGAAGTCCGAGGAAGAATTTTAGTTCTCCCCTCATTTCAAATTCCCTTTGCATTAAGTCAGAAAACTCTTGACAAAGAGATTCATCAGTTGCATCAAATATAATATCATCAACGTAAATTTGAGCAACAATAAAATCCTTTTTATTTATTTTTGTAAACAGAGTTGTGTCCACTTTTCCTCTTGAGAAACCATTCTCCATTAGGAAAGTGTTGAGTATCTCATACCAAGCTCTAGGAGCTTGTTTGAGTCCATATAAAGCTTTCTTAAGCTTATATACATGCTCAGGACGGTTTTGATCTTCAAAACCAGGTGGTTGAACAGCATATACTTCTTCATTAATGAAACCATTTAAGAAAGCATTTTTTACATCCATTTGATAAAGCATAATGTTATGATATGCAGCATATGAAAGTAAAATGCGTATGGCTTCTAATCTAGCTACTGGAGCAAAAGTTTCAGTGTAGCCAATACCTTCCTCTTGAGAGTAGCCTTGAGCAACTAACCTTGATTTGTTTCTTACAACTTTGCCATTCTCGTCCAGCTTGTTGTGATAGACCCACTTGGTTCCAATGACAGACTTATCTTTAGGTAAGGAGACCAACGTCCAAACGTTACTACGTTGGGACTGGTTGAGCTCCTCTTGCATAGCGAGGATCCAACATTTATCCATTAGGGCCTCGTCCACAGACTTTGGATCTAATTCAGAGATGAAGGCTAAGTCAGCTTGCTCTCTAAAGGTTGACCTAGTCCGGACTCTATCATTTGGTTTGCCAATGATTTGATCCTCAGGTGGTAAGTCCTGAATTGCCACGAACGAGGGGTGTTAGCTGCTTGCTGAGACGACGAAGTGTCCTGTATTGCGTTTGATGCTTCGTCTTTGTTAGTTATTGGACGATCTTCAATATCGTTCAGATTTAGATCTGCAAAAGAATCATCTAGCTCTGATAATCTCTTATCCGGCTGTTTGTCATTAAACTTAACATGGATGATTCTTCAACAATCAATTTTCTAGAGACTCTAAAAGCTTTGGACGTTTCAGAGTATCCTAACAACATTCCATTATCTACTTTGGCATCAAACTTACCAAGTTGATCCTTAGTATTTAAAATAAAACATTGACATCCGAAAGGGTGGAAATAAGAAATGTTGGGTTTGCGTCCTTTCCACAATTCATAAGGAGTCTTATTCAAGATGGGTCTTATGTATATTCTGTTTTGAATGTAGCAGGCAGTATTTACAGCTTCAGCCCAGAAGTGCTTAGGGACAGAATTATCACTGAGCATCGCCCTAGCCATCTCTTGAAGAGATCGGTTCTTTCTCTCAACAACACCATTCTGTTGTGGTGTTCTAGGGGCAGAGAAATTGTGTTGAATACCACTTTCATCACAGAACCTTTGGAAAAGCTCATTTTCAAATTCGCCTTCATGATCACTTTTGATTGAGCTTATAGATATGCCTTTTTCATTCTGGACGCACTTATAGAATATAGTAAAGAACTTGATAGACTCATCCTTGTGAGCAAGGAACTTAACCCATGTCCATCTACTATAGTCATCTACTATGACAAGCCCATATTTCTTACCACTGACAGAAGCAGTACTTGTTGGACCAAACAAATCAAGATGCAACAATTCTAGTGGTCTTGAAGTACTCATAATGTTCTTGGACTCAAAAGAGTTCTTAACTTGTTTTCCTTTTTGACATGCGTCACTGAGAGCGTCCGATATATACACGATCTTTGGTAAGCCTCTTACGAGGTTATGCTTGTTCAGCCTTGAGATTATTCTCAGACTTGCATGACCAAGTCTTTTGTGCCAGATCCATTGCTCATCTTCAACAGACACTAGGCATGATACACTCTGATTTGAGAGTTCCCCCAAGTTAATCTTATACAGATTATTTTGCCTCTTGGTAGTGAATAAGATAGACCCATCAGGGTTCTTGACTATACATTCACCTTTATTGAAAGAAACATCATACCCACTATCACATAATTGACTTATGCTAAGCAAGTTGTGTTTTAATCCTTCAACCAGAAGTACATTATCAATAGAGGGAAGAGGATGCTTACCAATCTTACCAATTCCTACTATCTTTCCTTTCTGCAGGTTGCCTCCAAAGGTGACCCATCCACCAGTCTTTTCACGTAGTTCTTGGAACATACACTTTTCTCCCATCATGTGACGTGAGCATCCACTGTCCAAGTACCAGGACTGGGGTCTTCTTTGTGTTGCTAAGCAGATCTGCAACAGGGATTATCATGTTCTTAGGTACCCAGATAGACTTGGGTCCTTTTGGGTTAGTTTGAGGTCTTCGTCCATGCATTTTGGTTTTCTTTTTGTATATGCACTTTGAAGAGATGTGACCATTCTTTCCACAAATCTTACAATAAGTATTGGATGTATGCATTTTGTTTTCCTTTTGTTTTCGATACACTGGAAAGACCTTATGATGTTTATTGGACCGTGATATTTTCTGAGAAGTTCCTTGTTTCCCAGAGTCATAACCTAGGCCAGACTTATAGTGAGGTGACCTTGAATACCTCAATATCATGTCTAGCTTCTCTGAACCTCCAACAAGCTTTGATACGCTTTTGGTTAGGTCAGATACCTCTTGTTTAAGTCTAGTTACCTCGTGAGGTTCACTGGACCCTGAGGTGAGTTTGTCAGTTAGACTGAAATTCTCAGCTTTCAGCTTATTGTTTTCTTCAACAAGCTGCTCATTTTGTTTGTTGGACTCTTCCAACTCTTTATTAATTTTTGAAAATTTTCTTTTAAGCATAATGTATTGATGATGTAATAGAGAAGAATCATTTAGCAATTCATCATATGCTTCTTGAAGAGAGTTAGAGACAGATACCTCATCATCTTATGATTCAGCGTCTGAAGAAGTTTTGGCCATCAGACAGAGATTTGAGGTAGACAGGCTCCTTGGCCTGAACAGATGTTCCAAGACATCCAGCTTCTCCTTAGCTGTTTGGAACTATAAGACCTCCTCCAGTCTTGGACGATCAAGGGTGTTGATAAGACACCAATTGGCATGAGCATTTAGCGAACATCGCCTGATATCCTCACTCGTCCAACCTGCTTCATGTTTGGACGATATTGATCCATCCTCAAGGGTAATCGTTGGACGATAGTCTCCGTTTGTGAATACATTCCACAACTCATAATTTTGAGCTTGGACGTATATTTGGAAAATTGATTTAGAATGAGGATAGTTTGTTCCCTTGAAAATGGGTGGAGCATTCCATCCTCTTTCAGAGGTAGCTTCCTGATTTCTTTCTTCAGGAACAACAAGTTATTCATTGTTGGAAGAGTCTTCATCTTGTTCATTGGACCAAAGGCATAAGTTAGCCTCTTCATTTGTTTCTTCTTCTTCAGAAGAGTTTAAGTCCTCCCACGTTGCCATGAAGTTCTTTTTCGTCTTTTTGAAGAACTTCTTCTTGTCCTTTAGCGTAGGACAATCGGCTTTGAAGTGACCTGATTTGTTGCATTCAAAACAGACCAACTGACTTTTATCTTTGGGTTCAACATGATCTTTGAAGTTTTTCTTTTGGAATGACCTCCTTTTCATTCCATTTTTCTTTCTCCACATATTCTGAATCCTTCTGGAGATGAAAGATAGCTCGTCATCGTCTGCTACATCATCATCAGACTAATCGGCTTCATCACTGGACTTATTAGCTTTTAGAGCTTTTGAGTTGTTGGACTTATGAGATTTCAAGGCAATCCTTTTGTTTTTCTTTCCAGGATTGTCAAGATCAAGCTCCTGCTCATGAACTTGAAGCGTTCCACCCAGATCATCCAGAGTCAAAGTAGAGAGATCTTTGGCCTGGGTGATTGCAGTAATGAGTGGTCTCCATTTCCTAGGCAGGCTCCTAAGAATTTTGGTGACATTTTCCTTGGTAGTGTAGACTTTACCAAGAGATTTTAGATTATTGATGATAGATTATTGATGATAGTCTGAAAACGACCCATCATATCCAGGATGGACTCTCCTTCAGCCATGGTGAACAGTTCATACTGGCCAACCTGCATGATAATTTTAGAGTCCTTCACCTTGGTTGTCCCCTCATGGAGATTTGACAAGGTGTCCCATATTTGCTTCGTTGATTCACATGCGTGAATCTTCTGGAATTCGTCAGGGCTGAGAGCACACATTAAAGCATATCTTGCTTTTATGATTTTGTTCCATTCTAGCCTGTTCAGCATCAGTCCAGGCATCCTCTGCTTTGTCTGTCCCGTCAGAGTTGAGACAAACATTAGGACCATTTGTGATTCTGGCTTAAAGAGCTGAGTTAGTACTTGCAACACCTTTTCCCGAGTGTCACATTCCCGAATATTTATAAGGCCGAAAATATTTATTAATGTGGAAAATACGGTTTTCTGTTTTTTTTTCTTTTCATAAAGATGTAAAGAGATTAGTAAAGGTAAATAATACTAATAAATGAACTTAGGTTCACCATGCATTTCTAGAACATACTATAGAAACCGAAAACAGAAACCGAAAACAGAAACAGGAACAGAAATAATACTGTATACAGACATAAGTCTAATGTATAACTGGCCATAAAAATTACATAAGTACTAGGAGTTGTAGCTCCCAAAAGGTACTACAGATACTGACACAGTCTGGCCAAGACAAGATAAAACAGCAAAAGAGTCTCCCTCCAGACTCAAGGAACTACTGGACTGAACCATCGTCGCGTCCATCTGTTCAAGCAGCAACAGCAAGTACTAGCAGAAAACATACAGATATGGGTGAGATTCCCGTTCATCAACACAACAAAACAGCAGTAGTAAAAACGGGACGACTCACCAGGTAGCAGCGTACCCAACATGCTTAATATAAATCATGTTAAATAATTAACATCATAATATAAGGCATTCTTAAACAATACAACGATGTATAACAGTAAATGTAAACATCAAAAGCCATGCAATGCAGTGCAATGTATATGACTCAATGCCAATGCCATTGGGTACTACTCTAACCTCTACTCCATGGAGCTAACAAAACATTCGGAGAGAATGAATGGGAGGACATGTTCCGGTTTCTGCTAGCCATGAGCAAGATGCTACAACATTCGTAACGTGCACGTATCTGGCTTTACGGTAACACTCTCGACCAAACATGAAAAGTACGGCATCTAGTAGAGGATATCAGTGTACTGCACGGATTCGCCATGACACAGAAGAATCACCAACTGGTCACATGTCAGCCATTCCAACCCTGATACCTCCAAAAAGACCATTGAAAATCGTCACCGTAAGATTTGCACCCGCATCAAGGTGTAAGCTCAACTCCTAGGCTCAAGGCCTTACAACTATGCACATGAAATGCCAATGCTTACACAAAGCAGATGTGATAAAGCAATGTCTATCCATTGGATAACCTCAAGGTTCACTAAGGTTCTATTTCTTAGGAACTACACATGTCTTTGTTTTATAAAACATTTATCCATCGGATAAATATCTCGTGACTCCTTTGGAATGATCCAGACTGCTTTCAGAATCGCCGACTGTCCCCAAAAACTAACACAAGTCTTTTCAGCATGTTTTGTCCTCACTCACACGCTTTCTAGGAAATTTCCCAGAAGGTCACCCATCCCATAATTACTCTAAGTCAAGCACGCTTAACTATAAATTTCTTATGTTCTAAGCTCCCGAAAAGAAGATAAATCTTGTTGGTATAGGTAGTACCAATCAATTCTTATATGCCTTCCCTCAACTATACAGTCCCATACCTGCATAGCCTGAGGATTCCTTCCACTTTACAGTCCCATACCTGCACAGTCTCCGGATCCATCTCATTCCAGTTATCACAAGACGGAAACAATTGAACGATTAACCTGGATTCGAATCACCGGCCCGTCATCGAACTACTGTTTCAAAACCCAAAACGTTTCATGTTTATGTTTATGTCTTATGAATTATGTCTCAAGTCCTAAACATTATGAATAAGGATTGAGAATCCCCTTAGATAAGTCTTTGAGCCTTTCTACGATATTAATCCTTGATTTTCAATTAAGGAAATAAGTGTTGATTCACTTAAGTCTTATGAACTCATTGATGTACTAAGTCATCAATGGTATAGTACATGGTCTTGCTCCACCACATACTATACTTAATTAACCATTGTCTTCAACTCTAAGTTAATTACTTAACTTAGATTTTTCACATGTAAAACTTTACGATTGAGTTAAAAACTCCTTTGTAAACCAAAACAGCTTCTAAATTGAAAACTCATTTGATTTAAAACAACTTTTGAACCACTTACTCTATTTTTAGCATTTTCTGAAACATGAAATTCGCTTAGAGAAATTGGGGCAGTGATACCTCTCTTGAAGCTCCTCTGTATCGCTCGGCGAGACATAATTCGTGTAGCGAAAGTTGTTGTATTCGCTTAGCGAAAATGGAGGCGGTTACACCTCTTTTGAAACTCCTCTGGATCGCTCGGCGAAACATAATTCGCATAGCGATATTCGCTGTATTCGCTTAGCGAATATTAATTCGCTTAGCGAAAATGAGGTAGTGATGCCCAACTTGGAATTCCTCTGTTTTCGCTTAGCGAAGGTAAATTCGCTTAGCGAAATTCGCCTTGAAACAAGACATTACCCTTGTTAAAGGAAAACCTTAAGGAACCATTTTGATTCTCTTCATGAAAAACACTTCTTGTCTCATTTTTAAGTCACTTGATTAACGAGATGAACTAAGGATAAGGTATAAAACATGTTTCACTTTGGTGAAAACACTTCGACATTGTAACTTTGTTTGATCTTTGGATCAAAATCTCTTATGGTTTTTCTTTGAAACATAAGCCACTAAAACACTTTTCTTACTTGAAAACTTAATTGTTCAAGGACTACTCATACTCTTCCTTTTCTCAAGGTCATGGCCAAAAGCCTATTAGCAACAAATGTGAAGATTTGCTTCACCCTCAAGACAAGCTATAACTCACAATGTTCATCTAATTATGACAAACAACAATTACATATCATTGCATCATAATCAAGCATAAAGTCCATCACACATCATTTGCAACATAATCAAGCATAAAAGTCCATACTTGATCTAGTGATCAAGGTAGGTTTTTTTTTTCAACATATATGAAAATGATTTTCATTCAATCACATCGTCATAAACATATGCTAGAGCACACTAAAGCATAATTACACTTATTACACATTATTCTCCAAGAGAACCAAATTAAATGGTGAACCCAAACCAAAGGGTTTCACCCACACATAAAGTAAACAACCATCTTCACCACCACCATTTTGATGTGATGAGGTTCACCCCCCATACCTGTTGATGAGCAGATTCCCGGATCAAAGTCGGTCGATCGGTTTGTGAACCTCCTGATACTCGTCACCAACTTGTCGCGACCGGAAATCGCGAAGGAAACGGCGAGAAAAAAGAGAAAACGTTTTATTAAAAATTTTGTAGAGTCGCCACCAATTTTATTTAATTCAGGAGAAAATTGGAAAACCCTTAAAAAATGGTCTTTGGAACCAAGTCGAGTTCGGAAGTCGATTGTGCATAGAGAAGGATGGAGACTAAACCCCACAACACCCCTAATACACCCATTAAAAAACGGTTACCCAAATTAATTGTGCAAATAATTAATAAACTTAAAATTTATTTTACCTAAACAAAAAAACAAAAAAAGAGTTAAAAATAAACATGAACACCAACTGCTACCAGTGACTACTAAGATAAATACTATTTATATACCAAACTTCACGTGCAAAACAATTGTCATAGAAAGAGGGACTTACCAAAACATTCACAACACCACCAGGATGCCGTACAGAGAAAGCTTACTAAGAGAAATCAAACATTTAGAGTCTATCTTTCATATGTTCGTGAGTCCATCAATTTTTCACATTAATGCCCTCAATGAACAACTAACATTTGGCATTCCACAATCCTGGGCAACATCAGAATGGCATGTTCACGTACAATCTCATAAGGGATATCTCAAACATTTTATGAGGACTTTACCGAAAATTATTTGACAATTCTAAGCAACCATCACAGAGACATTCATCAACACCAAACCATTTTATAACATGAATCAACAACCATAATACAATTTATCCTTGAATTTTGTATCAAATACCTGGTATACAGAATGGGAAATCAAAGAACACCACTGTGGCATGACTCAAAAGTCACTAAACAAAGAATAATAGACATCCCACTGCAATGTTTCAAGAAACACTTTTCTGAACCAATTCTTCGTAGCTCAGTATCTGTTGTATGCTGCTCCTTCCCTCAATGGCTTGTTGCTGCGTTTTCTTCTTTCTTCCAGGTGTTCTCTATTCTTCTCTTCCCTGGTTGTTGACTGCACAGCTTTCTCCTCAGGTACTCAGTTCATCTACTCCTTGTATGCTTCGTGATTCTCTGTTCGAGTTCGTGCTCTGTGTGTTTGTTTATCATTGGGTCTGTTCAACACAGTATATCAGTTGGGCTCCCCCTCTGTTTTTCGAATTTTTTCGGCTGTCTGTCTTTCCCCTTCCCTTCTTGTTGCTGGCCCCAATTTTCTCTCCCTTGTGTCTGCGTTTTTTGGATTCCTTTCTCTATGTGTGGGTCTTTTCTGGTTGCCTCCCTTGTTCCCCCTCTTCATGTCTGCCTCTAGGTTTTTATGGGTAGAATTTTCGTCCTCCTCTGCATTCAATCCCCTGTAAATCAGCAAAACCCAATTAATTTCATGATTGAGAAGCAAAATGGAAAGGGGCGATATTTACCTCATAAATTCTTGTGCTGCAATGCGTTAACCATCCAAGGAAGGAAAGAAATCGCGCCTTCCCCTTTTCACATCTTAATCACGCCCTCCTTGATCTTTTCGAGCACAACTGCTTGAGATATTTTCGGAGATTAGAAAAGATGCATGTCCAGCCAGGGGAGGAGAGTCTTCCGGATTCGGGAGGATTCGTGTTCAGCCAATAAAGAGAAGAAGGATTCTGCTGGCGTGATTGAAGGGGAAGTTGTCGCATGGAGGAGGCTGTTGTGCGGCTAGGGCTTCAAGGGAAGGGGAAGAGCGAAAATGAGGTGGAGGCTAGGGTTTCTGATGGGTGAGGGAGGAGATAGAAGGGTTATAGAGGAGATAGACGGGTTATGGAGGAAGAGAGTTATAGACGGGTTATGGAGGAGATAGACGGGTTATGGAGGAGATAGACGGGTTATGGAGGAGATAGACAGGTTATGGAGATAGACGGGTTATGGAGATAGACAAGTTATGGAGGAGATAGACGGGTTATGGAGGAGATAGACAGGTTATGGAGATAGACAGGTCATGGAGGTAGACAGGTTATGGAGGAGATAGACGGGTTATGGAGGAGATAGACGGGTTATGGAGGTAGACAGGTTATGGAGATAGACGGGTTATGGGCTGAAACTTGGTTTATTGGCCCAAAGACATTTTTTCTTTTATTTTTATTTTTTTTATTTTTATTTTTATTTTTATTTTTATTTTTATTTATATTTATTTTTTTATTTTTATTTTTATTTTTATTTTAATTTTAATTTTAATTTTTATTTATTTTTTTTATTTTTATTTTTATTTTTATTTTTATTTTTATTTTATTTTTATTTTATTTTTATTTTATTTTTATTTTTTTTTGGATTTCAATAAAAAAAAGACTTTTTTATGATTATCCGGTCAAAATGAGGTGTTCACAGTTGCCCCTCTTTACTTGTTGTTTTCTAGGAGACATGTGATCATAGTAAACAACGAGTAAAGAAAAAGAACACACATTTTGTCCGGGAATGCATGTGATTATACAAAGAAATTTAATGCAAATGATGCAGGCATAATAACAAATGAAAGAAACAAAGTGCCATGGGCCTCTAATCCCAAAAAATAAATGATCACGAGACTCTGAGCTCGCAAATTAAATGACCGTGGGCCTCCGCCCCCAAAAATTAGTGACAATGAGCCTCTGAGCTCAAAATAAGTGATAGTGGGCCTCTGATCCCAAAGATACTAAATTGCGATGAGCCTCTGAGCTCAAAAAATTAAATAACAATGGGCCTTTGATCCCGAAGAAATAAAAGATAAAGAGCCTCTGAGCTCGAAAAGTAAATGACTTTGGGCCTCTGATCCCCAAAAATTAAATGACAATGAGCCTCTGAGCTCGGAAAAATAAATGATGGTGGGCCTCGGATCCCAAAGATACTAAATTGCGATGAGCCTCTGAGCTCAAACAATGGGCCTTTGATCCCGAAAAAATAAAAGACAAAGAGCCTTTGAGCTCGAAAAGTAAATGACTTTGGGCCTCTGATCCCCAAAAATTAAATGACAATGAGCCTCTGAGCTCGGAAAAATAAATGATGGTGGGCCTCGGATCCCAAAGATACTAAATTGCGATGAGCCTCTGAGCTCAAAAAATTAAATAACAATGGGCCTTTGATCCCGAAAAAATAAAAGACAAAGAGCCTCTGAGCTCGAAAAGTAAATGACTTTGGGCCTCTGATCCCAAAACAATGAGCCTCTGAGCTCGAAAATTAAATGGTAATGGGCCTCTGATCCCGAAAATTAAATTGCAATGAGCTTTTGAGCTCTTTATTTCTATTTTACCTTTTCTTTTGACAAACTGGATCCAAACACTTCCCAGGAAAACTTCGACCAATCATACCCTTGTTCACAAACACCTTTGAGTTGAAGCACCATTTATTCCCTTTGATGACATGGTTTCTTGCAGTCATGAAGAGATTTATCCCGGACTGTGACCTGTGGAGACTTTACTTATTCTTTTAAGTCCCCCACTCGGCGTGCATTGTCATCTTACTTATTGACTTTGAAGTGCTGAATCTTTGTTGGTCCAAACCATTCATTAAAGTCACCATTAAAATTATCAAATCATACTATCAAACTCATATTTACTTTGATTGAGACATAATTTTAATGCATAAAACATGATTTGAGCACAAAGGGGGCATGAATAAACTTTTGCCTTCACATGTGACTTTGGATTATACATAAGGGAATCAGAAAGGATAACCTGGGGAGGGGAAGTGCAAGGGCAACACAAAGGATAAGAGCGAATAAGAGGAAAGGAATAAAATATAATAACCACATAAAAAATTTGCCCCAGTATCGGTTCCTTGATCCTCATTCAGATGATTCCCATCGGCCACTGACGTCGCAAGTCCTGGCCTTACTCTCAACTTCTCTTGATGTGCATTCCTCCTTTAACCCTCCAACAGTTTTCTTCGCAACCATGTACCCAATCACAAGCAAAATTGCCTCAGTGTGGTGGCCTTTGTGCTATTTTCTTCACTTGAACTGCCCTTGCAGGTTTTCAGCCCAAGATTTATTTTCTTTGCCCTAATTTTTGCTTAGGTTGCCCTTTACGGGTTTTCGACCTAACGGACATTTTTCTGCCCTAACTTTTGCCTAAGCCGTCCTTACGGGTTTTCGACCTAGCGAGCAAAATTTTTTTTTTTTTTTTTTATATATTTTTTTTTAAGCATAAAACTTTTTCACAGCATCAGAGTTTATGGGCCTTGGTAATTCTTGCCCGTCTTCATCTGTTAAGATCAATGCTCCGCCCGAGTATGCCTGCTTTACAATATATGGCCCTTCATAATTGGGCGCCCATTTTCCTCGAGCGTCTTCTTGATTGGGGAGTATCTTCTTTAGTACCAAATCGCCTGGTTGAAACTCCCTAGGACGAACTTTCTTATTAAAAACTTTAGCCATTCTTCTTTGATATAATTGTCCGTGACAAAGGGCCACCAATCTTTTTTCTTCAATCATGTTCAATTGATCATACCGAGCCTTCATCCACTCGGATTCTTCCAAGTCTGCTTCCATCAACACTCTTAATGAAGGGATTTCAACTTCTATGGGGGAGACAGCCTCCATTCCATACACCAATGAGAAGGGTGTTGCCCCGGTACTTGAACGTACATTGGTGCGATACGCATGCAAAGCATAGGGTAACATTTCATGCCAATCTTTATAGTTCACGACCATTTTAGCGACAATCTTCTTGATATTCTTGTTGGCCGCTTCTACCGCACCATTCATTTGGGGCCTATAAGGAGCAGAATTATGGTGTTTGATTTTGAAGGTCTCGAGCAACTTCTGTATCTCTGCCCCATTAAGATTGGAAGCATTGTCCGTAATGATCCTTTCGGGTATTCCGTACCGACAAATGACATCTCTTTTGAGGAACTTTGTGAACACCTTTTGAGAAATACTGGCATATGATGCCGCTTCTACCCACTTTGTGAAGTAATCTATTGCCACCAAGATGAAACGGTGCCCGTTTGAAGCTTTAGGATTGATCGGCCCGATTACATCTATTCCCCACATAGAGAAGGGCCAAGGGGACACCAAATTGTGCAGTTGGAATGGAGGAGCTTTGATTCGATCTGCATATATCTGGCATTTATGGCATCTCCGGACATACTCCAAGCGATCTGTTTCCATGGTTGACCAGTAGTAACCACTCCGTAAAATCTTGCGTGCCATCATATGACCGTTGGCATGCGTTCCACATATCCCTTCATGTACTTCTGTCATGACAGTTCGGGCTTCACGAGCATCAACACATCTTAAGAGGACCCCATCATGGTTTCTTTTATATAGAACTTCTCCGTCCAGAAAAAAAGGCCATGGATAACCTGCGAATAGTCTTCTTGGTCCCTTCATTTGCTTCAGCTGGGTATGCCCTACTCTGCATATACTGTTTGATGTCATGATACCAAGGTTTACCATCGGGCTCTTCCTCCACATGGGCACAATATGCCGGTTCACGCTGGACCTTCACTTGGATAGGCTGGACGGTGGTACAAATGTCCAGCTTAGTCATAGCAGCTAATGTGGCTAAAGCATCTGCGAATTGATTCTTGTCTCGAGTTAAATGCGAAAGGGTAATATCATCAAATTTCGCAATCAACTGAGTCAAGTACTTCTGATATGGGACCAACTTGGAATCTTTGGTTTGCCATTCGCCATTGACTTGATAAATAATTAGAGCCGCATACCTTCAATTGTTTTATTCCAAGCTCAATTGCTACTTGTAACCCACTCGCACATGCTTCGTATTCTGCAATGTTGTTGGTGCATTCAAATTCAAGCTTAATGGCCACTGGGTACTGCTTGCCATTCGGCGAAACCACTACTGCTCCTATACCTCTTCCGTGCATATTAACTGCTCCATCGAAACACATCTTCCACACGTTCTCATTTTCGGCTTCATATTCCTCTAATGACAATATCTCTCCATCTGGGAACTCGTACGTAACTGGTTGTCCACCCTCGAGAGGGTTTTCAGCTAAATGGTCAGCAATCGCACTACCCTTGATGGACTTTCGAGTCATGTATTTAATATCAAACTCTGATAATATCACTTGCCACTTTGAAACCCTTAAGGAGATGTGAGGACTTTCAAAGATATACTTCAAAGGGTCCATTCGTGAGATTAACCAGGTCGTGTGATACAACATGTACTGCCTGAGCCTCTTGGACGTCCATACCAATGCACAACAAGTCTTCTCAATTGCCATATATCGGACTTCGCAGTCATTAAACTTTTTGCTCAGATAATAAATCGCCTGTTCTTTCTTGCCAGATTCATCATATTGCCCTAGCATTGCCCCCATTGAGGTCGGTAATATAGTGAGATACAATATCAGTGGACGTCCTCGAATCGGTGGCAACAACACCGGAGGACTAAGCAAATATGCTTTTATCTTGTCGAAGGCTTCTTGGCATTCCTCATTCCAACTTCCCGGATTATTCTTCTTCAGGAGCTTGAAGATCGGCTCACACGTGCTAGTCAGGTTAGCAATAAACCGTGCAATGTAATTCAACCTTCCCAAAAAACCTCTTACCTCCTTCTCATTCTTGGGAGCGGGCATGTCCCTTATTGCCTGTACCTTGTCCGGGTCCACCTTTATTCCTTCTCTGCTAACAATAAAACCAAGCAACTTCCCAGTTGATGCCCCAAACACACACTTTGTAGGGTTGAGTCTCAACTTGTACTTCCTCAGTCTCTCGAATAGCCTCCGCAAAACTGCTACATGACTTTCTCCTTCCTTGGATTTGGCCACTATGTCATCCACGTACACCTCTATTTCTTTATGCATCATATCGTGGAACAATGCTACCATAGCACGTTGGTAGGTGGCCCCGGCATTCTTCAAACCAAAAGGCATTACTTTGTAACAAAAAGTTCCCCAAGGAGTGGTAAAAGTTGTCTTCTCCTTGTCATCGACGTCCATGAGGATCTGATTGTATCCAGAATACCCATCCATGAAAGAAAACCTGTGATTCCTTGCTGTACTGTCTACGAGGATATCGATATGAGGGAGCGGGAAATCATCTTTTGGACTGGCTTTATTCAGATCTCTGTAATCCACACACATCCTGACCTTCCCATCCTTCTTTGGTACCGGCACAATATTAGCTACCCACTCCGGGTGTCTTGACACTTCCAGAAAACCGGCTTCCAGTTGTTTAGTTACCTCTTCTTTGATCCTAAGCGACATTTCTGGATGCATCCTCCTCAATTTTTGTTTCTTGGCCACCATATCTGGGTACAATGGGATTTTATGTGATGCTATCTCTGGATCTAAACCTGGCATATCTCTGTAGGACCATGCAAACACATCCAAATACTCTTTGAATAGTGCGATCATTTCTGCATGCTCTGGGTTATCCACTACCTTCAACTCCTTCTTGTCTTCCTCTGTCCCCATATTAACCACTTCTATGACCTCATCATTCGAACTGAACCCTTTTTCAGAGTGTTCCATCAACTTGGAGAACTCCTCAATTGCTTCTTCTTCATCATCAGACTTGGGATCACCTTCGTTCACAGCCGCAAGGGAATCAATAAATGAGGCTTCATGGTTCCTTTTATGAAGCAAACTTTCAGTGGGAGAGAGATTCCTGAAAGACAATTTTTGCAATAGGAACAATATAGACAAGAGTTTTATTTGTTGAAGAAGGTGCAAGCAATATAAAGCAATGAATAGTAAAAGAGCGGAACAACGAAAAAAAACATGCTGGAAAATCATGCTAACACATTTTATTCATGTCTCAATTAAAGTAAACACCAGTTCATTTCTTGTACAAAGAGATAATTACTTTATGGAAATAACATCAACAAATGGCTCAGACCGCCAATTGCTAAGAACTTCATTATCACCAGAGAGATAGATAACATGGTTTCCCTCTTGCTCTTCTTCAAGTGCACTGATGATGAAATGAGGGGAGGTCAACTTTTCTGGCTTGATCACTTCAGCTGGTGTTGGGAAAGTCTCCTTTAGATGGGGAACATACTTGTTTTCTCCCTCTCCTTCTTTTCTTCCTCTGAGAGTCGTGATCTTCATTTTTTCTGCCAGAGAAGGCTCATACCCTAGTCCATACTTTCCCTCTCTGGAAATGGCCTCGACCGGTTGTGGGATCCCTTGAAGCTTAGACCCCAAGCCTCTTCCCTTCTGGTATCCACTCCTCTCCATAATACGAAATACCACTTCATTCACATTCTTTATTGGTGGCTCTTTCCTCTGGATTTCTGACCTCAAAATTTCAAAGTTGTGCAAAGAGTTATCCTCAATTTGCTCTGTATTCTCTATATAAGGTACGGAAACGGGCTTTGTCAACATGATTTCCTCTTCACCACGAATGGTAATTACCGCCCCATTGTGGATGTACTTCAAGCACTGATGCAATGTTGAGGGAACAACTCCAGCGCTATGAATCCAAGGCCTCCCTAGAAGCATAGTATATGCTGGTTGAATTTCCATGACTTGGAATAGGACAGGGAAACAACTAGGCCCTATTTCAAGTGGCAGAGTTATTTCCCCTAAAATCCCTCTTGTTGTTCCATCAAAGGCTCGCACAATCATCTCTTGTGGTGTTAAATCTGTTATACCCATGTTCAGTTGCTCTAGAGTAGACATTGGAATCACATTCAATGCCGAGCCGCCATCTATGAGTACCTTCGCAATCACAAAACCCCTGCACTTTAAAGTAATATGCAGGGCTTTGGGCCCACTACCCTGCCTTGGAACCACCTCATCTTCCGAAAAAGTAATCATGTTGACACGCTTCACCGGATCTACCATGTTTACCACATTTTCGGGAGTGACATCAGGCTTGACATAAGCTTCACCCAACACCCTCAACAAAGCCTTACGATGCAATTCTGATGTTAGAATAAGTGATAAGAGAGAAATCCTGGCTGGAGTCTTCTTCAACTGTTCCACCACATCAAACTCACTCTGCTTCATGATCTTCAGGAACTCTTCTTCCTCTTCCTCCACAGCTTCATTCTTCTTTTTATCCTTGGAACTCTTCTTTATTTCTTCTTCTTCAGGGCCATAACATCGCCCACTCCTCGTAATACCCCCGATCCTTATCACATTGGCAACTTGGGCCTTCGAAGCCTCTCCTGCGGCCGTCAACTCAACTTTTGTTTCATAGTTCCATGGCACAGCATGAGTGTCGTCATACGCAAAAGGAATTGGCTTTTTTACCCTTAAGATCACTTTTTCTGGTGTCGGGGCCTTATTAAGGGATGGCACTCGGAGTATAACCTTTTCGACTATGTTGATTCCCTCAGATGTATCTCGCCTGGCTTGTATAACTCCCAGGGTTAGTAGTCCCTGAACTCGGACCTTAAAGTCCCAACAGCTCTCGATGTCATGTCCTGCCTGCCCATGGTGATAAACACAATTCAAAATTCCATCATCCTTTTGTTCTTCTTCTTCTATTGGCACCCCCGGCGCGACGATGTCATACCCTGCTTTCTTTAGTCCATCAAACACCTCTTGCATAGGCGTTCGTAAGTGGAGGACCTTCTTGACTTGATACCCTTCTACTTCCAAGCTATTCACCCGGTTTTCTACATGATGGCTTGGGATTGGATTGTTAACAATGCTAGGCCCCGATTCCTCTTCAAACCCCAATCTTCCACAAGCGATTAGTTTCCTCACTGCTGTCTTAAAGGCTTCGCAATCTTCAATGGAGTGTCCTGAGACATCCATGTGATATTTACAGGTCAAGTTTGGATTGTACCAAGCAGGGAAAGGTGGTTGAAGGGGACGTACAGGGTTCCCAGCAATCAAATGACGGTCGAACAATTGTTGGAATAATTCTGCATTGGAAACGGATAGTCTAGGGAAAAGTGGCAGGTTTGGAGTGGTGGGGTGTCCTTGATTTGGTCGATTATAGGTTGGGCGATATGGTTGGAATGCAGGGGGATAACGTGCGTATGCAGGGCGAGTGGGGTTATATGGCTGAGGTGCGGGGACATTATTTATCTGGTTTTGTGGTTGAGTGGTGCTTGGCAAGGCTTGTTGAGGTGGGTAACGTGGTGCTTGAAGGTATGGGATGTGAAGGTTCGGGTTATATGGTGCTTTGTACGTTGGGTATGAGGGAACATGTCGAGGCCCAGCATTTTGTTGGTGTTGTACATAATTCGCCTCAGCTTCCTTCTTCTTTGGTTGGAATCCCTTCTTAGGTGCACTACTTTCTGCATCAACCGACAGTTTCCCAGCTCTAGCTAAAAATTCAATTCTTTCTCCTGCAGCTATTAAGTCGGAGAAATCCCTGTAAGCCGCTCCTGCCATTGCCCCTATAAAAGGGGCCCCGAGAGTTCCCAAAAAGTACGAGCACATTTCTGATAATGTCAACGGGGGCTGAACTTGTGCTGCTAAGCTTCTCCACCTTTGCGCATATACTTTAAAGGGTTCCTCATTTCTTTTCTGCATTGAGGTCAGTTGTTCACGGGTGGGAGCTGCATCCAAATTGAACTTATACTGGTCCATGAACAAGTCAGCCAATTCTGTCCATCGCGAAATCTTAGAGTGGTCTAGCTGAAGGTACCATTCTAACGCAATACCTGTCAAACTCTCATGAAAGAAGCTAATGAGGAACTTGTCTTCCTTTGACCAGATGGCCATTTTGGTGGCATAGCTGATAAGGTGAAACCGAGGATTCCCACTTCCATCATACTTTGAAAAATCGGGGGTCTTAAAATCCTTAGGTATCACCACGTCCGAGGCAGGACAAAGTTCTTCTATTTTTAGAAGGCCATAGGTACTTGATCCTTTTATCGCTTTTATCTGTTCTTCCATCTTTTCCATCCACTCATCTTTCACCTTATCCTTCTCTACCTGAGCTCCTATGAACGGTCCAGGGATGGATATATGGGGTTGCTCCCATGTGGGTCCTGCATAGCCAGGAGCTTCATGATAGGCATTCTCAAAAGGGCGGTATCCTTCTCCGATGGGAAGTACTATTGGTGCTGTGTGTTGCTGTTGTTCATGGGCGCGCATTCCCTGAGTAAGACCTGTGTTGATGTTTGAGAACATAGGTGCCGATACTGTGGAAAGGGCTGGCTGTACACTCACATAGGGATCATCTTCATTTGCACCTCTATTTGCGCCAAGCCTATTGAGAGATTCTCTCATATCTTGCAATATCGCCTCCAGCTTTGCTTGGGTTTCAGTCATCTCAGCTACTCTTCCCCTTACTTCATCTAACTCTAAGCTCAAATTTCTTCCCACCTCGGCATTATTATCAGCCATTCTAGTCCGAGATCTGGTGTTGTGAACTCGGGTTTGATTGGTGTCGTCTTTCCTGGGTCGCGCAATGGTTCCTGAATTTTCTGATTTTAACCTAATACGAATACATTAAAAAAAATTTAATTAGTAAAATCAAAGTTACGTCTATCTCATTTACACTATTAATTCTTTTTGTCAAGGAAAGACCGTCTCTGTAGCAAGAAATTTCCATCCCATGCGCAACTCTAGGGGTACGTCCCCCTTAGATTGTGCATGGTTGATGACATATCCATGAGGGCGTGCATCTCTCAATGGATCGCATCACTCACTAGCAATGCAACCATGCAGGCAGACTTATAACACAAAGGAGAATTCATCGATGGACATAACGTGAAACATAACTTTTATTTGATTGAAGAGCGGTACAACGTCCGACATTTAACAAAAATTACATCAAAAGTTTCGAGGTTCTCTTTTTGAATCCACTAGCAAGACTTCTACAATATTTTATGAAGCTGGCTACTTTTGGAGGTATTAGAGATTCAGCGCTCATGTGAACCTGAATGGACGCCTCCTCGAGGCGATCTATGAATCGAGAAGCATGGTATTGCAAGCTTCCCGACAAGTATTCATATCTTCTCTTCCAAGCATTTCTATCAGTCTTCAGTTTCTCTGCCACTACATGCCAGTCTTCTAACCATTCTTCTTGCTGATGGATCTCATCCTCATATTTCTTTTTCTCTCTTTCAAGCTTTCGTATCTTCATCCACAGTTGGTCTTCCTTCTCTTGTGCCTTTGCCAATGATTCGCGATACGTTGCAGCTGCATTCCAACCTTGATCAGAGTAACGCTCAGTATGGGCAAATGCCTCTTGCAAGGATCCTATTCTTTCCTCCAATATTTTTATCGTTTGGACATGTACCCCGACGCTTGCCTCCAACTTTTCTTTTTCTTTGAGAGTTTTTGTCAGTACTCTTTCTTGATCTTCTACCCTTGCTCGCAACCCTCGGACTTCTGACCCTTTCGCATTCTCTTTCCTCGCCCTGTTTGCTGGACAGGCGGCTTCATATGCATCCGCACATTCATCTTTCAACCATTCTACCTTCATGTTTAACTTATGGACTTCATGTTGAAGTGTGGCAATGGTGATTCGAGCCGTTTGATTCACCTCCTCTAGCACCCCCATCTGAGCCATCAAAATCTCAGTCTTCTCTAGCAACTGTGCTTCAGTCTGAGGAATCTCATCATGGTGTGGGATCGGCTCAGGATCGGTAATGTTCTCTCTCCTTGCTTTCCTCCAAGCGAGGTAGTTTCTAGTGTAAGCAATGATTTGCCTCCCCAACTCATTTGATCCCACTATACGGATATTACTCCAAGCCAATCTAATCGCTATTGATGTATTCTTGACAACTTCGCAATCTTGGAATAAGAAAGAGATCCCACCCATCACTTCTTCAGGAGGTTCACGTTGAGTCCACTTCAGTTGTCGAATCACAAGTGCTGGAGAATATGAAACACAACCTCTTGGCCCCATCAAGGGGACATTCGAGAAATTCCCACAGCTAAAAATAACAGTATCTCCTTTATACCATGGACACATCCAATTAAAGGATTCCGAATCAATCTCATCAAACTCTCGCTTCCATTCATAGGATTTATTTGGCTTTACTGGTATGCGGTGGAATCTCTTCAAAGGGTCATCCGTCTCGCTAATGTGCTTGCGAGCATACATATGAGTCACGATCCAAACATACATCAATTGTGTGCAACACCGCAATTTACCTTGCTGACTTTCGTGGCAAACTTGCAGTGAGAGGAACGTTTCTGCCAAAATAGCAGGGACAGGATTCACAGCATACTCTTCAACTTTGTAGAAGACATCCATAGCTGCATAATCCACCATGTCCGGTATAAAAGGAAACAACACCAATCCATAAACGGTCAAAGCTAACACTCGATTGAAAACAACCCAATTTTGTTGTTGAGCCAATTCCCTGAGATAAACCTCGAGGAATCTCCTCTTCAAGCCTTTGACTACTCCTTTTTCCATTTTGTCTGATGGCTTCGGTTGAACTCCTAATAATTCTGCCACTTTCCCATCACTGACATGTTGGCCATAGTAGAGGTAAACACGAAGCTCCTTCGGAAGGGGTATCCTTATCATGTAAGCATATTCTTCTATAGTTGGTGTCGTATCCAAATTTGGCAACTCAAAACATCTTAGGGTAGGATTCCAATACTGGGCCAAAGCGCTCAAGCCCGCAACATCTATAGGAATATACAACAAGTCCAAAATTCTCCCATATTTGCTTGCAAACGCTGAATGTGTCTCTCTTGGCATCAACTGACTGATTTCTATTAAGGTCTTCACATCATTTACCTTTACATCAATCCTAATGTTCCTCCTTGAGCTGATTGCATTGCTAGAGTGAGATCTTTCCATTACTTGCTACGTGGATTGCAACGGGATCTTTCCTTCACAAAAGAACTCACCTGTTAAAAAAAAAAAAAAATAATAAAAAAAATAGAAAAATGAGAAACTAAGCACAAAAATGTGATGCAAAAAAGGAGTCCTTATAGGGTTGTAAACCCAAAGGACATGGGACGTCTAATGCATTGTCCCTCTTGTGACCCATTTCAATGGATCATTTGGGCCCAAGGCGATGGGAACCCATTTACCTTTTTATCTTCTATTCTTTTTTTCATTTTTTTTTAGAAGAACGAAATAAAACACATAATCACGAATGAGAAAGAAGAGAGAAGATGCACGCCTCCAATTGTCCTAAGAGGGAGGTCCTATAGTCAAGGGTACCTATGACGACTCTTAAATTAGGCAGCCACTAGGTTAATCTATTAGTGCAATGGTGGTTCTAGACTTCTAAAGGTCATGGCTCCCAGATTGTCCCAATCACGAAAGACCGGGACCCAGCTCATGATCCTAGCCACAAGTAGGGATAAACCCTCCAGGATGACTAATCCATGATACTAGTAACAATCTGAGTGGTGAATCAACAAATATCAGAGGGGCACTAGGCCTTCCAATGACAGTGTTGAGGCACCGCCTACTCCTAAGGCTTCCACAAGCTCGGGTATAGAGCTGAAAATGTGTGACACGAGTGATTGTGATGTGTGTGCTGGAGGCATACGAACCTGTAAAATCCTAAAACTAAAAAAACCTGCAAAACAAAGTCACATATATACAAAAAATCAAATGTCATCTACCCTAGAGTTCAAATAATATATTCCAAGATAAAACAAAATCATCTACCCTAAGGTTGAAAAAAACAACCAACAAGAATCATCAACAAAATACACAAAGAGAGAAATAAAGCAAATCAAAACAAAGTATATTCTCACAAAACAAATCAAAGCAGAGTATATTTACACAAGTCATGCTATTTTTCATCTTTTCCAATTTTGTTTTATATATACATTTTTTATTTTAAGAGAGGGAAAAAAACACACAACGAACAAAAAAAAAGCAAAACATAAACACAAAAGACTTTTTTTTTTCTTTTTTTTTTTTTTTTTTTTTTTCAAATTTTTTTTTTTTAATTTTCATAAAGGATAGAGAAACAAAACATAACAAAAAAAACAAAAAAGAAGAAAGAAAAAAGAAAGGGTAAAACAAATAAGTTAAAATTTATTAAAGATTTGCACAATTAATTTTAATGGGCTTGACTCTCTAAAGTCCCCAGTGGAGTCGCCATCTGTCGCGACCAGAAATCGCGAAGGAAACGGCGAGAAAAAAGAGAAAACGTTTTATTAAAAATTTTGTAGAGTCGCCACCAATTTTATTTAATTCAGGAGAAAATTGGAAAACCCTTAAAAAATGGTCTTTGGAACCAAGTCGAGTTCGGAAGTCGATTGTGCATAGAGAAGGATGGAGACTAAACCCCACAACACCCCTAATACACCCATTAAAAAACGGTTACCCAAATTAATTGTGCAAATAATTAATAAACTTAAAATTTATTTTACCTAAACAAAAAAACAAAAAAAGAGTTAAAAATAAACATGAACACCAACTGCTATCAGTGACTACTAAGATAAATACTATTTATATACCAAACTTCACGTGCAAAACAATTGTCATAGAAAGAGGGACTTACCAAAACATTCACAACACCACCAGGATGCCGTACAGAGAAAGCTTACTAAGAGAAATCAAACATTTAGAGTCTATCTTTCATATGTTCGTGAGTCCATCAATTTTTCACATTAATGCCCTCAATGAACAACTAACATTTGGCATTCCACAATCCTGGGCAACATCAGAATGGCATGTTCACGTACAATCTCATAAGGGATATCTCAAACATTTTATGAGGACTTTACCGAAAATTATTTGACAATTCTAAGCAACCATCACAGAGACATTCATCAACACCAAACCATTTTATAACATGAATCAACAACCATAATACAATTTATCCTTGAATTTTGTATCAAATACCTGGTATACAGAATGGGAAATCAAAGAACACCACTGTGGCATGACTCAAAAGTCACTAAACAAAGAATAATAGACATCCCACTGCAATGTTTCAAGAAACACTTTTCTGAACCAATTCTTCGTAGCTCAGTATCTGTTGTATGCTGCTCCTTCCCTCAATGGCTTGTTGCTGCGTTTTCTTCTTTCTTCCAGGTGTTCTCTATTCTTCTCTTCCCTGGTTGTTGACTGCACAGCTTTCTCCTCAGGTACTCAGTTCATCTACTCCTTGTATGCTTCGTGATTCTCTGTTCGAGTTCGTGCTCTGTGTGTTTGTTTATCATTGGGTCTGTTCAACACAGTATATCAGTTGGGCTCCCCCCTCTGTTTTTCGAATTTTTTCGGCTGTCTGTCTTTCCCCTTCCCTTCTTGTTGCTGGCCCCAATTTTCTCTCCCTTGTGTCTGCGTTTTTTGGATTCCTTTCTCTATGTGTGGGTCTTTTCTGGTTGCCTCCCTTGTTCCCCCTCTTCATGTCTGCCTCTAGGTTTTTATGGGTAGAATTTTCGTCCTCCTCTGCATTCAATCCCCTGTAAATCAGCAAAACCCAATTAATTTCATGATTGAGAAGCAAAATGGAAAGGGGCGATATTTACCTCATAAATTCTTGTGCTGCAATGCGTTAACCATCCAAGGAAGGAAAGAAATCGCGCCTTCCCCTTTTCACATCTTAATCACGCCCTCCTTGATCTTTTCGAGCACAACTGCTTGAGATATTTTCGGAGATTAGAAAAGATGCATGTCCAGCCAGGGGAGGAGAGTCTTCCGGATTCGGGAGGATTCGTGTTCAGCCAATAAAGAGAAGAAGGATTCTGCTGGCGTGATTGAAGGGGAAGTTGTCGCATGGAGGAGGCTGTTGTGCGGCTAGGGCTTCAAGGGAAGGGGAAGAGCGAAAATGAGGTGGAGGCTAGGGTTTCTGATGGGTGAGGGAGGAGATAGAAGGGTTATAGAGGAGATAGACGGGTTATGAAGGAGATAGACGGGTTATGGAGGAGAGAGACAGATTATGGAGGAGATAGACGGGTTATGGGAGGAGATAGACAGGTTATGGAGATAGACGGGTTATGGAGATAGACAAGTTATGGAGGAGATAGACGGGTTATGGAGGAGATAGACAGGTTATGGAGATAGACAGGTCATGGAGGTAGACAGGTTATGGAGGAGATAGACGGGTTATGGAGGAGATAGACAGGTTATGGAGATAGACAGGTCATGGAGATAGACAGGTTATGGAGGAGATAGACGGGTTATGGAGGAGATAGACAGGTTATGGAGGTAGACAGGTTATGGAGATAGACGGGTTATGGGCTGAAACTTGGTTTATTGGCCCAAAGACATTTTTTCTTTTATTTTTATTTTTTTATTTTTATTTTTATTTTTATTTTTATTTTTATTTTATTTTTATTTTTATTTTTATTTTTATTTTTATTTTTATTTTTTTTTATTTTTTTTTATTTTTATTTTTATTTTTATTTTTATTTATTTTATTTTTTTTTATTATTATTATTATTTTTTTTTTGGATTTCAATAAAAAAAAGACTTTTTTATGATTATCCGGTCAAAATGAGGTGTTCACACAACTACAACAATACAACAATCAAACATTAAACAACAATCAAAACAAAAATCAATAATCCTACCTAAGGGTTTCGGCCACCCTAAAGAGAATAAAGCTAGGAATTGATTTTGGTTTTCCATTTGATGGCTTGAAAGGCAATAGGTAAGCTAAGGATGAAATCAAGTGTTAGAAATCAAAAATTGATGAAAAACACTATTCATCATCACCTTGTAGGGTTCGGCCATATTGGGATTTTAGGGCTATGATGAGAATTGAATCATAAGCTCTTGGGTTTAGGTAGAGAATGATGAAGTGAGTTCAAAGAAATTAGTTTCACATCAAAAGGATTTTTCTACCAATTCCTATGGATTTTCAAAGTTTTGGATCTAAGAAATGATTTTCATGAAAATGGATCTTGATCTTGAAATAGAAAGAGATTGAAGAAGCTAAGAGATCATAGAAGTGATCTTACCTTAAAATGAAGGAGGATTGCTCAAGGAATCAAGTGATTCCAACAAGAAACGAAGCTTTTTCAAGAACAATAATGGTGTTTTCTCTCTAAAGTTGAAGATGGTGTTCTTGAGCTATTCAAGAGGGGCTGGGCTGTGTGAATGAGGGGTGTGAGGGCTGAGTTCAGCCTTTAAAAAGCTCACTAAAGGGCAAAATGGTCATTTGCCAAAAGGGTAAAATGGTAAAAGTGCAAAAGACTAAGGTTAGGGGCATTTTGATAATTTTGCGTCTAGATTTTCCCGATCGTCATGACGACTCTGGCATACTCTCCCAAGTGTCCTGGGATGATGTGGTATTGAGCTCATCCGTTGTCGGGTCTCGTTGAATCCCTTTACGACTCCAAACGCCTCCTGGTTCGATTATACAACCGAATATATTATTATTATTTTTCGAACGTCAGGACGGATTTTAACGAAGATGTAGAGAATAAAATGCCAAGACTTACTGTCTCGTTCATGAGTCCAAATTAGGTCTCGATAGTAGAAAAATGCTACTATCTGTGAAAAACGCAAACCGGGCTCCGTTTGAGCTTTCGCCCGAAACTTAACCATGGCTTCCTATGGTTATGTAGAACATTCCTATCTTCTCAGAATATTTTATTTCACTCTCTAAACCCTCCAATAAAATACAAATGTTAAAATACTGGAGAATTAGAAAATGTGAAAATCGGGGCATTACAGTACTTAGGATGAAGTCTTTGAATCTCTCCTTCTAGTACAGGTAGTGAGTCCCATTGAAGAACGGAGGTCTGGTCATGGAAGTGCCTTCCATAACAGGTTGACTCCCGCTTGGCATACCTGGTCCAGACATATCTGCAGTAGGATCTTTTCCTCTACACGGCTAAGTGCTCAACCCAGAGGCTGAGTTCTAATACCAATTGAAGGAACCTGTTTGAAACACAAGAAGGGGGTTGAATTGTGTTTCTTAAGATTTTAAAATATTTTCGCAAGCAGATATGTAGTTTTCGCAAGGTTGGACGATAACTCGTTTAAAGACAAAGAGAGCTCTTCCAAACATCGAGTTGGACGCTAACTTAGTTTGATAAAGATAAGCAAAGAGCACAATTAAAAAGCAATTCAATCCCAGAAAATTTGTTAGATAAGAAACTGAAGCAAAGATAAGGGAGAGAAAAGAACACGGAGATATTATCCCGGTTCACTCTTCACCAAAGAGCTACATCCAGTCCTCTCTACTTGAGAGCTTTATCCACTATAACAAAAACCCATTGTTACAAAGTATTCAACACCTCTTTAGGCAGTATTCTCAACCTCTTCAAGTTCTCTAAGTATTCTTTCTATACAAGCCTCTTCAGGCTCAACCAACAAGGTTATGAAAATAGTTTGTTCTACTAACTCACTAAATGTGAGAATTCGAAACTAAATCTTAGACTCTTGAAAAAGACTCTACACGGAGAGTAATATGAAAATAAGGATCAGAGTAGCTTTGCAAGCTTTGAGATTTTCTCTTGGTTGCTTGAGTAGATATTCTGTCGCAACACTTTGCTTTTTGTTAGCTTGTTTTCTCTTGAGAGATTTTTGATCGCTGAGTATTGCTACACTTGTATTTTTGCTCAAGTTCGGTTACCTTGCATCTTCAAGGGGTGGAGGTATATATAGCCTTTTGTCTTTGAACAAGCTTCAGTTTTCAACGGATGGAAAAAGATCCGTTCTGATCATGAATTAAATGCTTTGGTCCGTTGAGTCTGATAACCTCTTTGACGCTTCTGATCAGCAAGTTAGACTATCAGGATGATAGCTAGAAATGGAACTGACACATCCTCTTTGGAATCGAAAGTTGCCTTTTGTCTTTCTCAAAGAAGAAGGTCAACTTCTTTATGTGTCAGGGACAGTCTGGTTTTTGCTTTTATCCTTTAACGAATATTACAAAGAATGTTTGTCCCAAGGATATAAGCCTTTTACAGGAAATAATAAATTCAAATGCTTTACAAGGTATTCGCGCTTAAACATATAAAGCAATATTGGACTATAGCTATTACATAAGTATCAGACGAGTCTTTGGACTCATGGTTCTACTTATTACCGTCCAGTCTGAGTAAGACGTAAACCACTTTAAAAGGTTGGATGAGATAAAGTCTTTGGACTTTAGATAGTCTTTGGACTCAATTAAGTTTTATCTTGCACACTTAATATAAAACGTTAGTCCATAAGAAATCTTTGTTCTTCTTAAATTAGTCCTTCGTTAACATCAAAACTTAAGGGATTACTTGGACCATAACCACTTTGGTTCCAACAGTGCCAACAATGTCTTTTCTTGTCCTTGAAGGAGGAGTCTTTATGGTTGAATGAGGAACCTTGATTTTATGACAAAAGAGTATTGATCAGATAGGTTTAGGCAATCAAGGAAGGTTTAAAATTTTCTTTAACATAAGATTACCTTAGCCTGTTTTTCAGCTGAAGCTCTTTTGGATTTTATTGTGGGAGAAACTGGACCTCACAGTACCAGATTCTCTTGTTCTTTTTTTCGCAGAAGAAAGTGGTGTTTTTCTTGAGGAATCTGGAATACTGTCATATCTTGTTGAGTCTCCAAGCGTCTGATACAACTTATTTACCGAAAGTTTTGAGGAACCCAAACATTTATATAATGATTAGGATGAATCATATGAAATCTTCTAATGAATCTGTTTAAGTGTACAGACGTTTGATTAAGAGACAAGATTCAAATAGAGAATCCGCGTCTACTTACTTACGTGTCTCTACAAGACTTTATGCTAAGAGTCTGAGCTAAAGCACTAATAGAAGCATTCGCTAGTCAAGCGTCCAAGCCAGATAAAGACAAAGTCTCAAGCTTAAGCGTCTCTAGACAAGACGGGACGAGACTGGCTCCTTAATTAAAAGCGCTTTGTCAAAGTGTCTAATGGAGAGTTAAAGATAAAAGGACTTCTTATCTTGCGTCTCAAACGCGTCTTGACTCACCTCTTTATATGAACTGATATGAACATCTTAAATGTGTTGGGAACATATTTAATAAGGTTATACCAAGACTTCAAGTTATACGAGGATCTTCTCTCCAAAAGTCAAATGGAATAAATCAACATCCTCTACACATAGTACCTGACAACAATACCTTTAGTACTCAACAAAGTCAATTTACAACTACCTATTCTGATTGATTGCACTGAAGAAGTAATCTGCGCTGCAAAGCCTCTAATGTTGCTCTGAACACTTCATTGTTGTGCTAAAACAGTGTAGTTTCATACTAGAATACCCTCAGAGTCTTCAAAGCATTTAATGCTTCATCAGAACGACTTTATTCCAATAATGGTTTCTTTGAAGACTTGAATTAAAGCAAGTGTTGAAGAAAGAATGTCTCACAACGGATTTATTGTTGTGAAGACTATATATAGAAGACTTCGAAGTTTTGAAGACACAGAACAACAAGCTGAACAACTCTCATTTATTGCTCAAAGCTCTAATCTTCATTCTTTCATTTACTTCTCAATCATTTGTAATCTTTAAGAGAAGTTATTGCTTAGTCATACCCTTCATATATGATATTCACTCTTTGAGTGTAATCTGGTTGACTGGCCTTTGCAAATCGAAGCTGCCGCTTCAAAACATATTATTATATTTGTAAAGCCTGAAGAGGCTATCTGAAGAGTACTTGTTGAGCCGGGAGAGGCTAGGTGTGCAAAAAATACTCTTGTTGTTGAGCCTGGAGAGGCCAGATGTGCAAAGAATACTTGTGTCTGTAACTTGATCAGTTATTGTAAAACTCTTGGTTTAGCCAAGGTGGACGTAACCCAAAGTTTAAGGTGAACAAAATATAAATCGCTAGGTGTGACTCTTTTTTACCTTAAACTATTGAATATTGCTTTAAGTTTTCTAACTTACATCTAACCAGAGGTTAAAACTGTTTATCTAAAACAAAGTCTTTGTTTGTTTTTAACTCTATGTTTTAATCAAGTGTTTAAATCATCTTTAGATGCATCCAAGCGTCTTCACGTTGTTTTCAACCGTCTTATCCTTTAAGTGTTTCGAAAAAAGTTGATGTTTTCCAAAAAGATTTAGGTCAACACTATTCTACCGCCTTCTTGTGTTTACTTTGGTTATTTCACATCTATGATAGATGTTACAGATTTGCCTATAAAGGTTAGCCGATGCTTACAAATATATATAAAAGGAAAAAAAAGGGAAAAGATAAGTGAAAATAGGTATACCTTCTGGGACAGAAGAGATTCGAGGTGGTGGAGTTGCTGGTTTCTTCATTGCTATTGGAGCAACATTCAGAGTCTCTTGATTATCTGAATGGTTCGATCTTTCATCAATTAGTCAAGTTAGACATGAAGAAGGAAGATCACAGAAGACCTTGCTTATCATAGATGGCCACCAGTTAAGATATGATGAAGCCTCTCCTGGTAGCCGATCAAAGGATACATATGTAAAAGAAAGCAGTTTTTGAGCATTCAAAGTGGCAATTTTGGCTACTTCATTAGTTGAAAGAGTTTGCCTACTGAAAGGCGTGGTTTTTGACTCAAATGCAGAAGGAATGTTTTGCAACAAACCGAATTGCCTAGCAAAACATTGAGGGTTGTATGACTCAGCAGAAGATTTGTTTATGGCCATTGGTTTAAATCCACAAATTAGATTTCTACCTGTTAAGAGGATGCTCCAACCGAGAACAATGTCATGCATCCAATTCGGTCCTAACATCTTGGGCAGAATTGGACATAATTCTGATGAATGACGAGTGGTGGTGGTGATCAAGGTTTTTGCCATTTCAAAAGATAACTTCCTTGCAGTGGGGATTAGCTAAAGGTGTTGCCCTAAGATTGAAGGATTTGAGGGAAGTGTAGCAGCAGCGAAGGAAGTTGATATAAATTATGGAAAATACTGGATAATACATAGTTGGATAAAAAAGAGAGGTCCAAGATTTTTTTCTGTGTTCTCTTTTCGTCATAGTCGAACCACAAAGGTAAAGAGACCTTTTATAATAAAGATAAAAAGAGGGGGTCCAAGGCCAAATTCCTCTCGGAAGTGATGACGGAGATGTAATAAGAATACTCAGAGACAATTGCGAAAAAGTTAGTGCAGATGAACTACTTGCAGAATCAATATAGCAAGAAGGAGTTGTGCTCAACATTTGAAACAATTCCTTTGGACTTGGCATGAGCCAATATGAAGTTAGATTATTCGGGTTTAGTTCTTTAAAATTTAAATCCCAAGTTGTTATCAGCCGAAGCATAGAGAAGGGATTTCGTCTCTATGCACTGGAAGACCTGTAATGGCGGCCACATCCAAAAGCGTAGACCAGATGGAAGTAGACCAGAAGCTAATAAATCTAAGTATTAACTCTAAGTCGAAGGGAATGTCTTGTTGAGAGAGCATGATGATGTCATAGATCCCCCAAATTTTCCAATCGTTACCTTTACTTGCCGAAATACGAGCAAGCCATTCACAGTAGGATGGGGTTTTGAGAGGCCATGCGTGCAAGTCAGGGCGCATTTACTGATGGTAAACCAATTTGCAGCAATTTGGAGCATGAACAAGCTTGGGTATAGAACATAGTCTAGAAAAAGTTTGCCTTTGTATCATCCCAAAATCTGGGCATCGTCTTATCCGAAATACAACATAAATTATATTTTTCCCTGTCATAAACACCTCTTTAGGAATCTCTGTCTCCTTTGAATTGTAGCTCTGTCTTTTAGCTTTCTATAGACACCACGTTTGTCCTAATTGGATTCTTGCAGCTCGAGTTATGACCAAATTCTTACATGTTGTTCAGGTTCCAGTGCTATCACCGTTTTTATAACTTCTAGCCCAGTTTTGGCCCTCTAAACGTCCGTTTCAGATTTTGTGTCCTTCATTAAAGTTGTATATATTTCTTTATTAATTCCAACAATATAAAGATCATATTTTTTCGATGTCTATAACTCAAGATATGTGCAAAATATCGAGCTGGATGCTGGATAGGTGGGCCTTGACGCGTTTTTATGTGTTTTGGGCTTTTGGGGTTCTATAAATAGAACCTTAACGCCCGTAGGGTGCAGTTTTGAACCCTTATTACACCTAGAAACTGAGAAGCGACTAACAAGAGAAGAAATGCAAGGATTTGGGGAGAAGAAGAGACTTTAGGCTTAAGATAGGGAGATCAAAGGAGTAATCTTATAAGTTCTTGGGGCGCATCTTCGGAGGTCTTCAAGAGCAAAGTAAAACACAATATTTGTCACACTTCCATGGTATTTTGAAAATGGGTTTTGGGTTCTTAAAACTAATAATGTTATTTTGGGAGATTAATTGGGAAAAGGAGGTTTTCTATGTTAGGGTTCAAGAACGCTAAATTGATTTGGGGGGTTTTCTATTAAAAGGAAAGTTTATTTAATTGAGCATTTGATTACATGATTTATGTTATGACATGTATGATTGGTATGTGTATTGGTTGATTGACATGCTCTATTGGAGATATATGATAATATATGTTGCTTTGGTATGATTAATTGAACATTATTCATGATGTATGATGTCTAAGTAATACCGCCTATGAAAGGGGTATCGAATGTAACATCGCCATTAATCGGGATGTCAAAATTATGTAATACCGCCGTAATGGGGTATCGAAAGTAACATCGCCATTAGTTACGATGTCGAAATTACGTAATACTGTCTTAATGGGAGTTGAGACAACACCTTCCTCGGAGGTCCCATTGGTGACCCCACTTATAATTATTAGCGTTATAGCGTAGCGTGATAGTAAAAATTGCGGAAATATTAAAACATTAAACACACTGATACCATAATAATATATATACAGACATAAGAGTATTGGCTCCATCAGTAAAGCCTACAATAACTAATACCAAATATAAAACACTTCTGAGTACGCAGTAAATAAAAACTAAAAACATAGCAGCGGAAATATAAATACATCAGACATCCTCTCCTGGAGCTCAAGGTCCCCAGCATTGGGATCCGAGGCTCTCCCGCCGGCATCAGGCTCAACAGGTATGCCGTCAATCTCCTCTGCAAATTTCTCATCAGGGTTTTCTCGTACAGTCGAGAACAAAGAAATACGACATGGAAAAGTACATGGGATTAGAAAAAGTAATATGCCATATATGGGAAGAACATCGATATAAATAATGCATATAGATAGCAACACACCGAATCACAACAGTGACAACCAAACAAATTCCGGATAATTTTTCCCTTAACTACTGTCTCACACTCATGCAACTAACGACTATATGGACGCGATCACGACGCGACATCCCCAACAGATCAAGGTGTCTCAGTCATCACTATGGCACCCCCATAAGGTAGGGTTCGCTCTAGAGCCCGCAGGCCCAACTCGTCTCATGGATACAAAATATTCTCCGCCCGCAGGCCAGGTCGGAATATTCGCCCGTCAACAAAGCAACTTACGGTAACGACATATTTCCCCGCCCGCAGGCTAGGTCGAAACATTCGCCCGTCCGGTAACAACTCAACTTTCGGTAGCGACATATCCCCCCGCCCGCAGGCTAGGTCGAGATATCCTCCCGTCCGTCTACAATTCGGCTAACGGGTACTACTATCTCCCCGCAGATAAGATCGGAATCGCCCCTACGCCAAACTAATCGGTACCACCATCTCCCCGCAGGTAAGATCGGAATCGCCCGGATGCCAACACAGTGATGAACAACAACTATGCAACATGAATCTCACAGACTCATCTTAGGATCAACACTTAGTGAATCAACCACGACTTATAAACAACCACGACCAACTTTCATCCAGCTTAACCGGGTATCAACTCATATCAAAACATCAACAAATTAACTGTATCTCTAGTTTGAGCACTACGACATATATATATATATATATATACATATGCTTGACTTCCTGGCCACACAATCATCTCCCAATTTATCAGAAATCACTGCCTAGCTCCACTCAGACTTCAGCAGTCACAACTACATATAAACAACCAGAAATAGATTTACAGTAAAAACAACTTGTAGATAAATAATCTTCAATCAATCATAAACATATAATAACCATACCATATATCATATTAAATACCAATCACAGAGCATACATCCTCAATATGCAGTAAAATCAACCTAACGGTCAAACAATCTCTAGTAGGGTTTGGGTCGCCCTGCGCATATCAATATATATTATTTAAAGCTTGCCTCCCCGACAATATTGCGGTTATTTCCCCCACCTTAGTAAAGTTTCCGTGAGACTCCGGATGCGGCTCTGCGACAGTCAATCAGGTGCCCGATCGAGCGGTCGAGTCCTGTCTGATTCTATACACCAAAACACAACCAGAAATTAAAACAGTTAAATCATAAACTACCTATTCCTTAGGATTAGCTACTGCCCCTATCTAATTAATTAGGGTAGGGATGTTGAAATTCTACCAACTCTTGGATCAATGATCCTTAAGCATACCTAATACATAATCAATTATCAATTATTAAAGATTTGAACCAAAACCCCTGAAACCAACAAAGTAGGGTTTTGGCCATCACCATGAAAAATAGGTGAGAGTTTGATTTGGCCTCCTAATCACTTGGATTACATGATTAAGGGATGAAGTAGGTGAAATCAAGAACAATAAACAAAAAACTAATTTTCCCCAAAAATTACCCATTCGGCCCCTTTAATAAAAATAGGCTAGAGGAATTATTTGCTTTCAAGCTCTTGGATTATGATGGTAGGGGATGATACTAGCTCTTAGAAATTGGTTTGGCATTAAAATGATTTTTTTACAATTTTCTAGAAATTTTTGAAGTTTAGATCTAGAAATTGAAACTCATGAAAATCAATGGAGGAAAATGAAGATTGAGAGCTTAAGGATGAAATCTATACCTCTCATGTGATATAGGAGGATGAGAGGAGTAACTTTGCTTCACAAACTTTCTTGAAAAAGCTTGAGGAAGCTTGAGAAAAATGGAGTTGAAAATGGAGGAAGAAAAGAGAAATGGAGGAAAAGGAGAAAGGAAGAAGAAGAAGAAGAGAATGGGGGGAGAGAGAGAGTGGGCCGAGAAAGAGAGGGGAGAGAGAGAGTGAGATATTTTCTTAAGTTTTCTGAAGAGTTAAGAAAAGGTAAAAGGGTAAAAAGGTAATTAGCAAAAATAACCAAGGGCAATTTGGTTATTTCACGTCTCGACATTTTGAAAATCCTCACGACACTGGCATGAGTCCCTAGATGACTTAACACAACCTTGATATGAAAATTATCGGCTCATGGGTCTCGAAAAACACTATCACGGCTCGAATCGTCTCTTCGAAAGTCGTGAAAACTTTTATATTTTGAAATTTTTCAAAATCGTCGATAACGTTCGTAATTTAATCTAAAGCCTAATGGTTTCGTTCACGAGTCAAAATTAGGTTGTCTGAGCAATAAAATAATACTGTCACTGTAAAACGCAGATCAGGTTTCGTCTGAGTTTTTGACCAAAGTTTAACCATAGCCTTCTAGGATAGCGTAGAGCATGACTATGGCCTCGGAATAATTTATTTAATTTTCTAGACCCTCCAATAAAATACCATTACTTAAATATTGATTAATTAAAAAGATTAAAAAAATTTGGGTGTTACATTACTACCTCCTTAAAAAGAATTTTGTCCCGAAATTCGACGTACCTTTTTAAAATAGGCTCGGATATTGCCGTTGCATGTCCTCTTCGCGTTCCCAGGTAGCATCTCCGGTAACTTCATCCCAAATTATCTTGACCAACGGAATGTTTTTACCTCGGAGTTCCTTAATCCTTCTATCCGCGATCCTTACAGGTAGAGCCTCATACTCAAGGTTATCTCTCAGTTGTATTGACTCTGGTTCTAAAATGTGTGATGGATCAGGATAATACTTTCTCATCTGAGAAACATGAAAGACATCATGGAGATTGGATAGGTTTGGGGGTAAAGCGATGTGATAGGCTATAGGACCAATTCGGCAAAGAATTTGAACTGGTTCAATGAACCTAGGAGTAAGCTTTCTAGATTTCATTTCTCTGCCGATTCCAGTTCTCGGAGTCACTCTCAGAAAAACATGGTCTCCTTTTTGGAATTCTAATGGTCTTCTCCTCTTATCGCTGTAACTCTTCTGCCTGTCTTGTGCGATTTTCATCTTTTCCCGTATCCTCTTGATTTGTTCCGTCATTTGTTGTACTACCTCCGGTCCTAGTACTTGACTTTCTCCATTCTCATACCAACACAAAGGTGTTCTACACTTTCTGCTGTACAACGCTTCGTAAGGTGCCATACCTATACTTGAATGAAAACTATTGTCATAGGTGAACTCAATCGATGGTAATAACTCCTCCCCATTTCCTGTGTGTTCCAAAACACAAGCTCTTAAGAGATCTTCCAATGACTGAATCGTTCGTTCAGACTGACCATCCGTTTGAGGATGATAAGCAGAATTCAACCTCAACTTAGTTCCTAAAGCCTCATGTAACTACTTCCAGAATCTAGATGTAAATCTAGAATATCTGTCGGAAACAATACTAGAAGGCACTCCGTGCAACCTTACTACTTCCTTGATGTAGGTTTGGGTCAACTTTTCCAACGTATAACTTTCGCCAATAGGTAAGAAGTGAGCTCACTTCGTCAACCTATCAACGATTACCCAAATGGCATCATGCCTCTTGTTAGTCCTCGGCAATCTAATCACAAAATCCATAGATATACTATCCCATTTCCATTCTGGGATATCTAAAGATTGTAGCAGTCCCGCTGGCTTTTGGTGTTCTATCTTCGCCTTCTGACACACCAAGCAAGCTAAGACAGTCTCAACTACCTCCTTCTTCATTCCGGGCCACCAAAACATTTTCTTTAAGTCTTGGTACATCTTGGTAGCTCCTGGATGAAAACTCAACTTACTCTTGTGCGCTTCCTCTAAGATCATTCTTCTTAGCTCTATATCCAATGGCACACAAATTCTATCTCCATACCTCAAGACTCCATCTTGATTCATCCTAAACTCAGAAGTTTTGCCTTCTGTTACTTGTTCCTTTACTTTCTAAAGATACTGATCAACCTCCTGTTTTTCCTTGATCGTCTTCAAAAAGTCGCTCGTTACTGTGACTATTCCTAGGTGTATCTTATCCCTAGATAGTTCCATGCCTAGATTTAAATCTCTAAACTGTTCAACCAGTTCCAGTTCTTTTACGATCATAGCAGATACGTGCAAGGATTTCCTACTTAACGCATCCACTACTACATTCGCTTTTCTTGGATGGTATTGTAGATCGAATTCGTAATCCTTTATGAATTCCATCCATCTCCTATGCCTCATATTTAACTCTTTCTGATCAAACAGATACCTTAAGCCCTTATGGTCACTGTACACTATAAACTTAGCTCTATATAAATAGTATCGCCATATCTTTAAAGCGAACACTATGGCTGCTAATTCCAAATCAAGAGTCGGATAATTTCTCTCATGGACTTTTAACTGCCGTGAAGCATACGCTACGACTCTCCTTTCCTGCATTAGAACACAGCCTAATCCTTGGTATGACACATCGCAGTATACGTCAAACTGTCCTAAAGAATCCGGTAACGTCAATACTGGTGACGTAGTCAACCTCCTTTTAAGCTCCTGAAAACTTTTCTCAGATTCATCCGCCCATTCAAAGGATATTCCCTTCTTAGTTAGTTGCGTCATCGGCAACGCGATCTTCGAAAATCCTTCGATGAACCTTCAGTAATAACCTGCTAAGCCTAGAAAACTCCGTATTTCATTTACCGACTTAGGGCTTTCCCATTGTACTACAGCTTCAACCTTTGTTGGATCTACTGCTATTCCATCATGATTAATCACATGACCTAAGAATTGTACTTCTTCTAACCAGAATTCACACTTGGACAACTTGGCATAAAGTTGTCGGTCCTTTAACACTTGAAGCACAATCCTAAGATGTTCTTCCCGATTAAGGGAATAAATAAGGATGTCGTCGATAAACACAACAACAAACTTATCTAAGAACGGTTGGCAAATCTGGTTCATGTAATCCATGAACACTGCTGGTGCATTAGTTACACCAAAGGGCATAACCAGATACTCGTAGTGTCCATACCGGCTCCTAAACGCCGTCTTCGGTATATCCTCCCTCTTGACTCGAATCTGATGATAACCAGATCTTAAGTCAATCTTCGAAAAGACTACCGCTCCTTTCAATTGGTCCATCAAATCGTCAATCCTAGGCAGCGGATACTTATTCGTAATTGTCGCCTTGTTCAGCTGTCGATAATCCACATACAGCCTTGAACTTCCATCGTTCTTCTTGACGAATAGCACTGGCGCTCCCCAAGGTGAAGCACTTGGTCTTATAAACTCCTTATCCAACATGTCGTCCAATTGCTTTTTCAGCTCCACTAACTCCGCTGGAGCCATTCGATAAGGTGCTATTGAAATCGATCCAGTTCCCGGTACAAGATCTATAGCGAACTCTATTTCTCTCTCCGGTGGTAAACCTGGAACGTCATCAGGGAAAATTTCCGGAAACTCCCTCACTATCGACAACGAATCCAACGTAGGAGATTCTTTAGCTTCCATATAGAGTAGCAACATGTGTTTGTGAGATTTACCACCTAGCTTACTATCCTTGGCAGGCATTAATCTAGATTGCTCAGGGAAAGATAAGGTCTTTTTAGAACAGTCTAACACTACATGGTTAGCCGAAAGCCAATCCATGCCTAAAATTATATCGAGTTGATGCATAGGTAAGCTGATGAGATCAACAGAAAAAGTTCGATTCTCAATGACAATAAGACAATTTAAACAAACAGTTATGGTTGTCAAAGAATTACTGGTAGGAGTAGAAACAGTTAAGTCATGGGGAAGTAAAGAGATAGGCAACTTTAAATGATCCACACACTCTTGCGATATGAAAGAATGAGTAGCTCTCAAGTCAAACAATACAGATAAGAGTTTACCTGACACTAGACACATACCTTGTATAAGATCAGGGGATTGAGAGGATTCAGCTCCTCGTATGGTAAATACCCTTCCGGTGGCTTGGGGTCTTCCAGCTTGTTGTCCGGTTCCTTGGGTTCTGGTCACTGGGCCCTGCCCGCCGGTGTTGTACCTCGCTCTTTATGTACATTCTGGTGCTATGTGACCTACTTGGCCACATCGGAAACACTGGCGAGTTTCCTTTATCGAACAATCCCGAATTGTATGTGTTCCTCCACACCTGAAGCAGCCACTTGGTTGGAGTTGTCCTTCAGTCTGACGGTCATAGGGCCTACGTCCCGTCTGGAACCTTCCTTTTCCGCCTCGACCCCTCTGGTCAAACCTCTGAGTAGGTCCTCCAGTTCTGCCTTGCTGCAGTTCTCGCTTCTTGTCAATGTTCTCGATGACAGAACATCTCTCTAGCATCTCAGGCAGTCGGGTGATGTTCAATGGTGCAATCACCCTTTGCAATTCGTATTTCAGGCCGTCCTTAAAGCGCTTGCAAACCCATTCTTCATCAGGGAACCTCTGGTAAAATTCAGAAAATTTGAGCAGAGCCTCAAATCTTGCAGAGTACTCCCCAACAGACATGGTCCCTTGCTTCAGACCCATAAACTCTTTCTCTTTTTCTCTTCTCATCATCCTGGGGAAATACTTCTCCAGAAAGCATTCCTGAAACAGTCCCCAGTTGATGAGTCTGTCTTCAGCTTCAAGCATCCTCTGCTTGCCTTTCCACCACAGTTCTGCACCTCCTATTAGCATGAAGGATGTATATGTTACCTTTCTATCCTCATGGCAGTGAATCGCCGCAAAGATTTTCTCCAGCTCTTGTATCCAGCGTTCAGCTCCCTCTGGGTTGAAGTCGCCATTGAACTGCAGCGGCTTCCCTTTCAAAAAAATATTCAACCCGGGTTCTTCCCTCACAACTTCACCTTGCTGATTTTGTCTCTGCTGTTGTTGCATGTTCAACTGTAGTAGTTGAGCATTCTGCTGCGTCTGGTGCAGCATTGCCGTTGCCAGTTCCCTAACTGTCCTCAGGGTTTCATTCGATTCTATCCCATCGATAGCATAGGAATATGCTTCATAACTAATTCCGAGTTCAGCGGCACTCGCTCTGGCCCTTCCGCCACGTCCTCTAGGTTATTCGCGAACCATTCTTTCCTGGCGAAGAAAAATATTAGCTTCGATTCATAAGCATTTTTTTTTTTGTTTTTTTACAAGAAAAGGCTAGAAAAGGAGAAAACAAGGGACAAGACACTCGCCTCGTGACACGATGCTCGCCTCGCGAGCCAGAGGATCAGACCGAGTAGTAAAATATAGTCCCTCGGCCTCACGACGCGAAACATTTCTCGCCACACGAGACAGAAAGCCAAACTGATTAGTAAGGTACAGCCTCTCAGCCTCGCGACACGAACTTATTCTCGCCACGCGAGTCATAAGATTAGCTTGATCAGTAAAGTGCAGCCTCTCAGCCTCGCGACGCAAACCAACTACCGCCTCGCGAGCCAGAAGGTCTGTCCGAGAAATAAAATACATCCTTTTGGCCTCGCCTTACGAATCCAAGGCTTGCCTCGCGAGACAAAAGGCCAAGCATATATTATATGTCTTAAAGAAGTTATCACACTCGATAACTTGCACATCAGACGCTCTACCCAACTTCTAAGCATAGTCAATACCCAATGCGGGTTCAACTAGACACGGCCAGAAATTACAACTTAACCCAAGTAGTCCGTGATTAAGAATCAAACTGCTCTAATACCATAAAATGAGACAACCCCTTCCTCGGAGGTCCCATTGGTGACCTCACTTATAATTATTAGCGTTATAGCGTAGCGTGATAGTAAAAATTGCGGAAATATTAAAACATTAAATACATTGATACCATAATAATATATATACAGACATAAGAGTATTGGCTCCATCAGTAGAGCCTGTAATAACTGATACCAAATATAAAACACTTCTGAGTACGCAGTAAATAAAAACTAAAAACATAGCAGCGAAAATAAAAATACATCAGACATCCTCTCCTGGCGCTCAAGGTCCCCAGCATTGGGATCCGAGGCTCTCCCGCCGGCATCAGGCTCAACAGGTATGCCATCAATCTCCTCTGAAAATTCCTCATCAGGGTCTTCTCGTACAGTCGGGAACAAAGAAAATACGACATAGAAAAGTACCGGGGATAAGAAACCGTAATATGCCATATATGGGAAAAACAGCGATATAAATAATGCATATAGATAGCAACACACCGAATCACAACAGTGACAACCAAACAACTTCTGGATAATTTTCCCCTTAACTACTGTCTCTCACACTCATGCAACTAACGACTATATGGACGTGATCACGACGCGACATCCCCAACAGATCAAGGTGTCTCAGTCATCACTATGCCACCCCCATAAAGGTAGGGTTCGCTCTAAAGCATGCAGGCCCAACTCGTTTCATGGATAGACATATTCCCCTTCCCGCAGGCCTGGTCAGAATATTCGCCCGTCAACGACGTAAGTTACGGTAACGACATGTTCCCCCACCCACAGGCTAGGTCGAAACATTCGCCCGTCCGTTAATAACTCAACTTTCGGTAACGACATATCCCCCTGCCCGCAGGCTAGGTAAGATATCCGCCCGTCCGTCTACAATTCGACTAACGGGTACGACCATCTCCCCGCAGGTAAGATCGGAATCGCCCGGATGCCAACGTAGTGATGAACAACAACTATGCAACATGAATATCACTGACTCATCTCAGGATCAACACTTAGTGACTCAACAACGACTTATAAACAACCACGACCAACTTTCATCCGGCTTAACCGGGTATCAACTCACATCACAACATCAACAGATTAACTGTATCTCTAGGTTGAGCACTACGACATATATATATATATATATATATATATATATATATATATATATATATATATATATATATATATATATCCTCGACTTCCTCGCCACACAATCATCTCCCAATTTATCAGTAATCACTGCCTAGCTCCACTCCGACTTCAGCAGTCAGAACAGCATATAAACAACCAGAAATAGATTTACAGTAAAAACAAATTGCAGATAAATAATCTTCAATCAATCATAAACATATAATAGCCATACCATATATCATATTAAATACCAATCACAGAGCATACATCCTCAATATGCAGTAAAATCAACCTAACGGTCAAACGACCTCTAGTAGGGTTTGGGTCGCCCTACGGATATCAATATATATTATTTAAAGCTTGCCTCCCCAACGATATTACGGTTCTTTCCCCCACCTTATTAAATTTCCCGTGAGACTCCGGATACGGCTCCGTGACAGTCAATCAAGTGCGCGATCGAGCGTTCGAGTCCTGTCCGATTCAATACAACAAAACACAACTAGAAATTAAAATAGTTAAATCATAAACTAACTATTCCTTAGTATTAGCTACTGACCCTATTTAATTAATTAGGGTAGGGATGTTGAAATTCTACCAACTCTTGGATCAATGATCCTTAAACATACCTAATACATAATCAATAATTAATTATCAAAGATTTGAACCAAAACCCCTTAAACCAACAAAGTAGGGTTTCGGCCATCACCATGAAAAATAGGTGAGAGTTTGATTTGGCCTCCTAATCACCTGGATTACATGATTAAGGGATGAAATAGGTGAAATCAAGAACAATGAACAAAAAATCCATTTTCCCCAAAAATCACCCATTCGGCCCTTATAAGAAAAATAGGCTAGAGGGCTTATTTGCTTTCAAGCTCTTGGATTATGATAGTAGGGGATGATACTAGCTCATAGAAATTGGTTTGGTATTAAAATGATTTTTCTACAATTTTCTAGAAATTTTTGAAGTTTATATCTAGAAATTGAAACTCATGAAAATCAATGGAGGAAAATGAAGATTGAGAGATCAAGGATGAAATCTATACCTCTTATGTGATAGAGGAGGATGATAAGAGCAACTTTGCTTCACAAAATTTCTTGAAAAAGCTTGAGAAAAATGGAGTTGAAAATGGAGGAAGAAAAGAGAAATGGAGGAACAGGAGAAAGGAAGAAAAAGAAGAAGAGAATGGGGGAGAGAGAGTGAGAGAGTGAGATATTTTCTAATACACTGAGGAATATGTAGGAGTGTGAACACAAATGTTCCCTTGAGATCAGGCAGCACTAACACAGGTGAAGTAGTCAACCTTCTCTTTAATCCTTGAAAACTTTCCTCCCAGGCTTCAGTCCATTCAAACGCTTTATCCTTCCTCGTCAATTGGGTAAGGGGTCCTACAATCTTAGAAAATCCCTCAATGAACCTCCGACAATACCCATCCAAACCTACAAAACTACGTATCTCAGTCACTATGGTTGGTTTTTCCCATTCAAAAACTGCTTCAACTTTTGACGGATCCACAACAATTCCTTCCCATGAAATCACGTAACCCAAAAACTGCACTTCGTCAAACCAAACTCACACTTAGAAAGCTTCGCGTATGGCTGCTTCTCCTTTAGAACCTGAAGAACCACACTAAGATATTCAGCGTGTACTTCCTGGTTTCGCGAATAGATGAGTATGTCGTCTATGAAACAACGACAAACTTATCTAGATATGGACCAAAAATCCTGTTCATATAATCCATGAATATAGCCGAAGTATTCGTCACCCCAAACGGTATTACAAGGTACTCGTAGTTCCCCTAGCGTGTTTGAAACGCTGTCTCTGGTACCTCCTCTGCCTTCACATGAATCTGGCGATAATCCACACATAAGCGAGAAGTTCCATTTTTCTTCTCCACTAGCAGCACAGGTGCTCCCTATAGTGACACACCTGGTCTAACGAACTGCTTCCCTAATAAGTCCACCAACTATTCCTTCAAGGTCTCCAACTCCGCAAGTGCCATATGATATGGTGCCATAGACAATGATGTTGTTCCTGGCACAAGATCGATCAAAAAATTGGTGTCCTGAACTGGCAGTGATCTCGGTACATCTTCAGGAAAGACTCCCAGAAACTCGTTCACGACAGTTACATGTTCTAAGACTATCCAGAATTCTTAGAACTAGGAAAGATTAAGATTCTGTTTGCACCGTCTAACAGGATATGGTTACAAGATAAACAATCCATCCCTATGATCACATCCATTTACGAAAGAGGCAAACAGATGAAATCAATCAAAAACATTCTATCTTTTACAGAAATAGAACAGTTCAAACAAACTTTCACAGTTATAACAGGCTTTGCAGTAAGTGTAGAAATCACCAAATCAAAAGGTAAAGAAAGATGCAGATAATCTCAAAAGGTTCACGCAGTCATATGTGATAAAGGAATGCGTTGCGCTGAATCAAACAGCACACTTAAGGTTTTACTTTCCACGACGTACTGACCTTGGATCAAGTCTTCAATTTGAGAAGTCTCGGCACCATCTCCAGTATAAACTCTACTCATTGCCTTAGGCTTCGCTGCTTGCACATCGTTGACAGAATGTCCAGCTTTTGATTGCACATAGTCGCGTGAAGTATGCCCTGGCTTTCCACACCTGAAAAATATTATCCCCTTGATCGAGCATTCTCTGGTGACATGATTGTTCTTGCCACACTTCATTCACCTCTTTGGGGCATTTCCAGACTGGCTAAAACTCTCACTGCTTCCTTCTACAGAACGTTGTTGTTGACCCCACTGTTTTGAATATGGTTTCCATCGAGATCTATCATCACGCACATTGTTGCCTTTGTGGAACCTAGTCGGTCCAGCAGAGTGATGTTGCCTTGCTTCATGAGTCTTCATCAGATCTTCGATTAGGAAGCATTCATCTATCAACACTGAGAACTCTTTGACCTCGAGAGGTAGCATCGCTCCTCGAATCTCGTCCCTTAAACCCTCTTCGAACTTTGCGCACTTCCACTCCTCATCGGGATGAAGATGGAAATACCTTGAAGACTTCAGCAAGGACTCAAAACGATTAGCATATTCTTTGACAAACATTTCTCCTTGACGTAGCTGTAGGAACTCCATGTGTTTCAACTCGTCTTGCATCCGTCAGAAAATACTTGTTCTGAAGGACTCTGTGGTTGACAGCTTACAAGAAAGCAAAAGCATTACTATTCTGTCCAATATCATTCCTCTTCAGAAACAATAACACAGAAAAACAATCAGAGAAAACACAACACAAACAAGACAGACCATAACCCACAAACCCCAAAAGACTCGGCCAGCTCTGATACCATTTGTAACGGCCCGAACTGCATTCAGGATTGCCGACTGTCCCCACAAACCAACACGGGTCTTTTCAGCATGCTTTGTCCTCACTCACACGCTTTCTGGGAACTTCCCAGAAGGTCACCTATCCCACAATTACTACAAGTCAAGCACGCTTAACTATGGAGTTCTTATGTTCTGGGCTCCCGAAAAGAAGATGCATCTTGTTGGTATAGGTAGTACCAATCAATTCTTATAAGCCTTCCTTCAATTGTACAATCCTATACCTGCACAGCCTAAGGATCCCTCTCATTCCAATGTGGATCAGGTTCATTCATGTGTCCCTTTGCCTAGAATCCTGCCAGGAGCCGCTCCTTGTCCGTGCCTCAAGCATCGACGATCACTCCCCGCTCTCATCAGCCTCAGGCATCATATGCCCACCAGCTTCCGCTGGTTCGTCCCCGAACCACATCGTACTGGGAAAGGTCTTCTCTGATACCATTTGTAATGGCTCGAACTGCATTCAGGATTGCCGACTGTCCCCACAAACCAACACGGGTCTTTTCAGCGTGCTTTGTCATCACTCACATGCTTTCTGGGGAACTTCCCAGAAGGTCACCCATCTCATAATTACTCCAAGTCAAGAACGCTTAACTATGAAGTTCTTATGTTCTAGGCTCCCAAAAAGAAGATAAATCTTGTTGGTATAGGTAGTACCAATCAATTCTTATAAGCCTTCCTTCAACTATACAGTCCCATACCTGCACAGCCTCAGATTCATTCAACTATACAGTCCCATAACTGCACTGTCTTAGGATCTCTCTCATTCTGGTCATCACAAGACTGAAACAATTGAACGATTGACTTGGATCTGAATCACCGGTCCGTCATTGAACTACTGTTTCAAAACCCGAAACGTTTCGTGTTTGTGTTTACGTCTTATGAATTATGTCTCAAGTCCTAAGCATTATGAATAAGAATTGAGAATCCTCTTAGATAAGTCTTTGAGCCTTTCTAAGATATTACTCCTTGACTTTCATTTAAGGAAATAAATGTTGATTCACTTAAGTCTTATGATATCATTGATGTACTAAGTCATCAATGGTATAGTACATCGGGGTGTAGTAATGTAACGCCACGATTTTCAAGTTTTATAATTTTTCAGTATTTAAACGTTTGTATTTTATTAGAGTGTCTAGAGAGTGAAATAAAATATTGAGAGCATAGAATGTTCTACACAACCATAGGACGCCATGGTTAAGTTTCGGGCGAAAGCTCAAACAGAGTCCGGTCTGCGTTTTTCACGGATAGTAGTCCTTTTCTACTATCGAGACCTAATTTGGACTTATGAACTAAACAGTAAGTCTCAGGATTTAATTCTCTACATTTTTAGTAAAATCCTTCCTGACGTCCGAAAAATAAAAATAATATATTATATTCGGCCGTATAATCGAACCAGGAGGCGTTTGGAGTCGTAAAGGGATTCAACGAGACCCGCCAACGGATAAACTTGATACTACATCATACCAAATCACTTAGGAGATCATGCCAGAGTCGTCATGACGTTCGGAAAAATCTAGACACGAAATTACCAAAATACCCCTAGACTTAATCTTTTTCACTTTTACCATTTTACCCTTGAAGCAAATGACCATTTTACCCTTAATGAGTTATTTAGAAGCCTGGAAAGCCCCTTGCTCAGCCCCATTCATGCACAAATTCTGGCCTTGAAGAGCCAAGAACACTTCATCTTCTTTCTCCTTGAAAAGCCACCATTTTTCTTAAGAAAAAGCTTGAATCCTTTGAAGAAAACCTTGAATCTTTGATCAATCTTCATCCATTCTTAGGTAAGATCACTTCTATGATCTCCTAGCTTCTTGAATCTCTATCAATCTCAAGATCAAAATCTTGTTTCATGAAAATCCATTTTAAGATCCAAAGCTTTGAAAATTCATAGGAAATTGTAAAAAAATCCTTTTAATGGGAAACCAATTTCTTTGAACTCACTTCATCATTCTCTACCTAAACCCAAGAGCTTATGATTCAATTCTCATCCTAGCTCTTAATCCCCAAAGTGGCCGAACCCTAACCAAGATGAATAGTATTTTTTTTATTAAATTTTTGATTTTTAACTCTTGATTCCATCCTTAGCTTTCCTTTTGTCTTTGAATCCAAGTGATGAAAAACCAAATCAATTTCTAACCCCTTTTTCCCAAAATGGCCGAGACCTTCATGGTTGAAAACCTTGAGTTTTGTTTCATATTTTTGGGTGTTAAGACTTGTTCTAGTGTTAGGAGTACCTAAGGATCATCCATCCAAGAGCTTAGAAATTTTGGACATCTCTAGCTCAATTTTCTAGAGTATGGCCGAACCTTGAGTGATGAGAAATAGATGAGATTTGTTTTGTTTGATGTTTAATGTTTGATTGTTGTGTTGTTTGTAGTTGGTGACGAGTATCAGGAGGTTCACGAATCGATCAACCGACTTTGATCCGGAGATCTGCTCATCAACAGGTATGGGGGGTGAACCTCATCACATCAAAGTTGGTGGTGGTGAAAATGGTTGTTTAAGTTTATGTGTGGGTAAAACCCTTTGGTTTGGGTTCACCACTTTTATTTGTTAAGTTCTCTTGGAGAACAAAGTTGTAATAATGAGTTTATGCTTTAGTGTGCTTTAGTGTGCTCTAGCATATGTTTTTGATGATGTGATTGGATGAAAATAATTTTCATGTATGTTGAAAAATCTACCTTGATCTCTAGATCAAGTATGGATTTTTATGCTTGATTATGATGCAATGATGTGTGATTCTTGTTTGTCATAATTATGTGAGTATTTTGAGCCATAACTTGGTTAGTTGGTGAAGCAAAATCTTTACTTTTGTTTTGATGAGGCTTTCGGCCATGTCCATAAGAAAAGGAAGAACATGTGTTGTTCTTGAACAATTAAAGTTTTGAAGTAAGAAAAGTGTTTTAATAACTTATGCTTAAAAGGAAAACAATAAGTGATTTGATCCAAAGATCAAATAAAGTTTCAACCTTTAAGTGTTTTCACCAAAGTGAAAGTTGAAGGAAGGCTTATAAGAATTGATTGGTACTACCTATACCAACAAGATTTATCTTCTTTTCGGGAGCTTAGAACACAAGAACTTCATAGTTAAGCGTGCCTGACTTGGAGTAATTATGGAATGGGTGACCTTCTAGGAAGTTCCCCAGAAAGCGTGTGAGTGAGGACAAAGCACGCTGAAAAGACCCGTGTTGGTTTGTGGGGACAGTCGGCAATCCTGAATGCAGTTCGGGCCGTTACAGCACGGCTGTGCTTTTGACTCAGCTGGTCACATGACACGCGACCCAGCATGGACGTGCTGGAAATCAGCATAGGCGTGCCAATGTTCCAGAAAGGGACTTTTAAGCCAAAAATCTCACTTAACCCTTAACCAACAAATATAACTTAACCAAACAAACTTAAACATTCAAACAAGCTTATATAAAAATACTTAATGAAAAGCAGGATGTTACACATTAGCTTTTCTTGCCGGGAAAGATAAGTTTATTTTTTACTAGAGGAGTGTTTTTATGCCAAAAGTCATATTTTATTTTGACTTTATGTTCTTCATAAATTTTGAGAACCTAAGAAAAATTGATGCTCCAACCTTAGAAAGTCATAAACTGGGAAAGATAAGTTTAACAAACATCTCAGCATCTGTTGTCTAGGGATTTGAGTACTCTCATCTGAGTTTTTCAGATGACTGTCATTTGAAGAGAGACAGAGACAATAGAGGCTCTCCTGCACAGGGTCCAACATCTCTGCAAAAATAGAACTTTTCTTTGTGATATTGATTTGTGACCCAATTTGAGCTTCTCCGTTTGATCTCCCAAAGAATTTGATACAAGCTAAAGAAAAAAATTAGTTTGATAAAGGAACATTTAGTAGGCTAATGTTTCTTGAAACAATTCCCCGTTCCAACAAGTTCCATAAATTCTGCGTACCTTTCGGTTACAAGTATTAAGTCTTGCAGTTTAGTAAGGGGCAACATGTTGTAAGATCCCTGAATTGCAATGAGAAATCAGTGAACCTGCCTAATTTTCTAGATCTTTTTATCTCCTTAGTGATTTTCCTTCAAGTCTGGCTTTAGATGTGAGTTACTAAATTATTATGATTGAAATTTGTGAAATGAGATCATTAAGTGCAATGCAAGTTCTTAAAGTGACTATTCACGTTTATAACACTTACATTATTAATTTACCGCGATTTAGAAGTTGGAGACCAACCTATTATGCCACAATATTGAGATTTTCATTTTCTTTCTATGCTATCAAAATGAAATGTAGTTATGTATTTGAGAAAATGCATCTCAGTGTTTGCTCTAATTACATTTATAATTTTTTTGGATAGAATTTTGTAGGTTGATATCAGAGGTGAGAACTTTGTGGGTGCTAAGGAGATTGATGCCAGAGGTGAGAACTCTCTGAATGCCGAGTCGATGAAATATTTGGGAACATTTCTCAATTTTGCCTCTTGAATGTTGAGCATTGTCTTAAAATCATCAATCCAGTTCTGTGAGTTATTGCAGGTTTGGTTGATAATGGTCTGACATAACATGAAGCTATTTGATAAGATTCTCCACTGAAGTGCTTTATATTCATAGATTAGAGACAATCAGCATTAGAGCTATAGCAGGAGTTGAACTCTTCTTCTGATGAAAATGTGGCTTGGCAAGAAAATATCTTCCTCCAAATTCCATGGTGTTTTTCATTGATTGGTATTAGTTCCCAAAGACTCAATGAATACAATTTTGTTGTGAGTTCCACCGCATTCTAAACCATTGTGTCATTTGCAATCTCACCATAATTCTCACAAGTTTTTATTAGTTTCCCTCCCCTGACTGTTGTTGCCTGAGATTGCATCCCGATTAATTCATCTTGAAGTACATGCAACATTACCTACATCATAGATTCCTCTTGAAGTAACTACATGCAATGTTATCTATATTATAGTATCTTAGGTCTTCGCTAATTTAACTAATAAGTAGCTAAGTTGGTGAATGTTGTAGGTGAAAGAAGCCCATCATACAAGACTCTGCAGCATAAAGCCCATATTAACTGTGAACGGAAAAATTCCCGGGCCAATTATTAAAGCCTACAACGGTGAAACAATATATGTTAGGGGATCGCTAAGGGCACCCTCCAATTTATTAAGGACACCCCCGTAAACAATGTAATTTCCAAAATATCCTTAACAAAAAAAACTTTAAAAGTCAAATTTTTTTTTCATACCATTGTTACCCTCGCAGATTACCAAATCCAGAGTTGTAAATTTTATCTGGAATCTCGCAAATAACATCTGTGTTTTCACAAATAGCTTCTTCACTCGCACAGGTAATTGCGATTTTTTTTTTTTTATTTCCTTCACTCGCAAATACTTATTTGCGAGTGAAGGAAAATTTTCCTCACTAACAAATACCTTATTTGCGGGTGAAGGAAAATTTTCTCTTCCTTCACTCACAAATAAGGTATCTTAAATTTCCTTCACTCGCAGGATTATCTTAAAATATTGATTTTAATTTGTTATTTATTCAGTGATGCCACGCAGCAGGGGAGCTGGTTGGTTGGCCGGTAGGGAGGCTGAGGCTGAGGCCATTAGGATGGCGGTTGAGGCTGCGAGAGCAGAGGCTCAGCGACATCGGCGAGAGCAGCGGGATGCTATGACTGCTTCGCATCGTCGGAGATTGGTTGATAGTAGAGCTGGCCTGAGCAGAGGAGGACGTTGTAGACTTCAACCTCAGCACGAGCCAGCTCAGTACGAGGACGACGAGCCATCTCAGTACGAGTCACCTCAAGACGAGGGACGAGGGACATGAGGACGAGGGACAACAGGACGAGATGCATATTGATTCATGGGCTGAAGAGGGAACATTTCCTAGAGGACCTTCCGATACATCGCTGCTGACTTCATTCAGGGACCACATAGCTTACAGCTTGTGGAACGGAGAGGTAATTATTGTTTACTGTTTTTAAAACATTTAAGGTTTTTTTTTTTTTTTTTTTTTTTTTTTTACTTTTGTATAATTCATGACAAGACGTTTATTTTTATGTGTGCAGGACCGAGAGGAACCGCTTAGGGTTTTTGCGCACGGGAAAAAGTGGCAGAAGTGGTTTGGTGAGCGTCAGCCACTACCACCTACAGTACAGGCCCATGTCCATCGAGCTGGTTTGTCTCCTCTTATGTATTGCAGATACCTGATGGTAGATAACTCGCTGCTGATAGCGTTTTCCGAGAGGTGGCACCGGGAGACCAGCTTGTTCCACCTTCTGTTCGGAGAAATGACCATCACGCTGGATGATGTGTCATGCATTTTGGGCATCTCGATTAGAGGTGCATTGTTTAAACCCCCCGAGATGGACATAGATATTGCTATATCAGTTCTACAGTCATTGTTGGGGGTATCTTATGAGGAGGCTCGGGCGGAGGTGACGGGCACTGGGTGGGCATCTATCAGTTTATCTTGGCTGCAGGACCTTTATGATGCATGGAGTATTGACGGTCCGATGGACGAGGCAGCAAGGGCATTCATACTGGTGCTACTCGGGATGACTCTGCTGACGAATAAGACTAGCACTCGTATTGACTGCAAATATATCGAGCTGCTGCGTGAGTTGGAGCAGGTAGGATAATGGTCATGGGGAGCTTTAGCCCTATGCCACTTGTACGGTTATCTTGGCAACGTTAGCGGGTTACATGACACTCTTTCAGGTACCATTGTGTTATTAAATTAGAAAATTAAATTTACAATTGTTTTAATTCCGACGTGTTTTCGTAACGGATTCGTTATTTGTGACAAGCTTGGATCTATGCGTATTTTCCTACTTTTGTGGTAGATCGGAGGCTTGTTGAGGGTTACAAGGGTGCGCGTGTACGCGCTAACCGCTGGAGAAGCAAGAGGGGTCATGGGAGGTGCTTCCATACAGGCAAGCACTGGATGCGCTAACCGCTGATGACGTGTGCTGGGCACCATGGGCCGCATATAGGCAGTATTGCCCATTCGATCCGGTGGCATACTTTTCGGGGTAGCTTCAGTGTGGGAACAATATAGTACTGTACCTGCATGAGCGAGTACTGCGACAGTTCGAGTTTAGGCAGGAGATTCCTCGACAGCCACCACGACGTCCCTCGGCTGAGGCCATTAGTCTTAACTGGATGTCTCCTCACCAGTACTCTTTTAGATACCTATTTCGGTTGAGGTTGGCCAGTTATCCAGCTGAGTGCGCCCCGGATTACTTGGATTGGTACTATAGGCACTCGCATCCACTGCTGATACCTCCATAGGACCACCTCCACAGGCTTCACCTCCGCAGGCTCCACATGATGCACATGTTGATTGTGTCCCTCGGGTAAGGAATAATAAGTTTTTAAACTGTATATATTATGTCCAGTCGTAACGTCATCTAATTTTTTTTTTATATGATGTACTTATGTTATTATGTATTTATGTCAGTTGTAGGCGGCTTACGTTCATGCGGTAGGCAGGTTGGATAGAATTGCTGCCATGCTGCATCAGGTCGTTGATTACGCACAGGAGGGAGATGACATGTGTGACTACCTTCGGGAGGTGCTTCGGATAGCGGAGGATCAGGAGCGCTGAGTTATTATATTTTTTTGTAATATTTTCATACGAACACTTAGTTTTGATTATGTAATTATTATTGTTATTGTTATTATTAAAGGCCCATTTTGGAAGTCTGAAACTTCATTTTGTCTACATTTTGGCAACTATACCTTAGTTATGTATTTGGCAACAATGCCTTAGTCATGTATTTGACATTCCTTTTGAAGAGCCAAAGCTGGAGAAATTCGCTTAGCGAAGGCCAAATCGCTAGCTTTATACCCGTGCATTCGCACGGGTCGCGCTATGTTGCTTACTACAATTTTTTCTAAATGTAAAATTGAAATTTAATAAGTTTTTTTTACCTAGGAAAAGTGAATAAAGTAAATTATATACCAATATTGACACAGTTATAAACCATAGAAATTGATACACACATTGTGATTGTAGCAAAATAACTCCACAATCCATATTGGGGAAACTGAAGGAACCTGTCTATAATCACATGTCTATGCTCACCCGCCTATTCTCACCTGTCTATGACAACCCAACTGAAGTAAACTGTCTATGATCACACGTCTATGCTCACCCGTCTATGAGATCACCCGTCTATGATAACACGTCTATGATAACCCTTCTAATCAGACGGGTTATCATAGATGGGTTGTCTTATTATGTCAGATACTTTAGTAGTTATATTATCTATTTTTTGTTGTCATTTGAATCTGACATGCATGTTTATATGCAACAATTTATGTTTAAAATTATTAACATAAATTATTAATTAAGTAGTTAAACAATTACTGTACTATGATCACATGTCTATGCTCACCCGTCTAAGATAACCCCTCTGACGATCTAATAGACGGTAATCAGATGGGTTACCATAGATGGATGATCTCATAGGCAGGTTAGCATAGACATGTGATCAAAGACAGGATGCAACTTGTATGAGATCACCCGTCTATGATAACCCGTCTGATCACCCATCTATGAGAGCATCAGACGGGTTATCATAGATGGGCGAGCATAGACGTGTTATCATAGACAGGTTCCTTCACGGGTGATCATCTCATAGACGGATGAGCACGTGTGATCATAGACAGGTTGTCATAGACGAGTGAGCTCATAGATATGTGAGCATAGACGTGTGATCATAGACAAGATGCAACTTGTATATGGGAAAACTGAAGGAACCTGTCTATGATCACACGTCTATGATCACCTGTATATGATAGCCCGTCTATGATAACCCATCTGATCAGACGGGTTAGCATAGACGGGTTCCTTCACGGGTGATCGCATAGACGGGTGATCTCAGACGGGTGATATCTTTCTTATCTACAAAGGTAAAATCATGGCAACTTAACGTGATAGATATGCAAGTTAACGGAGATCAACAACGGTTGATTGACGTAGAGACCAAAATGTCTCACGGAAGTAAATTTCAGGGACTAAACGGTGAGTTTATTTTTTTCGAGAACTAAAAGTGGGTCCCTGAAATTTTTCAGGAACCAAAATGGGCCTTTACTCTATTGTAATTATTGTTGTTGTTATTACTATTATTATTGTTATTGTTATTACGGGTTATTATTAATGAACTTAGAAATACAAAATAAAATAACAGTAAAATGTAAATATAAAGGTACAACAAACAACGACAGTGTATTAGTCAATCGTCATCTAAGTTTATTGGATTGTATACATCATGATTGGAAAGATTAGGCGGTGGAAATATTGAAGACCTTTCTTTCAATCGACTAATATATCGTGTTGGCCATGAATAAGCCTTAGGACGGGAAAAGCCACGCCAATGTGATGCTATGGTAGGCAGTGGACAACTATCCTTCAAAAATACCTGAAATAACGTAAATACAATTAAATTACCGACTAATCTTAACATAAACAATAAAAACATAAAAATATTAGATCAATTACCTGTACCCAATGATTACCGTTGACAAAACCAATGCATATGAGTGGATGGTTTGGAGTTGGTGCACCTCTAAGGAGAAAAAATGTCCAGCACCTCATACTGGCAGATGATAAAGAGACTAGGACCAACCTATATTTGGTTGCTATCACATGACCCATCTCTGGTAGTGTCATCCACTTGTTTTGGTGACATGCACCGTACACGTCCCGTAAAGAAGACTTCATTTCTTGTAATTGAACATCGAAAAGAGGGCCCTATAAATCAACATTTTCCATAAGCTCTTTATGCAACTACTGACGGATTAAAGGCCAACTACCCTCAGTTCTACCAAGCAATGCTGAAATGCAATGATACCCACAATTTCCATCACTATCCACGTTAACTATGTCAGCAATGTATGGCTGAAACTGCACAAGAAATTGATTCAAGAAAGGCAAACGTCTCTTCTTTGCTTGGGCAGTTGATTTCAATGAGGAACGCGCAGAACTATTCTCATATGCAGAGTATATTGTATCGACATGTTCAAAATAAGATGGGTCACGTTTACAATCAAATCCATCCGTGTTGGTCTTTTTGGATTTGGGTGCCCCCTTAGTCTTCACGATTCCGGGAGGTGGGCACATTGAAGTTGTCTCAGGACAACATAGTTCTTGCACTTAGCGATAAAATGTCCTTTTACCAACAATGTCAAGTTTGCGGAAATAGGTAATCAATACCTCCCACTGAAGCGCAAGTTCCTCTTCTGACACTGTTTCATCCGTTTGTTGTTGATCTTCTTGTTGGCCAAAATGTAATCTCCTCCAGTGCACATGGATTACCTCCAATGGAATTGGAGTACCCATCATACTGGAGCGAGCCAGCTCACAAGCACAGAGTAAACCGTGTGTACTTCTAAGAGTACAACCACATGCAGATTTATCAACACCTACATTCATCGCTCTGCTCCACTCATCAACAATATGTTGCAATGCACTCCGAGACACGAATCCAATCAATCTGATAAGCATACGAATGTTGTGTGAGTGTTCAATCACGGTTATGCTCCTCTCAAGTGATGCCTTTATCTCGTTGTGTTGCAGCGTAAGCATGTTATTCATCGTCTCCCAACACATACACATGTCACCCTTGCTGTTTTGCAACAAATTCTTCAATCTCCAATGTTGAGACTCAAACCTATCAACAAACATTCAAAACAATTTCAGTTATAGCATAACATGATTCATTAACAATTTTGACACTAGTTTGATCATACCTGTTTGTGGTTGTATTCCCCAAGTGCATCACTTGCTCTTGGTCATTTCATGAACAAGTTTCTTCTCCTTTTCGCTTAAACGACCAACATAAGAATGACCCACCAATGTTTCAGCTAACCGATGGTTGTGTAATCCACATCTTACTTTCAGCATCCATCCTTCAATCCTTCCTTCAGTCGTCGATAAAGGTATTCCTTTAATTCTGAACATGCACTCACACTTTTGAGTACCAGGTTCTTTAGAAGATGTATGCTTTTTAGGCTTATACTTCCCACTCCTTTCACCAGCTAGAATGAATTTTGTATGTCCGCCTTTTTGTCCTGTCTCTGACCTCACAATGACAACAACAAATCCATTTTGTTTTCCAACATCTCGAGTCCAATACAATCAATCATCTCGTGTAGGAAATATATCCATAGTAGTGAATGCTCCTGTACAGTCCACAACTGTCGTTTAGTTAATCTCATTAGAATCAAACATATTGTTGTCTTCCATCTTCAATAACACTACAATGAAACAAACAAAATAAAATAAATACCTAATATATGTAAAACGGAAAAAAAATAATAATTCCATTACACTCTCAAATTAGGTATTTGCGATTATACAAATTTTTTGTTCACTCGCAAATTAGCTATTTGCGAGTGTACAAAAAAATTGTACACTCGCAAATACCTAATTTGCGAGTGTAAATAAAAGAACAACTCGCAAATTAGATATTTGCGAGTGTGCAAAAATTTACACTCTCGCAAATAATTAATTTGCGAAAATATACCTTCTTTTGTCAATATCTAATTTGCGAGCGTCACGTATAATTTGGGAGAAAACTATGAGTACTTGTAAAAAATGGAACAGCCTTCACACATTTATCAGAAAATGGATCCGCGTATTAATAAATTATTCTGTCTTGAACTCATTGTTCTTTTTCCCTTTTTTTCCTTCTAGATATCCGAAACATATTAGCATCAAAAGGTTTTAACGAGTGCGTTATTTTTTTAATTGCTCACTCGCAAATATGATATTTGCGAGTACTTGCTTCACTCGCAAATATGATATTTGCGAGTGAGCAATTAAAAAAAATAACACACTCGCAAATATGATATTTGCGAGAGAGCAAACAATTTGCCCACTCGCAAATATTATATTTGCGATATTTGCGAGGGAGCCAAATTAAAAAAAAAAAAGATACTTTTCAGGGGGTATTTTAGTAAATACACTGATCGGTGTCGTTAGCAAATTGGGGGGTGTCCTTAGCAAAGCTCTGTATGTTAATGTTCGTAACAAGGGAAAATTCAACATCACTTTTCACTGGTATTGATTTCTTAACCACCGGTGTTTTGATATCATTTGGGAAATAATATGAAAGAAATTAATTTTAGTACAATGTAACTGATTTGTGGGCAGGCATGGAGTGAAGTAGCCAAGAAATCCATGGTCAGATGGCCTTGACTACATTACTCGGTGCCCCATCAAACCTGGAGGGAAATTCATGTAGAAGTTGATTCTTTTTTTTTTTTTTTTTCCTATTGAGGATGGTGCTATATGGTGGCATGCTCATAGTGACTGGGCTCGGGCCTATCTTTATCTATCCAAGGGAGGATACATCCTACCCTTTTCCCTAACCTGGTGCAGAGGTGCTCATCGTATTAGGTATGAAATCCTTCACAATTGTCCTACCCTTTATTTTATTTTATTTTATTTTTTGCTTATTTATTTATTTATTATTTTGTACATAGGAGAATGGTGGCAGAGTGAAATCATGGATGTTTATGATGAATTTCTTAGAGCTGGAGGAACACCAAATGATTATGATGCTTTCACTATAAATGGTCAACCAGTGACCTGTATCCTTGCCCAAAATTAGGGGTGGCAAAATGGGTTGGGCCCGACGGGCAAACCCGTTTAACCCGCCTATTTTGGCGGATTGGGTTGGGGTTCTCAACCCACCAACCCGTTTTGACCCGCCCCGCTTAACCCACCAAGAAGGCGGGTCAGAGGCGGGATGGGACGGGTTGGCCCGCCAACCCGCCTATTCTAAAAATATATATATTTTAATTTATTTTTTTATTTTTTTAATAGTTTTAAGTAGAGCGGGGCGGGTTGACCCGCCAACCCGCCAACCCATTTTCGCTTTTTATGCTTAATTTCCTATCTTTTATAATTATTTTCATTTTTTTATTATTTTTTGACGAGTCAACCCACCAACCCATCAACCCATTTTTATAGTTTTTTCTTTTGGCGGGCCAACCTGCCAACCTACCACTAAACGGGATGGGTTAGAAGGTCTAACCCATTTTGTTAAAGCGGGTCAACCCACCCCGCCCCGTTTTAGGCGGGCGAACGGCGGGTCGGGGCGGGTTGGCTCGTTTTGCCACCCCTACTCAAAATCAGATAGGTGTCATGATTTTCATTTCATAGTCCAAAACCCTCCCAAATTATGAAATACTTAAATTCCCATATTCATGAAATGAAAAGAAAGTAACTAATCTTTTATACATATGTATTGCAGTTTACAACGACTAACTCTAGCATATTCTTAAAATTTCATAAACACGCCACTGACAAGAGTTTCTCCTAGAATCTTCATACCCGAAAAATCTTCAAAAAGACATGTCGATTTATGAAAACGACCAAACACAATAAACAGTGTGTTCTCTTATTCAATGGGTATATAAGTAACTTGTATTGAAAAGTCTATTTCTTATTTTATATGTGATGCAATTTTGCACCATTGTGTTACTAATGGGTGCAGGCCTTTGAAATAAAGAAGCTAGCTGACAAAGTGGCAGTCAAAGCAGCTATCAAAGCACAAAAGGAAGCCAAGAAGAAGCTTAGGTGATTGTTGATGCAACTCATTTTGGTTTTGGTTTTATTGATATTCATACTCTTGATTATGGAAAACTCATGTTCCATTTTGGTAAACTTTGCAATATTTGTCTCTGTTTTTATCACTACACTTAAGTATAATTTTCATCTCCATTTTACCCTTACCGATGCGTGACAAGTTATAAATTTGATTATATTTTTTATTGGACCATTTTAAAGTACCAACAGGCACAAATGAATAGAGTTCACCCTCGCTTATCTGTAAGTGTGTTTGCTTTTTGGAGCATATCTTTCATCTGTATATAATTTTTGTTTCGGTGGTAGGGGGTACTAATGGTATTGCAATCATCCCATTTTTCTGAAAGTACTAATTTTTGACCAATTAATTATTGAAAATTCTAACTTTGATGGACTTCGGATTATCATGTTGTTAAAATGGACCTGTACTTAATAGAAGCATGTCTTATGCAAAGTTTGTTTCCTTTGCAAACTGAGTACCAGAGAAAGATCCTAAAGAATTACGTGAATTGCCAAGAGTGTCATTTCCATGTTCATGGACATGAATTTTGGCAAAAAAAATGGTGCTAATGGTAATGTATTCTCCGAGTGGCGAGTCTACCCTCTTGGTTGCATTAGAGGTTACCTGATTTCCTATCTAATTAAAGTCCTTTACATCTGCTCAAATGTGAGTTTCTGCTTTGATATAGTATTTAGGCAAAAGTGGGTGGCTGTTTACTGGTTCTCTTCTCTTTGGTTTCTCATTGGTGTAGCACCTATTTATTGCTTGTCTTCATTGGTCTGATTTATGCCTTCTGGTGCAGTCATCTCAATAACAAGTAGAGAAGCTTGGTTTTTGCTGCATAATAATATTAACTCTGAGGCTCAGTTCTTACTACAAGAGGCAATATGAAGCTATAAGCTATTTTGAGCATAGGTGATTAGAGGCAAAGGCATAATTGTCATAGATGTATGTGTTGAAGCAGTATAAATTTTGGTGGCGTTGGCAAGTAGCTTGCCAATCTCATTGCCGGGATTACCTACAAAAGATGGAGGGAAAATGCATGTCAAGAGAATAATTTAGTCCGAGGAGCCAACGGTGGAATATGGTGCCATTGTTGGAATTACTTTTTAAAAGAAAAACTTGAAGCATTATAGCCATTTTATTGCTGTGAATGTACCAAACATAATGCTGGTACTGCACGAGACGTAAGAAGTTCTGAGAACTATGGTTTATGTGCTATTCTCCTGCCACAAGCTTTACTTGTCCTGTTTTTTGTGACTAGGTGTTCTGTTGTAGCTATTTTATGGTTTCATATGATATCTTGTTGTTATGAATATAGAGTGAAAAACGCCACAAGTTTAGTGCTTCAAGAAAGATTAAGAAGAAGAGATAGAGAAGAAGGAGACAGAGATTTATCGCGGTTTAGAGTTTGAGATCCAAACTCCTACATCCACACTGACAAAGAGACTTCTATTCACTGATTAATAGAGAACCAAGAGTACACGATTTTTACAGGTACACCTCTATGCTACCATCACATGAACTCACTCATCAATCTAGCCTGAATCACTCTCTATTGTATCCATCTATGCAACACCTAGCTTTGACTTATATAAGTTGTACATCACCTAGAGCTAGTTACAAATCAGTTATATCTCCTAACTGAAATAATAGAATAACAACAACTCTATGTACTATACAGTTATCACATAGCTAATTACATGGCATCTTCTAACTAACTTAACCAATTGAAGATACACTAGGCTTCTACAATTCTCCACCTTGAATCTTCAATACAAACAACCAGATATGCCATCAGCCCCTCCTTGGAAGGACTTCACTTGCAATAACAGGTCCCAATATTTATCAAATTTAGACAATGAACAAATTTGGTACTTGGAACCACTTTAGTCAACATGTCAGCAGGGTTGTCTTCTGTAGCAACCTTGTTCACATCAACCATTCCTTGTGCTATGATGTCTCGGATAAAGTGTAACCTTATGTCAATGTGTTTTGTCCTCTCATGGAATACTTGATTCTTTGAGAGACAAATTGCACTTTGGCTATCACACCATACTATTGCCTCCTTGATTGCTTCAGTGAGAGCAATATATTCAGATTCGGTGGTTGATAATGCAACTATAGGTTGAAGACTTGCTTTCCAGGTCACTATATTACCATATAGGGTAAATAAGTAGCCTGTAAGAGACCTTCTCTTGTCAATATCCCCTGCAAAATCAGCATCTACAAACCCTGCAAGGTCTTTATTTGTTGATACTGTTTTTCCAAAAATCAGTCCAAGTGATTTAGTACCTTTTAGGTATCTAAAGATCCACTTGACTGCAAGCCAATGCTCCTTGCCTGGGTTCCCCATGAACCTGCTGACCAAGCTAGCAGCATAGGCTAAGTCGGATCTCGAGCATACCATAGCATACAATAAGCTCTCTGTGGCATTAGAGTATGGTATTTTGCTCATGAATTTTAGATCTTCATCACACTTGGGTGAATGATTTACTGACAATTTAAAATGTCCAGCTATGGGAGTAGATACAGTCTTTGCATCTTGCATGTTGAACCTGTGCAGCATCTTCTCAACATAACTTGACTGATTCAAGTAGAGCAGCCTGTCAGACCTCTTCCTTGTAATTTCCATTCCTAGGATTCTTCTTGCAGCCACCAAATTCTTCATTTCAAATTCTGAGTTCAGAAGATCCTTGAGCTTGTTTATTGCAGTTCTGTCAGAACTATCAATGAGCAATCATCCACGTAGAGTAGAAGATATATGAAACAGCCTGAGTCAATTCCTTTAAAGTAGACACAACTATCAAATGAGCTTCTAGTATAGTTGTTTAAGAGCATAAAAGAATCGAATCTTTTGTACCATTGTCTTGGAAATTGTTTTAGTCCATGCAAGGACCTTTTTAACAGACAAACCATATGCTCTTTTGCCTTTTCTTCATATCCCTCAGGTTGGTTCATGTAGATTTTCTCCTCTAGCTGACCATGCAAAAATGCTATCTTCACATCCATTTGCTCTAGCTCCAAATCATAAATAGCAACAAGAGCTAGAATGACCCTTATGCTTGTGTGTTTCACCACAGGAGAGAAGATTTCATTGAAGTCTATCCCCTCTCTTTGTGTGTAGCCTTTAGCTACAAGTCTAGCCTTATATCTGCTTTTCTCAACTCCTAGAACTTCAAGTTTCTTCTTAAAGATCCATTTACAGCCAACAATTCTTTGTTTTGGTGGTCTTTCAACCAATTCCCATGTATTGTTCTTCATTAGAGATTCAATTTCTTCAGAGATAGCAACTCTCTATCTGTCTTGATTCGAACCAGAAATAGCCTCCCTGAAGTTAATGGGATCCGAATCTTGTACATCTGTCTCAACATTTAAAGCATAAGCAATCAAATCTGCATAACCAAATCTCTGTGGTGCTCTGACTTGCCTCTTTTCCCTGTCTCTGACCAGATTGTATGATGATTCAGTTTCTACTGTTGTTGACTGAGAAGTCTCAGGTTCAGTATCATGCCTGTTATCTGATTTTTTTGTTGCAGTATGCTCCACCTTCAGCTGAACTCTCTGTTATGTTTCAATTGCTTTCTGTGATTGGCTTGAGTCTTCAACATTTCCAATCATAGCTTCTTCAAGGAATACAACATCTCTGCTGATCATGCATTTTCCTCCACCACTACCAGTCAACCATACCTTGTATCCCTTCACCCCATCAGGATGTCCCAAGAAGATTCCCTTCCTTGACCTTGGCTTGAGCTTTCCTTGATTAACATGAATATATGCTGCACAGCCAAATATTCTAATGTTATCATAGCTTGGTGCCTTTCCTGACCATAGTTCCTCGGTTGTTTTGAAACCTATGGCTGCTGCAACACCCTTTCCCGAGTGTCACATTTCCGAATGTTTATAAGGCCGAAAATATTTATTAATGCGGAAAATACGATTTTTCTTTTTTTGGATTAGTAAAGGTAATAAATAATACTAATAAGTGAACTTAGGTTCACCATGCATTACTAGGACATACTGTATTATAAATACAGAAACAGAAAACGGAAAATAGAAACATCAACATTACTATATACGGACATAAGTCTAATGTATGACTGACATTAGAAATACAATATGTACTAGGAGTCATATCTCTCAAAAGGTACTACAAAAACTGACATAGTCTGGCCGACAACAAAACTAAAACATCAAAAGAGTCCACCTCCGAACTCAAAAGGACTGCTGAACCGAACCATCGTCGCGTCCATCTGTTCAAGCAACAACATCAAGTACCAGCAGAAAACATACAGATATGGGTGAGATTCCCGATCATCAACACAACAAAACAGCAGTAGTAAAAACGGAATGACTCACCAGGTAACATCGTACCCAACATGTTAAACCGTTAAACCACATACTAAACCTCTCAATATAAATCATGTTAAACAGCTAACAATATAATATAATACATTCTTAGATAGAACAGTGATGTATAACAGTAAATGTAAACATCAACAGGCATGCAATGCAGTGCAATGTACATGACTCAATGCCAATGCCACTGGGTACTACTCTGACCCCTACTCCATGGAGCTAACAAAACATTCGGAGAGAGTGAATGGGAGGACATGTTCCGGTTTCTGCCAGCCATGAGCAAGATGCTGCCATGAGCAAGATGCTACAAAATTCGTAACGTGCACGTATCTGGCTTTACGGTAACACTCTCGACCAAACATGAAAAGTACGACATCTAGTAGAGGATATCAGTGTATTGCTCGGATTCGCCATGACACAGAAGAGCTACCAACTGGTCACATGTTAGCCCTTCCAACTCTGATACCTCCAAAAAGCAGATGCGATAAAACAATGTCTATCCATTGGATAAACCTCAAGGTTCACTAAGGTTCTCTTCCTTAGAAACTACACACATCTTTGTTTTATAAAATATTTATCCATCGGATAATTATCTCGTGATTCCTTTTGAATGATCTAGACTGCTTTCAGAATCGTCGACTGTCCCCACAAACCAACACAAGTCTTTTCAGCGTGTTTTGTCCTCACTCACACGCTTTCTAGGAAACTTCCCAGAAGGTCACCCATCCCATAATTACTCTAAGTCAAGCACGCTTAACTATAAAGTTCTTATGTTCTAAGTTCCCGAAAAGAAGATAAGTCTTGTTGGTATGGGTAGTACCAATCAATTCTTATATGCCTTCCCTTAACTATACAGTCCCATACCTGCATAGCCTCAGGATTCCTTCCACTGTACAGTCCCATACCTGCACAGCCTCAAGATCTCTCTCATTCCAGTTATCGCAAGACGGAAACAATTGAACGATTAACCTGGATCCGAATCATCGGTCTGTCATCGAACTATTGTTTCAAAACCCAAAACGTTTCGTGTTTGTGTTTACGTCTTATGAATTATGTCTCAAGTCCTAAGCATTATGAATAAGGATTGAGAATCCTCTTAGATAAGTCTTTGAGCCTTTCTAAGATATTAATCCTTGATTTTCAATTAAGGAAATAAGTGTTGATTCACTTAAGTCTTATGAAGTCATTGATGTACTAAGTCATCAATGGTATAGTACATGGTCTTGTTCCACCACATACCATACTTAATTAACCCTTGTCTTTAACGCTAAGTTAATTACTTAACTTAGGTTTTTCACGTAAAACTTTACGATTAAGAGTTAAAAACTCTTTTGGTAACAAAACTGTTCTCATTTGAAAACTCATTGGATTTGAAATACGTTGCACTTGCCTCAAGCAAAGTACCTTAACTATTTTTGAAAAGAGTTCTTCGGTACTTGACTGAGTGTAAAACCATGGTCTAAGTTAATGGAAAGGAAATGTAATCTCATCTAACTTCCTTAACTATGATTCATTTAATCAACTTTAGGATAAAAGGTCTCCATTATGTTTGAAAAAGAACTTTGTCTTTGTTTTAAGATGAACTTCGTCTTCGTTTTAAGATAAAGGAAATGCCTTATGAAACTATATTTAACTTCTCATGAAAACACTTCTTTATTTTACTTTTAAATCACTTGATCACTTAGATAAACTAAGGTTAAAGTAAAAGACATGTTTCACTTTGGTGAAGACGCTTAAAAGTTGAAACTTTACTTAATCTTTGGATCAAATCACTTATTGTTTTCCTTTGAAACATAAGTTATATTAAAACAATTTCTTACTTTAAGAATTTTAAATGTTCAAGAACAACAATTGTTCTTCCTTTTTCTTTGGTCATGGCCGAATGCTCCCTCAATGGGATGTGAAGATTTTGCTTCACCTATTTGACAAGTTATAGCTTAAAAGCTCACAATATAATGATGAACAATAATCATGCATCATTCAATCATAATCAAGCATAAAAATCCTTACTTGATCTAGAGATGAAAGTATGGTTTTCAACATACAAGAAAATGATTTTCATCCAATCACATCATCATAGACATATGCTAGAGCAGACTAAAGCATAAACTACACTTATTACACATTGTTCTCCAAGAGAACCAAATTGAATGGTGAACCCAAACCAAAGGGTTTCACCCACACATAAACTAAACAACCATCTTCACCGCCACCATCTTGGTGTGATGAGGTTCACCCCCCATACCTGTTGAAGAGCAGATTCCCGGATCAAAGTCGGTTGATCGGTTTGTGAACCTCCTGATAATCGTCACCAATTACAAACAACCAAACAATCAAACATCAAACATCAAACAAGACAAATCTCATCTATTCCTCCTCAAAGAGGATTCGGTCCTACCCTAAGAAATTTAGCTAGAGATGTCCAAACTTTCTAATCTTTTGGATGGTTGATCCTTATGTACTCCTAACACTAAAACAAGTCTTATTCCATAAAACTTGAATCAAAAACTCAACCTTTTTCACATCTAAGATTTCGGCCACTTTTGAAAGAAAAGGCTAGAAAACTCATTTGGTTTCATGCTCTTGAATGGTGAAAGAGAATGATGAGACTAGTTCATAGAAAGTGATTTGGTATCAAAAGGATTTTTCTACACTTTTCTATGGATTTTCAAAGTTCTAGATCTAAACTTGGATCTTCATGAATCAAGTGATTCAAGAGATGAAATAGAGAAATTGAGAGAGTTAAGATGAGGATCATACCTCCTAGGATCAAAGATTAGTGAAGAAGAAACAAGTTTTCACCCAAAAACTTCAACTTTTGAAGATCAAACTAGGGTTTTTGTAAAGAACTTTTGATGAACACTCAAGAACTCATGAAGAACATGAAGAACAAGTGAGAGAAAGAAGAGAGAGAGAGAAAAATAAGGTGTGGCCGCATGGCCAAGTGGGGTGAGGGTTTTATAGCCATTTTGCCTTCATGGCAAACTTGTAAATCAACAAAAAGGGTACTTTGGTAATTCCTTCAAAGACTAGGGGCATTTTGGTTATTTCTCTTATAAATATCTAGATATTTCTAGAAAGGTAATGATGACATGGTGAGTCACAGGGTCGGAATGGTTATTCCATAAATTCTCAGGGGCAAAACGGTCTTTTCATTCAAGGGCAAATGGTAATTATGAAAAGGGTCAAGGGCATTTTCGTCATTTCACGTCCAGATATTTTCTAAACGTAATCATTACACTGATGAGTCCCTGATGAGTCATAGCACACCATGTGACTTCAACCTTATCCGTAGAGGGTCACTGAAATCTCGTATTCAGCTCCATTCTTTACCCGATTTAGGTTTTCGCCCAAGAAAGTCGTATGACGACTTATTTATTTTGAATATTTCCAAAATAACCAATATTGTTGGAAATAAAATGTAAAACCTAACTGTTTCGTTCACGAGTCAAAATTAGGTCTCGATAGTAGAAAAAGGCTACTATCCGTGAAAAACGCAGACCGGGCTCCGTTTGAGCTTTTGCCCGAAACTTAACCACATCTTCCTATGGTTGTGTGGGACATTCCTATCTGGTCAGAATATTTTATTTCACTCTCTAAACTCTCCAATAAAATACAAACGTTAAAATATTGGAGAATTAGAAAACGTGAAAATCGGGGCGTTACAGCTGCTGAAGGTGATCTGTTGATTAGATAGCATGCTGTATGGACTGCTTCACCCTAGAAGCTTTTATTCAGCTTGGCAAAGGAAAGCATACATCTAACCCTCTCCAAAATGATCCTATTCATTCTTTCTGCAAGGCCAATTTGTTGAGGAGTTAGCCTTACTGTTTTGTGCCTAACAATGCCATGATCCTTGCAAAACTCAGTGAATTCTTCACTCGGATATTCTAGGCCATTGTCTATTCTTAGAACTTTCACCTTCCTACTTGTTTGATTTTCAATAAGTGCTTTCCATTGCTTGAAACATTTGAAGGCTTGATTCTTGTGTTTTAACAAATACACCCATACCTTTCTTGACCAACCATCTATGAATGATATGAAGTATCTAGCTCCCCTTAAAGAGGGAATCTTTGCAGGTCCCCAAATGTCAGAGTGAACATAATCTACTATGGCCCTAGTGCCCTAGTGGTATGCAATGTATTAGAAAACTTGACCCTTTTTTGTTTGCCATAAAGACAATGTTCACAAAAATCAATTTTCTCATAATCTCCATTTCCAATTAAACCTTGTTTGTATAATTCCTCGAGACCTCTACTACTTACATGAGCAAGTCTATAATGCCAAAGTTTAGTGGAATTAACCTTAGACACAGAAATTAAATTAGCAGTGTTTATAATGGTTTTACCTTGCAATCTATACAGGCCATGTTTTCTGGTTCCTTTCATGATTAGCAATGATCCTTTTCATGATGTAGTCAGCCTCTTTTTCAGCTCCTAAAAACTTAGCTCACAAGCTACAGTTCATTCAAAAGCTTTAACCTTCCTTCTCAATTGGGTAAGAGGTCCTATAATCTTAGAAAATCCGTCGATGAACCTCCGATAATACCCAGCCAAGCCCACAAAACTGCGTATCTCAGTCACTGTGGTTGGTCTTTCCCACTTAAGAACTGCTTCAACTTTTGACAGATCCACAACAATTCCTTCCTTCGAAATCACATGACCCAAAAACTGCACTTCATGGAGCCAAAACTCACACTTGGATAGCTTTGCGTACAACTGTTTCTCCTTCAGGACCTGAAGAACCACACTAAGATGTTCAGCATGTTCTTCCTGGTCTCGCGAATAGATGAGTATGTCGTCTATGAAAACAACGAATCTTGGTATGGACGAAAGATCCTATTCATATAATCCATGAATATAGCTGGAACATTCGTCATACCAAACGGCATCACAAGATATTCGTAGTGCCCATAGTGTGTTCGAAATGCTGTCTTTGGTACATCATCTGCCTTTACATGAATCTGGTGAAAACCCGATCGCAAATCAATTTTGGAGAAAACTGCCGCTCCCCTCAACTGATCCATCAAGTCATTTATCCTCGGAAGTGGATACTTGTTCTTAATAGTAACCTTGTTCAACTGGCGATAGTCCACACATAGGCGAGATGTTCCATCTTTCTTCTTCACCAGCAGTACAGGTGCTCCCCATGGTGACACACTGGGTCTAACAAATTGCTTCCCCAATAATTCCACCAACTGTTCCTTCAAAGTTTCCAACTCTACAGGTGCCATACGATACGGTGCCATAGACACTGGTCCTGTTCCTGGCACAAGATCGATCGAAAACTCGATGTCCTGAACTAGCGGTAAACCTGGTACGTCTTCAGGAAAGACTTCCGGAAACTCGTTCACGATAGGTACGCGCTCTAAGACTAGCTCGCTCTTGACCTCCAAAGAAGATAGCAATATGTATCCTTGAACTCATTCTCTCAAAGAAGCGTTTACTTGGTTGGCAGTCAAAAATCCAGAATTCTCACAACTAGGGAAAACTAAGGTTTTATTTGCACAGTCTAACAGGATATGGTTAGAAGATAACCAATTCATTCCTAAGATTACATCCATTTGCGAAAGAGGCAAACAGATCAAATCAATAAAAAATGTTCTATCTTGAACAGAAATGGAACAATTCAAACAAACTTTAGCAGTTATAACAGGCTTTGCAGTAGGCGTAGAAATTACCAAATCAAAAGGTAAAGAAGACACAGGTAATCCCAACAGATTCACACAGTCATATGCAATAAAGGAATGCGTCGCGCCTGAATCAAACATTATAGTTAAGGTTTTACCTCCCATGACACACTGACCTTGGATTAAGTCTTCATTTTGAGAAGCTTCAGCGCCACTCACAGAATAGACTCTACCTTTTGCCTTAGGCCTCGCTGCCTGGACATTGTTGACGGAATGTTCCACTTTTGGTTGCATACAGTCACGTGAAATATATCCTAGCTTCCCACACTTGAAGCAGATAATTCCTTTGATTGAACAGTCTCTTGTGACATGATTACTCTTCCCACACTTCATGCACTTGTTTGGGGCGTTTCAAGACTGACTGAAACCCCCACTGCTTCCTCCCGCAAAATGTTGACCTTGTTGCTTCGAATATGGCTTCCATCGCGATTTGTTGTCACGACTACCGTTTCCTCTTTGGAACTTACTCGGTCCAGAACTCTGTGTCCGCTTGTCCTTGGGCTCCAAGCTCTCGATCAAACAACACTTCTCCACCAGTCTTAGAAAAACAGAAATTTCCAAAGGAACTACAGCTCTCTTCAAGTCAATCCTTAAACCTCCCTCGAACTTCCTGCATTTCCATTCTTCTCTTGGGTTGCCAGAAAATAATTTGAAAACTTTGCCAAGCTCTCAAATTTGGCCCCGTATTCAGCTACAGTCATTCCCCCTTGTCTCAGCTGGAGGAACTCCATTTCTTTCTCGTGCCTCGCACTTGCAGGAAAATACTTTTCCAAGAACTTCCCCTTAAAAGCATTCCAGTCCACAGCTTGTTGATCATGAATCAGCATCTGACGGGCTCCTTCCCACCAGTATTCAGCATCCTCCACCAGCATATAGGTTGCATAGACAACCTTGTCATTCTCAATACACCTCATTGCTCCAAAGATTTTCTCCAACGTCTGGATCCAACGCTAAGCTAATTCAGGACTGAATTCACCCTTGAATTGAGGCGGATTCCTACGAAGGAATTCGTCCAGTCCTCCACCCCTAGCAGCTCTTTCGTCACGTTGAACCATCGCAGCAGCCATTTCCCGTATGGCGTTCACAGCAGCAGTCAGGTTTTGAGTAGCCATTGCTATCTTCAAAACCAGAATCGTCAAACTCAAAGGAATAAAGCAAACAACATTATCCTCCTTGCGGAGATAACAACAGAGAAACACACAGAGAACACAACACAAACAAGACAAACCATAACTTACAAACCCCAAAAGACTCGGCCAGCTCTGATACCAAATAATGCAACACCCTTTACCGAGTGTCACATTCCTGAACGTTTATAAGGCCGACAATATTTATTAATGCGGAAAATACGATTTTCTTTTTTTCTCTTTTCACAAAGATGTAGTGGGATTAGTAAAGGTAAATAATACTAATAAATGAACTTAGGTTCACCATGCATTTCTAGAACATATTGTATTAGAAATACAGAAACAGAAAACGTAAAGTAGGAAATAATACTGTATACAGACAAAGGTTTAATGCATAACTGACATAAGAAATAATAAGTACTAGGAGTCACAGCTCCCTAAAAGTACTACAGATACCGACATAGTCTGGCCAAGACGAAAATAAACAGCAAAAGAGTCTCCCTTCGGACTCAAAGAAACTGCTGGACTGAATCGTCGTCACATCCATCTGCTCAAGCAGAAACAGCAATACCAGCAGAAAAATATACAGATATGGGTGAGATCCCGATCATCAACACAACAAAGTAGCAGAAGTAAAAACGGGACGACACACCAGGTAACGACGTACCCAACATGCTTATCATATATATCAATATAAATCATGTTAAACAGTTAACAATTAACAGCATAATATAAGGTATTCTAAAAAGAACAAACGGTGTATAACAGTGAATGTAATCATCAACAACCATGCACTGCAGTGCAATGTACATGACTCAATGCCATGTGCCACAGGGTAATACTCTGACCCTTACTCCATGGAGCTAACAAAATATCGGAGAGAGTGAACGGGAGGACATGTTCCGTGTACTGCCAGTCATAAGCAAGATGGTACAACATTCGTAACGTGCACGTATCTGGCTTTACGGAAACATTTTGCACCAAACATGAAAAGTATGACGTCTAGTCGAGGATATCAGTGCATTGCTCGGATTCGCCACGACATAGAAGAGCTACCAACTAGTCACATGTCAGCCCTTCCAACCTTGATACCTCCAAGACTATTTAAAATGTCACTGTAAGATTCGCACCTGCATTAAGGTGTAAGCTCAACTCCTAGGCTCAAGGCCTTACGACTATGCAAATGAAATGCCAATGCTTACACAAAGCAGATGCGATAAAGCAATGTCTATCCATCGGATAAACTTCAAAGTTCACTAAGGTTCTCTTCCTTAGGAACTATACGCGTCTTTGGAAAACAAAACTTTTATCCACCGGATAAATCTCGTGATCCCTCCGGGATCGAGTCATCACAAGAATGAAACAAGTGGACAATTGACCTAGATCCGAATCACCGGTCCGTCATCGAACTACTGTTTCAAAACCCAAAACGTTTTGTGTTTGTGTTTATGCCTTATGAATTATGTCTCAAGTCCTAAGCATTATGAATAAGGATTGAGAATCCTCTTAGATAAGTCTTCAATCCTTTCTAAGATATTAATCCTTGATTTTCAATTAAGGAAATAAGTGTTGATTCACTTAAGTCTTATGAAGTCATTGATGTACTAAGTCATCAATGGTATAGTACATGGTCTTGTTCCACCACGTACCATACTTAATTATCCCTTGTCTTCAACTCTAAGTTAATTACTTAACTTAGGTTTTTATGCGTAAAACTTTACGATTTGAGTTAAAAACTCCTTTTGTAAACCAAAACAACGCTTTCAATTTGAAAACTTATTCTGTTTCTAGCATTTTCTGAAACGTGAATTTTGTTTAGCGAGATTCCATTCGCTTAGAGAAATTGAGGCAATGATGCCTAGCTTGGAATTTCTCTGTATTGCTTAGCGAGATTCACTTCGCTTAGCGACACTTGCCTCAAGCAAAGCACCTTAACTACATTTTGAAAAGAGTTTTTCCTTACAAACTTAGTGTAAAACCATGTTCTAAATTAATAGAAAGGAAATGTAATCTCATCTAACTTTCTTAACTATGATTCATTTTAATCAACTAAAGGATAAAAGGTCTCCACTATTATTTGAAAAAGGAACATGAACTTTGTTCTAAAATAAAGGTAATGCTCTATGAATCCTATGCTAACTTTCATGAAATTTCTCTTTTAAATCACTTAGTTACTTAGATGGACTAAGATTAAAAGACATGTTTCACTTTGGTGAAAACACATAAAGATTGAAACTTCATTTGATCTTTGGATCAATTCACATATTGTTTTTCTTTGAAACATAAGTTATTAATGCACTTTTCTTACATCAAAACTTTAATTTGTTCAAGAACAACACATGTTCTTCCTTTTCTTATGGACATGGCCGAAAGCCTCATCAAAGCAAAAATGAAGATTTTGCTTCACCAACTAACCAAGTTATGGCTCAAAATGTTCACATAATTATGACAAACAATAATCACACATCATTTCATCATAATCAAGCATAAAAATCCATAATTGATCTAGAGATCAAAGTAGGTTTTTCAACAAACATGAAAATGTTTTCTCATCCAATCAACATTATCAAAACACATGATAAAGCATAAACTACCATTATTACACTTTGTTCTCCAAGAGAACCAAATTAAATGGTGAACCTAAACCAAAGGGTTTCACCCACTCATAAAGTAAACAACCATTCTCACCCCCACCATTTTGGTGTGATGAGGTTCACCCCCCATACCTATTGATGATCAAATTTCCGGATCAAAGTCGGTTGAGCGGTTTGTGAACCTCCTGGTACTTGTCACCAACTACAAACAACACAACAATTAAACATTAAACATCAAACAAAACAAATCTCATCTATTTCTAATCAAAGAGGGTTCGGCCATTTTGGGGAAAAAGAGTTAGGAATTAATTTGGTTTTCCATCACTTGGATTCAAGGACAATAGGAAAGCTAAGGATGGAATCAAGAATTAGAAATCAAAAATTTGATCAAAAACACTATTCATCATCTTGCTTAGGATTCGGCCACTTTGGGGATTAAGAGCTAGGATGAGAATTTAATCATGAGCTCTTGGGTTTAGGTAGAGAATGATGAAGTGAGTTCAAAGAAATTGGTTTCCCATTAAAAGGATTTTTCTACAATTTCCTATGAATTTTCAAAGTTTTGGATCATAAAATGGATTTTCATGAAAAAAGATTTTGATCTTGAGATTGAGAGAGATTCAAGAAGCTAGGAGATCATAGAAGTGATCTTACCTAAGAATGGATGAAGATTGATCAAAGAATCAAGGTTTTCTCACAAGATTTCAAGGATTTTCAAGAAGAAAATTGGTGTTTTCTAAGGTTGAAGATGAGTGTTCTTGGAGGGCTGTTATGTGTGAATGAGGGGCTGAAGAGGGCTGTTCAGCCTTCTAATAAACTCACTTAAGGGCAAAATGGTCATTTGCTTCAAGGGTAAAATGGTAAAAGTGAAAAAGGTTAAGGTTAGGGGTATTTGGTCATTTTGCGTCCAGATTTTTCCGAACGTCATGACGATTCTGGCATGCTCTCCCAAGTGATTTGGCATGATGTGGTATCAAGATTATCCGTTGGCGGGTCTTGTTGAATCCCTTTACGACTCCAAACGCCTCCCGGTTCGATTATACGACCGAATATAATATATTATTTTTATTTTTCGGATGTCAGGACGGATTTTAACAAAGATGTAGAGAATTAAATCCTGAGACTTATTGTCTCGTTCACGAGTCCAAATTAAGTCTTAATAGTAGAAAAAGGCTACTATCCGTTAAAAATGCAGACCGGGCTCTGTTTGAGCTTTCGCCCAAAACTTAACAATGGCTTCCTATGGTTGTGTAGGGTATTCCTATCTTCTCAGAATATTTTATTTCACCCTCTAAACCCTCTAAGAAAATATAAACGTTTAAATACTGAAGAATTATAAAACGTGAAAATCGGGGTGTTACAAAGATGGATTAGACAACTATAGTAGTGAGACTATTAAATGATGATAGATTAGTAATTAAGATTACTAAGTTTAAAGCAATGATGTTGATTATGGTGGTAATGATGCATTACCAAATGTTGTTGTCAGTGAGCTAGACCCTGTTGGGGGAAACTTCATCGGATGAGCAACAAAGTAGTACTATGTTAATGATCGCTGTTGTGATCAATGTTATTGATTATGTTGGTGGATAGTTGGACATGTGAATGTATTGATGTGAGTTTCATGCATCATGGTTGTTGCTATTATTTGGGGAAAGCAAACGACGAAACGCAATGGTGTAGGCCACGATGGGCATTATCTCGGCCTTGTGGGTACGTGAGTCGGGTTGTGGGGGTTCCACTAAGGTACGGACTCATGACCCGTGGCCAGAGTGTCCATTAAACCAAACGCAACTGCCCTGACGAGCCACTGTACGTTTTCATGATTAGTGAGAGTATGCGGTGGATGTTATCATGGTATGTTGAGTCATCCCTGTTGATAACCGAATATGTACTCCTGATTGTCTTTCTACAGTTAAATGGATCCACATGCATACGATGTAGTTGGAGATTAGTATTGCATTGCATTGTCATGCATCTTCATCGTGTTGTGATATGAAAATGTCGTTCTTATATGCGTGTGTATAGAAGTGTGCTATCACCATGTGTATATGTGTATTTACCTGTCTTAATTACTGTCCTATTTCCTTACATATAGTTTGAATATGATCCCCCACTCCATATGTTTGTTATGTCTTCTTGTGCATATTTTTTTATGAGCAGAGGAGGACGAGCCTGCAAAGGATGTGCTTGTAGCAGAAGAGTGACAACTCCGGGGACCACTCCACTATTAGGATCTTGATTGTATTATTGATATTTCCGATGTTTTAAATAAAGGGATTATTGCTCCGATCATGTGACATCAGAATTGGGATTCTATTTTAATAATATTGTTATTATTGTATTTTCCAAAGTATAAGGCTGTTATGATTTCCTATCATGAGAGGCCTTCAAGGCTAACCTTTAAATTACTTGATGATTCTTTTAAATGTGGAGTTTTGTGTTACAATGTGATGTTCTTTACCGCGTGAAAGAGAATTTGGAAATCCATATTTTATTTTACAACGAGAATTACCTATCTTTCGCATAATCTTTTAAATAAGCGTTTTCGGGATAAAGGGTGTCACAGACATGCCTAGAATGTAGGAGTTCTTGTTGATCATGGATAGCCGTTAGGGCAGCTGATGGGGATAGTGGATAAGTTGGCCGTTTTTGTCAGTCATGATGTATAAGTTGCTTAAACTTAGGAGTTAGTGGACAATATAAATGGCTTTAACGTAGTTGTTTTTTTTGCTATAAATATCAATTGTACATATGAGTTTAGACACATCAATCCATCCAATACAACTTATGTTTTTGCGCATTTGTTTTCTTTAAAGTTCTTTACTTTTCATGCAAACTTAGTTACTTTGATCTCATCTTTCACACTAAACGCTCTTTGGAGTAGTTTAGGAACCCACGGCTAAGAAATAGAGTCTCTTTCTTAACATAGTCGACTGATTAAGGAATCATAGGAAACGAATTAGCCGAAGACTCGGCTAGCACCAATTCATATAGCAATAGTCCCAAACCAAAACCTTGTAAATTATTGGGACTACAACTAAAATCAAAGAAAAATATAGGGACAAATTACATACTTTTATTAGAGAAAGTAACCTTGAAGTTTAATTTTTCTTAAAGTTAAAAATTGGCTTGTTATTTTTTGTAAATTAACATGCAGTCATTCATATCAGTTCCAGTAGACATTGAGTTTGTCTCAACTCAAAACATTTGATTGAATTTGAGCATAAGGTGAAGTGGGCATAAGTTCGATTTTTACTATGACCATTCTTTAAAGTAAAAACCTAAAAGATTTTTTTTTTTTATAAGCAAAAAGTATATTAGATAGAGAGCACAAGGGGTGCTCTAACCCATATACAAAAGAACAACAAGAACTAGCCCTATGTAAATAGAATACTGCATCACCTTAGAGATCCCAATATTATTATTACAAAAGCCTCAGCCCAAAAACGTTCAGAGCCCTGCACCTAAAGAAACCCATAGTAGAAAACCCTTAAAGTACAATAACAAGCAACCTAACAATAGCCGCATAACAACTTAGAAACAAATCCAACTAGCTTAAAGATCCAAAATTCACCGTAGCTGCAACACACAATCTTTACAGTACACCTTTGACTGAACCTTGTTTATATCCATAACAACTAGAAGCTATAAGTATAAAACAATACCAATGGTTCCCTATTTTTGTTCCTTCCTTCAAGATCACTTTGATAGTAGGAAATTCTCTCAAACCATTTATAAATTGACTTGGTACAAAGAATCACCACAGCCGTGTATTGAAAAATTGATAAACACACCTCCATTCCCACATTTCCCCTGCCAATTACCAACATCAATTTTTATTATTACCATGAGTCACGTGGCAACCATTGGAAGGCCTATTGTACCTGAACACATAACAGAGTGTTGTGTTGCTCTAAAACCCCAGAGCCTGCCAAGAAAACTTCTAACTTGAAAAATTCTTCAATATTGAAAGTTTGATGTTTCAAGAGGAACTTAGCTTCCACAACCAATATGGTATGTTGTTCCTCTAGTTACATTGGCCAAACCAATAGTAGTTCCTTGTCCTAGATTGGCCATATAGTTAGAAAAAGTAACCAAAAACAATTTAAGAACTATACTTAAAACCTCACACTGAACAACTCATCCTCACAAGTGTTTCACTCAAAGCAAATCACTCTCTCTATTTCTCTCTTACTCACCCTCTCCAAACAAGCTCATCCTTTCTCACATTTCGCACTACTTCAGTTATCTTCTCCTAGATTTTATGCAGCATACTTGGAAGAGTGAATTGTAGAAAAATACCTTCAAAAATCAACCACAAAAATAAAAAGGTAACTAGAAACAGTATTAGATGTTTTCTCAAAGCCTCACATTGTTCCTCTCTTTCTCTCCCTCACCAAAAGAAAACTCATCCTCTCTAGTGTTCTCAATTTTAGTCACTCTAACTGTTTGTCTCTTACTCAACCTCTCCAAAAATTTCTTCCTTTCTCACATTTCACACTTGTTCATTCATCTTCTCCTAAGCCATAAGCAGCATACTCGGGAGAACAAAAGTAGATATTTGCCTGAATGGGCAATAGCAACCATAGCAAAGCACATAGCAGATTGATAAAAGAGGTCCATGTCAGTAACATAATAGAAAGAACAAATATCCATTTGAAAACCAAGTTCCCTATTTTGACAATGCATAGACAAAAACCTTGCAGCTTGTACTTGTATAAGAAAAGAGGCTTCCACCCATTACATCCTAAAACCTGCTGGAAGCCAAGATACAGCCCGTGAAGGATCCCTTTAGATCCGTTGAGGTCTCTGTTTCGTGGGCAAAATCATCAACCACTAGTAAGAGAACCTAACTAGGCCTTAGCAACTAATTGCATACATTCCAAAGGACACATACACCAATCCGAAAAAGAAAAATCTCCTCCTAACTTTAGTTTAATCTAATGCCACGACCTGATCTTGATAAGGTCAATAGCTAAAAGACCATCTGGAGGTTCCTGTTTAAATATTATCCCTTTCCTATGTAACCAAATAGACCACACAACGGTAAACCAAATCACTATCCATACTTTTTTTTTTCAATTTTCCCTTCTTACCATACCTAGGTGATTTGTGAAATGCAGCTTGGTCTCAAAAGGCAGTGCAAGTTGGAGACCAAGCCATGAATATACCCTTCCCCATATAGTGTAAGCAAAATTATAGTTAAAAAACAAATGGTTACATGTTTCCTGCTCATGTAGACAGAAAACACAATTTGTTTGCTCTATGGTCAGCATACTCCTCTTTGCAAGATTAATTTTTGTTGGAATCCTATCAAGAATTATTTGCCAAGAAAAAACCATAATCTTTAAAGGTATGAAAGGAAACCAAAACTTTTTGAAAAAGATTTGATGAGTTGTTCTTAGCAGATCAAACATGTTCACCCTTTTGTTTTCTAATACGAGAAAAGCTGATTTAGAAGAGTATAAACCAGAAGAATCATGAGCCCACGACCAACTATCTTGCCTATCAATTTTTATAGAAACCGAAGCAACCAAAGTTAAAAGATCAGTTAAAAGAGTTTCCTCCCAAACAAATAAGGGCCTTCTTAACCTAAATTTCCATTTCCAACAACCCTCGCTCCAAGCACCCATCTCTGAAATAGTATCACTTTTGTTTTCAGAAATGCAAAAGATTTTTTCGAACAACAGGCGAGGAAAATTACCCCCCACCCACGGCTCTTGCTAGAACAAAGTATTTTGTCCATTTCCTACCTGTTTTTTCAAACCATTACCAAACCAATCAGCCAGAGAAGAGTTATCATTCTGAATATTGGTTAGGTCTTTCCACCATATTGAGTGAACAACCCTTGACCTATTATTTAGGGTGTTCCCAGCCTCTCTAACTTTCTCACCATATCTAGCTGCTAGAATCCGGCATCATATAGTGTCCCTCTCCGTAACCATCCTCCATTTCCATTTTCGTAGTAAGCTCAGGTTAAAAAGCTCCACATCCCTCACACCAAGACCCCATATTTTTCGGTTTACATACTTCCCACCAACGAACCCAAGCTACTTTCCTTTTTTCATCAGTCCCTCCCCAGAAGAACCTTCTTTGTAGTTGACTTATAAGCTTGATAACCGTTTTTGGAGCTTTCATGAAAGATAAAAAGTATATTGGGAGATTGGATAGCACGAAGTTGAGTAAGACCACCCTTCCCCCAAGAGAAAGATAGCACAGAGAACGAATTTGAAAAATGAAGTTTCATAGCCTCCCTCACATATGCAACATCTTCAAGCCATTGGGAGCCCGAAAAAAGTGCGGAAATTTGGTTATGTCTTCTCCTTGCATTAATGCAATAATGGAAGTAGCTGTTGTTTGCATCGCCCTCCTTTAGGCACTTTACCCTTGATTTTTTATATAGCAAACTCTCCTTCATCCTTGATTTTTTCCATAGCTCCTCAAACAAACCTCTCATTTTGTTGATTTCCACCTCTGAGAGATTGCTTTCTTCTGCTTTACCATCCAGAAAACAAATTTCATCCGTGATTGTTCTTATGATTGTATCTAGTTCCCCAAATTTCTCTCTATTCCACACCTTCAAGAAATTCTTTACTGACTTCAACTTCTCCATTACCACAAAGGCTTTCCATCCATAAAACCTTGTTGACTCCCAAAACTCTTGAACTAACTTATGGAATCCATCATGAAGCAACCAACAGTTATTGAATTTGAAAGGTTGGGCCCTCCAATTAGAGTCTTGGTACCTTAACATAACTGGGCAGTGATCAGAGATATCTGTATTAAGGATCCACTGAGCCGGGTCCACATCTGCATCCATTCTTGCGACAGTAAAAATCTATCTAGCCTACTCATTGTTGAACCGTTAGCTTTGAACCACGTAAAGCGTTTTCCCAAAGCTGGTAAATCGGTCACCTCCATAACTCTTACAAACTTTTGGAAGTGAGAAGATTCTGATCTTGAATATAGGGGTGGCAAAAAAATCCAATCGTCCACCATCCATCCGGTCCATTCAAATGAAAATCTATCCAATCCATCCATTACAAAAAAAAAGTGACAATGGACTGGATGGATTGGATTATTTTATTTTATGGATAGTTGTGATCTATCTACCATTATTCTAAAATCCATTGGATCACTTAATAAAACAAAAAAATAATTCATTGGATAAAAATGAAAAAAATAAATAAATGATAAAAAACCATAACTTCAAAAAATAAATCAATTTGCTGCTATTATAAGCAGATCAATATATTTTTTAGTGTTTTGCTACTATGATTTGCATTACTTGTAGTGGATTTGTGATGAATTGTTAATTACAAAAAAAAAATAGGCAAAAAAATTATTTTGGAATTTTTTTTTTTATGGATGGATGAAAAATATTATTTCGAAATAGTTTTAAAAATTATTTAATTTTTTAAAATATTTTTCATGGGTGGATGGGATATCCATCCTTAAAAAAATTGTTAATGGATGGATTGGATGAATTTTTTTAAATAGATCATGAATGGATTGAATCTTTTTCATGAAATTTTAATGGAACATAATGGATTAATGGATTCTTTTTAATCCATCCATTATAATCTGAATAAAACTGTATCCAATCCATACATTTGCTACCCCTACTTGAATCTGCCACGGAAGCTCCCTTCCTCTTTCCAACTTTCAGAACAACATTGAAGTCCCCTGCCGGGCACCACATCCCCCAAAAGCCTAAAAGATTGTTACGGGAAAAAGTATAATAATTTATAAGCTTACAATTTAAACTTTTAAGCGCATTTGGCCTACACAGATTTCTTTTATCTGATGGTAAAAGTTTGATAGACAATTTGATCGAATGGAATATATACTCATCCCTGCTTGCTTTTCCTTCTTTCTATAACAATATAGACTCAAACTGAATGAAGTCCAGCTTTTTGAGCAATTATTGATTTGGGGTTGATGATATTGAAAACGAAAAAGAATGGAATCTTGATAGAAAAATGAAAGTGAAAGGAATCTAAAAAGAAAAATGAATATGAATGGAATAGGAGAAAACTAGCCACTTTGCTTTTTGATCAAAACTTAGTAACACTAAAAGGGAGCGAGCACTTGAAAAGGCGAACACTGCAGGCTTCGAGTATGTTCAGAAGAGATTGTTTTTTAAGGACATCTGAAGACGGGATATCATAAGATCTTCAAACTCCTAATCTTGTTAATTAAATCCAGAAATTAATAAGCAAGTCAGAAAACTTAGGTGCATTTCCTTCGGGTAACAGATAATTTTTTTTTATTTTAATACTTTTAACTTAACACTCATTAAAATTTGTATTTTTTCAAATCTAATTATATATATTTTTCATACATAATATCATAAGAAGACAATATATAAATTAAGTAAAAAAATTTTTTTTCCCGGATTGATAATTTAGTAGGTGAGAATTAAAGACATGCAAGGAAAATAACAAATTTCGATCTTTATAAATGTTTTTCATCACAAATTTCTTTCTATTCACTCCTCTTCCTATTTCGAGACCATCTAATGACATCAGTACGGAGTCCACATGTCAGATCTGACAAGGTTGTACTTAACCGCTTAACCATAAAAGAACATTCTTACAAACGTCATTACTAAAGTTACTACTCTTATAAGGGATTTCTTTTAGCCTTGAACCAGCGTTGCAAACGTCATATCTGGCTTCTTTTCCACTTGAAGCATACATGTAACAAAGTTAATATGATAAATTGATAATATATAAATTTTAAAACGAAGTCAATGATATAAAAATTAACAAAGTAATTTTTATATAGTCCAAATTTATAAATATGTAAAAACATTACCCAATTTCAAAATATCAATTTATTATATATTGAGACGAATCTGCTAGAGGACCAGTCCAGAACTAAAGTGTTATTCTGCGTGTAATCTTAAGCCAGCAAGACACAGCCAGACCAGAGCCAGCAAACACCCTTGTCGTTGAAGCATCCAAGGCAATAGCACCATCCCTTTCTCCATATATATAAAACGCACCTCACACTTCTCTTTGTCCAAACTCCATAAACGATCAAACCAAAGAAAATTGAGAGAGAAAACATATATAGCTTGATCGATATTTGAGAAATGTCACATAGGATGGAGAAGAAAACCAGCTGGTCATTTAAGAAGTTGAGCAAGGAGTTGTGGCCTAGGAGGTTCTCTGCGTTTCGTTCGAAACGACTTCATCTACACAGGACCATCATGGACACCATCGTTTTCAAGATAGTCTCGGTCGTAGAAGGTGCTGTGCTTGTCTCCACGCTGTGCGTATTCTACCTTTGTTGTGGTTGCCACTTCTGAATTCTGCATATCTGCAAAAAATGACCTTCAATTTCATTTATTCATTCATTTTGACGGGCTATTCGTCAATAATACATTGGGTTTACGATCTTTTCCAATGTAGAAGCCGTGTAATAACATTTTCTTGTTTTTATTTAGTTTTATTCACAGATTGTATCATGTACTTAATGAGTTATAGTCCTTGACCTTGAATTATATCTGGTGGATGTCTTATCATTTTTTAAAGCTTTCTACACAAGATTGAGAGACACGGGATGATGCGATGATGCTTATATATATAATTTGATGTATATAATTTCTTGTTAAATTCGGAATAACTGTCTAGGAACAACTTTCCGAAGTATATACTTTGGCAATAATGTTTTTAGAGGAATAATTGGGCCCGGTTGCATGAGTTAAAGGGAGGAAAAATGCTCAACCGATCATAATGATTTGGTTTAGATATTGGTTCAGGTTGAGCAATTTCAAGGTATCAAACCTAAGTACGAACATGTTGATGTGTGTGAGTCCAAGGTTTTAAATTGCGGTCATCACTAGTATAGAAAACATATTTTACATCGGTTAAAAAAGACTTTTAACATCAGTTAAAGAGGCGACGTTAATTCAAGGGACTTTTAACATCGATTTACAACCCATGTTAAAAGTTTACCTTTAACATCGGTTAATAAAAAACCGGATGTTAAAAGTACACTTTTAACATCAGTTATAGACACACCCGATGTTAAAAGTAAGGTCGTCAGTCAGAGAGGTGCTCTGGTCAGTACACTTTTAACATCCATTGTAGTTACAACCGATGTTAAAATTTTACTTTTAACATCGGTTAATAACAGAACCGATGTTAAAAGTACACTTTTAACATCGGTTTTAGGAACACATAATGTTAAAAGTGACATTTTAACATCGATTATGTATAACCGATGTTAAAATTATATTTTTTTTAAATGGTGTGTTACATTTATAGTTCATTCCCACCCCTGCATATCAATCAGTATATCATCCACAACTCAATATACAACATAAGACAAGAAACAGATTCAAACATGTAACTCATACATTACTACTCCAGAATTACAATATTACAGTTACACAAGTCCAGAATAACTAAACTAAATTATATGACAGTACATATATATAGTGTTATAAGTGCAATAACCTAAAGTTCAAAATGTGTCACATGCAATACATACAAGTGCAAAAATCATATACAATCTATATTATGCTGCCTAGTATACTCATTAAAGAAATTAGCAAAACAATCCCTCAGGTCTTTCATCTCCTCTTTATCAAGTGGAGTTTGATCGTCAAAAGCCTGCACAAGTTTAAATAAAATCAACATTAAATCATCAACCAAAAAAAATATAATTTAACTTGTGCAAAACTTTATATTTATTACCTGTTGTCATCCGTCAATAATAGTGGCGGAGACCACGTTCAACATATGTTTCATCACGTAGTATCCACACTCCCAGCCGCCAGCTTGTCTACGAGACTACAAGGCAATATGAAATTGAATATCAAGTACAGTACTAATATAATAATAATTACTGTTGTAAATTTTTTGTAAGAAATAATAAACTACTTACGAGTGGGATAATCCATTCAGGCTTTCTTTTTGACTTGGATGGCCTACTTTTGCCATCTGCACAAGCCATGCTACTTACAACCATAGCTCTATGATTAAAAATAATAATGTCAATTATGTTCATGTAATAAAGCAAAAGCAATTTGAATTACAAATTAAATTAAAGCTTACATGTTAATCGCGTCCTTCAATTCAGATGTCGAACTATAGTGCAACGAGCATAAGAAGACGACACGATGCTGGTTAGGATGAAGTATGAGCAACTGCCAATGGCCACTCCTAAGTATTGGTGCTAGATAAATATCATTCTTTGTTCGACCAAGTAGCTTCAGGATGTATGTCTTCATCGCATCCCCATTAGTGCAGTAATTTCCCTGAATTACGCTTGGGTCTAAGAATCTATATATATTCTGGTTGCCTCTTTTCATACATAAGCGATGAAGATACCTAATATTAGAATAAAATAATGTTAAATACCTACGACATTGAAATAAATTATAGAATTAAAATACCTAAGATACATGTCAACAGTGTAGTTACGTGCACCACATACTTAGAACGGTATTGGCTAGCCAATTACCAGGCAGATATATGTCACCTATATCCTTCCCAGAGAAAAAAAAGGCTAGCAAGTCGCAAGCGCCTTCGTGTTCCAAGGGAATAGCAAACTCTTTATCCAGCGCATCCGCAGCAAATGCGGCCAAATAAGCTACATTCGATCTTGGCTTAGACACAGCAAAAGACGGACATGCCATTTTATCAATGTTCTAAACAACAAAGATAAGGCATTAGTTAAGTAATGTCATTTGTAAATAAATAAGACAGAAGTAATTACATGATTAATATGAAATTAATATGCATACCTGGGATAAAGGCATCTCAACTAGCTTATGTGCATCCTCACAACTCCCTACGGTGCTCACATGCTGAGAAGGTTGGCTCATTGGGCTTTGTTGGGAAAATGTAAGCCCTCTAGATGACATCTCCTTTATGAATGATTCCATAAGCTCCGAAAACATCTCTCTTTTAAGCTCCTCCTTAATGCTTTCCCGTTCGTGGCTGCTGATTCGGCTTCCAACATGGACTCGTCGTCCGTGATATTGCCGAATGCCCACTAGCCCTCCAACACCCTTTACAAAGCCAGAGTGGTCATCTTTATCTAGTGCAGTGCTCAGGATATCCCTACGTCCATGTTGAATGAACGATCTTTGCGAGCTTTGTTCCACCAGCGATGTCTACAAGGGGGAAATTCACAAAATATGTGTAAGATAGTGTTTACTTAACTTTATTAATTACAAGTAGAAGTAATCTATTAATTACTTACAATCTTTTTAGCGACAATGCATGTGGGCTCGGCTTTAAAATTTCCCGATTTTGTCTTTCGGGCTTCCATCCATGTTTCATGGCGTTCGGGTGGAGATGGAGGATTAACAACTATTTCTCCATCGGCTTCGGCTCTCTCCATTAGCTCCACCTTCTTCTTGCTTCTTTTTGGCCTCTTCTTGCTTCTTTTTCATCTTCTCCTCTATAATCTTCTGCCGAACCATACGATAGCCACCACGAGACATATGGTGTGGGTGTACATTGTTTTTCTGGATTTCCTTGGCCTTTTTCCTTTTCTCCTGTTACAAATAACACGTACTCAATTCAATTAAATAAATAAATAAATAAATTAGATAGGCCTATTATAAAAAATATAATGGGAAACTAACCAGAAAGGCAGGGTCTTGTCGGCTCACAACAAACCATTCCCACGTCTCCTTATCAATGAAAGAGTATGTATCAAGTGGAGATTTGTCGTCTTTCTTCTCAAAAATATATCTATTGCCCAAATAGGTCTTGAACCCCGTCCACCGCTTCGCGGCAAAAGAAAGCCATTTCTTCTTACATTCAGGAGTATTCGGGACATCAAAGGTCAACTATAGTACAAAACAAAATGGAGGAAATATTAGAGTATGATAATAATATAAGTAAATACAATTTAGATACAAATAGAGAGGATAAAACTAAAATACCAAGATTGAAGACCAAATTTGATCCTTCACCATACTCGGTACCTGAGCCCATTCCTCAATCAGAATGCTAACCCTGTTTCGAGCTTCCAGGGCCACAAAACCGGTGAATTTGTCAGCATTCGGCCCTATGGCCCCCCTATATGTATTAAACTCAACTGGAAGCCTCTGATCACCGCAACAACTCAGGGCCAACGATCGTAACTTTGTGGCTGATCTACCCCTTTTTTTGGGGCGTGCACCACCTCTCGCTATGTGAAGGAGAAGGAGGAATGCCTGCTGGATCAGTCATGTATGCGTATTTAGACAAAAAGTAATAAATTAGGTTAGTATATAAGAATGGATAAATAAAAATAAGTCTATTATAACATGGATAAAAAAGCCTACTTTAACATGGATAAATAAAAATAAGTTTAACTTAACATGGAGAAATAAAAATAAGTCTACTTTAACATGGATAAATAAAAAAAGAATACTTTAATTTAAACATAACTTACACTATGGTTAAGTTTAGATCAATATCCCTTCATGATGATCATCACGAGTGGCAAGTACATCGTCCACTACATTTTCCTCGACGAAAATAAGCATATGTGTTGAGAAAGAAGGAGTTTCTGGAATATCAAGAGTTGAATCTTGATTTTCATGGATACCATTATGCATGTTTTTTCCTTGGAGAACAACTGACCACCTTTTGTTAGAAGGATCATTGATATAAAACACTTGTTTTGCTTGGGAAGCCATGATGAAAGGCTCTTCCGTGTGACCTACTTTGTCAAGGTCTACCAATGTAAATCCTAATTCTTCAGTTTGCACACCACTGTTACTGTCAGCCCACTTACACTTAAAAATAGGCACTTGAAATTTAGTGTAATCGACTTCCCAAATCTCTTCAATGACTCCAAAGTAAGATTTCGATGCCCTAATGGGATTTGTATCTTTTGAACTAGAGAAGTGCATTGACTCAGATACGATCATAACCCTGCTATTTTGCATGGTACTCTTGTCATCTTGGGACTTTGTATAGAAGGAAAACATATTGATATCATATCCACTCCAACATATGACTTCAAGACGTGGCCCCTATGCTAGCCATTGTAATGTATCGAAAGCAGTATGATCATTTGTAATTTTTTCTTTAAACCAGGCTACAAAGGTCTTATTGTGATGGTTCAACAACCATTTTTCATTCCTTCTAGGGTTTTCTTCTTTGACCTTTTGTTTGTGAGCACATATGTAAGGTGCAACCTCATCAATGTTATTCAAAATGTGCAAATGGGCTTGAAACACTTCCTCCCGAGCATTGCTATTAACCTTTATACCTCGTGTAACCTTACCGGCACATCGTCCCTCATGACGAGGCTTAGGAATCCCTATAGCCTCCACTTCTGAAAGGTAGTCTTGACAAAACTCAATAGTTTCTTCTGCAACGTATCTTTGAACAATAGATGCTTCAGGACGGTGTGGATTCTTCACATACCCTTTCAAGATCTTCACGTATCGCTCACCTTAAATAAACGGGGCCACATAATCTAATCTCCCTCACTAGATGAACAATTAAGTGAACCACGATGTCGAAAAATGAAGGAGGAAAATACATCTCCAATTGGCACAAGATTATAGCAGCCTCATCTTCCAACTCATCCAACTTCTGGGGGTCAATGACTTTGCTACATATAGCATTGAAGAATGAGCACAACCTAGTTATGACATGTCTAACATTTTTAGGAGCCATATATATCACGAATAGCCACTAGTAGTAGTTGTTGCATCAAGACGTGGCAATCATGAGACTTTAAGCCAACCAATTTGAGATCATTTGAGACAAGCCTCTTGACATTTGAAGAGTAACCCTGTGGGACTTTGACGCCCCGTAGACACTCACAAAAACTTGTTCTCTCTTTTTTTGACAAAGTATGACATGTTGGAGGCAAATATGTCCGCTTACCATCCTTTGGTTGTGGAGCTAACTGCTCTCGTATACCCATCGCAACAAGATCTAGACGAGCATTCACACCGTCCTTTGTCTTACCCTGAATGTTGAGAAGCGTTCCAATTAGACTATCACATACATTTTTCTCCACATGCATGACATCAATACAATGTCTGACATCAAGTTTGCACCAGTATGGAAGATCAAAGAAGATCGACCTCTTCTTCCATATGTTTTTCTCAGTAGCCTTCTTTTGAGCCTTTCCGAACATAACATTAATGTTCTTCACCCTTTGATAAACTTTCTCTCCATTAAAGGATGTCGAAGCAATTCCATTCTCTTGGAATCCATTGAAAGCTTTTTTCAATCTATGATATGGGTGATCACGTCTGAGAAATCTCCGATGCCCAAGGTAAACTGTCTTCCTTCCATGTTGCAATTGTGTGAAACATGTGCCTTCTTCACATATTGGGCATGCTTTATGCCCCTTAACACTATACCCGAACAAGTTCCCGTATGCTGGAAAGTCATTGATGGTGCAAAATAACATGGCACGCATCTTGAAAGTCTCTTTGTAATGGTCATCAAACACATCAACACCTTCCACCCACAGCTTTTTCAAGTCTTCAATCAAGGGACTTAGATAAACATCTAAGTCATTTCCTGGCTGTTTTGGGCCCGAAATCATCATAGATAACATCATGTATTTGCGCTTCATGCACAACCAAGGAGGTAGATTGTAAATTACGAGGAGAACGGGCCATGAACTATGGATACTACTTAAGGTACCATATGGATTCATTCCATCCATAGCAAGTCCAAGCCTAAGGTTTCTTGACTCATTTCCGAAATCCGGAAACAAATTATCAATTCTCTCCCATTGCATAGAATTAGCCGGATGGCAAAGCATTCCATCACGTTTCATCTCATCTGTATGCCATCTAATGTTCTTTGCGTCATTTACATTAGCGAACCATCGCTTGAACCTTGGAATTATTGGAAGATACCACAACACCTTTGCAGGAGGGCCCTTTGTGATCACATCACAACTAGAATCACCATCCTTCACTTTGTACCGCGATACCCCACACTTGGGGCAGTCGTGCATCCCTTCATACATACCCCTGTATAGTATGCAATCATTAGGACATGCATGTATCTTCTTATACTCCATACCCATCGAACAGAGTATCTTCTTTGCCTCATAGTTACGGTCTGGCAGTGTGTTGCCTTTTGGAAGCATGTTGTTCAACAACTCAAGCAATTCGGTGAAGCTTTTATCACTCCACCCATTTCTCGCCTTCACACTGAACAATTTTAAGACTGCCAACAACCTTGTATAAGTAGTGCACCCCGGATACAAAGGTGTATCCGCATCACTGCACAAAGTATCATACGCACGTGGTCGCTGAAATGACTCTTGTCCAATATCACGGATCATGTCCTCTAGCCGATCGTCCTCCATATCTACATCAACTTCTTCACTTTGGGACACACTTGGCATGTTTAACAAGTCATCACCATGCCATATCCATCTTGTATAACTCTTGCAAATCCTTTCACAAATAAGATGATCACGTATTTGCTTAACTTCACATTTCGTCATATTCAAACATCTAACACAAGGACAATTAAATCTTCCATTACTATCAGGAAGATTTCTTCGAGCAAATTCTAGAAACTCTTCCACTCCCTCCCGATACTCATCTATTGTGCGTCTACTAACCATCCAACTACAGTCCATATCCACGTTCTATAGATATACACATATTTATCAATATGAGCACAAGAGGGGAGACTCTCAAAGAGCAGTATTTGAAATTATAGGCCTACACCTTAAGTCCTATAATAGAATCTAAACCCCTCGACTATTGATCAAACCAATCCAGATGACCTAACTTTTCAAAAGAAACCAAACCCCTTGACTATTGAGATTTTATAAGCAAAGCCTAAAAGTCTTTGCTCAATATGTAAGATCAAAGTGTTTAAGTTTAAAAAAAAAAAACTCAAAATGCATTTCATTATTTCATAAAATATTCAAATCATTAAAACAGAGACAATGCTAAACACTAACTAACAGAGAAGGATTACCAAGTTGAAGGGAAATAAAGGAGAGGACTTACCAAGTAAAATAGAGGGGAGTTGGGGCGGTTCAATTGCGGTGGTCAGTTGTAGAAGAGAGGGAGTTGGGGTGGTTCAGTTGCGATGGTTCAGTTGTAATGGTTCTGAGCAAATATTAGCAAAAATTGTATTTAGCAAATGAGGGTTTTAGCAAATAAAAATAGGGAAGAGAGTTACGTACCTTTGCGAAGAGGAAGTGATGGTGGTGGTTCTACGGTGGCTCACGAACGGAGGAGAATGAGGCCAGTGAAGAGAACAGAAAAGTAGGTCGCGGGACTGAGAACACTGTAACGTTGAAATGTAGGGCGCGAGACTGAAAAGGTTTGAGAATGTTAACGTTATACATTTTAATAACTTTTAACATCGATTGTTCAAAAAGCCGATGTTAAACTTTATTTTAACATCGGTTATACAAAAAACCGATGTTACAAATTGACTTTTAACATCGGTTCACTAACAACCGATGTTAAAAAGTTAGCACCAGTAATTATGGAATGGAGGGAACAAACTTTTAACATCGGTTGTACCAGAAAACGATGTTAAAAGTACATTTTAATATCGGGTTCCTTATAACCGATGTTAAAAGTTTGTTCCCTCCATTCCATATTTACTGGATTGCCACCCAGTCTCCAGTTTTAAGACCAATTTTTAATTAATCAATGTTAAAAGTGTACTCCATGCGCTATTTATTTACAAGTTTGCCACCGCGTCTATTTTTAACATCTGTTTTTCTTTAACAGATGTTAAAAGCCTGACGTGAAAAATCTATTTTCCACTAGTGCATGGTCGCGGTTGCGGATCACATTACAGTTTATGCGATCATTGGTATTGCGGATGCTTTGATGCGGATTGCGATCATTGCAGTACTTTACACAAATTATATCAAAATTATTTGTTTTATTATACAAGTAATAATAGCTTATAGTTTATATTTTTCTCATTATTTATGAGATATTCAAAGTAAAAAATTAATTAGGTAATGTTAAAATAAAAATAAATTATCAGGTAGCTACTAATATATTTAACAAACTAAATTCATACAATGATACATGTTTGAGTACCTCAACATAAATAAATCAATAGCTAGTTATATACTTAGCAAAGTTCATGCATGATTATTTACATCAAGTCCTCAACATTACCAAATCAAAAAGTAACTAAGATATTTAACAAAGTTCATGCAAGAGTGATTACCTTACCAATCACCACATGATAAAATAACGTTCAAGATCATCACCACCAATATCATTTGTTGGTGATATCCAATTGTTGTTGCTGGTCGTAGGAAAAGTTTGATGAAAGGTCATAAGACTCTTGGTAAGTTATGAAAGGCTGAAAATGAGCGTGTTTGGGTATACAGTTTAATTAAGTGTTTATTCAATAAGTATTATCAAATAAGGTAAAAACAGCTAATTTTCATAAGCTAAAAACAGCTTATAGAAATATCATAACTATTTTTATAAATTATTTGTATAAGTAAGTTTTCATAATCTATTCTCATAAGCTTAAATAAGTTCTTTATAAGCTCTTTCAAACGGACCTAATATGATGTCACTGACATAGATAGATAATAACCATGTGACATGTAAGAAGGATGTTGATAGTATGGTGGATAATTGCCATGGCGACAAACAGATGATCCACCGACACCAAAATCACAATAAGATTGTGTGCTACGCCTACACTAGATGAGGAAGAATCATCTAATATAGCATTTTGCCTACTATTTTTCCTAAAATTGACTCCACATCTAATAATACCACCAATTACATCAGAAGAAGAATTTTCATCCCTTCTATGTTGTATAAAGTCAAGTATAAGATTTTGATCAAGTTTGAAATATGGTTCTCCTTCAAAAGAATGGAATGATGTAACATCTCGATTTTCTGTAACTCTAATCGAGTTGGTTAACCTCGATTAGGGCTTTGGATGATTGTGTGAATTGTGTTGTGCTAGTTTGAGACCTATTTGGAAGCTTAGGAATAGGCTTAAATAAGGTTGGAGGTGCTTAAGGTCTTAAACAAGAAACTGTGGAAGTCAGAAGTTTGGAAGGCTCTTCCCAGTTGAGCAACATGCTCAAGCGTGGGAAGGGAGCACGCACTAGTGTGCTGAGTGCGTTTGCCAGCTGGTGTGTTTTTTGACGCATGTGCTACACGTGTCAGGCCAGGGTGAAGGCGGAGTAAACAAGGCTCCACGCTCAAGCGTGGAGGGAAACCCATGCTCAAGCGTGGGCACATTCAAGTGTGCTGATGTTCCACGCCTTAGCGTTCTCAACATCTCAAGTTGGTGGAGTTTCCTTTCTTCCTCATTTATTCCACGAAAATTTGGGGACTCTAGAGCTGTTCCAGAGAGTTTAGAGAGATAAACACACATCTTGAGTGAAGAAGCTCAGTTTCAAGGCGATCGAAGTACCGGAACACGATTCTGACTACACGGTAGTGATTGCGGCAAAGTTATCTACAACTGTGACGGATTGGTTTCTCGATTCGCCAAAGGTAAACTCAAATCTCTACCACGTGTTCTTCGTGGTTCTTCGAGTCTTTACCTTTCTTCTTTGATCTTTGAGCTTGCCTTAGGGCTAACACTATTGCATACGTGTTGTGCTCGCAATTGCTCGAGGTTTGGAGCTGGGAACCGCAGCTGTTGGAGGAGCTTGGAGCTATTCATGGCTGCATGGGAGAGCATGCCGGTGATCGCAGGGATTTGCGTGTCGACTGTTCAGGTGGGGAGAAAGAGTATTGTTGCCGTCGGGAAGGCAAGAGTAGTGTTGTGTTTTCTGCTATGTGTAGGGAAGTCCTAACCCTACTAGTGGTTGAGCCCCGATAAAGTACCTAAACCCTAGGTTTAGCATACTTTGGGCTATCACCGTTAAGTTTGGAAACCCTAGGTTAGCAAACTGTGATTGAGGATGATTGCTTCGTATGGCTGTTATAATGATGACTGTTGTTGCTATCTGTCTAAATGCCTATGCTACTTGGTGTATATGATATGCTACTATGTGCTATTGTTGATGTTATTGTTGTTGCTATTATGCTGTTGTTGTAATTGTTGTGTGGTGGCGGAATGTCGTAGAGTTAAGTTGGTTGTGTGCCATGTTGTTATCGGGTTGATACCACGGATGGTGCCGTTGCTGTTGTGCTGGTTTCTTGAGGTTGTGGCCGTGTTTTTTGAGTTGTGGCTCGTGGACGCATGGCATCGAGGCTGTGGTCGTGTGGATGCAGTGGCATGGTGTTGTTTTTTATTGAGCGTTTAGAAGTGAGATCCAGTATCAAGCTCGTTGAGGATGTTTGTTGTATATCATCAGCTGCCAAGTGGCGAGGTCGTATGACAGGTAGTATGGGCTGCCAGCGTCATACGAGGTTAGTTGTACCTGAGTGCGGGTACGGAAAGTAGATTGGGCGGTCAAGTGAGTGACCTTGGGGATGTTACCGGTCTCAGGAATAGTTTACAGTGACAGATGAGGTAGCTCCTATCCTATCGTGATGCCCGATCCAGTCCAGTTTGCTCGACTAATCCCAGAGCTTTCCATGTTCCAGGCTAACGTTTCGAGGCGACCCAGATACCCCAGTTCCGGTGTGGAAGGGGGATGCATTCTTATTGGTCACGACGAGCAGTTCAGTTTCTTGGACAAACTAGCTCCGTTCCGACACAGAACCTGTTTCGGTGTGGACTTGTTCGGGTATGGAACCAGTTTTCGTGAGCTTTCGGCCGACATGCTGCATGGGATTAGTGTCCCGGTCTCGAGGATTGATCTGAGTGTGAGACGCATGGAGATGGATGCTTGTTGCATGTGTTGTCTTGGGAGATGTATGTTTGAGCGCAGTATCTGTCGTACCTGCTACTTGCTATATGATACTTGTTTACTGCACTGCTGCTGTTATTTTCGACTTTGCTATGCACGGTATTTCTTATCCCCCTACTATCTTCTTGTATGTCTGTTCAGTTCTCGGTTCGCGTGAAGACGAGGAGCCAGCTGATGAATCCGAGGGCGCACCCATACATCACATCGGCGCCGAGGATGCCAGTGTTGGGCTTGATCGAGATCATCTATCATGATGACGCTGGTGGCGTGTGGACCCCTCTACTTTTCTGACGGCCTGCACTAGACCGGTGAGCATACTGTTCAGAGGAGGGGCATCGCACAGGCAGGGCATCATGGGACCCTTTGGCGTTATGCAGTTCCTACTTTTCCCATGTATGTGGCTACCACCAAGGCGTCATGAGCGAGACTATATGAGCCAGCATCTTCGCAGGCGACCAACAAGAAAGGCTACGTCTACCGAGGCCAGCGCTGGAGGACAGAGCAGTATTTGAGGACTTACCGTCGGCGTAGAATTGTTGTGTCCAGCTCTTCGTCGGAAGTTGAGCCTTTGGTGAGATATAGGCGTACTCGTGGCAAGGGCCAGGGTAGCTCAGGGCATCCTCACCACTGATGGTGGGAGCCTGCCAGTGCGTCCTAGGTTGTGAGCTGAGAGCTTTTCATGTATTTTTGAGTAGGGATGGGTAGTGCTGGTGAGTTGCGAGGGTTTCTGTCTTCTGCGTTTGGATGTACTTTTCATTCCTTTCAGCTTTTTGCTACACAGTTTGTACATATATGTACAGCGCCTTACTGATGGGGCTATGATATGCATGGTTGATGTATAGCTATTTTCATGTTGCGCTTTCACTCTGATGTGATCTATGCTTTCCGTATGCTATATGTTTTAAATGCGCGTGTTTTCGCTACGTTGTTTGAATACCCCGTTATCGTTATAATATGGTAAGGCATAGTTAATTATCATAGCTAATACTATAAGTTTGGGACTAATGGGATTATCCTTCTGAGAAAGGAGGGTCGTCTCAAATGACCCTTCACCGCTATCGCTAACCCTACCACTACCATTATTATTACTAGGTAGACTTAAACCACCACCACCATCTTGACTAGGTGTTTCAGTTGAATCTAAATCATCCCCATATGCTCTTCCTTCATTATCATCATCAGAATGAATAGGGAGCCATTCTAAATTTTGTATCTCATCCAACAATGACACCTCTATGTCTTCAAGCCACGAAGATAAAGGATTTTATTCCTAAAATATATAATCGAGATTAATAGAGTTGAACCTATTTTCAACTCCTCTTTGTCAAGTCTCCAAGCGTCTGTTTGCCTTCCTATGCGTTTGATAGTTTGTGTCAAGTGTTTGTTCCCTGTGTTTTGATGTATCTAAACATTTCTTAATGACTTAAATGAACTGTGTGAAATTTGTTGATGAACTACTTGAGTGTGCAGATCTATAAGCAATTTATCTAATGAGAATTTCAAAGTCATACAAGTAAAGCTTCTTGTTGAAGACTTTCAGCATCATGCGTCAGAAAAAATTGAAAGCGTCCAATAAATGCAAGCGTCCAAACAAATATCAAGCAGAAATATCTCCAAGCGTCTGATGATTTGCATTGAAGGAAGTTTTTCTGCTCAAGAAAAGTGTATGTATGAGGCATCTTTTAAGAAAGAAAGAATCTCAATTTATTCTTTGAAGTGTAACACCCTGCTTTTCATTAAATATTTTTATTTAAGTTTGGTTGATTAAATTATAATTGTTGGTTAAGGGCTAAGTGGGATTTTTGGCTTAAAAGTCCCTTTCTGGAACATTGGCACGCTCGTGCTGTTTTAGCATGTCTTGTGACCAGCTGAGTCACAAGCACGGCTGTGCCGTTGAGCGAATCGCGTCTCGCTGACACTGAGTTCAGCACGCCCGTGCCATTATTCAGCACGCCCGTGCAGTCGTGCGAATCGCGTCTCGTTGATGCTGAGTTCAGCACGGCCGTGCCAAAGGGGAGCACGGCTGTGCCATGTGCGCAGATTATATTATCGCACTGAAACTAAGGGTTAGCAATTTTAACCCTCATTTGACGGCGACTGCTACCCTAGTGCAGTCAGAGCACTTTGTTTCTGATCTCCATCAACCTTGGTGTGTTCTTGGAGTTTTGGAGACCTTTGGTAAGCCCCTGATATGCTTGTGCCAGCCCTGTAGGTAACGCTCTTCTCTCTTATTAGTTTCTTTTCATGTTTTTGGATTAGAAACTGATTGGTTGGTTGTTTTAGTTGACCAAGGCTTGAGTACGGACTGAGCCGCTTGGGAGGACGTGACCGGATCATTGTTTGGGGCTACCGTTGCTGCAACCTTCAAACCACGTATGGGGAGAAGGATAGTTTAATCACTAGGCAGTGGGGGTAGTGTAAGATGAGGGGTTCCCATGACCCCGAGGTTATTTGTATGCTATCTGTTAATATGACTGTTGCTATAATTGCTTGCTGCTATTATATGCATTGTTGTTGAATTGATGTTTGATGGTATGTGCATAGCATATTTATTGATAAATTGTTGTTTGATATAAAACTGTTGCTATGTCCCTAAAATTCGTTAATTAGGATTTTAATTAATTGGTTAAATAATAAAGGGACTGCTGCTCCCTAAGAATATTCATAAGACATGAATTAATAAAACGAAGGGTTTTATGTTAATGGTTTAGTCATGAACCTAGGGATGATTTTTGAGAGTGTTAGGGACTTTTTTGTTAAAATATTTAACTTGTTCTTCGCTACCCAGAACAGCACTGTCGCGCGATCAGCACGGCCGTGCTGAACAAGGAGCACGCCCGTGCTCCCAGTTGAATTCTGGAAAATGGCTGCGCTTTGAGCACCGCCATGCAGCATAGAGAGCACGCCCGTGCCATCGTGCAGCACACCCGTGCTACACGTAGGAAGGAGCACGCTCGTGCCACCCTCTAGTCAGAATCTGAAGCTAACGATTAAATGGGGTTTTAACCCCAATGCTTCCAATAATGATAGCATAACACACCAAACAAACGATGATGGTAGATAACTTAATTTTATAATAATTACGACGATGAGGAACAATGAGGTGGTTAAGTCGGTGCCCTTGGGGTTACCGCACGATGATATAATTGGATGCCTTTAGTGGTCCAATGTTGCGTTGATATAATTGAGTGCCTTTAGTGGCCCAATGATGAGGATGTTATTCTTGGGTGCCTTTATAGGCCCAAGCGGAGGTGGTGGTTGTTGTTGTTTGTTTATAGTGTTCATGCATCGCATTGGAGATGTTAGTTGGGGGAAGTTCAACATAGGGGAGGTCATCCTAGAGTACGGCGATCTCACCATCCACGGTTGGTTCACCCAAGGTTTGGTGAATGGTGGCCTCCAGTGATGAGGTATCCATGGTTTGGTGAACTGCTGGCGTTGGTGCCTTTAGTGGCTAATGTGGATATGTAACTCCAAAATTGTTCTGCCTGAGTTAGTTGGATCCACATGCATTGATGGAGTAGTGTTGCATTGCATCATATAGCATACTAGTGGATTAATTATGTTGAGATGATGTTTATGTATGTAAGTGTATGCTTATGATTGTTGCCATGTCATGATGTATGTTCATCTTACTTCTATCTTCATGCCGTTGTGATTACACGTTTCCTTACTCCCCTTTCTGTGTTTTCTTGCTTGGCATGTATGGTTTATGCAGAGGCTGACGAGCAATCGGAGAGGAGTGACTCTGAGGAGCCACCACTCATAGTTAGGGTTCTCAGTATAGTTGTTTCACTTGTTTTAGTTTTTTGTTGTATTCCGAGGATATTTCCGGAACGGTTGTACCAGCTCTGAGTTGTGCCATCGGGGTTGGGTTTATTTATGTGTTGATGTTTACTTATCGTTTTAAAAACTTGAGTTAATATTGTCCGCGTTTGAGAACTAATTTATGTGGTATCTTTTCTACCCGTGAACCTTTTTAATAAAAGGTTGCATGTTTTATTTATTATTTGTATATAGTATATTATTATTATTGTATTTAATGTTCATATAACATGCGGGGTAGAAGGGTGTCACATGAAGCGTCTGATGAAGAACACTAAAAGAAGACTAGCCTAACAAGCACCTTATATCTATCATCGTCCCTTAATAAGATCCAAGCAAAAAGACTATTAAATATGAAGGAAACATATTTAATAAGTTATCTCACACCATTGAGCTATGCTAGGGTTCGTTCCTAAAGTCCAAAGAACGACCAACTGCCTTTGAAGCTAGTACCTGCCTACAAACACCTTTAGTATGCAATATCAGTCCTTTTGAACCGCTGTTCCGACTGATTGTCTAAAGAGGTAATCTAAGCTGCAAAGTTTCTAAAAGCTGCTCTGATTTTGTTGCTGCTCTGAAGTTATATGTACGTTAATACAAAAACACCTTAAACGTTCTAAACCATTCAATGCTTCTATCAAAACGACTCTTTTTCATTGATGGTCTGCCAAAACGTTGGAAGACAAGCAATCTCAAAAGAAGACAAAGTCAAAGAAATGTCTCATAACAGATCTTTTCCATGAAGACTTTTAAGAAGACTTTGTGATGAATTTTGCAAACAAGAAGAGAGAACCAGAATAGAGAACAACAAGAGCACATATAAAGATATCAAAAGAATACATTCGAAAGCTCACTTTGAAAAAGCCTACACTAAAAGCTTACTAAGTTCTTCATTTTGCAAAACTGTCTTTTCTTCTATACTTTAATCTGTAAATCTTCTAGAGAAGTTCTTTTGTTTCAAGAAGTCATACCCTTGCTTATTTTACATTCACTCTTTTGAGTGTTATCTGGTTGACTGGCTTAATGTAATCTGAAGCTGTTGCTTCAAAACAAATTCCCTCCATCTGAAAAGCTTGAAGAGGCTAACTGAAGAATACTTGTTGAGCCTGGAGAAGCTAGGTGTACAAAGAATACTCGTGTTGTTGATCCTAGAGAGGCTAGGTGTGCAAAGAATACTCGTCTGTAACCTGATCAGTTATAATGAAAAAACTTGGTTAAGCCAAGGACTGGACGTAGTCCAATGGTTAGAGTGAACCAGGATAAATTCTGTGTTTCTCTCTCTGACTTTAATATTGCTTTATTTATATATCCATGTTTATATGTGTTTTAACCTTGGGTATAAAATGTGCATATTCAAATACCTCTTTGTGAAAAAGTTTTAATCAATCTGTTTCATCTCTGATAAACCAGATGCCTGAAAGCGTCTGTGTTTTTGTTTTTGTGAAAACTTTATGTTAAGTGTCTGCTTACACAGCCCTTTGGTTTAAAACGTGATTTTTAAAAATAGTTTGAAAAACACAATTCAATCCCCCTTCTTAGTGTTTATTTGTGGTACCTTCACTCTTGACTTATGCTCATAGTTTGTCTTATTTTCAGCTTCATGTTGTAAAATGTAATGACAAGTTTCTTCAATTTCTGATACTTCAGTCTATTTCTTGTCTTTGTATTTATGTATCTAAATATATTCTAATTTCTCTCACAATTTGAAGCTGAAGTTGTTTGAATAAGAACTTTTAAAGCTACATGTCGAATTTCACGAGCACAAGATCCATCCATATATCATCCACCATCCATTTTATTAAAAGAACAATTATATATTATTATGCATATAAAAATATCAATAAAAAGAAAAGTAAGTAAAAAAAAAATTCTACACTTACGCATCAAAAAGCATGAAGCACAAAACCTTACCAAGATTCATTTGAGATCAAGCTCAATGTTCAAAATATCTCTTCCTTATCTACAAGCACCAATGCACCATATAAGTCTTGAATAAATATTTCATTTTCTAAATTTAGCATCCAATATAGCATTATAGTCCACTGTATCAAATTATAACATTTATATATTACTCATCACCTGATTAATAGCTTTTATTTCATCATCAATGTTTGCTTCCAATTTGCTTATTACTTTTGTGAATCCATCCAAGGTTTTCTTGGCTGCATTGCTTCCATGCAGTATCACATCCACAAAATCATGAGACTCCTTATATAATATAAAGTATAAATGCATAGATGATTATGTGAAAATTAAATACAACTAGTGAAGGATAAGATGGTAAAAGGAAGTAAGATTTTAAGGAAAAAATGACCTTTCTACTACATGACAATATAAACCTAAAGATGACCCATTTTCTCATTTCCCCCTCATTACACCTCACAGCCAACACTCCCCACCTTTTCCTCGTTCTCTTTTTCTCTCGTTCTTCCAAACTCTCTTTAAGTTTCAAATTCTCTTCTTTCTCTCAAAGAACCATATGGTCCCTACTTCTAAATCACCTCACAAACATACATCCATCTTCACTGTAAAGATCAAACTTCATCAAAGCTCTCTCCAATCTTGCTTCATCTCTTCACAAACCGTGAGCAACCTTGAAGGAATCACCAAGATCTCCCTTGTTCTCTCTTAGCCGTGAGCATCATTTGGAGGAAACATCCTCTTCTTGTTAGTTTCTTCTTGGCCGAACGTATGTCAAGGAAGAACAGGGTAAGATCTCTACATGCATGCTATTTTTCTTTTTGATTCTCTTCATGCATGTCTCTAAACTCCTCAATCTTATCTAGATCTACACCAAAAGGACCACCTTGAAGTATAAAGTAATGAGCTTGGAGTTTTGTGAGCTAGAGGAGCTCATGGTTTTGCTAAGGAGGTAAGGTAGGGGGAGTTTCCTTGTGAAATCTTAGAGCCCTATTTTGTTGTTTGATGTGTTTGCTGAAAGAATAAACTCAATACATAACATAATTTCAATCATCAAATAATCCCAAAATCATTAACCCCAGATTATGACATGTACAAACAATCCTAATATTCATCAATGTTAGGATTTAGGATTACCTGGATGTGTCGATGATGATGAGTCCATGACGAATACGTTGTCGAACCTGAAATTGATCCAACACGATGGCAACAATCTTGTGTGTGAGTGAGGATAGAAAACTATCTCTATTCCACTGTGCCTCTAGATCTGTGTAATTTCAATGGGGCAACTGCACTACAGAGTGGAAAGAGATTGGGACCTCTCACTGTGTTAAATAATATGTGCTCACTTATCCATCACAATAAGCCCACACAATGTCTTCCATATTTACCCATCACTAAAGTGCTTTACAATATTCTCAATAAACATTAACATAAGTGATCACATAATTGAGATGAACATTAACAATATATTCTCTAATATTTGACATCCAATCAATCTGAGTATTAGGCAATAAAATATCACCGACTATGCTAGTCCAAATTAAAATAATCCAACAATCTCCCACTTGGTCAGCATACGTCAGGTTATCCAAAAACAATACTCCAGATTAATTTTACAATATGTGGCCACAAATATGTCAAAATAGAGCAAGCACTTTCAACAATTGGTTCAGAATGAGATTATAAGTGCCATAGTGATATAGAAAATCATACCCGTTAGGGGTACTGACATCATATATACCAGACACTCATAACTAGGTGACCCAACAAGAATATGGGATATGGAACGTGGAAAAGCATACAAAATGTGATCATATCATGCTATTCCAAATCAAATGGCCCCAGCATCCGCCCAAGATGCTCTCTAAGATTCAACAAAATATCTTAGCACAACACAATATGAGACTGGGTCCAAAATGTCTCAAACAATATGCCAAATATAAATCAACAAAACTGCGCAGTATAACAATATTATATGGCAACAACAGCAGTAGACAACATTAATAACAATAGTAGCATCAATTTATCCAAAATGGAGTCTCCAGACATAACAATAAAATATAATGTTGCTCCAAAACACAATATAGACTCCCACTAACCAAATACATGAAAAGATCTCACAATACCCATATGGGTTACATGATCTGCAAAAGCTTTAATAGTCAAGCCCTTGGTTAAGGGGTCTGCAACCATAAGTTTTGTAGGTATATAATCAATGCGAGTTTGAAATTCCCGAACCTTCTCTCTGACAAACATATATTTGGTGTAAAAATGCTTTGAACGTTTGGAGTTCTTATTGTTTTGAGAGAAATACACCATAGCAGAGTTATCACAATTTATGGTTAGAGGCTTGGAGATACTCTCCACAATATGAAACTCCAAAATGAATTTACTCAACCATATAGCCTGACGCGTAGCCTCATAACAGGCCACATACTCTGCTTCCATAGTCAAAGTAGCTGTAAGTGTCTGTTTGACACTTTTCCAGCAAACAGCTCCTCTTGCCAACATAAAAATATATCCTAATGTGGATTTATGGTCATCAGGACAGCCACTATAATCAGAACCACAATATCCTATCAACTCAAGGTGATCAGGTCTCCTGTAGGTAAGCAAGTGATCCTTGGTACCCTATAGATACCTCATAACTCGTTTGGCAGCTTGCCAATGACTCACACCTGGCTTGCTCAAGTATCTCCCAAGTACACCAATTGTAAAAGCAATATCAGGGCGTGTACAAAACTTGGGCATACATGAGACTGCCAACAGCGGAAGCATATGAAACTTTCTCCATTTCTGCTCTTTCTTTATCATTCTGAGGACACTGGGTATTAGAGAGTCTCTCACCCTTTTGAATGGGTGCTGCACAAGAATTACAAGATTTCATATTGAACCTGCTTAGAACCCTTTCAATGTAGTTCTTATGGGATAAGCCAAGAATACCACGAGATCGGTCACGATGAATTTCAATTCCCAAAACAAAGGAAGCATCACCAAGATCTTTCATATCAAAATGAGTAGTCAACAGCTGCTTAGTCTCAAGCAGAAAATTCAGGTCATTACAAGCCCGGAGAATATCATCAACATACAAGACAAGAATAATGAATTTACTCCCACTATTATTCAGATAAATGCACTGGTCAACTGCATTTTCGAGAAACCCAAGAGAGAAAATGATTTCATCAAATTTCAAGTACCACTGTCTAGAGGCTTGCTTCAACCCATAGATGGACCTTTTCAATTTACATACCAAGTGGTCCTTGCCCTTTTCTTCGAAACCATCTGGTTGATCCATGTACACATCCTCATATAGATCACAATTTAAGAAGACAGTTTTAACATCCATTTGATGAAGCTCTAAGTCAAAATGAGCCACCAATGCCATCACAACACGAAAGGAGTCTTTAGTGGAGACTGGGGAAAAAGTCTCCTTATAATCATTGCCTTCCCTCTGATTATATCTTTTAGCAACAAGTTTGGCCTCTTTAGCCAATGCAATACCCAATGAAGAAACCAATAATGGTTTTAAGATCAATTTTCTTCATTTGTGGATTATATGACCTCACTTCTGCTTTACAGCCCCAGACACGAAAATGCTTTAAACTCAGCCTTTTACCAGACATCAGCTCATGAGGGGTCTTGGCAACAGATTTGCTTGGAACATGATTCAAGATATACTCTGTTGTTTCCAAAGCATCACCCCACAGGAACTTTGGAAGTGTTGAATGCTAAGCATGCATCTTACCATGTCCATAAGGGTAAGGTTCCGCCTTTCAACAACCTCATTTTGTTGAGGTGTGCTGTGACACCCATCCTACAATTATAAATCTGGTAACTTTAATTCTGTTTAGGAAATTAGTTTCAATTTTAGAAACCATCATCATGCACCCAATAAATTATTTATTAGGTAAGGAATAATAACCTTAGACTATTAAATTAGAAGTCTATCAATCTTTTGACGGTAGATTAGTCCTACCTTCCTTTTAGTTAACTAAGATCTTAATGCCATTCTATTTGCTCCCAGACGTGGGTTATGTTCAAGGTTTTATGATCAGTTTGCTCTGCATATCAAGCTTGTACCCTAAAAGAGCTTACTGACAAGGATTCTAATTCCTAGTAGTTAGTACTTATTTTATTTCATTCTTAACCCAAAAAAAAAAAAATTCATCATCTTGAGTAAATAGCATAAAACTGATCATAAATAGTAGGTGGAATTCTTTTAAAACAAACTCTTAAGTTCAAGTGACTTCCATCAGTCTCACTTCTTACTTTTAAGAATGAAAAATCAAATTCACAATCATACCTTCTTAATTAATATTACGAAACTGGTTGAAAACAGATTACATGAAGTGTTAGCCAATTAATTTAAAAATTTCAAACCACACCTTATCATCATTCTTGCTCTTACATTAAGCATAATCTCCAGAGGATCTATTTCTCCCCTTCTCACAATCAGGACAGCAAACTTTAAGGCATATGGAAGTTGAAGGTAACATGCAAAGACTAAAAGCATTATTTTTATAGTGGAGGTTTATACATATATAGGTGTATATATGCATTCCATGAGTATATATATATATATATATATATATATATATATATATATATATATATATATATATATATATATTACAGCAGAGGTAGACAAGTAAAAGGAGTTACAACATTACATTCAGTCCAAAAAGATTGTCAAACTCCTTCTATAATGTTAAGAACCAAAAATTAAAGAGAGGAACGAACTAGGAAAACTGAGAGAGAGATTTGTATTATTGATGATTAAAGGAAAATTCAGTAGGGAAACATTCCTACTGTCCAGAGCAATTCTCCTTCAGAGAGCTAATGCTCTCTGCCCATAACAAACTAACAGATTCTCAAAGATCCCCCTCTCTCTCTACTCATTTCCTATATACCCAATTCCCTTTGCACGAGTGGCATTTCTGTTGCACCTCCTGCCACCTCATCATTCCCTTTCTGCCCTTTCCTATTTCTCCTCACATAGACTCTCCACACCTTGGGCTTGGACAGCTGATCCACTAATTGCCCATTTGGACCCAAGTTCAGATCCACAGTCCTAACAATGTCCCCTCCTTGAAATGCAGACTTGTCCTCAAGTCTGAACTGAGGGAATTGACTGCGGATGTTGAATTCCTCTTCCCATGTAGCCTCTTCCACTGCCTTCCCCTTCCATTGAATTAAGAGCTGACTTACAGAGTCATCTCCCTTGATGATTGTGCCACTAGCCAGCACTGCAGCAGGTTCAGGAGAACTTTCAAAGTCACTTTCCAATTCAGGAGGGAGTGGCTCCTCTACACTATAATTCCCCACAGCCTTCTTCAACAAGGAAACATGGAAGACTGGGTGAATTCTAGCTGAAACAGGTAATTGAAGCTTGTACGCTACTACACCCATCCTTTCCAGTACCTTAAAAGGACCATAGTAACGAGGAGCTAGCTTGGGATTGATCCTGGCACCTATAGTTAGCTGCCCATGAGGCCTGAACTTCAAGAAAACCCATTCTCCTACTTCGAATTTTCTCTCGGTTCTCTTGTGATCAACTTGAGCCTTCATTCGGTTTTGTGCTCTATGCAAGTGGTATTTGAGTTGCTTGAGTGCCTCATCTCTATCTTTCAGCTTTCTATGGACAGCTTCCACTTTTGTCTCACCTGATAGGAAGCGAGTTATCATGGGTGGAGATCGACCGTAGACAACCTCAAAGGGGTAGTTCCGGTAGATGCATAAAAGGTGGTGTTATACCAATACACTGCCCAAGGTAGCCATTGCACCCAAAACTTAGGTTGATCCGCAATAAAGCACCTGAGAAAAGTCTCGAGGCATCTGTTAACCACCTCCGTTTGCCCGTCGGTTTGCAGATGATAGGCCGTGCTCATTTTCAAGTGAGTCCCCTGCAGTTTGAATAACTCCTTCCAGAAAGAGCTTACAAAAATTGGGTCCCTATCACTTAGAATTGAAGCTGGAATCCCATGCAACCGAACCACTTCTTTGGTGAATATTTCAGCCAACACCCTTGCTGTGTAAGGATGTTTAAGAGGAATAAAGTGGCTGTACTTGGACAACCTATCAACCACCACCAGAATAGCAGCAAACCTTTTAGACTTAGGTAAGCCTGTAATAAAATCCATGGAAATCTCTTCCCATACCTGTTCAGGTATGTTTAGAGGTTGTAACAAGCCACCAGGAGCTACAGCCAGATATTTTTGCCGCTGGCATATATCACATTCCATCACGAATTGCTGGACATTTTTCTTCATACCAAACCAGAATAAATTGGCAGCCACCCTCCTATAGGTTCTGCAAAAACCTGAATGTCCCCCTTGGGGAGTCTCATGGAACTCCTTGAGCAACAGAGGAATCCAACAGGATTTTTCAGAAATGACCAGTCTCCCCTCGAACATCAGAACACCCTTATTGTAAGAAAAACCTTTCTTTGTTTCTTGCCCTTGCTGCAACGCAGTAATAATTTCTAATAATTTTTTATCTTTATGTATCTCTTCTATTGCCTCTTGACTCTCTGTCCAGCTTGGGTAATAAACCATTGCACCCAATTCAACATCTCCATACATTCGAGACAAGGCATCAGCTCCTTTGTTTTCCAACCCCGGTTTGTAGGTTATATCAAACCTATACCCCAACAGCTTCGCGGTCCAGTTTTGCTAATCTATAGTAGTCACTCTCTGTAATAAGAGTTGTCGCAGGCTCTTTTGATCAATGCAGACTGTAAACTTCCTCCCTAACAGATAGGGTCGCCAATGTTGTATAGCCAAGGCTACTGCCATTAGCTCTTTCTCATAAGCTGATTTAGTCAAGTTTCTATCCCCGAGTGCCTTGCTGTAAAACACTACAGGTCTGCCATGTTGTGTCAAGATGGCCCCTAACCCTTGTCCGGACGCATCACTCTCAATCACAAACTCCTGAGTGAAATCGGGTAGGGCCAATACAGGAGCTGTAGTAATTTTCTGTTTGAGCAAGTCGAAAGCCTCCTGCGCCTTGGGGCTCCATTTGAACCCTTCTTTCTTTGTGAGCTCAGTTAAGGGCTTTGCCACCTTACCATAATCTTTGATGAATTTTTTGTAATAGCCTGTTAGTCCAACGAACCCCCTCACTCCTTTGACATTCCTTGGGATCGGCCATTGAAGCACACTTTTAACTTTATTGGGATCTACCGCTACCCCTTTCTGCGTTATGATATGCCCCAAATATTCAACCGAGGTTTGAGCAAATGAACATTTTTTTTTTGGTTGGCTACCAGCTGGTGATACTGGAGTACCTCAAACACCTCCTTTAAATGTTTCATATGTGCTTCCCAATCAAAACTATATACCAAAATATCATTAAAAAAAAAAAAAAAAAACTATCACAAACCTCCTCGTCATTGGTCTGAAAATATCATTCATTAAGGACTGAAAAGTAGACGGAGCATTCATTAAACCAAAAGGCATTACCAGGTACTCATAGTGCCTATCATGCGTTCTGAATGCCGTCTTGTGAATATCGTCCTCTTTGACCCGTACTTGATGATAGCCCGATTTGAGGTCCAATTTGGAGAAGAAATGGGCACCATGCAACTCATCCAACAACTCATTGATCACAGGTATGAGAAATTTATCCGGAATGGTTACCTTATTAAGAACCCTGTAGTCTACACACATTCTCCATGTATCATCTTTCTTTTTAACTAAAATCACGGGGCTGGAGAAAGCACTCTGGCTAGGTCTAATAATTGGCGAGCTCATCATTTCTTTAACTTGCTTCTCAATCTCATTCTTGTGATGATGCGGGTAGCGGTATGGTCTAACATTAACGGGCCCTTGCCCTTCAACCAGACAAATTGCATGTTCTATTCCTCTTTTGGGAGGAAGCCCTCGAGGCTCTTTGAAAACTTCCCCATAATGATCCAGCAATTTGTGCAACTCTTGTCTCTGTACTGCCGTGGTTATCCCCAGTACCTCCCCTTCGCCTATGTTAATCAAGAGAAGCATTTCAGTAGAGAAGAACAACCCTTCTACTAAGCTCCTAGGCCTGCCCAGCAAGGTTTGAAACGCAACTTGCCTTTCACAATCACTTCCTTCACCTATGAGTTTAACCCAGTTACCTCCCAACTGAAACTGCATCACCTGTTTCTCCAATCAACCTTCATTTCCCCAAGAGATGCTAGCCAAGAAATTCCCAACACCACATCTATCCCTTCTAGATCAAACCGAAACATGTCAATTGTAAAATTATGGGTGCCCACCTCCAACTCCACACCTGTACACTTCCCTTGGGCTGTGGCTTTATATCCATCCCCAAGTTTAATGCTCATCGGTTTTGTCCCTTCTATTGGCCAACCCAATGCTGTCACCAAATTTTTTTTGAGATAAAATTGTGAGTAGCCCCACTATCCACCATCACCAAAATAGGCACACCTTTTATCTTTCCTGTCATCTTCATGGTTTGGGGTTTCCATTCCTTGCCTGAAGCAATACTATTTAGGTACATACTGCTACATTCCCCTTTAGTTTCCACCTCTTCCTTCTCTTCTTCTACTGCTAGGACATTGGCTTCCATCTCTCCTTCCTCAATATCTTCCAATATCATCACACGTAATTGTCGATCCGGGCATTGGTGGTGAGGGTGATATGATCCCCCACACTTATAACAAAGGCCTTTTTGTTTTCGGTCCATCAATTCCTGGTAAGACAGGTGTCTCACACCCCTGTCCTTTGGCACCATGCGTCTCCTCTCCTGATGGGAATCAGATTTGGGCCCAGGCCGATTACTGCCCTCTCTGTTCCCACGCACATACACCCCTTCCGACCCGTGGTTTCGACCCATTCCATATGAGTTGTTAGAATTGGGTGGGCCGACCCCAGTAGCAGAACCCGACCCCGCAACTCCTTTCAAACCCATGGCTCGAGACCCACTTCATCCTCCTTTCGCCTCATGTAACTCCAACTCCACCGCCCTCGCTAGATTCATCAAACTTGAGCGTGTCAGGGGCCCCAAGGTATGCATGCTTCGCACTCTCCCCTTAATACCGTCCTTCAAGCCATGGACGAAATAACCAAATGACTGACCATCTGACAATCGTGGAACCTAAGCCGTCAAATGTTCAAACTCGCAGATGTATTCATCCACACTTCCGCTTTGTTGGAGAGCTGCAAGTTGCTCAAAAATGTCTCCCTCGTCGATTCCGCCATATCGCTCCAATAACTCTTGCTTGAACTGCTCCCATGTCAACTCTATATTCTCATCCATCAGCGACTTAAAGAAACGGATTGTCGGTCCTTCCATACAGAGTTGAGCCAAACTCACCTTCACTTCAGAGCTCATCCCCTGTACTTGGAAGTAGACCTCAGCTCGGGCAATCCGCCCGGCTGGGTCTTCTCTGTCAAACGTGGGAAGCTCCACCTTCTTCACCGACTGGCGGAATTCTTGTAGCGAGTCGCCTTGCAACCTCTTGACCCCCAATCCTCCGCCATTATTCTCCTTCGTGTTCCTGGTAAGTAAGGCGATCAATTGCTCCTGGTTCTCATCAGTCTTAAGCTGCATCGCCAAGAACGCAGTCTTAAGGTCAGCCATCTCATTTTCCAGAGTTGCAACTTTAGCATCCATCTTTTTCGGTGGCATACGTTTCTTCCCCATGCTGGCCCTCACAAAAAAAAAACACTGCTTCCCTCCTCTAATCCGGCAGGTCGGACCAGTTTGTTAAGAACCAAAAATTAAAGAGAGGAACGAACTAGGAAAACTGAGAGAGAGATTTGTATTATTGATGATTAAAGGAAAATTCAGTAGGGAAACGTTCCTACTGCCCAGAGCAATGCTCCTTCAGAGAGCTAATGCTCTCTGCCCATAACAAACTAACAGATTCTCAAAGATCCCTCTTTCTCTCTCTCTACTCATTTCCTATATACCCAATTCCCCTTACACGAGTGGCATTTCTGTTGCCCCTCCTGCCACCTCATCATTCCCTTTCTGCCCTTTCCTATTTCTCCTCACATAGACTCTCCACACCTTGGGCTTGGACAGCTGATCCACTAATTGCCCATTTGGACCCAAGTTCAGATCCACAGTCCTAACATATAAACTACTACAAGATTTGATTACATAACATCAATCTCTTCGAAAGTCTTCAACAAAATTCCTCTACTGTATTAGATCACTTATCTAAGGCAGTGGCAGAAAGATGGTATAGCCTCCAATTGAATCCAGAGGAGGTAATTCTGGAATGAGATTGTAAAAGACTAAAACAACAATTGTTCCATGGAGACATAGGCAGTGGAGAGTCTCGTTGTAGTGGAGGCTCCCGTCCAGTGGGTACCATGAGTCGGCCATCTTTATGAGATTTATATTTAATTTCCGAAAACAAACAAGAAAAAAGAAAGGGGTAAAATATCTCTTACTCAAGATTATATAGCTTAAAAATAGACATAAAATCAAACTATAATCTGTTCAAGTAAAACAATAATCAAACAATAGCAATTAATAACCATAATAACTGTCTTCCATCATCATGATAGTGCATATACCAGTATGAGACGATGGAGAGTACCTATTCACATCCACAAGGTGTAGCTCTTTCATTAAATCACCAAGATGTAGGATATTAACATCACCAAGATGTATAAGTGTTATACCAAACATGGTTACAGTAATTAATAACACAATCACCATCATAGTGAAGCAAGCACAAGCACCCATAAAATTCTATAAGGACTACTGGACAAGAAAAGAAAAGACTTTCGCTGCTCCACCTTTCATAAGAGTAAACCTACGGTTATATGCATAATTTGAGTAGAACCTTTATTATTATTATTATTATTATTATTATTATTATTATTATTATTGTTTTATTTTTTAAAACAAAAATTATTTTGTAAAATCATTCACATGCTAATAGTGTTTATTTTCAAACATAATCACTACCAAAATTTTGTAAAGTCAATCTTTAGATTTAAACTCATTGTTGAAAAAAAAAAACTGGACACTAAAAAAAAAATGGGGAAGAAGGCTAGCAACTCAAGAACAAAAATCTGAAACAATTATTTCATATCTTCCTGCAAGCCCCTTCTTTTTTTTGTTCTTTAATAGTAAAATAGTCATCTACGTGCTATATTTTATACTCGCACCAACAGTCACGAACAATAAGCACATAGAGTGTTTCCTGATTCAAAACTATCTCATGCATGTAAAGTTCAATATGAAAATTCTTACATGCATCCATCATTCAAACAGGTGAGAATAATTCCTCATTAACACAATATAATCACAGCAACCAGGAAAGCAAGAGGAAGGGTTCATGATTTTTATTTTGTCAGAGTATAACCAAAATAAAAAAATAAGAAAGGTGTAGAACAAGATGATCGTTCTGTAGTGTTTCCTTGGGGTTTTAAGTTAGGGAGTCTCAAAACCCCAAGCTCTTTTTATAACCGTAACATGAAACCCATTTCCAAGCTTCCTGAGCAGAGATCATCCAACCCTCTACCTCTGCTAGTCACGATTTTGATGAAGAAAAGTAGAATAGATGCTTGCTTCTCCTCCTTGGATGATTCCTTCTTCTTGCCAGCCATAACAAGAAAAAAAAAGGACTTAGTTGCTTGAACCAAATGAAACAATGAAATAAAGAAGGAGAAAAATAAAAGTGAGAACAGGAAGGAGATGAAGGTATGTGAAGGTGAAAAGAAAATGAAGAAATGAAGAGTCATGGAGGTAAAAAATTACTGTGAGAGAAAAAGAAAATTTGAGAGAAGTGAAGTTAATGAGAGTAAATGAGAGTGAATGAGGGTATGTATCGAAAGGAAACCTTTTTCTTTGAGCACCGTGAAAGAGAAATGAAAGGATTCAGAGTATTTTAAAGAGGAGAGAGATGGTCATAATTAGTTTCTTTTCCTAAAAGAATGGAAAACTTCTGATTTCTCACCATTTCTTCACTCTTCACACACGGTACTTCCCTCTTTCACCGCATCCCATTCACCTACCTCATTACTCCCATACGTGGCCCACCCAAAAATGCAGCACCTAAATTTTTGCCTTCCCTTTTGGATTACACGTAACACACAAACACTCATAAAAGCACCATTTTAACTGTTTCTACAAATAGAAAAACTCATATGGTCTAAATTAATTTCTTTTTCATATTTTATACATTTTATTTATGAGTTAGTTTTGTTAGCTTAGATAAACTCTTAATCAAATATTATTTACACACATGCACATAAATATGCACAATTAATTTCAACAATGACTTACAATAGAATTGAAATTTAGATTTTTAATTTCTTCAAATATATATATATATTCTCCTAATATAAGTCTTAGGAAAAATGAGGATGTTACATGTGCCACGTGTATCAGGCATGGTATATTGTACTTCAATACCACAATCCTATAAGAACCTAGCAATTGGTCTACGATTTCTACCAGTTTCATCATACCTGCCATAGAATTCGCCTCCCTTATCAAACCTTACACACTTGATCTTCATGCCATGCTTTAATTCAGCAACAACCTTGAATGCCTTAAAAGCATCCAAAGATTCAGATTTCTCACGAAGCAAATCAATCCAACCATATCTAGAGAAATCATCAATAAAGATAATGAAATACCTAAAACCACCCATAGCAACAAGAGTAATGGGGCCCACAAATATCTGTATGAATCAGCTGCAATACTTTCTCACTTCTGGTAACCCCACCTTTTCTAGCTCTAGTAGTGAGTTCCCCTTTTATGCAATCCATACATGCATCAAAATCAGAAAAGTCCAGACCATGCAAAATACCTTCGTTGATCAATCTCTCCATTCTCTCCCTGGATATATGTCCCAAACATTTATGCCACAACATAGAAGAGTTTTCAGCAACCCTATCACGTTTATTTCCAACTATAGTGTTGACAATTGAAGTTTGTCGGACATTAGAAAAAATACTAACATCCAACATATACAAACCATCATGCAAAATTCCAAAACCAACAACAATAGAATCATAAGACAATGAAACCCTTTTATTACTGATATGGAAAGAGTAGCCACAACTATCCAACACAGAAATAGAAATCAAATTCCTTCTCATAGAAGGTACATAAACAGTGGCTTTCAAAACTAAAACATGTCCAGTAGACAACTTCAAGGAAATAACTCCTATATGCTTAACTTCCACACTAGCTCCATTCCCAACAGTGATCATTAATTCTCCCTCATTTGGCCTCTGCTTGCTTCTGAACTCCTGCAAAGAGTTCGATACATGAATAGTCACGCTAGTATCTAACCACCATGTATGAGAAGGAACATCAACAATGTTTGATTCAAAACACACTAGAGCTAGGGGGTTACCTTTCTTCTTCTCAAGCCAATTTTTAAACTTCCAACAATCCGCTTGCTTGTGCCGAAGTGTGTCACAAAACTTACACTTTCCATTGAATTTGTATTTGAGCTTACCAGAACCTTCCCCAGAGTGTTGACCAGAATGTTGACTAGACTGATCTCGAGAGTTGCCATTCCCCTTCTTCTTAAATTGGAACTTCTTAGCCTTGTTCTTATAGAACTTCTTCTTGTCATTACCATTGTGAGAAGTAAACTGCACACTATGACACTTTCCTTTTTTCATATTCTCCTCCTCCTGGGTGAGAATGAATATCAGCTCATCAATGCTCCATTCATTCTTCTAGGCATTATAGGAAGTTCTCAAGACATCGAACTGAGATGGAAGAGATTCAAACACCTGCGAAACTAGGAAATCATCTCCCAACTCCACTTTCATGGACTTCAACTTGTTGAACCAGTTCACAAGCTTCATCACATGCTCACGAACACCACCAACACCGTCATATTTGGTCTTTTCCAACAAAGAAAGGTAGGAAGATTTCTCAGACTTGTCAAATTTCTTGAACTTTTTACCCATAGCTTCGAGAAATTCCTTGGCAGTTTCAATGTCACGAATGTTCTCCTTAATCGTTTTGTCCAGAGTGTACTTCATTGTCGTCAAACACACTTTATCAGAGTGTGCTCACTTTTCATGTCTTGACTTATCAGCAGCAGAAGACGTGTCTGTGGGCTTGGCGGGCTCATCCTCGGTGAGAGCCAAATTCACATTAGACACAGCAAGAAACAGTTTCGGAGACTCAACTCAGTCCTCATAACAGATCCTGTTAGCCTTGTTAAGGCATTCATTTGCAAAGGTTATGTTGGATGTGTAAGAGCAGATTTTATCAAGAATATCAATATATATCACATTGAGCAGAAACTTCAATTGAGCACTTATGTCATTGTAATCTCGCCTAAGGGTTCCGAATTACAATGCATAAGTAACTCACATAAACATTAAAGGTATGTCCTTAAAGCTAATACCGATAGGATATTGAAAACCTCAAGGTCATATCATTCAATAGATTTCACAAACATTCGGATTCACATTAACAAGGACAAACCGATAGGGTAGGTGCAATATTAACATAATCGCTAATGTAAAATTATTAACAATAATTTCTATATTAACATCTTGTCATAATTGGTTCCACGATAGGCGAGCTCACAATCATGCAAAATGTCCCAAAACAGTTTAAAACAATGTCCAATATCTCATATTGCATAAAACATCACACATAACAATTTCCTACAATTCTAAAATAAAGTTATAAGCATATAACAATACCAAAAATTATTTCTGCATCCAAACATCATTACTAGGGAGAGTACAAAATATATACGGTAACTAATAATGTCATAAATATACAAAAAAAATTTCAGCATAAAATTCTGAGAGTACAATATTAATTTTAAGCATTTAAATATTGTAAATTAAAATAAAATACTTACATTACCCCAAAAATTCCAAATAAAAAATTCACCAAAAATATTTTTGGGACAGTGAAGCACAAAAGAAAAAAAAAAATGGAAAAAAGGCCAAAAAATAGGGTACACGTGCCGCCACGCGCTTTGCGTGTGACTGGGCATCTCGCGAGTAGGGTTCATCTTCCTTACCCGGTTTACTGCTATCCAGGTCTCGCCGACCCGGTTTGCGACTCATTTTTGGCTTGCGAAAAAACCCTCCACCGCTGCTACGTTTTTCACACCGAAAATTAGGGATTTTGATCCCTTTTGAATGGAGAAGCAATTTCTAACACATCTAGCATATTAATTTCATCCATTAAAGCTTGATTTTTGAAATGAAACAAAACCTAAAATTTTAAAAGAAACCTCCATTGATACGCATTGAAGCTTTTCGTGGTTGGTTTGCCAAGGACTACGAAGAAGCATGATGCAGTTTGGGTAATCGTCGTTAGGCTAACGAAGTGTGCTCACTTCTTACCTATTGTTGAAAGTTATACGTTGGAAAGGTTAACCCAAATCTATATCAAGGAAGTGGTAAGGTTACATGGAGTGCCTTCTAGTATTGTTTTCGATAGAGATCCTAGATTTACATCTAGATTTGGGAAGCAGCTACATAAGGCTTTGGGAACTAAGTTAAGGTTGAGTTATGCTTATCATCCTCAGACGGATGGTCAATCGGAACGAACGATTCAATCATTAGAAGATCTACTAAGATCTTGTGTTTTGGAACACATAGGAAGCTGGTATGAGTTCTTACGGTTGATTGAGTTCACCAATAACATTACTTTTCATTCGAGTATAGGTATGGCACCATACGAAGCATTGTACGAAAGGAAATGGAGAACCCCGTTAAGTTCGTATGAGACAGGAGAAGGTCAAGTGCTAGGACCGGAGGTGGTACAATAGATGACGGAACTGATCAAGAGGATAAGGGAAAAGATGAAGGCCGCACAAGACAGACAAAAGAGTTATAGTGACAAGAGGAGAAGACCTTTAGAATTCCAGGAAGGAGACTACGTTTTTCTGAGAGTGACTTCAAGAACCAAAATAGGTAGATCAATCAAATCTAGAAAGCTTACTCCTAGATTCATTGGACCTTTTCAAATTCTTCGTCGAATTGGTCATGTAGCCTATCATGTGGCTTTACCTTTGAACCTATCCAATCTTCATGATGCCTTTCATGTTTCTCAGTTGAGGAAATATTACCTCAATCCATCACACATCCTAGAACCAGAGTCAGTACAGTTAAGAGAGAACCTAGAGTATGAAGCCTTACCAGTAAAGATTGCGGATAAAAGGATTAAGGAACTCCAAAGTAAATATATTCTGTTGGTCAAGGTCATATGGGATGAGACTACAGGAGATGCCACCTGGGAATGAGAAGAAGATGATATGCAACAACAATACCCACATTTGTTTTAAGGTACGTCAAATTTCGAGGACGAAATTTATTTTAAGGGGATGGAAATGTAACATCCTCATTATCCATGATGTTAATTAATGTATGGATATGTATATGTGTTTAAGTTTGACAAGTGTTATTGTGCTTGAAAGTGCGATTAGAAGGTATGTTGGGAGCTAGGGTTGAGCTGGACAAGAAAAGCATGAGGAACAAGTGATCCTGAGGAGAACGCTCAAGCGTTGTGATGCTCTAGCGTGAAGAGTGGTGGACGCCCAAGCGTAGTCTTCTGACCAGTTGAGTGGCAGTGATGGGACATAAAGTGACACATGCTAGTTATGCGTCGCAGTTGGCACATGAGGGGCGATGCCTTGGCGGTGAGGAAACGTCAATGCTCAAGTGTTGAGAGCCAATGCCCAAGCGTCGGAATGCTAAAGCGTGGAACTTTCCAATGCTAAAGCATGGACAGTGGAACCTTTTGCCTATAAATAGTTTTTCTTCCAGAGAGCACGAGATAGAGAGGGACCTGAGGTGAGGTTAAGACTTTGAATTCAAGTTCATGATTCGTTCGTTAATCCGATTGCAAATCCGTTCATATATTCATGATCAGATCTTCGTCTACTTCGATTCTACCGGTTTACGTCTTTGATACATCGAGGATAAGCCGAGGTTCCGTATCTACCTACATTGTGGCTATACAATGTTCTTCCTTTATTTCTAGCTTCTATTCACGGTTTTAGTATCGTATTAGAGTTAATGCTATAGTCTACGTGTTGTTTCCGTGATTAGGAGAATTTTCGAAGTTGCATTCGTGATCCTTTTAGAGAAGGAGGCTGGGGCTATGTGGAGCCCTTGGGGAGCTCGTTATGTTCGTGACAGTTGCTACACTTGCTATCAGGTGGGAGAAAGAACCACAATTCGTTGGGGAGGCAAGAATAAAATAATATATATTGATATGCGTAGGGTGACCTAAACCCTACTAGTGGTCGAGTAACCGACAACACCTTACTCATATTGGCGACTACTAGTTGGTGGTACCAATGTAGCTTTAGGCATTGTAGGTTTATTGCCAATAGGTTGATTTATGATGATTCGAGGTTGCATGCTTTTTGTGTTGATATGCCTATCATGATATATGTGTTGATATGAATGTTGTGATTAGTAACATGCTTTAGGGTTACGTGAATGTATGCCTACGAGTTGATATCATGAGCATGAGTATTTAACATGATTATTATTGCCTATTGCATGATTGTTGCGATTTCTGTTGCATGAGTACAAATAAGGTCAGGTCAGAATATTCGTCTGTCAACTACTCCACTTACGGCAATGACCATCTCCCCGCAGGCAAGATCGCCCGTCGCCAACACAGTGATGAACAACAACGATGCAGCATGAGCCTCACCAACTCATCTCGAGATCAACTACTTAGTGTCTCAACCGCAACTTGTACACAACTATAACCAACGTTCCTGACATATTCGGGTATCAGCTTTATGTTGCAACATGATTACATCAACGAAATGTCTTGATTGAGCACCACAACATATATATCCTCAAATTACTCACCACTATGTCATTGCCGTAAGTTGAGTTATTGACGGGCGAATATCCTGACCTGAACTACGGGTGGGGGGATATGTCGTAGCCATGAGTTGAGTTGAGCCAAGAGGGCTATTGGCCGAACCCTGCATTACGGGGCGTGGCACAATGATGGGTCGGACATCTTGATTTGTCGGGGATGTCGCGTCGTGGCCGCGTCCATATAAGTTATTAGATGCATGAGTGTGAGAGACAGTAGTTAAGAGAGAATAAGTTGGGAGATGAATGCTTGCCGCTTGTGCTGTTTGAGTTGCTATCTGTATATCTTATTTTATAGTTGTTTCCCTATTTATGATGTATTCTTGTTTCTTATCTCCCGTATTTTCTTTATATTGTATTTTATTCATTCTCGATCGCACGAGAAGATCCTATCGAGGATTTACCGGAAGAGATCGATGGCACACCTTCTGAGCTTGATGCTGGCGGGAGAGCCCCGGATCCCAGTGTTGGGAGACTTTGAGTTGCTCTATGAGGACGATGACCGCTTCTGGGAGATTGATTACTCCCAGAGATGAGTGGTGTATATAGCACCGACTACCGTGTACTTTCGAGCATGGGGATCAACTAGGAGCTACTTAGTAGGAGACTTCCATATTGCCCAAAGGCTACCCTTGGAGAGGCTGTGGAACAGGTCGTGGGACTATCATCATGATTCCGATGCTGGTTGGACATCTCACACATCTTCCAGGACTGGTTTTATGGCTCGAGGTCGACATCATCATGAGCAGGGGAGGATGAGCGAATATCACTGCCGCAGGATCGTGATGTCAGAGAGTGAGACAGAGTACAAGGCGCTCCAGACATATCGCCGGAGGCAGCGAGCTTCGGTTGGGAGTTCTCGCTATCCTCGTTAGAGTCGTGGTCGGGTAGATAGTCTTAGTTTTGTTATGGCCAATATGGGTTTGAGCGAAGTGTACTTTGGTGCCAGGAGAGGAAGTCTGATGTATTTTGTTTTGTTACCAGGATTCCAGTCTGTACATGTTGGATAGTTACGTACTCTCACGGTTGTTAGTTGTTGTAGGCTGTACTGATGGGGCCAATACTTTTACTTTTATATTTATGCATGTGTGTATGATTGTGGTATCAATGTGTTGGTTGTTTTTAGTTTTCCGCATTTTTATATAATCATGCTACACTGTAACATTAAGAATAGGAGTTCGGGTTACTAAATGGGACCTTTGTGGAGGGGTTGTCTCATTGAGGTGGTATCAAAACAGTTTGACTCTTAATCAGTGACTGCTTGGGTTAGGAAGTTGTTACTGGCCGTGTCTAGTTGAACCCGCACTGGGTATTGACTATGCTTAGAAATGGGGTAGAGTGTACGGTATGCGAATTATCGTAAGAGATAACTGTTTCGAGCTTTTGTAAGGTATATAATGCATGTATCTGATAATATAGTGTTGTATGTCTTACAAATATGAGCTAGTAATTTCTTCTACAGGAAATTAGATGGCTCGTGGTAAGGTAGAGGAACTCGAGGTGGAGGACGTGGCGGAAGAGCCACAGAGGGTATAGCTGAACCCAGGAATGGTAATGGAGAGAATTCGCACGTTGGTGGTGGGGTAGAGTCCACTGAAACCCTAAGGACAGTTAGGGAACTAGCTATGGCAATGTTGCAACAAACACAGCAAAAAGCTCAGAGAGTTAAACATGAGAGGTAAAATCAGAGAGTTAAACAGCAAATGACCATGCAACAACAACAAAGGCAAAATCAGAGAGGTGAAGTAGAGACTAAAGATGCAGGGCTGAGCACTTTTCTGAAAGGGAAGCCGCCACAATTAAATGAAGATTTCAATTCGGAAGGTGCAGAACTTTGGATGCAGGGACTCGAGAAGATCTTCGCGACAATGCACTGTCATGAAGATAGGAAGGTGACTTATGCCTCCTTCATGTTGATGGGAGGTGCAGAGCTGTGGTGGAAAGGTAAGCAGAGAATGCTATAAGCGGAAGGTAGAGTGATCAACTGGGAGCTGTTTCGGGAATGCTTTCTGGAGAAGTATTTCCCTAGACTGATGAGAAGGGAGAAAGAGAAAGAGTTTATGGGATTGAAACAAAGTAATATGTCAGTTGGTGAGTACGTTGCAAGGTTCGAGGCGTTACTCAAATTTTTTGAGTTTTACCAGAGGTTCCCTAAGGAAGAATGGGTGTGCAGGCGCTTTGAAGATGGCATGAAATATGATCTGCAGAGGGTGATTGCACCACTGAATATTGTAACACCCCGATTTTCGAGTTTTCCTAATTATTCAGTATTTATGAACTTATATTTTATTCAAGGCCTTAGAAATGGCAATAAAATATTCTAACTAGATAGGAATGTCCTACATAACCATAGGAAGCCATGGTTAAGTTTCGGGCGAAAGCTCAAACGGAGCCCGGTCTGCGTTTTTCACGGATAGTAGTCTTTTTCTACTATCAAGACCTAATTTCGACTCGTGAACGAAACAGTTAGGTTTTATATTTTATTTCCAACGATATTGGTTATTTTGAAAATATTCAAAATAAAAGTCGTCATACGACTTTCTTGGATGAAAACCTAAATCGGGTGAAGAACGGAGCTGAATACGGGATTTCAATGACCCGCTACGGATAAGATTGAAGTCACATGGTGTGCTATGACTCATCAATGACTCATCAGTGTAATGATTAAGTTTAGAAAATATCTAGACGTAAAATGACTAAAATACCCTTGACCCTTTTCATAATTACCATTTGCCCTTGAATGAAAAGACCGTTTTGCCCTTGAGAATTTATGGAATAACCATTATGACCCTGTGACTCACCATGTCATCATTACCTTTCTAGAAATATCTAGATATTTATAGGGGAAATGACATTTATGCCCCTAGTCTTTGAAGGAATTACCGAATTACCCTTTTGGTTATTTACAAGTTTGCCATGACATCAATATATATATATTTCTCTCTTTCTCTCTCTTGGCCATTTCGGCCAGCTCTCTTTCTCTCTCTTCTCTCTCTTGTTCTTCATCTTCTCTCACTTGTTCTTCATGTTCTTCATGAGTTCTTGAGTGTTCATCAAAAGTTCTTCACAAAAACCATAGTTTGATCTTCAAAAGTTGAAGTTTTTGAGTGAAAACTTGTTTCTTCTTCACTAATCTTTGATCCTAGGAGGTATGATCCTCATCTTAACTCTATCAATGTCTCTATTTCATCTCTTGATTCATTTGATTCATGAAGATCCAAGTTTAGATCTAGAACTTTGAAAATCCATAGAAAATTGTAGAAAAATCCTATGATCATGAAACCAATTTCTATGAACCTATCATGATGTGTACTTTGAGTATCTAGAATCATGAACCCAAAATAAATTTTCTCCCTATTCTTCCATGGGAGGGCCGAATCCTATTAATGGTGCAAGGATGGGTTTTGTTGCAATTTTTGGCTATATAACACTTGTTCTAGATTACTTGATGTCTTTGAACCCTAAACCCAAGAGCAAAACATCAACCAAAGCTCCTAAGCTATTTCTCCTCTTTATGGCCGAAACATATAGGGTGTAGAACCATGAGTTTTTTCTCAAATTTTTGGGTCTTAGGACTTGATTTAGTGTTAATCATGCTTAAGGACCAACCATCCAAAAGTTTGGAACCAAACGAGATCCCTAGCCTTTTTATCCTTTCATGGCCGAACCCTATACCTTCTTGGGGAAGAAAACTTATGTTATAGATTGACGTTGCTTTGTTGTTTGAATTGAATTGAGTTTGATTGTTTTAGGCGACGCGAACGGAACCGGAGCCGGAACCGAGAACCGATCTAGTTTGGAGTGAACACCTTTGTGAGGTAAAGGGAGGTAGTTCATTTTGAGTTTGGTAGCCTCATGGCATATGATTGATTAGTGTGTTATGATTGAATTAAGACTTGATTTATATGTTTACTTATATCCTGGATTGATTGGATGTTAAGTGTTGTGCATAGTTGGTTATTTGATATAACTGTGGCATGGATGCCTTGGATGATATCTTATTGTGATATTGAACTGTTGATATATATATCTATACATATATTTATATCCTGGATGAGCATAGGACTGGCTATGTCTCGATAATTGTTAAAAGACTCGGAATCGAAAACAAAGTTTTGAAAAACGCGTTTTGAAATTAAAATTGGCTTTTGGAAAACATGTTGCTTTTCAAGAAAAGTTAAGTTCTCTTTTGAAAAGTATGTTCTTTTGAAATGTATATTCTTTTGAAAATTATGTTCTTTTGAAAAGTATGTTATTTTGAAAAGTATGTTCTTTTGAAAGGTATGTTCTTTTAAAAAGTGGTTTTGTGAAAAGTCGTGCAAAATGCGTTTTATTCTGTAAAGTGTTTAAAAAGGGCGTGAAACCTTAGAAAACGGTTTTGTTTTCAAGAAAGGTGATTTTCCCGGAAAATGTGGAAATGTTTTATTTCAAGAAAACAAAAGTGTATTTTGTTTTCCAAAGTTGTTTTGAGAAAGTTTGACCGAAAAGAAAAATGATGAACCTTTGAGACGAACCCAAACCTAGTGGCCGAGACGTCGGGGCTAGTGTTTTGTGGATTGAGCACTCGGACTTCGTGTCCTGTGTTTTTGATTTGAGTGGGCTTAATGCCTTTTTGAAACAAGTCGTGGACTTTATGTCTCGACATTTGAATGATTTGAGTGGGCTTAATGCCTTTTTGAAACGAGTCGTGAACTTTATGTCTCGACATTTGAAAGAATGAAGCGAAGAAAACAGAAAACTTTCTGTGTACATGCATGAACCGGCAGACGTGCCATTTGAAACCGAGCTACAACTCTAGTAGTTGAGAATAAAATCAGTCAAGACCACTAGGTCTATAGGGGCATTCTGTGTTCGAGATCCCACAAGTGGCCGGTGGCGTAGCAACCCCGTGCCGTGGTAAATCGGCTGCCAAACACGAATGAACTCAATCTGAGACTGGCGTATTCAGGATATGGTTATGACGTGGTACCCTGGAACAATTGGAGTTCGGACCTAAATAGAGAGGCTGACTCATGAGACCAATTGTGTTACGGGTGTTACTACGGCCTATCGCTCGATGTTGGGTAGTAGGAATCTCCGGAGTACATGAATTAGAAAGATGATATTGAAGTCTCATGCATTATTATAACTCATGATTGTGTTTGAGATATTATATTGTGTTGTATAAATAACTGTTCATATAACTGTATTTATGCTGTTTGTCGCCTGTGCGGCTATCATGATAAACTTATTATATGAGTATCTCACCTTTGCCTGTACATGTTGGACACCTTGTTGTGTTTTTGGAACACATGTACAGATGTTGTTCATAGGTCCCCGCGGAGACGTGAGGACTCGGATGACGGAGTGTTCTGATTAAGTTGACGTTGGGTTGTACCCCAATGGCTACTTTAAGCCGACCAGCTTAGGAGTCTTTTATTTTGAGTAGTCTTATATTACTGCACGCTTTTGAACTTATGTTTTCAAGTTTGTAATATGTTATACAATAGGTGAATACCGATGTGCTGTAAGGAGTTTAGTTCTTCATCTTGAGTTTGTAATTTCTTGATTTATTTCCGCATTAGAGTCCGAGTATGTAGCACCCGCGAGGGGGGTGTTACAAATATCACCCGATTTCCTGAAATGTTGGAATGATGTTCAGTAATTGAGAACATTGACAAGAAGAGGGAAGCCCAACAAGTCAGAACTGGAGGACCAGCAAGGAGGTTTGATCAGAAAGGTCGAGGAGGAAGAGGAAAGTTTCAGGCAGGACGGAAGCCTTATGACTGTCCGGCAACAGCAAGACCAGTTGAAGGTATGGGGATACAACAACAGCAGCCAAGTGGATGCTTTAGATGTGGAGGATCACATCTAATCAGATATTGTCCGGTGAGAGAGACTCGCCAATGCTTTCGATATGGTCAGGTGAGTCACATAGCCTCAGAATGTTCACAAGGATCAAGATACACTTAGGTAGGCATAGCCCAGTGACCAGAACATAAAGAGCAGGACAGCAGGCGGTGAGACCGCAAGCCACTGGAAGAGTGTTTACCACAAAAGGAGCCAAATCCTCTCAATCCCCTGATCTTATACAAGGTATGTGCCTAGTGTCAGGTAAACTCTTATCAGTACTGTTTGACTCGGGAGCTACGCATTAGTTCATATCTCAAGAGTGTGTGGATCATTTGAGACTACCTGTTTCTTTGCTTCCTCATGATTTGATAGTTTCTACGCCTACCAGTAATTCTTTGACTACCATAACTGTTTGTTTGAAATGCCCCATTGTTGTTGAAAATGGAACTTTTCTTGTTGACCTTGCTTGGTTACCAATGCAACAACTTGATGTTATTTTAGGCATGGATTGGTTTTCTGCTAACCATGTAGTGCTAGACTGTTCTAAAAGGACCCTATTATTTCCTGAGTGATCTAGATTGATGTCTGCCAACGATAGAGATCTTGTGTTGAGTAATGGATCTCAGAAGCATGTGTTGTTATTTTCTAGGGAAGCGAAGGAATATCCTAAGTTGGATTCTTTGCCTATAGTGCGAGAGTTTCTGGAAGTTTTCCCTGATGATGTTTCAGGTTTGCCACCGAAGAGGGAGATAGAGTTCGCTATATATCTCGTACCAGGAACTGGATCGATTTCGATAGCAACTTATCGAATCTCTCTAGCAGAATTAGCAGAGCTGAAGAAGCAACTGGATGACATATTGGGTAAAAAGTTCATAAGACCGAGTGCTTCACCGTGGGGAGCATCGGTGCTATTCGTCAAGAAAAAGGATGCAAGTTCGAGACTTTGTGTGGATTATCGACAGTTGAATAAGGTGACGATCAAGAATAAGTATATGTTGCCTAGGATTGATGACTTGATGGATCAGTTGAAAGGAGAAGTAGTGTTTTCGAAGATTGACTTACAATCTAGTTATCATCAGATCCAAGTCAAGAAGGAGGATATACCGAAGACAACGTTTATAAGTCGGTAAGGACACTACGAGTATTTGGTTATGCTTTTTGGTGCGACTAATGATCCAACAGTGTTTATAGATTACATGAACCGGATTTTCCGACCATTCTTGGATAAGTTTGTAGTTGTATTCATCGACGACATTCTTATCTATTCCCCTAATCGGGAAGAACATCAGGAACATCTTAAGATGGTGCTTCAAGTGTTAAAGGACCGGCAACTATATGCAAAGTTATCTAAGTGTGAATTTTGGTTGGGAGAAGTGCAATTCTTAGGTCATGTGATTAACCGAGGTGGGATAGCGGTAGATCCAGCAAAGGTTGAAGCTGAAGTGCAATGGGAAAGTCCTAAGTCGGTAAGTGAAGTGCAGAGTTTTCTAGGATTGGTTGGATATTATCGTAGGTTTATAAACGGTTTTTCGAAGATCGTGTTTCCTATCACGCAACTGACAAGGAAGGGAACATCTTTCGTATGGACGGAGGAATACGAGAAGAGTTTTCAAGAGCTGAAGAGGAAGTTGACAACATCACCAGTTTTGACGTTACCAGATCCTATAGGACAGTTTGACGTGTATTGTGATGCGTCATACCAAGGGTTGGGCTGTGTACTGATGCAAGAAAGGAGCGTAGTGGCGTATGCTTCATGGCAGCGGAGAGTTCATGAGAGGAACTATCCAACTCATGACTTGGAGCTAGCAACTATAGTGTTTGCTTTAAAGATATGGCAACACTAGCTCTAGGGAGCTAAGTTTATGGTGTATAGTGACCATAAAAGTTTGAGGTACCTGTTTGATCAGCAAGAGTTAAACATGAGGCAGAGAAGGTGGATGGAATTCATAAAAGATTATGAATTCGATCTACAGTATCATCCAGGAAAAGCGAATGTAGTGGCAGATGCGTTAAGTAGGAAATCCTTGCACGTGTCTGCTATAATGGTGAAAGAGTTGGAACTAATTGAACGATTTAGAGATCTGAACTTAGGTATGGAGATGTCGGAAGATAAGATGTTCCTAGGAATGGTGACGATGACAAGCGACTTTTTGAAGATGATTAAGGAAAAACAAGAAGCCGATCAATATCTTTAGAAGGTAAAGGAAAAATTAGCTGATGGTATAACTTCTGAGTTCAGGATGGATCAAGATGGAGTCTTGAGATATGGTGATAGGATCTGTGTGCCAATGGATGTAGAGTTAAGGAAGGTAATCTTGGAAGAAGCGCATAAAGTAGGCCGAGTTTTCATCTAGGTGCTACCAAGATGTATCAGGATTTAAAGAGAATGTTTTGGTGGCCCGGAATGAAGCAGGAAATGGCTGAGTATGTGTTGGCTTGTTTGGTTTGTCAGAAAGCGAAGATAGAACATCAAAAGCCAGCATGACTGTTGCAATCCTTTGACATCCCAGAATGGAAATGGGATGGTATATCTATGGATTTCGTGGTTGGTTTACCAAGGACTACGAATAAGCATGATGTAATTTGGGTAATCATCGATAGGCTAATGAAGTGTGCTCACTTATTACTTATTGGTGAAAGTTATACGTTGGAAAGGTTAAACCAAATCTATATGAAGGAAGTGGTAAGGTTACATGGAGTGCCTTCTAGTATTGTTTCCGATAGAGATCCTAGATTTACATCTAGATTATGGAAGCAGCTACATAAGGCTTTGAGAACTAAGTTAAGGTTGAGTTCTGCTTATCATCCTCAGACGGATGGTCAATCGGAACGAACGATTCAATCATTGGAAAATCTCATGAGAGCTTCTGTTTTGGAACACACAGGAAGCTGGGATGAGTTCTTACCATTGATTGAGTTCACCTATAACATTAGTTTTCATTCCAGTATAGGCATGGCACCATACGAAGCGTTATACCGAAGGAAGTGTAGAACTCCGTTATGTTGGTATAAGACAGGAGAAAGTCAAGTGCTAGGACCGGAGGCGGTACAATAGATGACGGAACTGATCAAGAGGATAAGGGAAAAGATGAAGGCCGCACAAGACAGACAAAAGAGTTATAGCGATAAGAGGAGAAGATCTTTGGAATTCCAGGAAGGAGAGCACGTTTTTCTGAGAATGACTCCAAGAATCGGAATTGGCATAGCAATCAAATCTAGAAAGCCTACTCCTAGATTCATTGGACGTTTTCAAATTCTTCGTCGAATTCGTCCTGTAGCCAATCATGTTGCTTTACCTCTGAACCCATCCAATCTTCATGATGTCTTTCATGTTTCTTAGAAGGGTTAAGGAACTTTGAGGTAAACATATTTTGTTGGTCAAGGTCATATGGGATGAGGCTACATGAGATACCACCTGGGAACGAGAAGAAGATATGCAACAACAATACCCACATTTGTGTTAAGGTACGTCAAATTTCGAGGACGAAATTTATTTTAAGGGGGGTGGAAATGTAACATCCTCATTTTTCATGATCTTAATTAATAAATGGATATGTATATGTGTTTAAGTTTGACAAGTGTTATTGTGCTTGAAAGTACGATTAGAAGGTATGTTGAGATCTAGGGTTGAGTTGGACAAGAGAAGCATGAGGAACATGTGATCCTGAGGAGAACGCTCAAGCGTTGTGACGCTCTAGCGTGAAGAATGGTGGACGCCCAATCGTGGCCTTCTGACTAGTTGACTGGCAGTGATGGGACATAAAGTGACACGTGTCACTTATGCATCGCAGCTGGAACGTGAGGGGCGGTGCCTTGGCGGTGAGGAAACATCAACACTCAAGCGTTGAGAGGGCCAACGGCCAATCGTTGGAACACTAAAGCGTGGAACTTTCCAACGCTAAAGCGTGGAGAGTGGAACCTTTTGCTTATAAATAGTTTTCATTTTTTCACCGAGAAGAAGTTTTCACTTCTTCATTTTCTTCCAGAGAGCACGAGATAAATAGGGACCTGAGGTGAGGATGATACTTTGAATTCAAGTTCGTGATTCGTTAATTGATCCGATTGCAATTCTGTTCGTATATTCGTGATTAGCTCTTCGTCTACTTCGATTCAACCGGTTTACTTCTTTGATACATTGAGGGTAAGTCGTGGTTTCGTATCTACCTACATTATGGCTGTACAATGTTCTTCCTTTATTTCTAGCTTCTATTCATGGTTTATGCATCGTATTAGGGTTAATGCTATAGTCTATGTGTTGTTTCCATGTTTAGGGCAAGTTTTGAAGTTGCATTCGTGATCCCTTTGGAAAAGGAGGCTGCGGCTATGTGGAGCCCTTGAGGAGCTCGTTGTGTTCGTGACAGTTGCTACACTTGCTATCAGGTGGGAGAAAGAACCACAATTCGTCGGGGAGGCAAGAATAAAATAATATATATTGATATCCGTAGGGCGACCTAAACCCTACTAGTGGTCGAGTAACCGACAACACCTAACTCATATTGGCGACTACTAGTTGGTGGTACCAATGTAGTTTTAGGCATTGTCGGTTTATTGCCGATAGGTTGATTTATGATGATTCGAGGTTGCATGTTTATTGTGTTGCCTATCATGATTTATGTGTTAATATGAATGTTGTGATTAGTAACATGCTTTTGGGTTACGTGAATGTATGCCTACGAGTTGATATCATGAGCATGAGTATTTAACATGATTATTATTGCCTATTGTATGATTGTTGTGATTTCTGTTGCATGAGTACAAATAAGCAGTAAATATATTAAATTTGGAGATGAGTGTGTAGTGAGGAATTTGAGAATATATATGTTGTGGTGCTCAATCTAGAGATTTCGTTGATGTAATCATGTTGCAACATAAAGTTGATACCCAAATATGTCGGGAACGTTGGTTGTAGTTGTGTACAAGTTGCGGTTGAGACACTAAGTAGTTGATCCCGAGATGAGTCAGTGAGGTTCATGCAGCATCGCTGTTTTTCATCACTATGTTGGCGACGTGCGATTGATCTTGCCTGCGGGGAGATGGTCGTTGCCGTAAGTTGACTTGTTGGCGGGCGAATATTCTGACCTGACCTGCGAGTGGGGTAATATGTCGTTGTCGTAAGTTGAGTTGTTGATGAGTGAATATCCTGACCTGACATGCCGGTGGGGGGATATGTCGTAGCCGTGAGTTGAGTTGAGCCAGGAGGGATGTTGGTCAAACCTTGCATTACAGCGGGTGGCATAGTGATGGATGGGACATCTTGATCTGTCGTGGATGTCGTGTCGTGGTCGCGTCCATATAAATTGTTAGATGCATGAGTGTAAGAGACATTGTTATGAGAGAATAACTTGAGAGATGAATGCTTTACACTTCTGTTGTTTGAGTTACTATCTATATATCTTATTTTATATTTGTTTCCTTATTTATGATGTATTGCTGTTTCTTATCTCCCGTATTCTCCCTATGTTATATTTTATTCATTCTCGATCGCACGAGAAGATCCTGTCCAGGATTTGCCAGAAGAGATCGATGGCACACCTTCTGAGCCTGATGTTGGCGGGAGAGCCCCGGATCCCAGTATTGGGAGACTTTGAGTTTCTCTATGATGAGGATGACCACTTTTGGGAGATTGATTACTTCTAGAGATGAGTGGTGTATATGGGACCAACTACCGTGTACTTACGAGCATGGGGATCGACTAGGAGCTACTTAGTAGCAGACTTTCGTATTGCCCAGAGGCTACCCTTGGAGAGGTTGTGGAACTGGCCGTGGGACAATCATCATGATTCAGAAGCTGGCTGGAGATCTCATGCATCTTCTAGGATTGGTTTTGTGGCTCGAGGCCGACGTCGTCGTGAGCAACGGAGGATGAGGGAATATCATCGTCGTAGGATCGTGATGTTAGAGAGCTAGTCAGAGTACGAGGCGCTGCCGACCTATCGCCGGAGGCAGCAAGCTTCGGTTGGGAGTTCTCGCTATCCTCGTTAGAGTCATGGTCGGGTAAATAGACTTAGTTTTGTTATAGCCAGTATGGATTTGAGCGAAGTGTACTTTGGGGCCAAGAGAGGTAGTCTAATGTATTTTGTTTTGTTACCATGCTTCTAGTCTGTACATGTTGGATAGTTACGTACTCTGATGGTTGTTAGTTGTTTTAGGCTTTACTGATGAGGTTAGTACTCTTACTTTTATATTGTTGCATGTGTGTATGATTGTGGTATCAGTGTGTTGGTTGTTTTTAGTTTTTCGCATTTTTATATAATCACGCTACGCTGTAACATTAAGAATAGGAGTTCGGGTTACTAAATGGGACCTTCGAGGAGGGGTTGTCTCAATTGTGAACATCCTAATTCCCTTGGATGGCTGTGAGCCTTAGGGAAGGATTAGGCCAAGAACTAGAGTTCTTAGAGCCAAAAAGAATGTGAAAAACAATAAATAAACACAAAAGTTACGCAAACACAAAGATGACAACAAAACTATCTTAAGAGAAGTATCTAAAGTTATGAAGGTACTTGATGAACACCTTCAAAGTGTTCATATGGTTCTTGAGTACATCCAAAGCCAAAAACTAGAAAATCCAAGTGTTTAATCCATAAAATTCAATTTAATAATTTTAGATGTTTTCATAAAATTTAATTCAAAATAAAATTACAAATTGGTTAATAGGTAATCACAGCTATGGATAGACTTTACATGTATGTGTGACAAGTGTACCTCTATGACCTAGTGTCATGATGGCTACACCTAGCCTTTTCGTGCGCGTGCAACAAGTGTCGCAAAACCATCAAATAATGATGAAAACCACCTTTTGAAACCATGTACTCCTCTCAAACCCTGTGCCTACCTACAAAAGTTTGTAATTCGCCTTGAATCAAGTGAAACCACCTTGGAAAAAGTGTCCAAACCATGTGTAAAGTGTACACACCATATGCTAGTGTAATCATGACCATATATTTTGAGTAAATCACAAGTAAAGCCAAAGTTATTTTCATGACGGCAAACATTTTGTAATGATCCATAGGTAAAGTAAATATATTTTCATATAAAATATTTAACAAATAAACAAATAATAGAATAAATAACAAACAATTAATTAATAAACAAATATTAAATAACATAATTAATTATTCAAATAAAATTAATAATTATTTAAATAATTGAATATCAATTAAATAATAAAATAGAGTAAATATTAATTAAATAAATCAATAAACGATCAAATATTAATAGTTGAAAGTTTTAAAGTGGATAAATTCGAGCCTGCATCATCTGATCAAACTCAACATGAATATAAAATCAACCAGTGTGCTAGTTGGACTAGATGGACAGAACTGAAGATAAGCACTTTATCAAGACCAATGAAAACTCTTGAGGGGCCACTAAAAATCACACTTGAAATGCTCATTCCAAAGAGGAAGATAAGGAATAATCCTGATCGTAAATATACTCAGTGGCCAAGACGTCTGCTATCTCATTATGATAGAAAGCAGTTCATGAAACGATTGTCATCATGATCCATGAAGTTCATTCCAAGACATTTAAGATTGCTAATTGAAGATCTCAAAGGTCAATTTGAAGCACTATGTTCAAAATCAGGGCTAACAGATTATACGAAGTGAAAGATTGAGATAGAAGGAAGCAAGGTCAGCTTTTATGAAGTACAACGTTTTGGATATGAAGGACATAGTGTGCCAATGCCCATGTTTGTCTTCAAACCCAATCTTCACTTTCTTGGGATCAGAAAAGGTGTCAGTAGGTATGACACACTTCACTCCACCTTCATAGCTTATCCCTTGTATCTCTTAACTCTTGCTTATATGTCTATCTCTTATGAAAACTTTGTTTCTCTCCCATTCCTCGTTCCATAGATAGTCTTTTATACTGTAAAAACTCCATCTTTTCTCTCTTGTCTTCAAAATATCTTTCAATCTAAACTCTCACCTGTTTCTACCACTCTCTGTGAAAAATGTTTCTCTCTGTTTATACCTTTTATATACTATGTTTCTTTACATAGCTTTTTTAGTTTAAAAATAGATTCCATGTTTATATCAGAATCCGATCTTTATCCAAAATCTCCTTCCTCTCCTCCTTCATCCCCTCATAGGAAAGAAAACTTTTTTATTCCCCTCATAGGAAAGAAAACTTTTTTATTCCTCCTTCTTTCTATCAAACTCCTTTTTCCCGACCTTCAATTCATGCAATCCCTCTATCTTATTGTCACCTTCTTTCTCTTGTACCGTCTGAACAACCCTTGATAACTCCCAAGCTTGAACATCCTCCTCCTGTCTCCATCCAAGAATGCTCTTCAAGCTCCTCTCAAACTCAACAAGTCTCCATCTCTGATCCAGTTCTTGCTGCTCAACTTAAAGACTTTGGATCAAGATTGGATAAGTTTACAAACGCGTTCCTAGACTTTCTTAAGAAAAGTACTAAGCCCTAGATCTCTCTTGTATATCTTGTACTTCAATACAATTCAATGATGTTCAGAGAACCTATAAAGTTGGTTATTTTATTTGCTTACTCTGTTTTTCTATATTTCTTTGTTAAGTTTTTATATAATCTAAATCTGTTTAACCATAAAAAGTTATTCTGTTATATCAAACAGGGGGAGACTCATCTAAATATGAGCTCTAGCTTGTATGAACATATCGTTCCTTTGAATATAAGGAACAAATAAAAATTGAAACTTTTTTTAAGATCTTCGGTTCAATCAAAGGGCGAGCAAAATAGAGAAAATTGGACTTATGCTTTTATTTTTAATACATAAGATATAAAAGGACAATAATGCTATCTTGACCAAATTTGAATAATAAACTTCTTTTTACGGATATCTAAAAGGGGGAGAATAATAAAAATATGAGTTTTATATGATGTGTGTGCGCGTGTGTGTAAGTCAAGTTGCAAAGAAGAGATAACCTGGTTTGGTATGAAATTTGTCTAATATATAATCTACAATGTCATAATTATCTTGCAATGATTATTCTGTTTATATCTTTTCACATTCATTTAAATCATATAAAAATGTTTTGACATAATCAAAAAGGGGCAGATCGTTAGGTCTCCAAGCGTCTGAGTGCCTTGCTATGTGTCTGATCATTTGTGACAAGCGTCTGATCCCTGTGTTTTGATGTATCCTAATATTTAGTTAATGACTTAAATGAACTGTATGAATATTGCTGATGAGTTACTTAAGTGTGTGGATTATAAACATTATATCTAATGACTCATTGAGAATCTCAAGTCATGCAAGTGAAGCATTCTTTATGAAGACCTTCAGCCCTATCTATAACACCCCGATTTTTCAAGCTTTCTAATATTAATAAACAGTATTTATGAGTTTGTATTTTATTGGAGGGTCTAGAGAGTGAAATAAAATAAATGGAGACCACAGTCGAGCTCTACGCTATCGTAGGAACCTACAGTTAAATTTTGGGTCGAAAACTCATATGGAGCCCGGTCTGCGTTTTTCACTGATAGTAGTGTTTAACTACTCAAAAGACCTAATTTTGATTCGTGAATGAGACAGTTAGTCTTAGAATCGGATTCTCTACAATTTTGCTAAAATTGGTTTCGCTCTCTAAAAATCGGAATAATAATAAACTATTCGGACGAATTCTCTAACCGGGTGACGAACGGAGCTAGATATGGATTTACCAGGACCCACTATCGGATAATCTTTATGTCACATTAGGTCAAATCACCTAGGAATGCGTGCCAAGTGTCATGATGATTTTTAAAATATCTGGACGGCAAAATACCAAAATGCCCTTGACTTTTCACAAAATTACCATTTAACCTTGTGTGAAAAGATCAAATTACCCTTAAGTGAAAAATTTGTGGACATCCTTGTCCCTCCCTTTATACCCATGAAATTGGCAAGCTTCAAGAAGCCTTCAACCATTTCTTTCTTCACTTCATCTTCTTCCTTGGCTTTTCTTCCATTATCATTAAGAGAAAACTTGAGTTTTTGTGAAGAAAAAGTGTGATTCTTGTCCATTCTTCACCATTAAAGAGATAAGATCACTTCTTTGATCCTTAAACCTCATGAATCTCTTCCTATTTCATGATTGAAAAGCTTGATTCCATGAGTTTCAACTTCATGAACCAAACTTCAAAAATTTCTAGAAAATTGTAGAAAAATCCTTTTAATGTGAAACCAATTTCTTTGAGCTAGTTTCATCACCTTCTACCATTATCCAAGAGTATGAAATCAAACACCAAGCCTAGCCCTTTTTACTAAGAGTGGCCGAACCCTAGAAATTTGGGGGAAAAGTGAGTTTCTTCAATTTTGGTTCAAAGACACTTGATTCCATCCTTTCCTTTCCTTTGATCCTTGAATCCAAGTGATTGAAAAACCAAATCAATTCCTAGCCATTTTTATTCTTGATGACCGAAACCTAGAGTGTGATGAACCATGGCTTATGTTTCAAATTTTTAAGTAATAGGACTTGATCTAATGTTAAGTATGCTTAATAATCCTTCATCCAAAAGATTGGAACCAAATGAAACCCCTAGCCTATTTTTCAAGTTATAGCCGAACCTTAGATCTATTAGGGGGAAGAAATTTATGTTATTATTGTTGTTATTTTGTATTGATTGTTGCTATGAATTGAATTGTGATTGATTGTTTTATAGCATGTTTGGTGACACGTTTCAACCAAACGTGGACGTGATTCTCAAAAGCTACTATCTTGCAGCTTTCACGTTACAAGTCAATTTTTTTACAAAATTGACACTGCAAACGTGATTCATATGCCACGAAACGTAAAACCAAACACATGCTTAGGCGACGCGGAGGAAAACAGAACCAGAACCGAAAACTATTCGGGAGCTAACTTAGGACCCTAAAGAGGTAAAAGGAGGTATTTCATAATAAGTTTGGTAGCCTCATGATGATTGGTTGTTGAATGTGTTGATTTGTGTTTTGATTGGTGCTTTGATGATTATTACGTGTCGTATATATACTTGATTTACTTGATGAAGTATATACTGGATATTTGAATATGAATTGTGGCATTGATACCTTGGATGAGATATATTGGTGACGTTGAGTTGAGATTGATATATATATATATATATATATATATATATATATATATATATACATATATTTACATCCTGGATTGGTTGAGAGTATAGCATTTGCTATCTCTCGATAAAGAAGATTAAAATGTTTAAAAACAAAAACCAAAATCGAAGTTTGAAAATGTCTTTGAAATCAAAGAAAGCTCTTGAGAAATGTTTTGCTCTATCAAGGAATAAAACTTCTTTTTGAAAATGTTAGATCCTTTTGAAAGAAAAAGTCGTTCAAGGAAAGTTCACTCAAAATGAAATTTCTTTTAGAAAACGGTTTTAAAAGAGACAGAACCTTTAGAAAAATAGATTTACAAAGGAAAAGAGTTTTTCTTAAAAATAGCCTTTTGAGAAAATGTTTTAGTGCATGACAATGAAATTGAGTTTTGTCTTTCAAAACTGTTTTATGAAAATAAGACCCGAAAGAAAAGCGGTGATTACCTTTTTCACTTTGTGAAGTCTGTAAACCTAGTGACCGAGATTTCGGGCTAGTGTTTCGTGAGTTGAGTACCCAGACTGCTTGTCCTGTGTTTTGAAATGAACGGACTTTGTGTCCTATATGCGAATCTAGTGTCCGCGACGTCGGCCTAGTACTCCGTGGATTAAGAACTTGGGCTACGTATCCTGAATTTGAACGGGCTACATGTCCTTTAAAATGAGTCGTGAGCTATGTGCCTTGACAAGAAAGAATGAACGAAAAAGAAAACAGAAAACATTTTGCATACATATATGAATCGGCCGACGTACCATTTGAAACGAGCTACGATCCAAGTGGTTGAGAATATGAGCCAGTTAAGAGACTTCACTAGGTCTATAGGGGCATCTTGTGTTCGAGACTCCACAAGAGGCCGGAGGCATTGCAACCCCGTGCCGTGGTAATCGATTGCCAAACATGGATGAACTCGATCAGAGACTGAACTATTCATGATATGGTTGTGACGTGGTACCCTTGAACAATTGGAGTTCGGACCTAAATTGAGAAGCCGACTCATGAGGACAATTGTGTTATGGGAGTATTCGCGGCCTATCGCTCGATGAAGGGAAGTTAGAAATCTCCGGAGAACATGAATTAGAAAGATGATATTGGAGTCTCATGCATTATAATAACTCATGATGATGTCTGAGATTTTATGTTATATGATTATCTGTTAATGCAACTGTAATTATATGTGGACGTGTATTTCTGCTTGTTGCTTGTGCGGCTATCATGATAAACTTGTACAATGAGTATATTACCTTTGCCTGTACATGTTGGATACCTTGTTGTGTTTTTGGAAATGTGTACAGATATTTCTCAATGGTCCTCTGGTCCACTTCGGGACCCTGTTGCTTGAGTTTTCTTGAAGACGACGACGAAGGTGTGTGGATTGTTGACGACGAGACCCAGTCTCATTTGTACGATGTATGCTAGGTAGTATACTATTTTGTTCTTAGAGTTCTTTTTATCGGACCAGCTCTTAGGATTTTTGATGTTTAAGTCAGGTCTTTCGACTGTGATTGATTATGTTGTGTATTAAGAGGTTGAAAAGATGTATGCCTTATGGCGAAAATTGAATTACTGTTATAGATGATGAGTTTCATTCTGGCTGTTAAAGTTTTCATTGGTATCAGATTTCTTCAAGTACTCTATTGAGTTATTTTCGAAAAAGTTTTTAATTAACTGAAAAAGAATATTTGGGATATGAAATGTGACACCGGGTTGGGGTGTTATACTATCCCTCAGCTAAGTTCTATGCATCTGAAGATATTGAAGCGTCTAATAGATGCAAGCAACAAAGGAATACTCTTGTTGTATCCAACATCTCAGTATCTAAAGAATACACGTCAAGATCATCAACCGTCCAAGCAAAGTACAAAGTAGATACTACTTTGGGGTTTAATATTCCGAAGCGTGTAACACCCCAAAAATTCTGTATCTGATAATAATTAATTTTGTGAATAAATTGATTGAAAATGCAAATAATCAATTATAAATAATATTAAATGTTTATAATTGAGAATTCGTCCGAATTCGAGTTGAGAACTCAGATAATAACCGGACTGCGTTTCTGCAGAAAGTAGGAATTCACACTGTGATCTGTGAACCCTAGTGACCCCGGGAAAGAGTCTAAGACCGATAAATCATAATATAAGGGTTTGAATCTTTCAGTGATGTTTTGTAATAGAGATGGTAAAAATATTATTATTTTAATCGGAATTGTGAGGTTTCGGGAATTGGGCTCGAGGTCGGGAGATATTCTGGCCCAGAGCCCTGATTCATTAAATTAAGGCCCAAACCAAAATTCTGGAGACACAGTAAATCTTCATCTACGGTTTCATCGCGAACCGGTGAAAAATTTATTTTCTCGATTTGCGTAATTTCGGGAGTTCGACCCGGGGTCGAGAAATATTCTGGCCCAAGACATGGAGTGATCATCCAATTCAAATTTCCCACCATCCAAATGTCACTTTCATGGTCAAATACAAATATCTAGATTGATCACCAAAATGATAAAGTCAATTTTTTTCCTTAACCAAGTTTATGACAATGCCATATTAAGCATTAACCTTGTAACTCACATTTTGTTTTTCTCTCCCTTTTCCTATGCCTTGCCGAACCCTCTCCCCCTCCTTCTCACTTTACAATTTCATTTTACAACTTCATCTTCTTCCTTCAACCTTTTCTCTCCCTTCTCTCTAAACTTTCTCTCACTAGAAGCAATAGCCATAGCTACGGTTTTGTCTCCCTCTCTCCACCATTTCACTTGTTCTCTTTAAACTAAATACATAATCTTCATCTACTCTTCATCCTCTACAACTTTCATGAAGAAATTTTTTCCATTGGAGCACTTTGATTTTAGAAGAAAACTCAAGACTTCATCTTTTCAACTTCCTCCTTCAAGAGTAAGTATAGATCTACTCATTTCCTTCATCTTTGACTGTTGGACTTCATGAAAAGTCATCACTTTGATTATTGAGTGATTTTCGAAATACACTTGTCTCATGAGCTTAATGTTTTGTTGTTAAGATTTCAACCCTTAGAAACCATTTCCATCATCTTTTCAAGGAGCTCTTTGTGGATCTACAAGAGGTATGGGGAAGTGAACCAATATCACACCTTAGGGTGGATGAGAATGTGTTCTAAGTGTTCTTGAAGGTTTTATTTGGTGAAAAAGGTCTTCAATTTGTTGTGGAGTTCCTTTGTGATTTGGTTTTGTAATAATGTAGTTGCTGGATTTTCTGAAATTTCTTGACTCTTTGCTGTTTTTATCTTATACTAGACATAAGATTTCGACAAATAAATTTGATCTAGAAAGTAGACATCTTGGGATTCATTTTGGTCCCAAATTTCGTTTGTGTTCATAAATATTTGATCCTCAAAAATCTGTTTCAAAATTGGGTAAGGGATGCTATCTTGGATTCGGGTCAGTGTGTGTTTTTCAAGAAACTGTATTGATTGTATGACTTTTTGTGAAAATTAGTTTGATAGACAAAAAGTAGACATCCTAAGCTTTATTTTGAGTACTTGTTTGTCCAAATCGGAGTTCATTTGGTCTATCAAACGTTTCTTCCAAGTTGGTGCTTGTATACTGAAAAATGTGGTATAAGGGTTATGATTTGATTTTTTTAAAATGGATGTGATATTGTTGTATGTTTGGATATGATTGTGATATTGTTGTTCACCACATTGATCTAAGTGAAATGTTTTGATGAACAAAACTACTCCTAAAACAATACAATGAGGTTCGGCCAAAGCAAACAAAATTGGAAGAGAAAGTTGTTTTTGAAAACTAATGTGATTAGTGTGCTTAATGTTGGATTTAAGCATGATTAAAACAAAGAAAAACGTTGAATAACAATCTAGCCTAAGTTGGGATTAGGGTTCGGTTTTGGTGTTCAATCCCACTTAAAAATGTTTTTATTTGGCAGCAATGTGTTTAAGTAATTTTAATGGAGTTAGTGTAATCAAGTAAATTAAGTTTCAAGAAAAACCTCCATCCCAAAGGATGAGTGACCACAGGTATGTTAGAGTTTTTAGGGTATTAAAATTGATTTGATACCTAACTTATGAGAGACCACGGGTATGTTAGAGTTTTTAGGGTATTATAATTGGTTTGATACCTAACTTATGATTTAGTAACTTTATTTTAAGTTATAAGTCAATTGGATAAAAAGGGTTTGAAATGAACAAGTCTTGGTAAGATTTGAGATCATACACTTCAAGAAAGCGTTTATTAAAGTGTTTTCAAACTCAATGAATGAAGGTGACACCACGTTTTAGGCACTGGAATTGACTACCCTAATTAGATTGATAGCTTACTTGGTGGCTTTCCATGGCTTGACAGTTGTTGGCTCATGAGAGTTCTTTTGTTGAGACTTAAGAGTTATGACAAAGGAATCGTACCTTTAGAACTCTTTGTGTTTCTTATTTTAAAGAAAAGTTCAATTCAATGTTTTGTACCAAAGTATTTCGATCAAGTGTGAACGGGAAGTAATACCTTTCAAACGAATTTATAAAAACCAAAGTTTTCATGTTTCAAAGGATTTTAGAAACTCAATGATTTGAGGTTTCAAAGGAAAGTGTTTTACTAAACGACTGTTTTACTTAAACATTAAGAGATGAACATCTAAGTGTATCATGTTGTGGAACAAGACTTCATGATATACCCTTGGTGATTTATATCATCAAAGGATCCATAATACTTAATAATAAATAGTATTTCAAATTGCTTGCTCGACAAGTAATTTCGTTTCGGGAAGCACCCAAAGATAAGTATTGGTCGGATTTGAGAATCCACCTTTATAATACCTAATCGTTCAGAGTCAGTGGTGGTCCAATGAGGTGTTTGGATCCAAAAGTTTGGACTACCTGGTGTGCCTTGTGATATGGCACTTGTTTCCCGAAGGGAAATTCTGAGGTTTATTCGATAAATAAACATGAGCGCACAATTTACAATATAAAAAAAACAATGATAGCCCAAATGAGGTGTTTGGATCCAAAAGGTTGGGAACTATCTTGGAAAGCAACAGTTTTCGAAGGAAACGCCAAAGTTTATCCGGCTGAATGCATTCGCCTTGTTGGCTCAACCATATTGCATAAAACTGAGTTAAGGCCTGCGTGCCTAGGAAGTTGAGATTACACCTTGAGTGCGGGTGCGGATACTGGGGTGACGATCTTCAATGATCTTGGCGATGTCTGGGTTGGAAACTCCACGGATGACCAGTTGGTGATTCTTCTGAGTCATGGCATTCCATGCAAAAATTTGACATCCACGACTATATGCTAATATATCCACGATTTTAGAGTGTTCTCATGAAAGCCTAATATCACATGTGATTACGAATGTTGTAAGAATAATTGGCCAAGGCTGTCGCCATATGAGAAACATGTACTACTACCACGCCTTCCGATTTGTCCCATGTTAGCTCCGGAGTAGGGATCTGAGTCATGTCAGTTGCCCGTGATTGAACGGACCGAAATCATAATCATAATGGTGGCATGTTTGGATTGCACCGCAGTCATAACAAATGCATGTTTCGATTGCGTCATTACATCATAACTCATGTGTCTGGATTATTTGTTATCGTGTTATTGTTATGGACTGTGTACTGTTGATTGATGATATATCATATGCAATATATATGTTATTGTGATGGACTGAGCACTGTTATTGTTGAGATATGATATGCCATGTTATATTTGCTTTAACTTTGAGTTGTACCATTTTCCTTCACTATAAGTTGTGTTGATTACGGGAAACTTACCTCCATTGCTCGGTTGCTTTGTTTTCTCTGTATGTGTGCTATCTTTAGAGGGCGATGTCGAGACTTCATCTGACTCTTCAGACGGGTTTATACGTGGACTTCACTACGGTGCGAGTGTTTGGACTTTCGGCTTTATGAATTAGTTGATGAAGTACCTCGTATGGGTCTTGATCGCCATCGGCAAGAATCGTGGAGCAAGGAGTTGTATTCGCCTCATCACTAATCTTCACTTGTTTCGTCGTCCAAGTGGTTGTTGTGAGTGGAACGCTAGGTGGACTTTTCCATCGGTGCATTCAATGCCTCTCCTTAGGCAAAGATGTCTCTTATTAGTTATATAGAGTCTGGGACGCATCCTCCTGAGTGGTGTTCTTCCTTGTGGCCGGCTTACACTATTATTACTATTGTTAAGTCTTATCTTTGGCGGAGCTGCGTCTCCATGGCTTTATATTTAAAGTTAAATTCTTTTATTTCTTTGACTTTAGTCAGGTTGGGTTCTTATGTAAGTCTCTTTCGAACTTCTGAAACATATATATATATATATATAAACAATTTAACCCCATCTTTTCTAAACAATTTTAAATTAACCCGTTTTTGGCCTTATAAATATTTATTTTCCGCATTAGTGACACCCCCGGAAAAAGGGTGTTATAAGTTTAACCCCATCTTTTCTAAACAATTTTAAATTAACCCGTTTTTGGCCTTATAAATATTTATTTTCCGCATTAGTGACACCCTCGGAAAAAGGGTGTTATAAAGCATCTGACGGACGTCACTGAAGAAGATTATCTGCTCAAGAAAAGATTGTGTCCGAGTCATCTTCAAGGAAAAGACTTCAAGTTATATATCTAAGCGTCTGAAGTAAAAGATTGGCTTGACTTAATAAAGATAAGTAATATTTTCGTTGGAATCTTCAAAGCAAGTCATGTATGTATCTTCTCATCCAAGCGTCTGATAAAAAATACTCAAAGAAGACATATCGAGCATGCATCTACTATCTGTCTTGACTCGTCTATTATCAGAAATGATCAAAAAATATTATTAAATATGAAAGAGACATATTTAATAAGACTTCTCATGACATCAAAAAATACTAGGATATTTTCCTAAAGGCAAAAGATAACCAAGCGCCTCTGATGAATAGTACCTGTCGACAACACCTTTAGTACGCAATAATATTCTTTTAGAAATGTTGTTTTGACTGATTGCACTAAAGAGGTAATTCGCACTGCAAAGACTCTAAAGCTGCTCTAAACTTGTTACTGCTCTGAATTAATATTATGATAGTACAAAAGCACCTTCAACGTTCTAAACCATTCAATGCTTCTATCAGCTTGACTCTTTCGCATTAATGGTTGATTAAGACGTTTGAAGTAAAGCAATCTCAAAGGAAAACAAATTCAAGGAAATGTCTCACAGTGGATCTTTGCTATGTGAAGACTGTTTAAGAAGATATTGATGCAGTTTGCAACATATTGAACTCTTAAAAAAAAATAAGAAGAACAACGCCATTAGGCTGAATAACTTTCATTCATTGCTAGAGCTTTAAAATCTTCTCTTCTCTATTTCATCTTTAAATCTTCTAGAGAAGTTCTTCTACATTTATAGCAGTCATACCCTTGCTCATTACATTCACTCATTGAGTGTTATTTGGTTGATTAGCTTATTGTAATCTGAAGCTGCTGCTTCAAAACAAATATTTTCACTTGAAAAGCCTGAAGAGGCTAACTGAAGAATACTTGATTGAGCCTGGAGAGGCTAGCTGTGCAAACAATACTCATTGATTATTTGAGCCCGGATAGGCTAGCTGTGCAAAGAATACTTGTTTGTAATCTGATCAGTTATAGTGAAAATCTTGATTAAGCCAAGGACTGGACGTAGCCCAAATTTTAGGGTGAACTAGGATAAATTTTCTGCATTTTTATCTCTTTATGCTTAAACACTGCTTTACCATTATCTTTATTTTATCCGTGTTTAACCTTGGGTTAAAGTGTGCACATTCAAATACCCCTTTGTAAAAATGTTTTGTTCAAAATCTATTTTGGCTTTGATAAACCAGATGCCTGAAAGCGTCTGTGCTTTTCCTTTGTTGTAGTCTCTCTGTTAAGTGCCTGCTTACACATACCTTTGTTTTAAGACTTGTTTTTTTGAAATGATTTGAATAAACACAATTTGTAATACCCCATTTTCTTGTTTAATGTGTGGGGCATAAGTTAAGCATGTTTAATGGCTTAATTATGTTTCTTTTGGGTTGAGGAAGCTATGTTGTAAATTTGAGGCAATTTGGCCTTGGAATGAGCTCAAAAAGTGTAAAAACATGAAAGAATGGGTCCAGAAAGCGAAGAAACGCTAATAGAGAGATTAATTAATTAATTAATTAATTAATGGAGAGTTAGAATATTAAAATTAGACGGTGACTTGAATAAAATAGACTATAGGAGTAGCCTAGAATAATTACAGAAAAATTTCCAAGCAGTAGGGTACGCGAGAAAATGCGGAAGAAAACACCTGGGCGTGCCGACAAGTCAACACAAGGTGACACGTGTTGCGACACCAAAGCGACACTTGTATTCCACTACCTAATCCTAATATAATCTAAATGCATCACACGTAATATAAACTAATGCCACCTAATCACTAAAACATGACACCTAAAATTCCACTAAAGTCACCTAATTATCTAATAAGCGTAATTTAATGAAACCAAAAGCCACTAAAGTCATCTTCTTCTCATTTTGGTGCGTGACCACAGAATAGAAAAGTAAGGCAACTTCACTTTGGGAAGCCATTATTTAAACTTTGAGAGCTCCGTTGGAGTAGTTTCGATCATCAGAATTTTAAACCTATCCCGTATTCGGGTTCGTAGCTTCGACGCCTTCGTACTGCTATCTTTGCATGTGAGTATCGTCAAGGTATTTGGTGCTGAAATTTACATTATTAAGTCATTCAATTCCGTTTCATCCTCATTCTCCTTCCTAATGTCGTTTTCGGTACATTTTAGAGCTTTACGTGTTTTTCTGCCCGAACGTTCGAACAAGGAACTGAGTGAAGCTTTGGGGTCAGTTGCTTCGATTTGGGTATGTTATTGCTTCGATTCTTCATTTTCAATTCATTTTGGGTCATTGTTTTGAACTATGTTGATTCTGTGGTTGTTTTGGGTTTTCTAGCTGTTTTTGGACTCCGCGTGTGTGCTCGGGGCTATTTTTAGTCTAATGCACATGCCAAGGGTGTCAATGTCATATTCGAGGTCATTTTTGGAGAGCGTGTCGAGGTTCGTGTTGGTAGCACGGACGTGTTCGGGAGCTGTACGGGAAAACATGCACTGTCAGGTGAGGAGGAAGAAACCTCAATTATCGGGAGAATGGTCGTAGGATAGAACTGTTAACATGTGTAGGGATCCTCAAACCCTACTAGTGGTTGAGTAACCGACAACACCTAACTGACATTGGCGACTACCCTGGAGTGGTACCAATCAAAGGTTTGGGTATTGTAGGTTTATCACCGATATGATAAACCATGATATCTGTTGATCGGGGATGTATGCATATGTGGTAGTTGCTTATGTGCCTATATGATGTTATTTGATGACACAATGATCTAATACCATGCTATAGGCTAAGAGGTTATGATATGGTTGCTGTGATAACATGCTTAGTTGATGTCTTGACATGTCTGATATGATGATATACATGTTGTATATGTTGACTTTGTGAATGCTCTGATCCTGATTGCGTTGGGAGATTGTTGATGTGACTTTAGGCTGATAGAATTGCCTAAGATATCATCTGATGAGTAGATTAAGTCAAGTTGATCTTAGTTGGTGACTACTCTCACAGTTAGAAGAGTAACATCTCATGGCTGGAGGGACTCGGGGAGGCAATGCTTACTCACAGTTGGAGGAACCACTGTTGCACTTTCTTGTGAACAAGGGAATCAGCAATGTGGAGTACTGATTCGATCTCCTTACATTTGGAGGGCAACATTCCTATCTTGGGAAATGACTACTCTCGCAGTTGAAGGACAACATTACCAAGGGTAAGGATGGTGTTGTAGATTGACCAACATGCATGTAGCATCAATCGTCCATATAGAGTAGCTGGTGATCCTTAGGTGGTGTGATTTTGAGGTTGAGTGTTGTGATGATCTGGAGAGATGATTGTCATCGTTGGGTGTTCATGTTGATGAGCTGTGTTCTACGTTGTTTCCTGCTATATAATAGTTGCAGAGTTTCTTACCTTTCCTACATGTTGTCTATGTTTCCTCTATGTGCTGTTCGGATTGTGGTCCGAAGACGAAGGTGCTGGTCGATCAACAAGGACATGGAAGAGGTTGGTGCTGGTCGAGGTGGAAGTTATCTTCCGCGATGGTGCTAATGCCAATGCTTCTATTATTGAGAGACCCTCAGAGATACTGTCGAGTCTCGTGTAGTGTTTGTACCACGGCCAGGGAGGTGTCTTTTACATGACTATGTTGTTTACGCCATGACTTCAGGGTGAAACTCTGATGTCGTATGTGTTTCCTTACATTGGAATATATATTTATTTTGAAATTTTCCTATTGTGTTTTTGGTATTAGGGAAGGGTGTTAAAGTTTGGGTGCGTCACATTAGGTGGTATCAGAGCAGTTTGGTTCTAACCGGACTATGAGGTTATGTTGTTGGTCTGGCCGTGTCTAGTTGAACCCGCATAGGGTGTTGGCTATGTCTAGAAGTTAGGTAGAGTGTCTAATTCGTGATTTATTCATTGTTCCTATGTTGGGAAGCAATGATAACTAATTTGGTTATTCATAAGATATCTGAATCTACAAGATAATTGTCTGAACATATCTTATGAATATGAGCTAATGGTTACTTTTTTAGAAACCTATGGCTCGGAGTGTTGGTGTAAGCCCTAGTGGCTAATCTTTTTCTCGATTATTTTGTATCATGACATTGGTTTATTTTATTTATAATATGAGGCATTTCTATCCATTATGCTATCTCCTTTTATACGTAATATAGTCCTTAGATATAACATCCCGAAATTGCTATAGTTGTCTTTTAACTGTTTGTGCGAATAACTTGACTGAGAACACAACCTGATTAATAATAATCGTAAAAATAGTTAATAATTGAAAATTCATAATTGAATTTCAATTATGAGGTTAATGACCATAAGATATTGTTTTGAGCTTGCTATGTTGTTTTGAGACGGAACACTCACTGATAACCTATAGTTGTCAAAACACTAGTTGGACATGAATGGAATTCATAAAGAAGTCCAAGGGTATTTTGGTCTTTTCGCAAGGAATTTTAGATATTTTCTAGGAAGCCATCATGACAAATGATGAGTCATAGAACAAGGATGGAATTCCATTAGTTCCTAAGGGCAAAATGGTCTTTTCCATCATAAATATCTTATATATTTTAGAAAAGTAATCATGATAATGGTGAGTCATAAGGGCAAGGATGGAATTCCATTAGTTCTTAGGGACAAAAGAGTAAAATCATATAGGGATAGAATGGTATTTCACAAAAAGGCTAAGGGCAAAATGGTCTTCCTACCATAAATATCTAGATATTTTAGAAGAGTAATCATGACTTGTGGTGAGTCATGGTGGTGACTCACCCACTGACTCATCGCACGCAGGTGACCTGTGTCTCTCGTCTGGTGTCCATTTTTGTCTCTGGACGTCCATTCTCGACTCTGACGATTTCCCGATTTAATATTTCGCCCGAATAAATATATTATTTCACTTTTAGTGAAAATTTTCAAAATAACCAAAGTCGTTGGTAATTCGATATAAAACCTAACCGTTTTGTTCACGAGTCAAAATTAGGTTTTCTGATAAGTAAAATTTTACTGTCAGTGGAAAACACAGACCGGTTTTTGTCTGAATTTTAAACCTAAAATCTAACTGTAACTCTCTACAATAAAGTAGAGTATGGACAATCATTTTTTGTCAATTCATGAAAACTTTCACTTTGTCAACTTTTCTTTCATGGAAAAAGCTAAACTACCTACATTTGGTTAACCTCTATAGCTTTTGTTGTGGAAGCAACACATATGCACTTCCATTAGATCTTGGCCCTTCATTTTCTATCACACTTTGGTTTGATTTTAGTCATAAACTCTCTAGGCCCTTCGGCCATTAACACCCAAAAACACCATCCAACTTCATTTTACTTCTTCTAAAGATCAAAGCTTTCATTTCTCAAGTTTTTGAAAAATCCTCTCTTCTCTCTCTTCTCTTCACATTTGGCCCTTAAAGTCACCAACCTAACTTCTTTCTTCAATTCTAAAACCATACTTCATCTTGTCTTGATCCAAGGATCAACTTTGGTGAAGGAAATTTCTTGTTTTGGTGAAGTGTGTTCTTGATCATCAAGAACATCAAGCTAACCTTGAAATTGTTCTTGAGTTGGTGAGGTTCTAAATCCTTTTTCTCTTCATTTCCTTACTTACTACCTTGAGTAATCATCTTCTAGTTCTTCATTTACATGAAAATAAATTCAAGATCTCTCCTTTTTCTCTCCTCTAGGTTCGGCCATCCTTTCTTTAAAGGAGCTTGGAGTTTCCTTTCACTTAAACCTCTTCATTAAAGGTATGGGGAGTGAACCTCATCACACCAAAATGGGTGGAAGATGAAAATGGTTGTTTATGCTTTGTTTGGGTGAAACCCTTTTGCTTAGGTTCACTACTTTATTGGTGAAGTTCTCTTTGAGAACATGATTGTAATAATGTTTCCATGCTTAGTATATGTTTATGATGATGTATGCTTGGATGAAACTATGTTTTCATGTATGTTGAAAACCATACTTTGATCTCTAGATCAAGTAAGGATTTTTATGCTTGTTTATGGTTGAATGATGTATGATTATTGTTCATCATAATATTGTGATCATTTTGAGCTATTACTTGACAAGTTAGTGAAGCAAAATCTTCACATTCCATATGATATAGTATTCGGCCTTCAAGCATACAAAAGGAAGAACATGAGTTTGTTCTTGAACTTCAATATTTTTTAAAGTTAGAAAGTGTTTTAGTAACTTGTATTTCAAAAACAACCAAAAAGTGACTTTGATCCAAGAATCAACTAAGGGTTAGGCCCTCAAATGTTTTTAACTAAAGTTAAAATGTGTTTTACTTTAGTCAAAGTTTGTTCAATTAAATAAGTGTTTTAAGAATAAAATGATGAAAGTGATTTCATGAAAGTAAAATTAATATGAAGTTACCTTAGGTTTAGTATGATGTCACATTCTTTTTAAAAACCAAGTTAACATTCAACCTTCAAAGTATAAAGAGGACTTTGTCCCAAAGTTTAGATTTAAATGAATCATAGTTCGAAAACCAAATTAAATTCTATTTCTTTTACGCTAACTTAGATCATAGTTTTACACTAAGTTAGTAAGGAAAAAGCCTTTTCAAATTAGTTAAGGTACTTTACTTCAAGCAAGTAACAAAGTTCTTTTAAATCAAATGAGTTTTCAATTAGAAAGATTTTTGGTTTGCGAAGTCTTAAATCGAGAGTTTTCAACTCAAATCGTAAAATTTATGCATGAAAACCTAAGTTAAGTAATTAACTTAGAGCAAAAGAAAAGAGATAATTAAGTATAGTATATGGTGGAACACGACCATGCAGTATACCATTGATGATTTAGTTCATCAATGACTTCATAAGACTTAAGTGAATCAATACTTATTTCATTACTTAGAACTCAAGGAATGAATATCTTAGAAAGGATCAAAGACCTATCTAAGAGGATTCTCAATCCTTCTTCATAAGATGTAATTCATAAGACATGAACACAAACATGAAACATTTTGGGTTTTGGAACATTAGTTCGATGACGGACCGGTGAATCGGATCCAAGAAAGTCGTTCAATTGTTTCAGTCTTGTGATGACTCGATCCCGGAGGGATCACGAGATTTATCTGGTGGATAAAAGTTTTATAATACAAAGACGCGTATAGTTCCTAAGGAAGAGAACCTTAGTGAACCTTGAGGTTTATCCAGTGGATAGACATTGCTTTATCGCATCTGCTTTGTGTAAGCATTGGCATTTAATTGCATGAGTTTGTAAGGCCTTGAGCCTAGGAGTTGAGCTTACAACTAGATGGTGGTGCAAATCTTACGGTGACATCTTAAATGGTCTTGGAGGTATCAGGGTTGGAAAGGCTGACATGTGACCAGTTGGTAGCTTTTCTGTGTCGTGGCGAATCCGAGCAATACACTGATATACTCTACTAGATGTCGTACTTTTCATGTGTGGTGTAGAGTGTTCCCGTAAAGCCAGATACGTGCACGTTGTGAATCTTGTAGCATCTTGCCCATGGCTGGCATACACGGAACATATCCTCCCATTTACTCTCTCTAACGTTTTGTTAGCTCCATGGAGTAGGGGTCAGAGTTTACCCTTGTGGCATATGGCATTGAGTCATGTACATCGCATTGCATTGCATTGCTCTTGGTGATTACATTTACTTGTTGTACATCACTATTTTGTTTTCAAAGATGTCTTTTGCTGCTAATTGATTAACATGATATATTGAGAATTATGGTATGCGTGTTGGGTATGTTATTACTTGGTGCGTCGTCCCGTTTTTACTTATGCTATTTTGCTGTGTTGATGATTGAGAATCTCACCCATATCTGTATATTTTCTCTGCTTGTATTGTTGTTTCTGCTTAAGAAGATGGACGCGACGATGAATCAATTCAACGTCTACTTTGAGTCCGGAGGGGGACTCCCTTTGTTGTTTTGTTTTGGCTAGGTTGTGTCCAATGGTCAGTTGTACCCTTTTGAGGAGCTGTGACTCCTAGTACTTAATTATATACTTATTATCAATTAGGCTTGGACCTATGTCTGTATTTAATATTGTTTCAATTTTCTGCACTCTACTTCTATATGACTATTACAAATGTATGGTGAACTAAGTTTATTTATTAGTACTCATTTAACCAATCTCATTTCATCATCATTACGAAAAGGAAAAGAAAACCCGTATTTTACGCATTAATATTATTTTCGGCCTTATAATCGTTCAGGAATGTGGCACTCGGGAATGGGTGTTGCAAGTTCAGTTCAATAGAACATCAAGTGTGACTTGATCGTGAGACCCAATTGAACATTAGAACACTATTCTTAAAATATCTGTAATCAAGTATTATTGTTAATTAGGACAACAATAATACATTGAGACTATTATGCAATGTTTTTAAAACCGGACCGGTTATTGAACTGGTGAAGGCACTGGTTCACAATTCAATGGTCCAACCGCGGTTCAACCATGGTTGAACCGGTTTTAATTAAATATATATTTTTAAATTTATATAATATATTTTGTATTCAATAATAAAAGAAGTGCATCATTTTTCACTCCCATTGCTCAACAAGATGTAAGGAAAATTCTCTTTGTGGATCAAATATGTAGATTTAAGGTCTCTATGACCTTCTTTTCTTGCCTCACAAAAATCCAAGTATTCTGATGGTGCTTGAGTCCAAGTGAAGCTAGAAGTTACTAAGAGGAAACTTCAGAAGCATTATCAACAAGCTGAAAATTGTTTGTCATTCCTTTTCCTTATATTTTATTTGATTTTGAGTATTTTTAGAGTTCAAACAGTCCCATAGACATTGAATATATAGGAATTATAGAAAAAAATAAATCCATTATTGCCATTCTTTCTTGGATAGAACTGTTCTGATTGAGATGGAAGTAAATTCTGAAATACTGCTTATTTCGTAAGTTATAAAGACAATGAGTATATAGGAACTTTGTTAATCCAATATAGCAAATGTCTAAGGAAATATTGCAGTGAACGACTCACCTACCACATCCCTGTTCCAAGGAAATGTCCCTACTAATGAACGAATCTAATAGCATGCGTACCACCATGACGTCCCTGTTGGGTATCAGAATTATAAAGAAAACTCAAGTCCCACATCGGTGATCCAGGGAGAGCAGTATCACAGGATGGGTTATAAAACTAAGTGGGTGACATAGGTTTACTTACTTACATTGATGGGTCCAATTATTTAACCGGTCCGAACCGTTGGATTTCCGGTTTTGGCCGGTTACACCGGTTTTGTACTGGTTAATCCGATTTCAGTCCGATTTTGTTGAAGTCCGATTTTAGCGGTGATTCGGACCGATAATCGGATCGGTTTACCGGTTGAATCGGCCGGTCCAGTCCGATTTTTACAATCATGCTATTATGTGAGTAGACTGATAACCACATCTCACGGGTTATGGATATGAGATATCGAGTCTTCACATAAGTATAAATATTAGAGTAATATTTATACTGGATTGAACCACTAAGAGAACTATACATAATAGTTATGTAAGGGTGCATTTGATTTACAAATAAGTAAGGGACTGGACAGCACAAAAATAATTGTTCCATGTTTGATTTGAAAAGTGGTCTGGGACAAGACAAAAAAGGGGGGCGAGGGACTAGACAAAAACCCAAAATCTTGTCCCTTACCAAACCATGGGACAACTTTTTGTCCTATGGACATACTGCCCCAAAATACAAAATTATCCTTACTCATTTATTATGTAATATCCCATCTTTTGTAACCCTAATTGAGGTGGATAACCGTGATCGGATGTTTGTATGGTCGTGTGATTGTTTGTGTGTTAGTTTGTCACCTAGTTGGAAGTTTAGGGATAGGCTTGAACAAGGTTGGAAGTGCCTAAGGTGTTAAACGAGAAATTGGGGAAGTCAGAAGGCTGGAAGTCCTTTCCCCGCTGAGTTGGACGCTTAAGCATGGGAGGACTCCAAGTTTAAGCATTGCAACGCTTAGGCGTGGGAGAGCTTGCACGCTCTAGCGTGCTGAGTGCGTTGTGCTAGCTGTTCTGAGTTAGGACACGTGTGAGACACATGTTAGGCCAGGGAGAAGGCGGAGTGGACGAGGTTCCACGCTCAAGCTTGGAGAGAGCCTGCGCTAGAGCGTGGGAACGCTCAAGCGTACAGATGTTCCACGCTTAAACGTGGACAATAGATCAAGTTTTGGTGTTTCCTTTCTCGTTCTCGTTTCTTACTTGAAAATCCTGGAACTTCAGAGAATTCTTTGCAAATTAAAGAGAGAAACAGAGGTGTGGAGCGAGAGAGCTTGATTTGGTGGAGATCGAAGCATCAGAACGCGATTCCGACAACACCGTTGTGATTGCAACGAAGTTCTCTACGACTTTGGTGCATTAGTTTCTCGATTCGCCCAAGGCAAACTCGAATCCCTAACACGCGTTCTTCACGTTCTTGGCGTTCTTCGAGTCTTTACCTTCTTGTTTCATTCTTTGAGCTTGCCCTAGGGCTAACACTATTTCATATGTGTTGTGCTCGTGATTAGGGCAAAGTTCGTGCACGCGGTTGCTCGTGGATTGGAGCTCAGGGTCGCGGCTGTTGAAGGAGATTGGGGTTCTTCTTGGAGAAGGGAGCTGCAAGCTTAGGGAGGAAGGAGGAGCGTGATCGTCTCGTTCGTGATAGCATCGAAGTTTGTGCCGCAACTGTTCAGGTGGGGAGAAAGAGTTACACACGTTGGGGAGGCAAGCATAGTTTATATTCCTCTGTTGCATGTTTTGTGTTGTGTAGGGGAACCCTAAACCCTACGTGAGGTTGAGCCCTAACGAAGTACCTAAACCCTCGGTTTAGCCTACTTCGGGCTAGCACTGTTGTGTTGATACCCTAAGTTAGCAGACTTGTGTTGATTGACGTGATGTATGTAATGTTGCTCTGTGAGTATCTGCGTATCTGCTGACTATGGTACGTGATATATCTGCATGATATGATGGCATGATGACATATGAGATGTTTACTGCTTTGTGGAGCTTGCTGATAATGATGAACTATTATATGTATCTTGAAATATGTGTATGCATGATAATTGGAGGTTTAGTCTGATTAGGGCTTTGAACCCGTGGTGGACGTTTGAGCTGATAGTTGAGATTCGAGGTTATAGTTGGAGCTTGGAACTTATAAGTTTATGATGGGAGCTTGGAGCTCGGATGGTTACAAGTGGAGCTTGGAGCTCGTATGGTTACAGTGGAGCTTGGAGCTCATATGGTACAGTTAGAGCTTGGAGCTTGTGTTACTGAGAGCAAGTTGCATGTGTTGCTATATCAGCTCAAGAGAGATGGATGACATGCATAGCATATGCATATGATGCCAAGTGGCGAGCCGTAAGCTGTGAGGCATACGAGGTTGGTGCATCGAGTGCGCGTGCGAAAAACAGAAAGGAAGGTCAGTGTGACCTCGGGGATATATTGGACACGTGTGTACCCACATGAGACAGATACGGTAGCTTCTATCGTGTTGTGGCGGTCCTGGGCACGTTTTACTATCCCGACTAGACCCTGAGTCTTTCCTGTTGCCGATGGATTTTCCAAGGAGGCCCAGATAACCCTATCCGTCGGGGACAGTTGAGCGGTGATGCACTCTTATCGGTCACGGCGAGCGGAATGGATTACCGGAACAAACCAACTTCTGGTCCGTTAAGCAGACGAGATGTTGCCCTTAGTAGGGTGTTTAGCACCGGTCGGCATGCATAGAAAGGGTATGTGTCACATCTAGCTAGGGAACGACCGTGTCGTCGAGACATTGAGAGATGATTGTGTTTGCTATATACTCTACATTGCATCATCCCTGTATTTGATGTGTTGTATATCTTATCTCCCTATTATTTGTATGTACGTGTATGTTCGACTTGCGAGAAGACGATGAGCCAGCCGAGCCACAGGATGGACTCGAGACTTCACCCTTTTATCACGGGGGCACCGCGGATGCCGGTGTTTGGGGTTGTCTTGGCAGTGTTGCGAACAGTGTTTTGAGGTTGTTGGAGAGCGTGCTTGGCGTACCGATCGCGGACTAGTAGCCGAGAGTTTGTATAGGAAAGCGCGCGCGTAGCAGCTTCAGGTGGGGGAAAGAATCACACTTGTTGGAGAGGCAAGAGTAAATTAGAATACATTGATATGCGTAGGGGATCCTAAACCCTACTAGTGGTTGAGTAACCGATAACACCTAAGTCAACATTGGCAATTATCGCAAAAGTGGTATTAATGTAGGGTTAGGCATTGTAGGTTTATCACCGTAGGTTGATATTATATTGATTGAGGTCGTATGTTTCACATGCTCATATGTTTGCTATGATGTGATTGTGGATATGTGTTTTCTCATGATTGTGACAAGGAGCTTTATTGTCTTAATTAGTGATATTGTGATAATATGTTTTATTTGCCCCATCTGATGATATGATGATAACATGCGGTAGGATAATATGACAATGCATATGCGATTGTTGGTTTGCTTAGAGCTAAGAGATGATCATTGTGAATTAAGAGATGTATGGGATAAGATCATTTGGTGGTAATAAGCTACTGTACTCAACCTGATGGAATGATTTGAGGACTATGGATAGTCATGAACACTCTGCTTGGTAGGGGGTGTTAGTGTTCAGTGTGTCAGTTGCTAAGCGATTGATCGAAATGAGTCGTGAGGATTCATGCTACAATGCATATGTGATTGTTGGTTTGCTTAGAGCTAAGAAGTGATCATTGTGAATTGGGAGATGTATGGGATAAGATCATTTGGTGGTAATAAGCTACTGTACTCAACCTGATGGAATGATTTGAGGACTATGGATAGTCGTGAACACTCTGCTTGGTAGGGAGTGTCAGTGTTCAGTGTGTCAGGTGAAGAGGTTGAGTTGCCAAGCGAGTGATCGAAATGAGTCGTGAGGATTCATGCTAGATTGCATCGTGTGGTGATGTCACAACCGCGTAGATCTGGGATTATGCGAGGTCAAACCGGAACTACAGATAGATGCTTGGTAAGTCTACTGTGAGCTTCTGAAATCTTCGACGCGCATTCCAACACTGGGACAACTATTCCTATCGGGAATGGGGAATAGTGTCACCCTGCTTGGTAGGCGGTGAGCATCCTGCTTGATAGGGGATGTAATGTACTCGTGGGTGTAACGGAACTTGATGCTCGAATGACATTTGACTTTCATCCTGCTTGGTAGGGGATGACTATCCTGCTTGGTAGGGGATACGTTGTGACATAGGAATGTGGTCGCGTCTTCATGTAAGGTCTAGGTACATGAGATGTGAGACCAATAGTTAAGTTTAATAAACCTTGAGGATGGTTGTTGGTGATGATTGGGTGTGGTTGTGCTATTAATGTATCTGCTCTACCTTTATCCCTATCTGTGATGAGATGTAATTTTTATCCCATGTTGTTCCCATATTATATGTTATCTTATATATTGAGAAGACCTGGTGGTGGAGACAGCTGATGAAGAGATGGACGACACTCTGTACGAGCCCGACGCTGGTGGAAGAGCCACTGACCCCAATCTTGGGAGGTTCTAAGTGGTTGTACAACGAGAACAAGCGAGAAGTACCCGTTCTCCAGACTGAAGAGGAGCGTGTTAGTGTACTAAGTGTATATGGCCAATGAGTCTTTATCTTTGGATGTATTTTGGGTGAGGAGAGGAAGTCATCTCTATATCTTTATACCATGTTTCCTCTTTATGGTTGTGAACTCTGATGATGATGACTATATGTACAGTACAAGTACAGTAGGTTTGTATGTTTAAAGTTTTAAATACCCTCGTAAGTTTAATAAGCACGTTAACGGTTATAACATAACCAGGATTAGTTAACTAGGTTCTTTAATGAGGCAAGGGGACGTCTCATTTGGTGTTATCTGAGCAGTTCAGCCCTAACCGGACTGTGAGGTTTAGGATGTTGTTACTGGCCGTGTCTAGTTGGACCCGCAGCTGGTACCAACTATGTTTGGAGGTTGGGTAGAGCGTCTGATACGGGAGTTATCTTAAGGGTAACTATTTTGTTCATTTGTAAGTCATATTGTATGTATATGTGATTTATATGATATTGTATGTCTTATGAGTGTGAGCTAATGATTTCTCTTACAAGAATTCATGGCTCGTGGTCAAGGTAGAGGAAGGGAATGAGCATAAGAGTATAATCATAATGGAGAAAACTCAAGGATCGGAGGTAGTGAAGAAACTACGGAAGCTATGAAGGTAATGAGTAAATTGGTGATCGCAATGTTACAACAGACTCAATAGAATGCACAATTTATGCAACGCCAACAACAAGTGCATCCAGTTAGAGAAGACAAGGCGGTTGTCGTTGGACTAAGCGCCTTGATGAAAGGAAATCCCCTATAGTTTCATGGGAAAGGCAACCCAGAGGCGGCTGAGTTATGGTTGTAAGATATTGAGAAGGTGTTTGTTGTCGTCTGCTGGCGAGAAGATAGGAAGGTTATGCTTCTTTCATGTTGGTGGGTGTAGAAGAACCATCGTGGAGGAATAAGTCAAGACTACTGGAAATGGAAGGAAGAGCTATCACGTGGTCTGAGACAAGGAGGGATGTCCGTTGGAGAATATGCGATGAGGTTTTAAGCGTTACTCAAATTCTCGCAGTTTTACCAGGTCCACCAAGATTAAGATTGCATCTATAGAAGGTTTGAGGACGGGCTGAGGCCTGAGTTGAAAAGGGTGATGCTTCCATTTAGTGTCAGAGTTGGTGAAGAAATGCACTGTGCTAGAAGGGCATGATCGCGGTGGAGTGGCTCAATCACAACCAAGGGCCAATCCGCAACAATAACCAGAGAGGACGAGCAAGAAGATTTTATCAAGGACAGAGACCCTACAATATACCAGTGCAATAAGTGGTGAATGTCGGAAGAGGCAGTTCAAGCCAAGGGCAGCAGGGATTGTTGAGATGTTTTCAGTGCGGTGGACGAAACTTTGAGGCTATGCGAGGGTTATTGTCAACTGAATAAAGTGACGATAAAGGACAAGTATCCTTTGCTAAGGATAGATGACCTGATGGATCAATTGAAGGGAGCAGCCATATTTTTCAAGATTGACTTGAGATCTGGCTATCATCATATTAGAGTTAAGAAGGAGGATGTACCAAAGATGACGTTCAGGACTCGGTATGGACATTAAGAGTACCTAGTTATGCCTTTCAGCGTAACCAATGCTCCAACGGTATTTATGGACTACATGAACAGGATTTTTCGACCGTTTCTGGATAAATTCGTTGTTGTATTCATCGACGATATTCTTATCTACTCAACACTCGAGAGGAACATGGGGAACATCTCCGGATTGTACTTCAAGTGATGAAGGACATACAGCTGTATGCAAAGCTATCCAAGTGTGAATTTTGGCTAGAAGATGTACAGTTTTTGGGGCACGTGATCAACAGAGAAGGTATAGCAGTGGAACCGAAAAAGGTAGAGGCAGTAGTCCAATAGGAAAATCCAAAGAAGGTAAGTGAAGTAAGAAGTTTCCTTAGATTGGCTGGGTACTATAGAAGTTGCATAGAAGGTTTCTCGAAGATTTCACTACCCATGACGCAATTGACAAGGAAAGGCAAGTCATTCGAATGGACAATGGAATGTGAAGCCAGTTTCCAGGAACTGAAAAAAAGGTTGACTACGTCAGTAGTGTTGGTGTTACCAGACCCTCTGGGACAGTTCGAGGTGTACTGCGATGCATCATATCAAGGTCTAGGATGTGTACTCGTGCAGGAGGGGAGAGTTGTAGCTTACACTTCAAGGCTGTTAAGGATTCATGAAAGGAACTATCTGACTCATGACTTGGAGCTAGAAAGCTATAGTGTTTGCTCTTAAGATTTGGAGACACTATCTCTATGGGGCCAAGTTCAGTGTCTACAGTGACCATAAAAGCCTAAGATATATGTTCGACCAGAAGGAGCTAAACATGAGACAAAGGAGATGGATGGAATTTATCAAGGACTATAAGTTTGAGTTGCATTACCATCCAGAGAAGGCTAATATGGTAGCAGATGCCCTGAGTAGGACATCTCTACACGTGTCGGCCACGATGGTCAAGGAGCTAGATTTGCTGGAGTAGTTCCAAGACTTAAATCTGGGGGGAGAATGGTTCGAAGATAATATGTGTCTGGGAAGACTAACTATCTTCAGTGATTTTCTCAAGACAATTAAGGATAAGCAAGAGACGGACCCATTATCTTCAGCAGATGAAGGATTTAGTTCTTAGCCAGCGGACTTCGGAGTCTAAGGTGGATACTGATGGAATCATCAAGTTCAGAGATAGAATCCGTATACCAGACAATAAGGACATCCGACGGATGATCTTAGAGGAAACACATAAGCGTAAATTAACCAAACTGAGGTTAATTTCAGCCCACCATCCCCATATGGATGGTCAATCTGATCAGAGAATCCAATCATTGGAGGATTTGTTAAGAACCTGTTTACTTGAACATATGGGGGAGTTGGGACAAGTTCTTATCTCTAATCGAGTTTACATACAACAATAGTTTTTTTTTTTCACGAGCATCGGTATGGCACCGTTTGAAGCTCTTATGGAAGAAAGTGTCGAACACCGTTATGCTGGTATGAAACAAGGGAAAGTCAAATACTAGGACCGGACATGATTCAGCAGACAACGAAACAAGTGAAGATGATCCGGGAAAAGATGAAGGCAGCTCGGGACAGGAAAATAGTTACAGTGATAAGAGGAGAAGGCCTCTAGATTTTCAAGGAAAAGACCACGTCTTTCTGATAGTTACACCTAGAACAGGTATTGGCAGAGCTATAAAGTCTAGGAAGCTTACTCCAAGGTTTATTGGGTCATTTCAAATTCTTCGTCGAATTGGTTCAGTAGCTTATCATGTTGTCGTACCTCCAAATCTGTCCAACCTTCACGATGTCTTCCATGTGTCACAACTCCGAAAGTATTATCTCGATCCTTCTCATGTCATCAAACCTAAGTCCATACAGCTGAGAGAAAACCTAGAGTATGAAGCCTTACTCGTGAGAATAGCGGATCGAAGAGTTAAGGAACTCCGTGGTAAACACATTCCCCTAGTGAAGGTAGATTGGGATGAAGTTACAGGCGATGCAACTTGGGAAAGAGAAGCTGATATACAAGAGCAATACCCTCATCTCTTCTAAGGTATGCTAAATTTTGGGGACGAAATTTCTTTTAAAGGGGGTAGTAATGTAACATCCCGTTTTCTTGATTAGTGTGTGGGGCATAAGTTAAGCATATTTAAGGGATTAATTATGTTTCTAATGTGTTGAGGAAGCCCTGGTCCAAATTTGAGACAATTTGGCCTTGGAACAAGCTTAGAAAGTGTAAAAACGCGGAAGAACGGGTCCCGAACACGATGAAATGCTAACGGAGCGATTAATTGATTAATTAATTAATTAATTAATGGAGGGTTAGCATATTAAAATTAGGTCGGGCATGAGTAAAATAGGCTTCTAGGGAGAGCCTAAAAAAAACTCCCGGGCATGCCGACGAGGCAACACGCGGTGACACGTGTCGTGACCAAGAGGAAGGTGGCCATAATGGAACCACCTCACATTCCACTAACTAATCCTAAGACAACCTATTGATGACACCTAAGCTACTATGATACCACTAAGTTAACACCTACCACCTAATACGAACTAAACTAAAGTAATCTAATAAAAATGACAAAGCTTAAGACATATCATCTTCCTCACTTAGGTCGAACGCCTAAGACCAGAATAGGAGTGAAGAAATCTTCACTTGGGAAGCCATTGTTAAGACTTTGAGATCTCGGTTGGAGTAGTTTCGGTCATCGGAATTTTAAACCGATCGCGTATACGGGTTCGTAGCTGCAACACCTTCGTACTGCTGTCATTGCATGTGAGTATCGTCAAGGTAAGTCGGGGTCGCCATTGTCGACATTTACCTTCTTTTAGTAATTCAATTCCATTGCTTCCTCATTCTTAATCCCGACATCGTTTCGGTGCGTTTTAGGCTTTTTACGGGTTTTTCTGCCAAATCGATCGTTTGAGGGAGAGCGCAAAGGAACCGTGGTGGTTCTGCCCTTAAAGGGTACAGCCGCTGTCTTGGTGAGATTATTCTTCCAATTTCGTGGTACTTTCCTTTGGTTTCATTGATTCGAACTCTACAATTGTCAGTTGTTGTTTCTGAATTTCTGCCTGTTTGTGGACCCCGTGCATGTGCCCAGGATGATTGTTGGTCCAATATGCATGCTAGGGGTTATCTTGGCAGGGTTGCGAACTGTGTTTTGAGGTTGTTGGAGAGCGTGCTTGGCGTACCGATTGCGGATTCATAGCCGGGAGTTTGTACGGGAAAGCGCGCGCATAGCAGCTTCAAGTGGGGGAAAGTGTAACACCCCCCTTGGGCGCTACGTACTCGAACTCGATTGCGGAAAACATAAACAAAATAAAATGTTGGTTGCTTTCGGAAAAATACTTTAAGTAACTACTATGTTCGAAAATGGGGGTTTAAAAAATCTCTTCATGCACAAAGTAATCCAAACTCAAGACAAGGGAATAAACCACATAGCATACCTCAATATTTGACATCCCTAACAACATAGTCATGATGTAATTATGCCTAAGCGTATAAGTTTCTTAGAAACATAGTTTAAACTCATAAAAGAAATTCATGTCTAGAATATCATATTACAGACTTAAAACTTGTAAGTCAACATACATACAGTAGATAAAATATGACTGCCTCAAAAAGTAAAACTCCTATGCTGGTCAGCTAAAAATAGCCATTGGGATACGAACCCCAAAGTCAGCTCCGATTCCCAGAGGAATTCAGAGGGATCCTTTTTATCTTTATCTTCAAAAGACTCAGTCATCCGAGTCCTTACGTGTCCACGGGGACCTCTGATTAGCATCTGTACATGTATTCCAAAAACACAACAGGGTGTCCAACATGTACAGGCAAAGGTAAGATACTCATTTTACAAGTTTATCACGATAGCTGCACTAGCGACAAACAACAATTACATCCACATATAAATATAGTTGTAATAACAGATATTCGTATCACATACTATCTCAAACACTATCCTGAGTTGTAATAATGCATGAGACTCCAATATCGTCTTTCTATTCATGTTCTCCGAAGATTCATACTTCCCTTCATTGAGCGATAGGCCACGGATACTCCCATAACACAATTGTTCTCATGAGTCGGCCTCTCAATTTAGGTCCGAACTCCAATTGTTCAGGGGTACCACGTCACAACCATATCATGAATAGTCTAGTCTCTGATCGAGTTCATCCGTGTATGGCAACCGATTACCACGACACGGGGTTGCAACGCCTCTGGCCACTTGTGGAGTCCCAAACACAGGATGCCCCTATAGACATAGTGGTCTTAACTGGCTCATATTCTCAACTACTTGAGTTGTAGCTCGTTTTCAAATGGCACATCGGCCGATTCATGTATGTATGTAGAATGTTTTCTGTTTTCTTTTTTTGTTCATTATTTCTTGTCGAGGCACATAGCTCACGACTCGTTTTAAAGGCCATTTAGCCCGTTCAAATTCAGACACATAGCCCAAGTTCTTAATCCACGAAGTACTAGGCCGACGTCGCGGACACTAGACTCGCATATAGGACACAAAGTCTGTTCAAATTCAAAACACAGGACACAAAGTCCGAGTGCTCAACTCGCAAAACACTAGCTCGACGTCTCGGTTATTAGGTTTGCATACTTCTTAAGGTGAAAAGGAAATTACCGCTTTTCTCCCGAGTCTTACTTTCACAAAAACAGTTTTGGAAAACAAAACTCAACTTCGTTGTTATGAACTAAAACATTTTCTTAAAAAGCTATTTTCAAGAAAAACTCTTTTCCTCTGTAAATCTATTTTTCTAAAGGTTCCGTCACTTTAAAAAAAAAAACCTTTTTCTAAAAGAAATTTCACTTTGCATTGACTTTCCTCCAACAACTTTTTCTTTTGAAAGGATCTAACATTTTAAAAAGGAAGTTACTTTCCTTGGTAAAGCAAAACATTTCTCAATATTTTTCTTTGATTTCAAAATCCGTTTTCAAAACTCCGATTTCGGTTTCGGATCATTTTACTTTTTTTATTTTATCGAGCTATAGTAAGTGCTATGCTATTAACCAGTCCAGGATATATATATATATATATATATATATATACACACATCAATCTCAATTCAACATTATCAATATATCTCAGTCAAGGCATCCATGCCACAATTCATATTCAAATAACCAATCATATACAACACATAGTTCTCAAACAATCCAGGATATATATATATATATATATATATATATATATATATATATATATATATATATATATATATATATATATATCAAGTCTCAATTCAACATCACAAGTATATACCATCCAAGGCATCAATCATCACAACTACAACACGTCTAGCAACCAATCACTATGCGACCACCAAACTTATTATGAAATACCTCTCTTTACCTCTTTAGGGTTCTAAGTCAACTCCCGAACTGTTTTCGGTTCCGGTTCCGTTTTTGTCCGCGTCGCCTAAAACAATCAACCACAATTCAATTCTCAACAACAATCAATAAAAAAAAACAACATCAAAACATAAATTCTTTCCCCCAAAATTGGTCCAAGGTTCGGCCATACTTTTGAAAAAAGGCTAGGGGTTTCATTTGGTTCCAATTGTAACACCCCCGACTTTTCTCAATCTTTTAATTAATTAGTAATTAAGTAATTGTATTTTATTTGAGGGTCTAGAAAATTTAATAAATTATTCCGAGGTCATAGCCACACTCTACTTTATCGTAGGAGGCTATGGTTAAGTTTTGGGTTGAAAACTCAAACGGAGCCCGATCTATGTTTTTCAGATGATAGTGTTTTTCTACTATCAAGACCTTATTTTGACTAACGGTCAGAACCATTACTTAAAACTCAATCCTCTACCATTTTGCGAAAATGTGTCCTGATGTCCAGAAATATAAATAATATTTTATATTCGGGCCGAAAATCGATCGGGTAGACGATTCGAGCTGTCTTAGGGTTTTTGGAGAACCTTGAGCCGATGATTTTTATACCAGGGCTATGTTAAATCATTTGGGGACTCCTACCAGTGTCGTGAGAATTTTCAAAATGTTGGGATATGAATTGACCAAATTGCCCTTGATTAATTTTTACAAATTACCTTTTATTACTTTTACCTCTTTTCTCTTAAGACTTAAGTCACCTAATTAAATAGTCTATATTCACTCACTCACAGCCCCAAATTTTCGAGCAAGATAGCCCCTCCAGACCCCATCTTCTTCCTTTTCTCTTCTTTCTCTTTTCTCTTCACCATTTTCTCTTTTCTCCATTTCTTCAACTCCATTTCCACTCAACTTCCTCAAGCTTTTTCAACCAAATTTATGAAGCAAAGTTGTTCCTTTCATCCTCCTCTATCACCTAGGAGGTATAGATTTCATCCTTAAGCTCTCAATCTTTCTTTTTCTCCATTGATTTTCATGAGTTTCAATTTTTAGATCTAAACTTCAAAAATTTCAAGAAAATTGTAGAAAAATCATTTTAATACCAAACCAATTTCTATGGCCTAGGTTCATGACATGCTTGCATGATCCAAGAGATTAGAGCCAAGAAATCTCTCTAGCTATTTTTTTGAGAGAGAGGCCGAAACCCCCTTATAGTGTAGGGTAGGGTTTTTGGTTGGTTTTTGATGTTTTCAGTTGATATATAGGGTTATCACACTTAGTTAGGGTGTTATCCAAGAAATGTGAATTTTTGGAGCTCCCTAGCTATTTTTCATATTTTTCATTCAATAGGGTCGAACCCTAGGGGTAGTGCAGTAGGAGAAATCTTTATTTTTTTGAGCTAATGCCTTCATTGATTATGTTTAGGGATACCTAAGGATCATGGACCCAAGAGTTAGGAATTTTTAGACATCCCTAGCCTAATTAATTAAATAGGGGCAGTAGCTAATCCTAAGGAATTAGGGAGTTTTTGATTTAACTGTATTAATTTCTGGTTGTGTTCTGTTGTATAGAATCGGACAGGACTCGAACATCCGACAGCGCACCCGACTGACAGCTGCGGAATCGTAGCCCGAGCTGCACGAGGAAACCACTAAGGTGAGGAGAAAGAACTAATATCGTCGGGAAGGCAAGCTTAGTATTGAGTATATATATCTGTGTAAGGGAACCCTTAAACCCTACTAGAGGTTGAGCCCTGGATAAAGTACCTGGACCCAGGGTGTAGATACTTTTGGGCTATCACCACTAAGATGATATTATGGATGATGAAATTGATTGAGGTTGATGTGTTGATTTGTTTAATTGATTATCTGTTTACCTATTGTGTTAAACTGTTGGAGTGATTTCTTGTTATCTGGCCTTATAGTGATGTTTATACTAGATAAATTACTGTTGTAATGTTGTTGTGATTTGACTGGTCGTTGAGTGTTGATGAGAGTATGGTGAGTGATGATGTTGTTCGGGTTGATATTGTTGTGGTCCCGACCGTAGAGCTGTGGCTCATAAACGCAAGGCGTCGTGATGCTGATGCTGATGTTGATGTTGATGTTGATGATTGATGTTGATGTTGATGTGATGCGATGTGTCGTGGTCGTGGACGAGTGTTTAGGCGTGAGGTTCTGATATCAACCTACGATGGATGTTTGTTGCATTTTCATATCATTTCATACCACAGCATTTGGTCCCAAAGAGGGATGTCCAATTGGGGACATTACTTAAAATCCCGAGGCGGGATATGATGTGATGTAATCCCGACGGGGATGTCCAATTGGGGACGTGATGTATCAGCCGACATGTATGTAGGGAAGACAACATATACATAGGGAACAAACTTGCTTGCTATCCCAGCGCGTCTATCCTTAGTTTTCGTGTCTAGTTTGCTTGCTCACTTCCAGAACTGATCTAACTAGAAAGAAAATCTCTGACTGGTCCTAGAGAATAACCTTACTGGCTTACAGAGCACTCTCCATGGCTAGAAGAGGGTTATAGGCTTATTTGAGAGAATGATGTTTGAGATGATTGTGATGGATGACTTAAGAGATGGGTGATGTTGTGTTGTATATATTATCTGTGTATATATATATATATATATATATATATATATATATATATATATATGTTGTACTAATGCCCCTCTCTCATATTGATGAATTATGTTTCTTATCTCCTGCATTTTTCTGTATATGTTATTTCTATTTTATGGAAAGACCCTGAAGAGGAACCAGTTGCTGAAGAGCTGGACGGCGTTCCATACAAGCCTGACACCGAAGGACGTGCCACGGACCCTAGCCTCGAGAGGTTGGACAGTGATCGTGGTTAGCCGGAGGATGGTCTCTCGGCCTAATTTTCATGCTTTTATTTTGGTCTGTATTAAAAATACTCGTATGCTTTACTTTGTTGCTGTAGTCCCACTAATGGGGTGACTGATGTATGTGATATAATTATTTATATTTTAAAGCTGTGTACTCTAAAGCGTTGCGTGCGGTATATTTGTTTGCTTCCGCGCTCAATTTTCCGCTTCACTTCATATTAATAAGGCGCGCTAATATTTATAATGCGATTAAGGTTAGTTAATATCTTAGGTTCTACTGATGGGACGGCGGGTCGTCTCACCAATCTTTTGGATGGTTGGTTCTTCAGCATACTTATCACTAGATTAAGTCCTATTGCTCAAAAATTTGAAACAAAACTCATGGTTCTTCATGCTCTAAGTTTTGGCCATGAAAGGGAAAAAGGGTTAGAAATTGATTTGGTTTTCCAATCACTTGGATTCAAAGATCATAGGAAAGGAAACGATGGAATCAAGTGTTATAGAACAAAAATTGAAGAAATCCACTGTTCCCCAATTTTTTCTAGGGTTCGGCCACTCTAAGTAAAATAGGCTAGGATTAGTGTTTGATCTCATACTCTTGGATAGTGTTAGAAGGTGATGAAACTAGCTCAAAGAAATGGGTTTCACATTAAAAGGATTTTTCTACAATTTTCTAGGAATTTTTGAAATTTGGCTCATGAAGTTGAAACTCATGGAATCAAGGATTTCAAACTTGAAATAGGAAGAGATTCATTAGGTTTAAGGATCTAGGGAGTGTTCTTACCTCTTGAATGATGAAGATTGAACAAGAATCATACTTTTTCCTCACAAAACTCAAGCTTTTCTCTTAAGGAAAAATGGAAGAATTCTAAGGAAGAAGATGAAGTGAGAAAATGAAATGGTGAAGCTCCCTTGGTGGCTGACTTGTGAATGGGAAATGGGGGACCAAAGTGTCCAAAAGTTGGTCACTTAAGGGCATTTTAGTCTTTTCCTTCAAAGTTAAATGGTAATAATGAAAAATGTTAGGGGTATTTTGGTCTTTTCACGTCCAGATATTTTCAAAACTCATCATGACTTTGGCATGCATTCCCATGTGATTTGACTTAATGTGACATCAATATTATCCGTTAGCGGGTCCCGGTAAATCCATATCCAGCTCCGTTCGTCACCCGATTTGAGATTTCGCTCTAATAAAGCGTAGGAACTGATTTTTTTCAAATTTATCAAAAAGGTAGGAAATCCGATTCTAAGACTAACTGTCTCGTTCACGGGTCAAAATTAGGTCTCCTGACCAATAAAATCGTACTGTTAGTGCAAAAACACAAATCGGGCTCCGTCTGAATTTTCGACCCAAAATTTAACCGTAGTTTTCTACGATAACGTAGAGTATGAATATAGTCTCGGTTTATTTTATTTCATTTTCAAAAACCTCGAATAAAATATAAACTCAATTATTCACTTATCAATATTTAAAGGCAGTGAAAAATCGGGGTGTTACAGAAAGAATCACACTCGTTGGGGAGGTAAGAGTAGAGTAGAATACATTGATATGCCTAGAGGATCCTAAACCCTACTAGTGGTTGAGTAACCGACAACACCTAAGTCAACATTGGCAATTACCGTAAAAGTGGTACCAATGTAGGGTTAGGCATCGTAGGTTTATCACCATAGGTTGATAGTATATTGATTGAGGTCGTATGTTTCACATGCTCATATGTTTGCTATGATGTGATTGTGGATATGTGTTTTATCATGATTGTGACAAGGTGATTTGTTGTCTTAATTGGTGATATTGTGATAATATGTTTTATTTGCCTCATATGATGATATGATGATAACATGCGGTGGGATAATATGACAACGCATATGTGATTATTGGTTTGCTTAGAGCTATGAGATGATCATTGTGAATTGGGAGATGTATGGGATAAGATCATTTGGTGGTAATAAACTACTGTACTCAACCTAGTGGAATGATTTGAGGATTATGGATAGTCGTGAACACTCTGCTTGGTAGGGAGTGTTAGTGTTTAGTGTGTCAGGTGAAGAGTTTGAGTTGATAAGCGATTAATCGGAATGATTCATGAGGATTCATGATAGATTTCATCGTGTGGTGATGACACAACCGCGTAGATCTGGGATTAAGCGAGGTCAAATCGGAACTACAAATAGATGCTTGGTAGGTCTACTGTGAGCTTCTGAGATCTTTGACACGCATTCCTACACTAGGACAGCTATTCCTATCGGGAATGGAGAATAGTATCACCTTGCTTGGTAGAGGGTGAGCATCCTGCTTGGTAGGGGATGTAATGTACCCGTGGGTGTAACGAAACTTGCTGCTTGGATGATATTTGACTTGCATCCTGCTTGATTGGGGATGAGTATCCTACTAGGTAGGGGATACGTTGTGACATAGGAATGTGGTCGTGTCTTCATGTAAGGTCTAGATGCATGAGTGTGTGAGACCAGTAGTTAAGTTTAATAAACCTCGAGGATGGTTGTTGGTGATGATTGGGTGTGGTTGTGCTATTAATGTATCTGGTCTACCTTTATCCCTATCTGTGATGAGATGTGATTCTTATCCCCTATTGTTTCTATATTCTATCTTATCTTATATATTGAGAAGACCCGGTGGTGGAGCCAGTTGACGAAGAGATGGACGGCACTCTGTACGAGCTCGACGCTGGTGGAAGAGCCACTGACCCCAATCTTGGGAGGTTCTAAGTGGCTGTACAACTAGAACAAGCGAGGAGTACCCATTCTCTAGACTGAAGAGGAGCGTGTTAGTGTACTAAGTGTATATGGCTAGTGAGTCTTTATCTTTGGATGTATTTTGGGCGAGGAGAGGAAGTCGTCTGTATATCTTTATACCATGTTTCCTCTTTATGGTTGTGCAATCTGATGATGATGACTATGTACAGTATAAGTACAATAGGCTTGTATGTTTAAAGTTTTTAATACCCTCGTAAGTTTAATAAGCACGTTAACGGTTATAACGTAAGCAAGATTAGTTAACTAGGTTCTTTAATGAGGCAAGGGGACGTCTCATCAAACGTCTAATGACTAATAAAATTGGACTCAAATCAGATAAATGTACTATTGTGGGATATCCTAAGGAAACCAAAGGATATTATTTCTACAATCCTTCCGAGGACAAAGTGCTTGTCACTAGGACTGGAGTGTTCCTTGAGAAGGAATACATCTCCATAGGAGCCAGTGGGAGGAACATAGAACTTGGAGAAATCCAAGTATCACAAGATAATGATCCGCTAACTATGGAACAGGACCCGGTTCTGCAAGATTTTTCAATTCAACAACGGTTCAAGTTACACAAGAGCTGCATATGTCTATCAGGCCACATCACCAACCTGAGAAATATGGACTTCTCTTCACTCAGGAAGGTGATGTGTTGTTCATGGGTCAAGATGAGCCTGTATCCTACCAGGAGGCAGTAATTTGCCCAGAATATGAGAAATGGCTTGAGGCTATGAAACCTGAGATGGAATCCATGTACACTAACCAGGTATGGACCTTGGTAGAGCCACCCGAAAGGGTAAAACCCATAAGGTGCAAGTGGGTTTTCAAGAAGAAGACTGACATGGATGGTAAGGTGAATACCTTTAAGGCGTGACTGGTCGCAAAGGGTTTCAAGCAAATTCATGGTGTTGACTATGATGAGACCTTTTCCCCAGTTGCAATGCTTAAATCCGTTCGAATCCTACTTGCTATTGCTGCATATTACGACTACGAGATCTTCTAGATGAATGTTGAGACTGCATTCCTTAACGACAATCTTCTCGAGGATGTGTACATGACAAAGCCCGAGGGTTTTGTTGATCCAAAGGATGCAAGAAAAGTATGTAAGTTGCAGAGATCCAGTTATGGATTAAAGCAAGCTTCCAAAAGCTAGAATCTTCGTTTTGATGAGACTGTGAGACAGTTTGGATTTATCAAGAACGAATATGAACCTTGTGTGTACAAGAAGGTTAGTGGGAGAGTGATTATCTTTCTCATATTGTATGTAGATGACATACTACTTATCGAAAACGATGTCCCAACGCTACAAATGTGAAAACTGAAAATGCTGTAATTGTTATGAACAATTACTTTATGTGGTTTTGAGTAATAACAAATCAAAGAAATAAGTTTGCTAAAAATATTGCATATATAATTTATCATATAGACGTGAGAACGTTGCTAACTGTGTGCTCAAGTGTGCAGATTGATAAATCAAAGGTAAGTCTTTATATTTTAAAGACTGTAAGGACTGCACGAAGAGTCCAATGATATCAAAGGAAGTTATATAAGTCCAAAACTTAAGCACGTCCAACATATCTCAATGATCAACCATCTTACAAGTTGAAGCTAATTAGCTGAACAAGGAGAATACACCTTAAGAATATAGTAAATGTTCTGCGTCCAATATAATGAAGGAAAACAAAGACTGAAGGTCCGACGTAAGACTTATAAGGAAAGAAGCTATGAAGGTCAGAAAAGATATCAATGATCAGAAGAAAGATTTGACATATTATGTGATAAACTTATCCAAATACGATGATCTTGGTATCGTTGGAAAGATAAGAGAAAGATCTACATCTTTTATGAAGAAGTCGAGATCTTAATCAATCTCTATCAGGGTGAAGTTTTGTCTGCAAGTTGGAGATGTAATACTGTTGCTGACAGCCAGACCATTCATGCGTCCAATGGAAATATCTGGAGCTGTAGGTGTCCAAATTGGACGAAATAGTGTCGAATTAAAGCTAACTTCCATAGCTATATTGTTCATGAAGACATCGAAGACTAATTCGAAGGTTAAGAAGGTCAAATAAGTAAAATACGCTGATTTGGTAGATTTTACGAATTTGACAGCTTTGTGAATATGTCTACCGCAGAACAAAGCATCCGAGCTCATTTAAGAAGCATCTAATGAAGCTAATCAAGTGTCTACTCAGAATATAGAACGATTTGATGGCCGGACAAGTGATTTTGAATAAAGTATTAATATATTCAAGATTCAAGCTGTATCAGAAAATGAGACACCATTTTCAACAAATTTCTGAAACATGAGTTACTGTAGCAGAAGAAGACAAAAACATCAACAACTTTATTAGAAAGAAGGAAAAGGAAGAAAGAGAAGAAAAGCCTGAGCAAAAGTGCAAAAGCTGCAGAAGCAAAAACACTTTATCTAAAGTGTACTCAGCATAAAGGATAAAGAATTTGTGCAACAGTCAAAAATCTCCAACAACTACATTTCAACAGCTATATTTTTATATGTCTATATAAGGGAGATCTGTAGATGAAGATCAGGGAGAGTGAATGCTTATACAAGCTAAGGTTGCTACTGTTGTTGCTACTGCAGTTGATAAAAATGAGAGCATCACTATTTACATCTCAATAGAATTTCTTCTCAACATAATTATTCTATACCCCACTCAAGTGAGTGTTATGAGAGATTTTCTTTAGTTCTTATGAACTTCATTATATATTCACTCTTGTGAGTGTAGGAAGAACACTTTCTCTATACTTCATTTTAAAACACACTCTGTGAGTGTTGTGAGATTATTTCTATGTAACCTTCATCAAAATTCAGTGAGCCTGAAGAGGCTAGGCGAAAATAATACTGGCAACGGTCTGGAGAGGCTGGTTAAGAAGAATACTTATTGAGCCTGAAGAGACTAGGTGAAAAGAATCCTCAACGGCCTGGAGAGGTCAGTGAAGAACAATACTCAATGAGCCTGGAGAGGCTAGGTGAAAAGAATACTCAACGGTCTGAAGAGGTCGGTTAAGAACAATACTTGCTGAGCCTGGAGAGGCTAGGTGTGCAAATAATACTTGTTGTAATTATCTGGTATGATAATGAAAGAAAACTCAGTTGACGCTGGGGACTGGACGTAGCTCATGGTTTTTATGAGTGAACCAGGATAAATCTTGTTGCATGTTTCTCTCTGCCCATATCTCTTTATCTATGTTGTTTTATGTATTTCAACAAGTTTCTATCTAGGGATAAGAACTATGTTCTAAAATTGTTTTCAAAAGTATTTATCCCCTCACAATAGATTGCGTCCAATCTGGTTAGAGTCCAGCGTCCGATGTAATTGGACTCAACATAGTACGATGTAATCGGACTCACAACAGTTTGCGTCCGATGTAATTGATAGTCCGATGTAATTGGACTCAACATAGTCCGATGTAATTGGACTCAACACAATTTGCGTCTGATGTAATTGGACTCAACATAGTCCGATGTAATCGGACTCACAACAGTTTGCGTCCGATGTAATTGATAGTCCGATGTAATTGGACTCAACACAATTTGCGTCCGATGTAAGTGGACTCAACATAGTCCGATGTAATTGGACTCAGAGAAACTGACAAACTCTAAGTTATTTTGTATTACAAAATATGTTAGTAAAACATCTCTGATTCATCTCAATGTTCCTTGAACATATTCAGAAAAGAGTTTTTGGTGCTGGTTATCTGTTTTGAAGAAAAGTTTTTAAAATTCCCACATCACCCAATTCACCCCCCTCTTGTGTGATGGTTGCTTGTCCCAACAATTGGTATCAAAGCTTCATGCTCTGGTAAAGAAGCTTAAATGCTTAGAGTTAAAGGTCCTTGTTATCTTAGCAACCAAAACTCAGTTTTCAAAAATGTTTGTTTTTAAAGTTGAAAATTTTCTTTTTTTTAAATGAACTGTTGTTTTAAAATAATATTCGAAAATGTTTTTACAGATATGTGAGGTCTTGTTTCCAATGTTTTTAATAAAATAAAATTATGTGTTGTGTTTAACAAATCAAAAATTTGCTCTTGTGCTAAAAATAATTGTTTCGTACTTAATGCTATTTGTTGTACTAACAACTTGTCTAAGTTGCTTCTCAAGAGCAGGTGTTCCTCTTAAATATTATTCAAGTCTTTTACTATACAAATTATGCATCCATGGAAAGGAAGACTATGAGGTACATAATTCAATGTTTAAATATTGTTCATCTATGCTGCATAATGTATATAATGATTTAAACAATGATTTATTATCTTTAGAAAATATTTCCTCGATTGAAAATCTATTTGAAAAATTAAAAATTGTTTATGCTTTTCCAAAAAATGGAATTTCTTCAAACTATAAAACCTCAACTTCTTTTATAAATTGTTTTTTTTTTTGAACAAGTTGAGGAATGTTTTTTCAAAATCCAAATCTCTTTGTAATACTTTAAGAAGACTAGATCTCTATCTAATATCATTATATGTATTTATTGTTATCATATATGACATGCTTTCATGTATGCTTCTATAGAAGACTTTATAATATGGGAAATAAATCAGTTGGGGTTCCTAAAACTTCAAATTGTCTATCTTCTAACTATTACAATTAGCTTCAAATTGCATATCCACTAACTCCCAAGGACCCAAGTCAAAGTGGGTACCAAAAGTCCTTTTTAGTGTTTTAGTTTTACAGGACAATGTTGAAAATGATGAATAGATCACCAACATCGAAGGAAACCTTCTATAAAAGTGCATCCCAAAAATGAATGTGTCTTTCAGAAGTAGAATGCTCTCATCCAAGCCTTTTCCCGCACAAAATGAAAAATCTATGATGTCTAATACTTCAAATTAGAAGAGATGGATGAAAAGGACTCTTTATGGATGGGCAGGATCAAGTCCAAAATAAACTTGAGAAGCACTCCAAAAGGAAGATACTCCACACGTCCACAAGGTCGACGAACACAAAGAAGAAATCAGCATGAAGAAAATGACTTTAAAAAAAAATGGTTATCTCTACCTTTAACTCTTGCTATGATTAAGTGCAATTTTTAAAAAAAAAAAAATTGGTTGATGACTTCTTATGCTATTTCTCACAAAATAATATACTGCATTTTTGTTAGCATGATATTTTGTACTCAACTCTGAGTTTGTAATCAATTGTTTATCACATGAATCAGAATTGCCTTATAATTTGACTCACTTATATTGTTATTTCTCAACAATTCCTTGGAAAATTACTTTCTACTTAAGGTGCCAAATATTTCAAATTATACTATAATATGCTGGTATATAATCTGAAATGAACCATATATGGGTTAAAGTTACAATTGTTCCAATACATATAAGTTTTTTCTGTTATCATTTTATTTGCTGACGAATTATATTATTGAAAATGCTTGCAAAATTATGTTGAAATATTATTGTTAATCTGAGTGTTAGAAAAGTCTTTGCAAGTTTTGCTTGCAGAATTGAAAATTGAAAGCAATAGTGAACAAAAGAAGGTAATTGCAGAAAAATGTTGAATCCCCTCGTCAACCATTTCTAAATGACCGAATGCTTAAAGAGCTTGTAACTGATTTTGAGACACCAATCAACAATACGGTTGGACTCAGCATCCATTGGACTCATCACACAGTCTGGATTTGGACTTAGCACATATTGGACTCAGAATGTGTCCAATGTGCGTCCAATGTCTTCGGACTTAGTCTGCGTCCAAAGTCTTCAGTCCAATACAATAGCTTCCAAGCACCTTTCATTCAAAATGCTTGAAGACTATCATAGAAGGAAAGTCGAATAAAAATGGATATTACAAAGGATATTCATGGTACTAATATTCAAATCAAAGGATTCAAGTGGAAGAAAGAGCTAAACATGGGTTTCTCCAAGCACATATGAAGAACTGGATGAGCCACTTCAACTAAGGAGCATCACACATCACAATTTTCAATAAGTATCTCTATTCCCAAAATTGTTATATTGTCTTGGGATAACATGATGCTTTTTGTTAAAAATATTATTGGTTTCAAAAGTTGTGATTGCATGACAAATTTTATTGGCTTTACATGTGCACTTGAAATCACCTTATGATGGGAAAATAAATTATGTTTAAACTTCATATCTCAGGGGGAGCCAAGTAATTTTCTTTCTTATGCTCTTTACTATTATGATACTTAGATTGCTTTTATACTCCCTTCTTTTTGTGTTGTCAAAAAGGGGAGGAAATATATGATTTATATGACGTCATAACTGATTTTGAGTATCTTATACTCTGATATAAAGTTCATGCGTTACTTTGTTTATGCATTATCTCAAATAAGTGTCTAATGATCTATCTGCTATGATATATCAATTTTATATGCTTAACTCTGATCAATTCAAGTAAGAAATTTAGTGTATCATGCTCTGGTATATGTTAAAAATGTTATAGAGGGAAAAACAATCATATAAAATATCATAATCCTTTTTGTTGATAACAAATAGGGGGAGAAATATAGGATAAATATATAACATATTTTGAAGTGATTTTTCATCCTCAAAAAGGGGGAGATTGAAAATGCTGTAATTGTTATGAACAATTACTTTAGGTGGTTTTGAGTAATAACAAATCAAAGAAATAAGTTTGCTAAAAATATTGCATATATAATTTATCATATAAACGTGAGAACGTTGCTAACTGTGTGCTCAAGTGTGCAGATTGATAAATCAAAGGTAAGTCTTTATATTTTAAAGACTGTAAGGACTGCACAAAGAGTCCAATGATATCAAAGGAAGTTATATAAGTCCAAAGCTTAAGCACGTCCAACATATCTCAATGATCAACCATCTTACAAGTTGAAGCTAAGTAGTTGAACAAGGAGAATACACCTTAAGAATATAGTAAATGTTCTGCGTCCAATATAATGAAGGAAAACAAAGACTGAAGGTCCGACGTAAGACTTATAAGGAAAGAAGCTATGAAGGTCAGAAAAGATATCAATGGTCAGAAGCAAGATTTGACATATTACGTGATAAACTTATCCAAATAAGATGATCTTGGTCTCATTGGAAAGATAAGAGAAATATCTACATCTTTTATGAAGAAGTCGAGATCTTAATCAATCTCTATCAGGGTGAAATTTTGTCTGCAAGTTGGAGACGTAATGCTGTTCTTGATAGCCAGACCATTCATGCGTCCAATGGAAATATCTAGAGCTGTAGGTGTCCAAATTGGACGAAATAGGTGTCGAATAAAATCTAACTTCCATAGCTATATTTTTCATGAAGACATCGAAGACTAATTCGAAGGTTAAGAAGGTCAAAGAAGTAAAATATGCTGATTTGGTAGATTTTACGAATTTGACAGCTTTGTGAATATGTCTACCGCAGAACAAAGCATCCGAGCTCATTTAAGAAGCGTCTAATGAAGCTAATCAAGTGTCTACTCAGAATATAGAAAGATTTGATGGCTGGACAAGTGATTTTGAATAAAGTATTAATATATTCAAAATCCAAGCTTTATCAGAAAATGAGACACTATTTTCAACAAAGTTCTGAAACATGAGTTACTGTAGCAGAAGAAGACAAAAACTTCAACAACTTTATTAGAAAGAAGGAAGAGGAAGAAAGAGAAGAAAAGCCTGAGCAAAAGTGCAAAAGCTGCAGAAGCAAAAACACTTTATTTAAAGTGTACTCAGCATAAAGGATAAAGACTTTGTGCAACAGTCAAAAATCTCCAACAGCTACATTTCAACAGCTATATTTTTATATGTCTATATAAGGGAGATCTGTAGATGAAGATTAGTGAGAGTGAATGCTTATACAAGCTAAGGTTGCTACTGTTGTTGCTACTGCAGTTGATAAAAATGAGAGCTTCACTATTTACATCTCAATAGAATTTCTTCTCAACATAATTATTCTATACCCACTCAAGTGAGTGTTATGAGAGATTTTCTTTAGTTCTTATGAACTTCATTATATATTCACTCTTGTGAGTGTAGGAAGAACACTTTCTCTATACTTCATTTTAAAACACACTCTGTGAGTGTTGTGAGATTATTTCTATGTAACCTTCATCAAAATTCAGTAAGCCTGAAGAGGCTAGGCTAAAATAATACTGGCAACGGTCTGGAGAGGCTGGTTAAGAAGAATACTTATTGAGCTTGAAGAGGCTAGGTGAAAAGAATACTCAACGGCCTGGAGAGGTCGGTGAAGAACAATACTCAATGAGCCTGGAGAGGCTAGGTGAAAAGAATACTCAACGGTCTGAAGAGGTCGGTTAAGAACAATACTTGCTGAGCCTAGAGAGGCTAGGTGTGCAAATAATACTTGTTGTAATTATCTGGTATGATAATGAAAGAAAACTCAGTTGACGCTGGGGACTGGACGAGCTCATGGTTTTTATGAGTGAACCAGGATAAATCTTGTTGCATGTTTCTCTCTGCCCATATCTCTTTATCTATGTTGTTTTATGTATTTCAACAAGTTTCTATCTAGGGATAAGAACTATGTTCTAAAATTGTTTTCAAAAGTATTTATCCCCTCACAACAGATTGCGTCCAATCTGGTTAGAGTCCAGCGTCCGATGTAATTGGACTCAACATAGTCCGATGTAATCGGACTCACAACAGTTTGCGTCCGATGTAATTGATAGTCCGATGCAATTGGACTCATCATAGTCCGATGTAATTGGACTCAACACAATTTGCGTCTGACGTAATTGGACTCAACATAGTCCGATGTAATCGGACTCACAACAGTTTGCGTCCGATGTAATTGGACTCAGCATAGTCCGATGTAATTGCACTCAACACAATTTGCGTCCGATGTAATTGATAGTCCGATGTAATTGGACTCAGCATAGTCCGATGTAATTGGACTCAACACAATTTGCGTCCGATGTAATTGGACTCAACATAGTCCGAGGACTCAGAGAAACTGACAAACTCTAAGTTATTTTGTATTACAAAATATGTTAGTAAAACATCTCTGATTCATCTCAATGTTCCTTGAACATATTCAGAAAAGAGTTTTTGGTGCTGGTTATCTGTTTTGAAGAAAAAATTTTAAAATTCCCACATCACCCAATTCACCCCCTTCTTGTGTGATGGTTGCTTGTCCCAACAAAAACACGATTGGGGAACTGTTTCTCGATGAAAGACTTAGGCGAGGCTTCCTATGTATTAGGACTCAGGATCTACAGAGATAGATCATTGAGGTTGTTGGGCCTTAGTCAAAGTACATATGTTGATAAGGTGCTTAGGCGCTTTAAGATGCATGATTCCAAGAAGGGACTCTTGCCTATGTCACATGGTGTATACATGTCCAAGGGACACTGTCCTACTACATCGGATGAAAGGGAACGCATGAGTAAGATTCTATATGCTTCGACAATTGGATCTATCATGTATGCCATGATTTGTACTCGACCAGATGTTTCGTATGCTTTGAGCATGACGAGCAGGTAATAATATGATCCCAGTGAGAGTCATTGGATTGCAGTCAAGAATATCCTCAAGTACTTGAGAAGAGCTAAGGATTCATTCTTGGACTATTGTGGTGAGGAAAATCTCATTGTAAAGGGTTACACCGATGCTAGCTTCCAAACCGATAAAGATGATTCCAGATTGCAGTCTGGATTCATGTTCTGCCTGAATGGTGGCACTGTAAGCTGAAAGAGTTCAAATCAGGAAACAATTGCCGATTCTACTACAAAGGCTGAGTATATTGCTGCCTCCACTGCAGCCAAGGAGGCAGTTTGGATCAGGAAGTTCATTACTAAACTTGGTATAGTTCCTAGCATTGCGGACCCAATTGAACTTTATTGTGATAATAATGGTGCAATCGCGCAAGCTAAGGAACCTATATCTAACCAGCGGTCCAAACATATATTGAGGCGCTTCCATCTCTTTCGAGAGATCATCGATAGAGGAAATGTGAATATATGCAGAGTACCAACACTGGACAATGTCCTAGACCCGCTGACCAAGGCTCTTGCTCAGCAGAAGCATGATGCTCATACTAGATCGATGGGTATTAGGTTTATGCCCGATTGGCTCTAGTTCTAGTGGGAAACTGTTGGTGTAAGCCCTAGTGACCAATCTTTTTCTGGATTATTTTGTATCATGACATTGGATTATATTATTTATAATATGAGGAATTTCTATTTATTATGTTATCTCCTTTTATAGATAATAAAGTGCATAGAATAGTAGGTTCAGTTCAATAGTCCAGTGTGACTTGATCGTGAGACCTATTGAACATTAGAACACTATTCTTAAAATATCCGTAGTCAAGTATTATTGTTAATTAGGACAACAATAATACATTGAGACTATTATGTGAGTAGACTGATAACCACATCTCACGGGTTATGGATATGAGATATCGAGTCTTCACATAGATATAAATATTAAAGCAATATTTATACTGGATTGACCCACTATAAGAACGCTACATAATAGTTATGTAAGTCTCATAAGCGCTTCTCATGGTAACCATTGTGATGTAGTCCTTCGACTTGAAGTCACTACGATTCCTACATGTGGAGTTGTAGGCTTTGATGCTATCAAACATTATCTGTAACTGAATAATCATAAAGGTAGTTATTGGGCCTGCATTGAATCATGTTGAAGGATGTGAGTGATGTAGATAGGTTCGTCCCTCCTACATAACAGGAGCAATGCCATGGGCCTTTCGATAGAGTGAGATATTAAAATGCATGGCCATGCTCAAAATGGGCCTATATGAGACATTGGGCCCGTTTGTGATTACACTTCTTTCAGAGATCGAGCAACATATAATTGAACTTAACAAGGATGACTATGCCTTGTGTTCAATTATGACATATGGATGAAAGGACATTTACTATACGGTAAATTGGTTACAGTAAGGTTAAAATCGAATCACCAATTTTCTCATAAATTGGGTAGCAATGATGTATTGCTAGATGCCGCTCATTGTTTATAATATTTGATATTATAATTAATATATGATATTATTATAATATTTAATATTATTGCCAATTTAGTGAGAACCTATTGGGTCACACGCATAGAGCAAATAGTTGGAGATGAATTAATTAAATAAATATGATTTACTTCACTCTTGACGTCGCGCTAAACCTTGTAGCCGCCAGCTAGCACAAGACGCATTATCCATCAGATGGTTGCTCGCGTGGACTGAGTAGAGGTGCTGCCTCTGTTGCGGCACTGGTGATTTGAAGCAAGCTTTGAGGATCGTTTCGAAAGCACGCTTCAAAACGTAAACACAATAGCTTTACATGATTCTTGTTTGGTCATGTGTGATCCGTGGGGTATGGTTTTCTTTTGCCTTGAGACATGATTTTAATAGAGGATTGTCTCATGAAAACCCAGCACGTAGGACTCGTAGTGAAGGAAGTGGTGGGAAAGCAAAGGACGACAGTGGAAATAATGGACGTTCTAGGGATGAAGGAGGAGAAGAATCTGAATTTATGAGGGCTTTGAGAGACATGGCAGAAGCTATGTTACAACAGTCACAACAGAATACACAGTTGATGCAATAGCAACAGGAATTTCTGCAACGAATGCAAAACCAAGGTAGAGATGAGGGAGTAGTGGATGCAGAATTGGTTGCATTCATGAAAGGTAAGCCACCATAGTTTCATGGGGAGTATGATACGGAGGGAGAGGAGCTATTGATACAAGAAACAGAGAAGATCTTCATAGCTATGCGTTGTAGAGAGGATAGGAAGGTCACCTATGCATCTTTCATGCTATTGGGAGGTCCGAGTCTTGGTGGATAAATCAATAGAGGAGACTAGAGACGGACTGGAGAATAGTTACACGGGAACTATTCCGGGAGTGTTTCTTGGAAAATTACTTTCCTGAAAACCTTAGACATGAGAAGGAGAAGGAGTTCCTTAGTCTGGAGCAAGGGAACATGTCGGTAGACGAGTACGCTATGAGGTTTGAGTCTTTGCTCAAATTCTCTAAGTTCTATCAGGTGCATCCGGATGAAAACTGGATCTGCAAAAGGTTTGAAGATGGTTTGAGATATGAGCTACAATAGGCAATGTATACCTATGATCTTGATATCTCCATCTGCTACTAAATTTCGAGAACAAAATTTTTTTAAAGGGGTAGTAATGTAACAACTCATTTTATTTTTTAATGTGTAGGGCATAAGTTAAGCATGTTTAAGGGCATAATTATGTTCCTTATGGGTTGAGGAAGATATGGTCCGAATTTGAGGCAATTTGACCTTGGAACGAGCTCAGAAAGTGCAAAATATGGAAGAACGTGTCCAGAACGCAAAGAAACGATAATTAAGCGATTAATTAATTAATTAATTAATTAATGGAGAGTTAGAATATTAAAATTAGACGGGTACTTGAGTACAATAGGCTTTAGGAGTAGCCTAGAATAATTACAGAAAAATTTCCCAGCAGCAGGGTACGTGAGAAAATGTGGAAGAAAACACCCGGACGTGTCGACAGGGCAACACGCAGTGAAACGTGTTGCAACACCAAAGGTATACTTGTATTCCACTACCTAATCCTAATAAAATCTAAATGCATGACACGTAATATAAACTAATGCCACCTAATCACTGAAACATGACACCTAAAATTCTACTAAAGTCACCTAATTATCTAATAAGCGTAATTTAATGAAACCAAAAGCCACTAAAGTCATCTTCTTCTCATTTTGGTGCGTGACCACATAATAGAAAAGGAAGGCAAATTCACTTTGGGAAGCCATTATTTAAACTTTGAGAGCTCGGCTGGAGTAGTTTCAATCATCGGAATTTTAAACCAATCGCGTATTCGAGTTCGTAGCTTCGTCGCCTTCGTACTGCTATCTTTGCATGTGAGTGTCGTCAAGGTAATTCAGTGTCGACTGTAACATCCCAAAAATCCTATATCTGTCTCTCTTAACTGTTTGTGTGAATAACTTGACTGAGAATACAATTCGACCAAGTTTAATCATAAGAATGGTTAATGATTGGAAATTCATATCTAAATTTCAATTATGAGCTTAATAATCATAAAATGTTGTTTTGAGCCTATTGTATTGTTTTAAGTTGGAACCGGTAAAAATATTATTATTTTAATCGAACCGCTTTACCTTGGGATGTGTGCCAGGGCCGGGGAAGTTATTCTGGCCCGGAGCCGGGAGTAGTTCATGACTGCTTTTCATGCTTCACGAGACCTTGTCACTTTTATGTCAACCATCCATCACCTTTCATTCCTTTAACTAATGGATTAAATTCCTATGACTCTTGGTTAATAACTTTGTCAACTTTACCTTTTATAGAAAAAGCTAATCTACCTAGTTTTGATTAATCTCATCAACTTTGGTTATGGAAACAACACCTATGTACTTGCACTAATCCTAACCCTCCATTTTCTTACACAATTTTCATCATACTTTAACCTAATCTTTGGCCATAAACCCACTAGGCCATTCGGCCATATCCTCACCAAAACACTATCACATTTTCATTTTGCTCTTCCTAACGATCAAAACACTCATTTCTTAAGTTTTGTAAAAAGATCCTCTCTTCTCTCATCTACTTCCTTGCCATGGTTTTGGCATGGAATCACCCAACCAAAATTAATCTTTCATTTATAATTACATATCCTTGATCACCATCATCTTCTCTACAACTTTCATTCACAAAGCAATACCGTTTGAAATACTTTGTTCATCACCTTCAAATGAGCTCAAGAACACTAACTTGTTCTTCATCTTTCCTTCAAAGTTCTATATTCAAAGTAAGATTCTAAACTCCTTTCTTCTTGTTTCCTCTCCATAGAATCATGAACACATCTTCCCTAGTTCATGATCTTTCAAAATAAAGTTTCAAAACCCTAACATTTTTTTGTATAGGGATCGGTTCTCATCTTTTGGTGGTGGATCATCTTTGCAACTTCTTTAAGGGAGCTTCATCAAGGTAATGGGGAAGTGAACCACATCACACCACATTGGTGGTGGTGAAAATGGTTTATGGGTTTGGTTTGGGAAAACCCTAAACCAAGGGTTTTCTACTTTGTCTATTTGGTTCTCTATGAGAACAATGTTGTAATATTTATTTGTGGTTTGATTTGTGTACATTGATGTGTTTGAATGAGTGAAAATAACTTTTATGAGAGGGAAAACCCTAACCTAGGGTTCCTCCATCTTTTTGATGAAAAGAGTTTGTGAAACTGTGATTTTTGGATCTGATCTTGTGTGATTCATTTCAGCTTTTCTCTCAACCTAGACCTTGGCTTTCAAAAATTGTTTTTGATACTAAAACTAGACATCTTGGGCTTCATTTTGAGTACAAATTTAGTGTGGTTTCATGAAGATTGGACCCTTGAAAACCTGTTTCAATCTAAGCATAAAATTTTGTCTTGGATTCTAACTATAGTGATTTATTTCGTGAAACTGTACTAACTTAGTTACTTTTTGTGAAAATAAATTTTATATCCAAAAGGTATACATCCTAAGATTTCATATGAGTCCTCATTTGCTCAAATACGAGTTTATTTGGTCAATCAAATGTTTGTCACAAGTTGATGCTTGAAATGCTGAAAATTTCTGTATACGGGTTGTGTGTTGATTTTTGGAATTGGATGTTATGTTGTTATTCATTTTGATGCATTGATGATTACTCTTGCTCATAATGGACGTTGGTGAAGCAAAATATTCACATTAAACCTAGTATAGGATTTGGCCAAAGCATAAATAAAAAGGGATTTCCAACTTCAATCTTTAAAACTCAAATGATTTTACAACTCTAAAATGGAATCAATAAACGATGAACCAAAGCAAAACAAAGAAACATTATTTGAATGAAATACAACCTTATATTCATTCAAGAGATCCTTAAAACAAGGGAAAGGTATTTTAATCTTAAGTTATGGCTTAAGTAAATCAAATGATGTTTTGAAAATTAATGAATCAAATGTTCTCAATAACAAACAACTTTGAGAAAATCTTATGTAACATTCGGTTACTAAGTAGGTTTTAAGCGTAAAACCAACCTTTGATTTCAATACAATACTTAATTTCAAGTTAGTATAAATGATTTCAAGATTAAAAAAAAAAAAGGATTGGACTTAAGAGGATTTCTCTTCTTTAGTTAATGCAAACGAGTTTTAAACTCCAACTTTCAACGTTAAGTTTAATCGAAACTACAAAGCTTTTTGAAATAATGTTTCCAAAGTATAAGACTTGAATCAAAGGTACTAAGGCACTTTGCCAAGGTACAAAACAAATAAGTGTTAAGTACTCACCATTTTACAAAAGAGTTTTGAACTCAATGCTAAGGATTTTCCTAAGTGTAAAACCCTAAGTTGAGTAATTAATAAGAGTAAAAGAAAGAGATAAGAAATTATAGGACATAGTGAAACAAGACCATATGCTATACCATTGATGATTCATTCACCAATCGATTCATAATACTTAAGTGAATCAAGACGTATTTCATTACTTGAAAGACAAGTACACTCTAACTTAGAAAGGATCTAAGACTTAACTAGAGAATTCTCAATCCTTCTTCATAGGACATTTAGGACTTGATAAATATATCATAAGACATGAACATAAACATGAAACATTTTGGTTTGGAACGGTACTTCAATGACGGGCCAGTTAGTCGGACCCGAGGACATCGTCTAACTGTATAGTCATGTGATGACTCGATCCTGGAGGGATCACGAGATTTATCCAGTGGATAAAAGTTTAAAACACTTAAAATGTGTGAAGATCCTAAGGAAGAGAACCTTGGACTTAAAATGTGTGAAGATCCTAAGGAAGAGAACCTTGGCGAATCTTGGAGTTTATCCAGTGGATAAAAGTTTAAAATACTTAAAATGTATGAAGATCCTAAGGAAGAGAACCTTGGTGAATCTTGGAGTTTATCCAGTGGATAAAAGTTGAAAACACTTAAAATGTGTGAAGATCCTAAGGAAGAGAACCTTGGTGAATCTTGAAGTTTATCCGGTGGATAGACATTGTTTTATCGCATCTGCTTTTGTGTAAGCATTGTCATCGTGTTGCATGAGTCTGTAAGGCCTTGAGCCTAGGAGTTGAGCTTACACCTTGATGCGGGTGTGAATTTTACAGTGACGATCTTAAATGGTCTTGAGGGTGTCAGGGTTGGACATTTCATAAGTGACCAGTTGGTCATTTTTCTGTGTCATGGTATTCTGTGCACTGCTGTGACATCTTTGACTAGATGTTGTACTTTTCATGTTTGGTGTAGAGTGTTTCCGTAAAAGCCAGATACATGCACGTTACGAATGTTGTAATATCTTGCCCAAGGCTGGCGTAGACGGAACATGTCCTCCCATTCACTCTCTCCAATGTTTGTTAGCTCCATGGAGTAGGGGTCAGAGTTTTACCCTTGGGGCATATGACATTGAGTTATGTACATCGCATTGCACTGTGTGATTGTTGATGGATACATTATTATCTTGTTTTGATGATGTCTTATGCTATTGATTGAATAATAAATGATATTGAGATATGCATGACTAGTATTTTGTTGTCTTGTGTGTCATACCGTGTTTACTTCTGCCATGTGTTGTGCTGATGAATGGGAATCTCACCTCATTACTTTGTATTGCATCGTTGTGTGCTTCTCTGATTGTCTCCCGAGAAGGTCGTATTATCGAGACTTCACCCGACGCTTCGGATGCATATCTCTGTTGAGCCTCCCAGTGGTTACGGCGGTTGGACATCTAGTCATGATGGGCTTCTAGTGACGTACATGTGAAGAGCCGCACTCACCATCCGCAAGGATCGCAGAGGAAGGGTTCTTAACCGCTTCACCGCTTGTCTTCATGTCGTCTGTTGTCAGGGTTGTAGTTGTAAGTGGAATGCTAGATGGACTTTTCCACCAATGCGTTCAATGCCTTCTCCCTCTGTTAGGGATAGGCTGTTTGTTAGTAAAGTTGCTTCTAAGTCAACTCCTGCTATGTCTTCCATAAGAATACCAGTAGTAGTCCCTGCTAGGGTTCCTGTTAGCTCTCGTTTGATGGGTCCTGGTTGGAAGGCGATAAGTGAAGAGACTAGGAGTGAGGTGATCTATCCACACCTTCCTATTTCTTTTGCTTGTCTCTTCGTAAAGTAGAAGCCAGAGGAAGTATCCAATAGTGAATCCGAGGGATGTCTTTCCGTATTAGTATATATGTTGTCGGCCAATGTAGGGTGTCAGAGTGTCTGTACCTTTCTTTTATCTCTTGTGGAGTTGCGTCTCCAAGTATCTTATGTTTAGGAATTGCATCTCCAATCCTTTATGTTGAGTCTATATCTTTCTGTTTTATTTCTTTAGTCGGGTTGGGTTTTCATGTAAATCTTTATGAACTTATGAACTTATATTATGAAATGTTTCTATTTGCCTTACAGGCATAAATGGTTACAAGTTTTTTTTTCAGTTATGTCTTATGAAAAGGAAAATTTTACCCCATCTTTCTTAATCATAACCCGTTTTTCGGCCTTATAGTTTTATAAAATGTCCGTTATGTGATGCCCCCGGAAAGGGTGTTACATAGACATTTGCCTTGTTTTAGTCATTCAATTCCATTTTATCCTCATTCTCCTTCCTAATATCGTTTTCGATACATTTTAGAGCTTTACGTGTTTTTCCGCCCGAATGTTCGAACAAGGAACCGAGTGAAGCTTCGGGGTCAGTTATGAACCGCAAAGTCAGCGGCTGTTTGGGTATGTTATTATTTCAATTCTTTGTTTTCAATTCATTTTGGGTCATTGTTTTGAACCCTGTTGTTAATTTTTATGGTTGTTTTGTGTTTTCTGGATATTTTTGGACCCTATGCGTGTGCTCAGGGCTATTTTTGGTCCAATGCACATGTCAAGGCTGTCAATGTTAGATTCGAGGTCGTTGTTGGAAAGTGTGCTGAAGTTTGTGCCCGTAGCGCGGACGTGTTCGGGAGCTGTACAGAAAAGTGTGCATTGTTAGCTGAGGTTAGTGTGCATTGTTAGCTGAGGAGGAAGAAACCTCAATTATTGGGAGAATGGGCGTAGAATAGAATTGTTAACATGTGTAGGTATCCTCAAACTCTAATAGTGGTTGAGTAACCGACAACACCTAACTTACATTGGCGACTACCATGGAGTGGTACCAATCTAAGGTTTGGGCACTATAGGTTTATCATTAATAGGATAAACCATGATATATGTCGATCGGGGATGTATGCCTATGTGGTAGTTGCTTATGTGCCTATATGATGTTATTTGATGATACGATGATCTAATACCATGCTAGTCTAAGAGGTTATGATATGGTTGTTGTGATAACATGCTTAGTTGATGTCTTGATATGTCTGATATGATGATATGCCTGTTGTATATGTTGATTTTGTGAATGCTTTGATCCTGATTGCGTTGGAAGATGGTTGATGTGACCTTAGGCTGATAGTAGTGGCAGAGGCAAGAATTTTTTATGAGGGGGCCAAGACTAAATATACATAACATAAATAACAATAAAAAATAATTAGTATATAAAAGCAAACTATATGAAATTGAATAAAATATTAAGTTGGTGCAATAATTAAAATCCACGAATTTATCAATGCATCCTCACATTTCAATGAGTTTTTCTATATTTTCCTACAAAATACTCATACTAATCCACTTATTACTAAATAAATAAAATATTAATTAAATGAAAATATAATTTGTTTGTTGATTAGAAAATATAAAATGAATTCAATATTTTCTTAATTTGTTTAGTAAATAGGAAAATTAGTTGGAGGATATAGAATTATAGTTTAACTTTGATACACTTTCAGTTAAAGTTTTTTACACTGTCAACCAATTAATGTCACCACATGACTTTTAATGTAGCTAATGTAAAGGGTTTAATTGGAGTGCATTGTGAGTGTAAACAATTTTTTCACCGACAATCCATCACAAATAATCCTATATATGATTGATTGACAATGTAAAAATAAAATTACACTGATAGTGAATCAAAATTAAACTTTGTGTAAAAGTCCAATATTTTTAATGATGTAGCAATATATGATTGGATAAGTGTAAAAAATATTCACATTGCATTATAATTAAGTCCATTGAATAGTTATTCCATTTTGATAATGATAACCATTGAAAAAAATGTATAAGTGTATTAAAAAAATTTGAAAACTTGGTTTAGGCCATGGCAACCAATTGCCTCCTCCTCCCTCTGCATCTTGCTGATAGAATAGCCTAGGATATATCAATATCTAATGAGTAGATTGAGTCGAGTAGATCTAAGTTGGTGACTACTCTCACAGTTAGAAGAGTAACATCCTCACAATTGGAGGATGCGAATCTCTAGGATGTTGATCCTGTTGTTGTTGAGGTATCGTTGAGATACTAGGTGCATATGTCGATAACAAGTTCGTGGGTGATGGGTGCATGCTCATATCATTTGCATTGCTGTGGTGAAAAGCCGTGTGAATAGCTGCAACATGCGTTTGAGAGGTTATCACTCGAGGTCGAGACTTGTGCACAACTGCAACAGAAGTTTGAGTAGTTGTGTACAGGGAGTCGTGCATACAGTTGCAACAGCAGTTTGAGTAATTGTGATACGAGATTGAGGTGGACATTCCGGAGTGACTAGGATAACTGAACTCATAGTTGGAGGGACGCAGGTCTCACAATTAGAAAACTTCTCGAGCTTTCTCACGGCTGGAGGGGCTCGGGGAGGCATTGCTTACTCACAATTGGAGGAACCACTATTTTACATTCTCGGAAACAAGGGAATCAGTAACCTGGACTACCGACTTGATGTCCTTACAGTTAGAGGGTAACATTCCTACCTTGGGAAATGACTACTCTCACAGTTGAAGGATAGCATTTCCAAGGGTAAGGATGGTGTTGTAGATTGGTCAACATGCATGTAGCATCAGTTGTACATATTGAGTAGGTGGTGATCCCTAGTTGGTGTGATTCTGAGGTTGAGTGTTGTGATGATCTTGAGAGACGGTTGTGATTGTTGGGTGTGCATGTTGATGAGTTGTGTTCTACGTTGTTTCCTGCTATATGATAGTTATAGAGTTTCTTAGCTCTCCTAAATGTTGTCTATGTTTCCTCTATGTGCTGTTCGGATCGTGGTCCAAAGGATGAAGGTGTTGGTCGATCAACGAGGACGTGGAAGAAGTTGGTGCTGGTCGAGGTGGAAGTTATCTTCCGCGATGGCACTGATGCCAGTGCTTCTACTATTGAGAGACCCTCGGAGATACTGTCAAGTCTCATGTAGTGTTTGCACCACGGCTAGTGAGGTGCCTTTTTACATGAGTATGTTGTTTACGCCATGGCTTCCAGGCGAAACTCTGATGTCGTATGCATTTCCTTATATTTGAATATATGTTTAATTTTGAAATTTTCCTGTTGTGTGTTTGGTATCAGGGAAGTGTGTTAAAGTTTGGGAGCGTCACACAATTCAACCCCCCTTCTGAGTGTTTATCTGTGGTACCTTCACTTTGGACTTTTGTCTTTATCTGGCTTAGACGCTTGACTAGCGGATGCTTGAATTTAGAGCATTAGCTCAGATGCTTGACATGAAGGCTCGTAGAGACGCGTAACCAAGTAGACGCATGTTCTTAATTTGAATATGTCTTTTAATCAGACGACTGTACACTTAAACAAAGATTCATTAGAAGATTTCATATGGTTCATCTTAATCATTCTATAAATGGTTGGGTTCATCAAAACTTAAGGTTAAATAAGTTATATCAGACACTTGGAGACTCAACAAATTCGATTGCAATCCTCTTCCCTCTTCTCGTCTCTTCTTGGATTTTGGTTTGGGGATGTTCTTCCATACTTTTATGGCTTTGATTTCTGCTATGATTGAGTAGTTACCTTAGTTTCTTGGATTGGGCTATGCCATTTGACACCTTTTATGATGACTATTTGATTTCTTTCCCTTTCTATTAATGTTATACCTCTTTGATTTGGTTCCTATTGTGCTTATTCATATGGATTTGTTGCTCACTTATTTGCGTGTCATAGATATTTGGGGAAGAACCGAGAGGTGAACCTGGGTATTGGAAATATAGAAATTGAACTTAAGACTTAAATCACGAGAGTATGTTTGCTCTTTTGAAGATTCCATTGAATTATCACAAATCATAATGAGTTCAATCTAAATACAATTACAACAAGAGTAGGAATTGATTTAATTAGGTACGGTTCTTGCATCTCGAGAGGGAACATTAACTAAGTTAGGATAATTTACCTTCAAAAGAGTTTTGATATTAATAAAAGGGTAGTCAATTAGGATTTATAATTTGTCATTGCGGTAACCCCAATTCTTGGAAATCTTCTTGAAATTGAAAAAACACCTTCTTGACTTCTTGCTACTTGATTTATTTGATTGCTATTTCTTACTTTTGAGTTGTTACCATTTTCGTCCTTAAATCAATTAATCTTGCTTAGTTAACCGAGTTATTTAATTAATTGGTAGTCATAGACATGAGACATGATCTCTATAGATTTGATCTTTTATTACTTGACAAAATTGTATATTTGCGGATTTTACACATCAGTAAATGCGCAGAGAGTTGCGAGAATCAAGGGGAGCACGAAGAAACAAGTTGGAATAATGAGAAGTCATGAATAATGCAAGCAATTTGGGGGGGGGGGTTTAAATAACCAGTTTGACAGATGAAAGATCAAGATGATTTGAGATATATGAAAGGTTGCCAAATCCAAGGGCTCAATGGGATGCGGGCTCAGCCATAATGAGGTGTGTTGTCTCTGCTAGTGGTACACCTCTTTAACAAGGGCATGAGTGTCTAAGAGAGGCGACCCCATCTCAAGGCACTAAAATGGCGTTTAAATTGGTCATGGGAAATGGAAGGGAAGATAGAACATCAGTTAGACTACTGACATGCAAAAAACTCGGCACGTTGTTCATAAACTCAGGGGATATTACTAGGAACGTACCCGAGGCGTGGGTGTAACAAAGGAGATTTCATGGGCATACACAAGCTCTTTCGTCATGATTGGCTCGATGTTTGGGGGCTCATGTTCCTACATAGGCCGATTTGGGTTCCAGGCCATGGCCCAAAACTAACCTCGGACTTAAAGGAACCAACCCTTCCCTTGTTGGGTCGAGGTTCATCAGGCCCAAGTTCCTCCAACTCCCTAGACTCAGATGACAACTCAGCAGAATAGCTCAACGCTCGAAGTATTGAAGTTCCTCTCAACCGTTACAAACATTTTGGGAATCTCAGCTCCACCATAATAATGGCCCCAAGGGGACGGTTACCACTCTTGGCTATAAAGAAGGGCCAAGGAAAGAAGTCATAAAAGCTATCCAAAAAGTTCATACCATCACGCCGAGCACAAGCAAGAGACTAGCCCGACACTTTGGTTCCTATAGAACACCTTTTTAATCTACTTTTATTTTTGCTACCATTAAGATTTATTATTTTTTAGGCTTAATTGCACTTTTGGTCCCCCAAGTATCAAGATTGCGTAATTTTGGTTCCCCAGATTTCAATTGCGCCAATTGGGTCTTCCGAATATTACGATCCTGGAATTAAGACTTTTTTTTTGTTAGTCTGATTTTCATGGATTATTTTCCATCTGAACGTTCTCATTTATTTCATATTTTTTTCTCCTAAAAACACCAGGGTGCGTCAGTTTTACATAAAACTTAAAAGAGTATAGTCATGCATCTAAATCCGTTTTGTTTTTCATCATTGTATTTTTTGAAGAAAGAAAACGGTCGCGTTCGCGTTTAAAGAAAATTTGACCGTTACACAGTGGGACCCTTTTGTTATGATACTCTTATTCTTATATTTTTTTTAAACATAAAAAACAGCATAATCTAATAAGAAGCCAACCAATTAGCTAGTTTCCAAGAAGGAAAGCTATAACCTTTCTATTAAGGCACTTCACACAGAGTCACAAAATCTTTCTCATCAGCACCAACATCAGTATCAGCATGCAAACCACAAACCAAGTAACCAAAGAAGTAGAAGGGACAGGAGAAGGGGTGGTGATTCAACAAGAAGAAGCTCACCCTTACGCCTTTCATGTCTCTGGCCCTCGCAATTTGGCTAACCTTAATTGGAGAGACCTTATCAGTTCTAGCTGGTTAGTACCCATTTCAGCTCTTGCCTTTATCTAGCTGAATCTGTGATCAATTTAGCTTTTTGACTCGTGGGTTTGTTAATGCTTTAACTTTGTGTGAAAAAGGGTAGCAAATGTTAGTAACATGCTTGATTTCTTGTGTGAAGAAGTCTCAGTGCTTTGATCCATTTCAGAATTGGGTTTTAATATTTTAACAAAAAAGTTGCAAACTTTAGCAAAGCGGGTTGTAGAGAATTTGAAATTGATGGTTTCTGATTGAAGGAACTATAATGATATATAAAATTTAGCAAATCTTATCATCTGGGTTTACAGAATGTTTGAATTTACTGTTTCTGACTGAAGGAACTGTCTTGTAATGGAAAAGATATAAATGAATGATGAGTTTTTGGATTATAGAGATCTAAATGATAATTGATAGAATTAGATGATGGCTTCAAGCACAGGCTTGGGATTTTTTACTCGCCAACAACGTCGGATTGGACCTTTTTTTTTATGTTTATTTTTTAATATTTAATATTGTTTTAGGTTGGGTGCATAATTTGAATTAAAGTATGAACTATAAATAAAATGTGTTTTCAACTCGCTTTCCAAAACTGCATAGGTTAATGATAATCGATATGTGCCTATTTTTTTCAGTTTCCTTATATATATTCATTTCTAATCCTTTTGCACCTTGGTCTTGTGCTGTCAATCAGGAGCTAAGTTTTTAATTTGGAAAGTTTAATTTTGCTAATTCTTGTATACATATATATCAATATTTTGGAATTTCCATTTTTTATCCTAATTTCTTAGTTGCTTTAATCATTAAGTATCTGGAATAGAATTTTGGGGACCCTAATTTATAGCATTTCCTTCAGTATTAGCAGTAATACCAATATGATTGTTTTCTTCTGGATTTTGGCTTCGACAAAGATTTTACTAGTGGACTTAAAATTATGCATTGGATATTAGCTTTAATTGCGTCGCATGAGTAAAGATAGTCAGAGCTATGATACGAAGTGAAAAAAAAGTCTTTCAATTTTTGTATTATGGATTTCCTTTAAATTCCTTTCTATTGATTGGTTTGCTATAGCAGGTTATTTTACTTTTCATTTTTAATTTTGATTTATAAAATGAGTTTTTATTGGATTGATTTTGCTACTCTTGCCTTGGTTAACATTAACATTGACAACATTTCAAACAAAAAAATATTGATCATTCATGTAGTTTCACACGTAGAAGAAATTTTTTTCTTGAAGTTATTATTATTATTAATTTTTCCCTTGAATTCCGTTTATTCAATTGATAGTTCTGTTTAGAGGTATTTATAATGGCCTGGATTAAAAGAATATTCGGAATCAAATAACTTGGATCTTGAGGAATGATGATTGAGGAAGTTCTGAATAATCATAGTATCTTTTAATTTTTAAGGAATAAAATATAGTTGAAAATAATTGATCTCCTTCAGATATTATTTCTTTTGATGCTTAATATCTGATATTTTATTGGCCAGAGTTGGTTCATATAATATTCATCAAGTTTGTGTATGAGCATGTCTTTACTTTCTATATCATGTTGGCCACATGCCTGTTACAATCATCATATACTGTTGAACTAGGATTTTGCATGATCAGGGAGAGACTTTTTTCTGTTACAATCATCGTAGTCAACTGCAATTTTTGGGCAAGAATCACTGAGGAGTTCAAATCCATTTGATGAGGACTTCGTGAGAAACATTATTTTGTATCTCTAGTTGTTCATAAGCCACTGAAATGTATTCTCATATAATGCAAGTATATATATATATATATATATATATATATATATATATATATATATGCTTGTGCTTCTTTTTTCTTTTATAATTTTCCTTATATTTTCACTTTGGCGTCATTGTTTTTTAACTCTGCATTTGAAATTTTGAAACTAAGAATATCATACCATAAACTCTAGCAAGATACCTTACTCTTTATTTGCCATTTGAACCTAATAGAAAGGCATCCACAGTTTTAGTGAGACTTCATACATTCTCTCAATACATGTGTACACTAATAATTTTTTTTGTTGTATACAGGAAGAATGCAAATTATAAAAGAACTGTCATTGCATGCTTTATACAAGCAGTCTACTTACTAGAACTTGATAGACAGGAGAAACGAACACAAGAAAATGCTCTAGCTCCAAATTGGTGGATTCCCTTCAAGTACAAGCTCACAAAAACATTGATTGATGAAAGAGATGGATCCATTTTTGGTGCAATATTTGAATGGGATCGATCTGCAGCAATGACTGACTTAGTATTAATTAGACCAAGCGGTGCCCCAAGAGCTGTTTTAGCTCTAAGGGGAACAATACTCAAAAGCCCTACAATGCGAAGAGATATCGAAGACGACCTTCGTTTTCTTGCTTGGGAAAGCTTGAAGGGTTCTGTCAGGTTTAAGGTAGCTTTAGAGGTACTAAAATCAGTTTCTGAATCATATGGAAGCAGCAATGTTTGTATTGCAGGGCATTCTTTAGGAGCTGGGTTTGCTCTTCAAGTTGGAAAGGCATTAGCAAAAGAAGGTATTTATGTGGAGACACATTTATTTAATCCACCTTCGGTTTCATTAGCCATGAGTCTGAGAAATATTGGAGAAAAGGCAGAATTAGTTTGGAAGAGACTTAAATCTATGCTTCCTTCAAGTAGTGAAGAAGGTCAAGCCATCAGCAATGATGGAGACAACACATTGGGTGTTGGAGGACTAAAGAGTTGGATGCCTAGATTATCTAGCTTTAAGAATGCTGGTTTTGAGGTTGGAAAATGGGTTCCTCATCTGTATGTAAACAACAGTGATTATATCTGTTGCTCTTATACTGACCCTGATGGCTCAGGAGAGAAAATTGCTGACAAGGAGAATATTGGTCCAACAAATGGGCAAGTTGCAGCAAAGCTTTTTGTTGTAACCAAGGAAAAGCAGAAGTTTCATGAAGCTCATGGACTGGAACAATGGTGGTCAAGTGATGCAGAACTTCAGCTGGCTATCCATAATAGTAAACTCATATGCAGACAGCTAAGATCTTTGTACACAGGTGCTACTCCTTCTCAAGTAACACAGGGAAAGCCTCGGTAACAATGGACTTACTCTGATTGATGATTGTCTGTGAAATGACTCGTTTTCATTCTTAATAATACTTTTGCTTGTGCTCATATATCTTGTTAATCTTTTTTGTTTTCTTACATATTTTTTTAACAAATTCTATCATTTTACCTCATAATATATAAATTCATTCTTCTATAATTCCTTGTTCTTACTTCCTGATCTTGAGTTTAAGAATTGAACATCTTATAAGATATCAGCAGGAGAGTTGGTCTCATAAATTAGAATAGAGAATTTGGTCTACATTGCATGTATATCTGCAGCTAGCTAAAGGCAATTGAGTTTTACTTCAATAAAAAAGACCTGCAGTTCATAACAGGCTTCGTTGTATAAGATTTTGTTATGTATTTCAAGCTATGGATTACGGAAGGACTTTGACTTTGTCTATGATAAGAAGAATGCCAAGGATTGGAGATACGTGGAGGCAAGTTTTCTACTCTTTATTGCATTTGGGTTCAAAAGAAGTACTAAATTCTATGAATAAAAAATGAAGTAATTTGAGAAGGAAAATATTTAATAATATGGGAAAGCCCAACTCAGAACCCCCATTTGAGTGGTGACAAATATAGCCCAACTCAGGCATCAGGAGTTTAGTTGAGTGGTGATCGAATTGGGACGAATGACTCAAGGCAATTGCTATCTATACCACCCCATTTACTCCATCCACCACCACATCTTTATTTTATTTTATTTTATTTTTCAAAATACCCTTACTTGCACCACCCCATTTTCACTCATCTCTCTCACCTCACACACCACCCCACAATGCAGGTAGCAGCCCCCAACAACCACCACAACAGTGGCAGAACCTTTACCAAAGCCAAGCATACTTCACGATCCAGATCCGCCCCCAAAGGCATCCTCCTTTCACCCACCTAAGCACTCAATTCAGATCCGCACCATTCCCGCTCCTCCACGCACCACCAACCGCAACAGAGTTGGTCGTCGTCTAGAACGTGTGTAACGATCCGGACTGCTTTCAGAATTGTCGACTGTCCCCACAAACCAACACTAGTCTTTTCAGCGTGCTTTGTTCTCACTCACACGCTTTCTAGGAAACTTCCTAGAAGGTCACCCATCCCACAAGTGGTCTAAGTCAAGCACGCTTAACTATGGAGTTCTTATGTTCTGAGCTCCCGATAAGAAGATGCATCTTGTTGGTATAGGTAGTATCAATCAATTCTTATAAGCCTTCCTTCAACTGTACAGTCCCAAACCTGCACAGCCTTAGTAATTCGGTTCATTCATGTATCCCTTTGCCTAGAAGCCTGTCAGGAGCCGCTCCTTGTCCGTGCCTCATGCACCGTCGATCACTTCCCGTCCTCGTCAGCCTCAGGCGTTACATGCCCACCAGCTTCCGCCCTATTCGTCCCTGAACCACATCGTACTGGGAAAGGTCCGTCCTGATACCATTTGTAACGGCCCGAACTGCTTTTAGGATTGCCGACTGTCCCCCACAAACCAACACGGGTCTTTTCAGCATGCTTTGTCCTCACTCACACGCTTTCTAGGAAACTTCCCAAAAGGTCATCCATCCCACAAGTGGTCCAAGTCAAGCGCGCTTAACTATAGAGTTCTTATGTTCTGGGCTCCCGAAAAGAATATGCATCTTGTTGGTATAGATAGTACCAATCAATTCTTATAAGCCTTCCTTCAACTGTATAGTCTCATACCTGCACAGTCTCAGTAATTCGATTCATTCATGTATCCCTTTGCCTAGAAGCCTGCCAGGAGCCGTTCCTTGTTCATGCCTCATGCACCGGTGATCACTTCCCACCCTCGTCAGCCTCAGGCGTTACAATGTGCGGCCAAGACCCAGTGGCGTCGTTCACCCTCCTTCGCCAGTCACCGTTCGGGCTGCCACTTCCCAGCCTTAGAGATCACAAGCCCAACCGTCTGCCACTGCCACCTCTTCGCGTTGTTGCTAGGTATCTGTGTTTAACACCACCCCACTGTGCTGGAATATAATTTTTTTTTTTTTTCAAAATTTTTTAGCTTCCGCCAATTAGTTGTGGAAATACAAAAAATTTGTATTCCGGCAATTGTTTGTCGAAATACATGTCGGAACACAATTTTTTTGTATCCCAGCAATTAGTTGCCGGTGAGGGTGCGGGACTAGGAAGGGCAAAACTGTCTTTTTATTCTCCAAATTAAAAAGTGGGTTGTGGATGAAGAATTTGTGGTGCTGTAGGTAGCAGTAGCCATGACTCAAAGCCCTAACATGAAATTTGTGATGAAATTTGTGATGTGAAACTCCAGCAAGTCCTGCGAATCTCCTGCAGTTGTTGAACATGTTTACAAGTTAGCAACTAGAAAGTGCTGGCGCAAAAGCAAGAGCAGCTGTTTGAATTATACTCCACCGAACTTCAAAGGAAAATTCCCCAGCTCACAAACCCACTAAAGCATCTTTAAAACAAATTAAATTTCTAAGCCAAATTTAGACAAAATCAGCACCATCACAATCAAATAATGTAAAACTATTTTAATTTTGACAAATTCTCAGCCTCGACAACTAGGATTATTACTCTTACTCTACAAAACTATCAATAAATAAGTTTGAATATAGCTAGCCGGCCCTGGTCAGTGGTGGCTCTGAGTAAATCTGGGGTGGACGACCGCATAGGGCCCCATTTTCAGTGGGGGCACCGGATAGTATGCAAAAATTTAATTATTATATAAAAAAATATTAAAACAATTTTTATATGATTAAATTTTTTAGCAATAAAAAATAATTGTTCCAAAAAATTAACAATAGACTGATAGAAGATATAAGATGGCAAGTGTATCAATTTATATTAAAATACTCCCTCTGGACTCGAATATAAACAAAAATTAAATTTTTCACACGTATTAAGGAAGTTGATGAATTCATTGAATCTTATTAATTTTATTTAAAAAATTACATTCATTTCCTAAAATACCCTTCGTGCTATTTATTGCTGAGATAAAAAAAATCTGTGAGGGCTATTGTCTTTTCATTTCCCCATGGCGCCATGCTAATTGGTTTTGGTGAAATATTTTGGCAAAATAATTCAAATTGCATTAAAAAAATTCAAATTAAATTGCTCGACACTCGCATAATAGTTTAAAATGAATTAGTAAATGAATGAATGAGGCAACAATAAATTGCTCGACACATGTATATGGAATTGTAATGGAATTAAAATGAATTAGTAGTAACTCAAGGGTAATTTGGGAATATGATCATTAAATAGCAATAATTAATTTGATTTTTGCTTATATTTTGGACCAAAACAATTCAAATTTTTTTGCTTATATTTCAGTCCGGGGGGAGTATCTCTTTACTTTAAATTAATACACTTACTAGAATCAGTTACACTCCTATTTGATTTACATTTTTCCTCTTCTCTTCTCTCTGTCTCTCTTTCTCTCTTTTTGACTCTTTGTCTCTCTCGCATAATCCCTAATTCTTTGTGGAAACTATAACCGCAAAGTTTCAGGTTATGTCGTTTATCGTGAGACTAGAGGCTGGGTGCTTTAGTTTCAAGTGCTTGTCGTTGGTTTAGGATCTATTGTATATTTTGGAATCTAATTAATTTCTCTTTCGATCTATATGTGTTTCTTTTGCTAGCTTTGGTATTTGGTTTGAGTTGTTATCTACTGTTAATAAAATTAGCAAAAGTGTACAAAAAAAAAAAAAAAAAAGACATGCATATTGATGTAGCTATAGAACTAGTAAAAGGTTTGAATAAGTACTTAAAAAAATATAGAGTGTAACACCTCACTTTAGGGGTCACATTTATTTAATAGAAGACGAGAATATAATGCGGAAATATAAAGAGCATACCGAAAATATGAGTTTTCTTTTTTTTCTTTCTATGCAAGGTCTGAAAACAATGTACATTGATATAAATATATACTCTCATGCAGTGACAGAAGAACAATAGCTTTCATATATGTAAAAGTAGTTCTCAGAATAACCGACTACAACTGAAAGATGAAACAACAACAAGATAGAGAACCAATCCTACTTCACGGGATACGCAACTCCACAAAAGGAAAAAAAGGGAGAGGGAATCTAACATATGTATACAGACTCTGGGGAGACTCAAGAGACTGGCCATAACCAAAACAACACACCACTCATCGGAGTAGTACTCCTCTGGGTCCTACTCGTCCTCGTCCTCCTCGACGGTCTCCAAAGACTGCATGTCGTACCCGCTCATAATCTGCTCTGCGTACCGTAACAGCTCCTCGTCAATCCTCAACCACCATGCATCCTGACTCGTGCTGGCGGGGGCTACCTCAGGCACATCCTCTGGCACATACTCCGGGACCTCCTCTTCCTCCTCCTCATCCATCTCCTCATCATCCGATGAGAGACATACTAGGGGAATAGAAAAGGCTACCCTAGCATGGGCTGGTTTGCTCTTACGAGTAGTCACTCTCATGTTCGCCTGCTAGCGAGGAACCTGAGGGTGCAACTCGGAAAGCACAAAGGCATGCCCCAGGGGTGGGACCACGGGTACAGACGGACCGGCAATAGATATGGGCAAGGCAGAAGAAGTAGATGGTGCAGTAAGTGGCAGCGGCATGGAAGAAGGGTCTAAGTACATGTCTCTGGGCTCCACTGGATGAACTGCAGGCTGGGCGCTTGGCAGACGTGGCTGATCAGCTGGTGGTGGTGGTGGTGGCTGGGTAATCCCCGAGCTACCTCCCCCACTGATGCGCAAGGTACAGACTCTCTCTAACAAGGTCATCATCGAGTACGGCGACTCCCTTATGCTATTGAGGCTCATCACCGTCGTGAAGAACCAGATCCAAGGTCAGCTGGTACGATGGGTCACTCGCCATGACTACTAACAAGAATCAGACGAAACCATGCGAGCAGCGTAACAACAAAAGTAATGAGGTGAGATTCCGCACATCGCACAACCAGAATAGCAGTGGTAAAAGTCACACACACACACACACACCCAAATAGCATATAGCACATAGGCATCCACAGTATGATAACTCATCAAATAACATCACAGTTAATATATCAATCAGCAACAACATGGATCAATCATTAATTCAAGTATGCAATGACATAATATGCGACATGACTCAAACCTCTACTTCATGGAGCTAAACATAACTGGAGTGAGTGATTGGGAGAACATTGTCTGCGTTATCTCAGCCCCACAGTACCACATCAAAGATCGCAATTGCTATTACGGCTCACGCCAGACATTCTTTACCCACATCATGATTTGCTCGGTATTAAGTTAGGATGTCAGTGTCTTTCGATGGGTACCCACGACATAGAGGAGCTACTCTTTGGCCACATGTGTCCTTCCCAACCCCAACGACCTCAAGATCCTCAAGATCGCAACCTCAAACAATCGCATCCGTACCAAGGTGTAAGCTCAACTCCCAGGCATAACGCTCAACTTATGCGCAGATGCGTATGCATGTCAAGATAACAACACAACACAATTAATACACAATTTACTGTAGCATGACGTTTATCTTCAGGGCACCCCTACGGGATCCACTTTCACACGACTCATTATCAGTTGCCCATTCTTTGTGTCGTTCCTTGCGTCCACGTATAACTCCGTCGTTAGGAAAACGATGTTCAAGTCTTATGATATATTATTCCATATCCTAAGCGTATTATGGAAAATATAATCCACAAGGATTCCTTCATCATATCTTCTCACTTATCTATCAAAGGAACATTACTTATTTTGTATAAGTAACTCTTTATAGTTAAGTATTATGGATCCATAGATGACCTAAATCATCGAGGGTGTGGGGCATGGTTTTCCATAACCACAATGTATAGGTGCATATCTTTTATTAAATCTTTGGGAGTCCATTATTGAACTCATTGACTTTCCTTTTTGAAGATAATACATATTTACACTACTATAGTAAGATCTTCAAAACACTTTCCTTTGTGGTAAAATAGTTCATGAAATCTTCTTTATCAAAATAATTTGAAAAACTCTATACATATGTTCATAAGGTATCCAAAACCCCAAGATACATAGTATATTGTCTTTTATTAAACTAGCGTAAAACTTCCTTTGAAAATAATACCTATTTCCTTTACTTAGAGTAAAAGAGGAAATGTATCTTACTTTAAACCACCCTTTTTTTATTTGTTTTCAAATGAAAACTGTAACTCATTTATTTTGTAAGATTCTAAATGGAATATAGTAGTGTAAAAGACTCATTGTTTATAAGGAAAACACTTACAAGAATTCTTATTTTTCTTTAAAGTAGGTTTACTAATCAAAACCTTTGAAAACAACTTGGACTATCTAGAAAACTCTTTTCCTTAAAACAAGTGGTTGATCATCATCAAACCTTCCTATACTTAAAATACTTTTCATGAGACCAAAATACTCATTTTATCACACTTGGTTCTTTGGAACCAACACTTGATATCTTTGGAAACCTTTTTAATTTCTATAACCTCTTAACATCAACATTAAATCTTTGGAAACCTTTTTAGTATGAACACATTAAACCTCTTAACATCAACATTTTAAGTCCCTAGCCCTAATTACTATGGTATGGCAATGCCTCCCATGTAAGTGAGGTAGGTCTTTTTAATTTATTTTGCCTTCTTGGAATCATTTTAAGTTCATTGAACCATTACTTGAACATAGAAGCTTTAACTTCCCATTTTAAAATGACAAGGCTGAACCTTACATGTGGTTTTTCAACAAAATACAAGCCATCCAACAACATTCTAGTATCATGAAAATCATCACAACATATAGTCATTCCATCAAGTAGTAAAAGCATGAACAAGTTCATCATTCAAAAATTCTATCCTTAGGTTTTGGACCTAAGAATAGTTTTACATCATGCCAAAATTATTTTCAACACCGACACATAAAATCAATAACCATTGTAACGCCCCGATTTTTCACGTTTTCTATTTCTTTAGTATTTTAATGTCTTTATTTTATTTGAGGTCTTAGGAATAGAAATAAAATATTCCGAGACCACAGTCATGCTCGACGATATCGTAGGAAGCTACGATTAAGTTTTGAGTCGAAAACTCAAACGGAGTCCGGTCTGCGTTTTTACACTGACAGTATGATTTTACTGCTCAGAAGACCTCAGATGGACCCGTGAACGAGACAGTAAGTCTTAGAATTCGATTATCTACGTTTTGGTTAAATTTCGTAAAAATTTCAGAAAAATAACTTCCTGACCTTCGTTCGGGCGGAATCCTCAATCGGGTGACGAACGGAGCCACATATGGATTTACCGGGACTCGCCAAAAGATAATCTTGATATCACATCATCCCAAGACACTTGGGAGAGTATGCCAGAGTCGTTGTGACGTTCAGAAATATCTGGACGCAAAATGACCAAAATGCCCCTAATCTTAGTCTTTTACACTTTTACCATTATACCTTTTGGCAAATGACCTTTTTACCCTTAAGTGAACTTTTAAGAGGCTGAACTCAGCCCCTCACTTCATCATTTTCGCACAGCCCCTCACACCATAGAGTTCCATAGTTGTTCTTGAGAGAAAACTCCATTTTCACCTAGAAAAGCTTGAGTTTTTGTTGGATTCACTTGATTCCTTGAGCAATCTTTCTTCATTTCAAGGTAAGATCACTTCTATGATCTCTTAGCTTCTTGAATCTTTCTTTATTTCAAGATCAATCTTCATTTTCATGAAAAGAATTTCTTAGATCCAAAACTTTGAAAATCCATAGGAAATTGTAGAAAAATCCTTTTGAGGTAAGACCAAGTTCTTTGAACTCACATCATCAATCTCTACCTAAACCTAAGAGCTTATGATTCAACTCTCATCATAGCACAAAAAGCACTTTTTGGCCGAACCCTCTTGGAAGATGATGAATAGTGTTTTCATCAAGTTTTGATTTTTAACACTTGATTTCATCCTTAGCTTTCCTAATGCTTTTGAATCCATGAAATGGAAACCAAAACCAATTCCTAACCTTTTTAACCTAGGGTGGCCGAAACCCTCTTTGTTGTAATAGTTGAGTTTGGCTTTGATTATTGTTTAATGTTGAATTGTTGTGTTGTGTAGTTGTTGACGATTATCAGGAAGTTCAGAAACCGATCAACCGACTTTGATCCGGGAATCTGCTCATCAAGAGGTATGGGGAGAAGAACCTCATCACACCAAGATGGTGGTAGTGAGAATGGTTGTTTAATTTTATGTGTGGGTGAAACCCTTTAGTTTGGGTTCACTTTTATGTGTTAAGTCTTGTTAAGTTCTCTTGGAGAACAAGATTGTTATGATGAGTTTATGCTTGAGTATGTTGTAGTGTGCTTTAGCATATGTTGATGATGATATGATTGAATGAAAATCATTTCCATGTATGTTGAAAAACCTACTTTGATCACTAGATCAAGTATGGACTTTTATTGTTGATTATGAGACCATAATGTGTGATGGACTTGGATGTTTGATTATGATGTAGTAATGTGTATTATGGTTATCATGATTGTGTAAGTATTGTGGGCCATATTTTGTTTGGTTGATGGAGTAAAACTTCACATTGATTCCTAGTTGGCTATTGGCCATGACCTTGAGGAAAGGAAGGATAGGAATAGTTCTTGAACAAATCAAGTTTTGATGTAAAAAAAGTGTTTTCAATAACTTGTGTTTTTCAAAGAAAACCCTAAGTGACTTTAAATGGAATTAAAGCTCAAAGTGCTTTCACCAAAGTGAAACATATTTTATACCTTATCCCTAGTCCATATAGTTAGTCAAGGGACTCAAAATGAAAAAAAAGTGGTTTCATGAAGAAAATCAAGATGGTTCCCTAAGGTTGATGTCTTGTTTATGGCAACCATTTCGCTAAGCGAATTTTCTCTCGCTACGCGAAACCAGGGGAAAGTCTAAGTTGGGCATCACTGCCTCACTTTCGCTAAGCGAATTCATATTCGCTAAGCTAACCAAACGAGTTTCGCTACACGAATTACGTCTCGCTGGGCGATCCAGAGAAGTCTCCAAAGGAGGTATGACCGCCTCCATTTCGCTAAGCGAAATTATTCTCGCTAAGCGAATAAAGTGAAGTTTCGCTACGCGAATTCTGTCTCGCCGAGCGATCCAGAGGTGTTTCCAAAGAGGTGTAACCGTCTGAACTTGCGCTAAGCGAATTCATATTCGCTAAGCGAATCCAATGCATTTCGCTACGCGATTTGTGTCTCGCCGAGCGAACCAGAGGAGTTCCAAAAGAGGCATTCTTGTTTCAATTTCGCTAAGCGAATGTAATTTCGCTAAGCGAATTCCATGTTCAGAAAATGCTAAAAATAGAGGAAGTAAGTGTTTTAAAAATTGTTTCAAATCAAATGAGTTTTCAATTGATAAGTTGTTCTGTTTTACAAACGTTTTGGATTTTGAAACAGTAGTTCGATGACGGACCGGTGATTCGGGTCCCGATCAGTCGTTCAATTGTTTCAGTCTTGTGATGACTCGATCCCGGAGGAATCACGAGATTTATCCGGTGGATAAAGGTTTTGTTTTCAAAAGACGCGTATAGTTCCTAAGGAAGAGAACCTTAGTAGACTTCGAGGTTTATCCGGGGGATAGACATTGCTTGATCGCATCTGCTTTGTGTAAGCATTGACATTTCATTTGCATAGTCGTAAGGCCTTGAGCCTAGGAGTTGAGCTTACACCTTGATGCGGGTGCGAATCTTACGGTGACGATCTTCAATGGTCTTTTTGGAGGTATTAGGGTTGGAAGGGCTGACATGTGACCAGTTGGTAGCTCTTCTGTGTCGTGGCGAATCCGTGCAATACACTGATATCCTCTACTAGATGCCGTACTTATCATGTTTGGTTGAGAGTGTTTCCGTAAAAGCCAGATACGTGCACGTTACGAATGTTGTAGCATCTTGCCCAAGGCTGGCGCGCACGGAACATGTCCTCCCATTCACTCTCTCCGAATGTTTTGTTAGCTCCATGGAGTAGGGGTCAGAGTAGTACCCAGTGACATTGACATTGAGTCATATACATTGCATTGCATTGCATGGCTATTGATGTTTACATTTACTGTTATACATCGTTGTACTGTTAAAGAATACCTTATTTTATGCTGTTAACTGCTTAACATGATATTATGCTGTCAACTGCTTAATATGTTTGACATTGAGAATTCCTGTAAGCATGTTGGGTACGCTGTTACCCGGTGAGTCGTCCCGTTTTTACTATTGCTGTTTTGCTGTGTTGATGAACGGGAATCTCACCCATATCTGTATGTTTTCTGTTGGTACTTGCTGTTGCTGTTTGAACAGATGGACGTGACGATGGTTCAGTCCAGTAGTTCCTTTGAGCCAGAGGAGGACCTTCTTTTTGTGGTCTAGTTTTGTTGTCGGCCAGACTATGTCGTTTTTGTAGTACTTTTGGGGAGCTATGACTCCTTGTACTTATTGTATTTCTTATGTCAGTTACACATTAGACTTATGTCTGTATATAGTATTATTCCTTTTTCTGTTTATGTCCCTGTATTTATTATGCATATTGTTCTAGAAATGTGAACCTAAGTTCGTTATTAGTATTATTTACCTTTGCTAAATCTCATTGCATCTTGTGAAAAGAAAAAAAAAAGAAAATCGTATTTTCCGCATTAAGAAATATTTTCGGCCTTATAAACGTTCGGGAATGTGACACTCGGGAAAGGGTGTTGCAACCATACCAAAACAACAAAATACACACCATAACAACAAAGTAAAGAACTTTATAAGGAAACCCTAGATCTAGGGTTTTCCTTCAACAAAACTAGGAGGCCTTTACCACCACCATTAAGGTGTGATATGGTTCACTCCCCCATTAACTTTATGAAGTTCACTTGAAGAGGATGAGGAGAAAACTTGGTCACCAACAAACAAGCCTAAACCGTGACCGAAAAGGAGAATAAACAAGTTCAAAAACTTGATTTTTCAACATCATGAACATGATAAGACAAAGTGTTCCTTAGAGTAAAGTTGTGAAGGACACTAAGTTAGGAACTTACTTCTTCAAATGAAAGCCTCACAACAAGTTCAAGAATCTTGAAGTCTCCTTGAAAGATCCTTGAGTCACTTAGTGTAAACAACTTCAAATGAAGAAATTCAAAAGATGAAAGTTGTTTACATGAATGAGACGAACAAGGAAATAAAGACAGAATGATGAAATAAGATGAGTAAGGTTACTCACCAGCCCTGGCCGAAACTAGAGAGAACGAGAGAGAAGAGAGAAAATTGGAGTTTTTGGTGTTTAAGTTGAAGAATAAATGAAATTGTGATTTTGGGTGTTTTGGTCCCTTAATGGCCGAATGCCTTTGCATCATGGACTCCAAAAATTTGTTCAAATGTGTTAAATGGAATTGGAGGGTCAAGATTTGATCAAGTACATGTGTTGTCAACACAGGGTGATCCAAGGACAAGATTAACTTAAAATGGTTAAAGCACTTTATCCATTTAAGTTAATGACATAACATTGATTTGAAGGAAATGAGAAAGGAAAATCTTGTCTCCTTCCAAGATGATATGGCCGAATACCCCCACCAAGAAACTAGGTGGTTACATTTAAAGTTGTTTAGGAATTTGGCAGTTAGGATTTTTATCAAAAATGGACAATTGGTTTATACTACTTTTGGTAAATTTTTGGATTTTATGAAAACTAATTCTCTTCAATAGGAATAATCAAGAAGGTAATAGAAAATGTAAATCAACATTTCATCCCACTCAATTCCCCGATTCTCGGCCTTCGGCACGCGAAACAATAAATTATCCGATATCGGTTATTACAGAACTTTTACCGATTTCGTCTCAAAACGACAAAAGAAAACTTTATCACAACAATCATCATGGATATAAAACCATCAATGAAATCATTCATACATGTCATAAAGTCATACATAGCATAAAAGATAGAAATCACATTATCAAAGTGATTACAACAGATTACAGAAATTGGGGGTGTTACAACACTCCCTAACAATAAAAGAGTTTTGTCCTCGAAACCAAGGACGTCAAAACATATGCGGATACAACTCCTTAATCTTCTCTTCCAGCTCCCATGTCGCTTCTCCCAACGCGTCATTCCAGATAACCTTCACGAGTGCAATATCCTTCCCTCTCAGTTGCTTTACTCTTCGATCCTCGACCCTGACAGGAACAGTTTCAAAGGTTAGGTTATCCTTTAATTGTACCGTATCAGGCTCTATTACATGTGTGGGATCAGGAATGTACTTTCGCAATTGCGAGACATGAAACACATTATGAAGGCTTGAAAGAAAAGGGGGTAAGGCTATTTGATATGCCACAAGGCCAACTCTTCGAAGAATTTGGTAGGGCCCGATAAATTTTGGTGTGAGTTTCCTGGATTTAATCACTCTACCAATCCTAGTCATGGGCGTGACTCTAAAAAATATATGGTCTCCCTCTTGAAACTCGAGCAGTCGACGCCTCTTTTCCGCATACCCCTTTTGTCTACTCTGAGTCGCCCTCATCTTGTCCTGAATCAACTTTACCTTCTCCATGGTCTGACATATGAGTTCGGGTCCCAAAGTAAGATGTTCCCTATCTTGGTACCAACAAAACGGAGTCCTGCAGCGTCTCCCATAAAGAGCCTCATAGGGTGCCATCCCTATGCTTGAGTGAAAACTATTATTGTAGGTGAACTCTATTAAAGGCAAAAACCCTTCCCAGCTTCCTGAATGTTCGAGCACACAAGCCCTTAGCAGATCTTCTGAAGACTGAATCGTTCTTTCAGATTGACCATCTGTCTGAGGATGAATGTCGAACTGAAACGCAGCTTTGTCCCTAGGGCCTCTTGTAAACTTTGCTAGAAACGAGTCTCGGATCTCTATCGGAAACAGTGCTAGATGGTACACCATGTAGCCTGACGATCTCCCCGATGTATAACTGGGTCAACTTCTTTCATATGTGGGAGCATGTTACCCACAACTATAGTAGTATATTCAGCTTCTAGAAACTGTATCGTGCACCTGTTACTCAGCTTCCTGAATCTTTTTATAAAGTCAGCAGCCGTCTCATCCTCTTGTTGTTCCAAATTCATCAGGTTGGCTGCTGTAACTTCAGGCTAAAGTTTATAAAACCTATCATGGAAGCACCTTTCCATGTCTGTCTAGTTTTGCACCGAATTAGGATGCAATGAAGAATACCAAATGAAGGCTATTCCTGTCAATGATAAAGTAAATAGTTGCAACTTGTAGTACTCATTCTAATTAGCCTCTCCACACTACGCAACAATTCCATCAATATGCTCTATGGTAGACATGCCATCTTCTCCTAAGAAAGTTGTGAAATTCGGGGTCTTAAACCTCTTGGTAATGGCATAATTATGTCCACCCATTCCGGATATGGCTTTACATAAAGCAATCTAAAGGCCTTAGTTACACTTCAAAGTACTTTCTTATAGTCTCAGCTATCACGTTGGGATCAATTAGCTGAGGGATAACCGGCCTACTCTTAGGTATTGGGGTTGGAGATGGACCTGACTGTCTTGCTGGCATTTGGTACATCGGCTCTGGTGTGGTTGGAATCGTTGTTTGATTAGCTACAGTAGGTGGAATTGGAATCCATTACTGCTTTGCTGTATAATCACCAGGATTCCTACATTGAATCCCATGGACAACTAATTGATTAGCCGAGGTAGGTGGAATTGCATTCCATTGCTGCTCCTCAACATAATTATTGGGTGCCCTAAACAAAATTCCTCGAGGAGGAATTGAGCCCATCTGAACATAAGCCGGTTGCTCTGGGGTCAGCTGATAAACTGGCATATTAGCCGAGGTAGGTGGAATCATATTCCATGGCTGCTGTATGACTGCTCCCCAACATAATCTCCAGGTAACTTTGTATGAATTGCCCCATAGCCCATGGTAGGATACATCATAACCCTATGCATAGTCACCTGTGAGTTTGCATCAATAGCCGAAGCGTTTGATACAAAACACGGCATACCAAGCTGGCCTGAGGTATTTGGTGGCCTTTTGGCCAATTGAACCTGTCTATACTGTAATACAAATTGAGATACAATATCATTCACAACCATTTGCCCTCAAGTTTAGTAGCAGTAAAATCAATTGGTGCCTGTGAGACGAGACTAGGTTGAGGGATATGTTGAATCATGTTCGGCTGGCCCAGCTGAGATGGTCCTGCCTGAACATGTTGGGTTAGACTAGGCTGTATTTGTTGGATAACAAGACCATTTGAGATTTTTTGCATAGGATTCAGTTGTCCTGGTTGCCCAATAACAGAAGAAATAGCTGAGTTCTCTCCACAATTCAATTGTTGTTTTTCTTGCTCCCTCATTTGATGCACTTCGTTATGCACCATTGGTTTGACAATGTCTGCCAGCTGCTTAGACATATAGCACATAATCTCATGTACCCCCATATTTATTTGCTAGCGGATAAACGAAGGTGTCATCATAATCGGCTGATTTTGATCAGACGTATTAGCTGCTACTATTGAATGTCCACCAGTAGTTAACACCGATGCAGTAGACATTGATGCTTGGACATGTTGAGTTGGCGTAGTTGTCACTAATGGTTGAGATGATGGCATGCCTAAGGCAATTGAAGTTGAAGGTTCAACTGCTTTACGGCTGCTAATCTTCTTGGTAGTAAATTGAGACAATTCCATTGTAAAACAATGTTATCTGACCAGAGAGGTAAACTTCCCAATGTGTTCACCTTCTCGGTCCCACTGGGCATGCCATTTGTTATCGCCGTGCGAAAACTTGGTGCTTAGCCGTTTGATCGGCTAATTCGCACAATTGATAATGATTCTCCTTTTATGTTCAAGTGATTGCATTGAGAAAAGGACTCTGTTTCTCAGCTGTCGGTTCCTAGACTACTCTAGAGAGCGTCTAGTTTAAAAGGTGAACTATGATTCTAAGTTTGCATAAAGTAAAGAAATGCGATAAAGGAAAGTAGAGATAAATGTAAAAACTTTTGTTTAATTGAGTGTTTGTGTCCTTTAACAAGACTTTACAATGCCTATTTATAGTGCAAAACTTATAAGCTACCCATATTTGCCACGTTCTCTATTACTTTATCTATTTTTACAAATGGCTAACAATTATAGCAACTACCTATGCATGACTCGACTAATGAGGCAACTGCCCACTAACCATGATCTCCTAAATATCAGGCGCATGCCTCCATGATCTTCAACAACTACTTTCTCCTTTTAATTTGCACCTCCATGATCTCTAACCACCTTCCTTCATAATCCCATTATTTTAGGACTTAGTGGTTGAACGAAAATGTAGCCTAAAGCTCGCCTTCCCTTATTCAATATGCAGCTTCAACTGTTTATAAATAATTATCCAGCCCAACCCAAAATTGCTTCGGCTAATAATTATTTTTTGGTGATAACACAACTCTCTGTCTCTCGAGGCGAATCTGGACAGTCTTGTTTTCACTATTTTGACTCCCTTTTTAAGGCTAAACCATCCCCAACATATACATAAACACTTAGGATATATCTATAACTAACATAAAGCATCATATAAACACGCATAAAACACATAAAACGCATACAACATAAAAACTAGGTGTTGCATGTTTAGTATTGAAAAGCTTAGGTCATTCTCTGACAAGGACTTGAAATTATGTTGCAAACATCTGGAAACTTATCTAAAATATGGTAATTCTTATGATCTTGATGGTGAAATTCTATTTGAAGAATTAGAAGTTATTAGAGAAGTTTTAACCGTTTAATCAAAATCAAGATATATGATATTGAGCCAGTAAAAAAAGGATTTATGCGCTTTGAAATATTTTAATTGTTTTCCTAATGCATGCATAGCTTATTGAATAATATTAACTATTGTAACGCCCCAAAATCACTATCTGTCATTCGAAAATCAACTTTAATTTCATAAAACATTGTTTAAGTTTTATCTGCTGTTTAGTGACGGAGCTGTTAAAAATATTAATATTTTAATCGGGTCCGTAATTTCGGGTTTTGGGCTTGAGGCTGGAAATATATTCAAGCCCGGAGTGATCCATGGCCTATCTTTCACCATCTAAATGTCATTATCACCTTTTTTACAAAATATCTACATCTTATACCAAAATGGAGGGGAGACAAATTTGCTTTCCTTAAAAAGTTCCTTTTGTTTTTTTGTTGCCAAATCAAGTAAAATCCTACTACACCACCATTTAACATCAATTCAAAATTTTGGAACAAAATAAAATTTTCTCCCTCTCTCCCTTAAGACCTACGACCTCCCCCTCCCAAATCTCCCTCACATTTTCATTTCTACTTACCTCTAACTACAACCTCATCTTCTCCAACCAACATAACAAAAAAAAACTCTCTCTTCTCTCCCTTCCATAGGTGGTTAGCCACCACCTCTCCTCCACCTCTCCCTCCTTCTTTTAAAAAACAAAACACATATTTGTGTTCCTCTCATCCTCCACTACAACTCTTGTGAAGAAAGTTTCTCCATTGGAGAACTTTTATTTTTGGGTCTCAATAACACACTAACCCTTTTCAAGTTATTCTTCAAGGGTAAGTGTTCTAGTCATCTTTTCTTTCCATTTCTCCTTTTTAGGAACATGAACACCACTCTTATTGTTCATTCCATCTTCGAAATAGACATTCTTAAAGCTTGATATTTTTCTTGTTACGATTTCACCTCTTGAGTCACTTTGAACTTCATCTTCAAGGAGCATTTCGTGGATTTCAAGAGGAAATGGGGGAGTGAACCTTATCACACCTTATTGATGGATGACAATGTGTTTTTGTGTTGTTGGAAACCCTTTGTTTGAAAAGTATTCTCCACTTTAATGTCGAGTTCTTAATATCGTTTGGTTAATAATGTTGTTTTTTCGGATCCTGACCTTGTGTGACTCCTTGCTTTTTTCCTCTTAACCTAGACTTCCGATTATGAAAATTCCTTGTGGATAAAGAAATTAGACGTCTTGGGATTCATTTTAGTCATAAGCTTCGTTTGGTTCCATGGAATTTTGACCCTTTAAAATCTATTTCAAAACAGAGCAAGGAATTCTTATTTCAGTTCTGACCTGAGTGTGTATTTCGTAAAAACTGTATTAATTTGATGACTGTTTGTGAAAACTAAGTTGGTAGACAAAAATTAGACATCCTAAGCTTTCATATGAGTGTTCGTTTTCTCAAATCGGAGTTCGTTTGGACTATCAAATGCTCGCCACAAGTTGGTGCTTGAATGCTATACGGGTTTTGATTTTGATTTTGAAAGTGGATGTAATATTGTTGTATATTTGGAATGATCATACTTGATTATGGGTTGATTTACTGAGGCAAAATCTTCACCTTCACCATAAATGAGTTTCGGCCAAAGCATAGAACTAACGGAAGTTCAACTCTAACTTTTGAAACTTAAGTGATTTTAGAACTCTTAAGTAATTTAATGAACAAGGAACCAAAGCAAAACAAGAACAATTTTTGAACTACTTTGAACAATGTGCAATACTGCCTCTGGTGTTAAAAAATGATTGAGAAGTACTTGACATTAACTTATATTTTAAATGGATCAAATGGTGTTTTAGAAATCAAAGGAACAAGTGTTTCAAGAACAACAATGTTGAGAAAATGGATATAGAGCATCCGACCGCTTATCTAGTTTTTAACTTAAAATCAAGGTTTCATTTTCATCACTTAGTTACTACTTAATGATTTCAAAATAAGTCATTAATCAAGTAGATCAAAGAGGAATTTGGAAAGAAAGGGATTTTTCATTTAAAAACTTAGATCTTTTGCGTAAAGTTTAGTCTTTTGTGAAATCAATGATTCCTTAACTTAAACCAAGTATTTTACTACTTCAAAATGTTTTCAAACTCGAAATGATTTGAGACGTGAATCACGGTTTAGGCTTGAATGTCACCTCAATGAGCTTGCTTGTACTTGCTCCACTGTGATTATTCATTGGCTGACATGCGATCACTATTACTTAATCATCTTTGGGGATTTAGTTTTAAGAGTTATGACAAAGGAAGTATACCATCATAACTCTTCAAGTATTTCAATGGAATTTCACTTCATGAAATTAGTACCAATGTACCTAAATTAAGATATTTACAATGAAAAAGGATTTTCACGTTTGTCTTAAGAAGTCCCAAAGGCTTGGTGTTCAAAACCATGTATTTTTACTAAGTTGAAAACCTAAGTTGAGAAATGACTTAGAACTTAAGAAAGGAACAATTAAGTGTGTCATGCAGTGGATCAAGACTACATTACATACCCTTGATGATTTAATCATTAATGGATCCATAATACTTAATTAAACAAAGAACATTTTAATGACTTGTTAAGCAAGAAACCGTATCTTAGTAAAGATCAAATAGGGCTAATGGATGGATTGTGAATCCTCCTTCATAATATACTTAGGTTTTGGGATCTTGCACAAGACATGAATGCAACTTGAAAGGTTTTCATAACGATGGTAGTACAATGAGGTGTTGGATCCAAAAGTTTGGACTATCTAAAACAAAGAACAATAAGAAGTTTATTCAGTGAATAAACAAGATTTAATTTGCATTCGCCATTTTGGCTTGACCATCTTCCATTGAATGTTAGTTAGGGCCATTGTGGCTAGGAATTGAGCTTACACCTTTGTGTTCCCACATGTGATCAGTTGGTAGCTCTTTTGTGTCGTGGTAAATCTATGCACCGCTGTGACATCTCTGACTAGATGAGACGACCCGCTGTCCCATTAAAGAACCTAAGCATTAACTAACCTTAAACGTGTTATAAATGTTAGCGAGTTTTATTTACGAAACGAAGCGAAGTGGAAAAGGGAGAAATGTAACATCTCAAGAAATAAATAAATATAAATAGGCATTAACTTTAGCAAATAAAACTAATAAAGTGTTGGGGAGACTTATAATGGTTGATTTCGAGCCTTAAAGGTATATATGGATCAAGAGAATAAAAAGGAAAGTTTTAAGATTAAAAATCTATCACAGAAGCATGAGCACGCTCGTGCTCATGTTCGGCACGCCCAGGTAATGGCTGTGGAGCATCCTTATGCTTGGGAGATGGGGTTGCAACAAACAATGAGTTTGGAAGGAGAACAATAACAACAACAACAACAACAACAACAAGAAGATGAAGAAGAAGGAGATTGAAGGTTGAGCAAGGCGACATATAGGATTCGCCATGGGATACGCTTGGAGATTCTTGGAGGTCTTCAAGAGGTGAATAAAAACGACATTTTTCTCACCCTTCCATGGTGCAAACGATTTTGGGAAGGGGGTTTGATTTATCTAATGAATTATAGAGAAATTTCAATGGAAAAATACATGTTTTGGTCAAATCCTATTTTCCAAATTTGGAGGTTTTCATAGAAAACGAAATTAATGTTTAATTATGGAATTTTATGATATGAATGTTCTAAATGTTTGTTTATCCGATATAAACCTTGGAATTCCCTGATGATTGAATTGGTATGTTGATGATTAAATTGGTATGTTGCTATATGACATATATGATATGTGTTATTAAATGAGTTTAATATGCCATGTTGCTTGCCATGAAAAGAATGATTCATTGTTTGTTTGGCATGTACTTAATACTACCACGACAAGAGTATTGAGGGTTGAGGAAATACCACTATTGTAGGGGTATTGACCTTGTGAAAAACATCACCATTGTAGGGATGTTGATAATACCACCATTGTAGGGGTTTTGAGAATGAGAAATATCCCATGGTCGGGGTATCGAAAAGAGAAACATCACCACAGCAAGGATGTCGAAAAATACCACTATAGTAAGGGTATTAAAGTGAGAAACATCACCACAGTAGGAATGTCAAAAAATACCACCATAGTAGAGGTATTGAATGAGAAATATCACCACAGTAGGGATGTCGAAAAATACCACCATTGTAGGGGTATTGACAGCAGGTGAGGTCGAAACACTCCTCATGAGTAGGGGTGAGTAATGAAGCGCCATTGTTGTGTGCTTATGATTGGTAGAATAAATGCTTGGGTTAAATGATATTGTTGATGATTGAATTCTGTGATGTGTTGGTCTGTATATGTACATGATTAATATTATAGAAAATTATATTATTTTCGAAAGTAGCAGGTGCCATAGCTGTTTTTCCGGTAACTGCGCCAGCTGAGAATAACACTGTTTGTGAAAATATTTTATAACTGTTTTTATTCACTGGGATTCCCATCTCATTAGTAATGTTATTTTCAGAGCACGAGGACGACATTTGTAACATCCCAATTTTCTGCAACTTTAATCGAGTTAGTTAATCTCGATTAGGGCTTTGGATGATTGTGTGAATTGTTTTGTGCTAGTTTAAGGCCTAGTTGGAAGCTGAGGAATAGGCTTGAACAAGGTTGGAAGTACCTAAGGTGTTAAACGAGAAACTGAGGAAGTCAGAAGTTTGGGAGGCTCTTCCCAGCTGAGCAGCACGCTCAAGCGTGGGAAAGAAGCACGCCCTAGTGTGCCAACGCTCAAGCGTCGGAATGATGGCATGCTCAAGCGTGCTGAGTGCGTTTGCCAGCTGGTGTGCTTTTTGACGTGTGTGCAACACATGTCAGGTCAGGGTGAAGGCGGAGTGGACAAGGCTCCACACTCAAGCGTGGAAGAACCCCATGCTAAAGCATGCAGAATCTCCACGCTAAAGCGTGAAAAACATCTCAAGTTAGTGGAGTTTTCCTTTCTTCCTCACTTTGTACGAAAGTTTCCAAGAGTTTTGCAAGGATAGAGAGAGGAGCTCTGCATTTTTAGTGAGAGAAAGTGAGTGTCTGAGGCGATCGAGCTGCCGGAACGCGATTCCGACTACACGGTTGTGATCGCGGCTAAGTTTTCTACGAATTTAACGGATTGTTTTCTCGATTCGCCAAAGGTAAACTCGAATCCCTAACACGTTTCTTCGTGGTTCTTCGAGTCTTTACCGTTTTCCTTTGATCTTAGTGCTTGCCCTAGGGCTAACACTATTGTATACGTTTTGTGCTCGTAATTAGGGCAAAGTTCACGCTCGCTGTTGCTCGTGGATTGGAGCTCAAGGCCGCAGCTAGGGAAGCTATTTGGGGCTGTTTGTGGTTGTTCTTACTACGTGGGAGGACTTGCCGGTGAACGTACCGAAATTCGTGCCAACTTTTCGTGTGGGGAGAAAGAGTACTGCTGCCGTCAGGAAGGCAAGAGTAGTGTAGTTGTGTTTTCTGCTATGTGTAGGGAAGTCCTAACCCTACTAGTCGTTGAGCCCCGATAAAGTACCTAAACCCTAGGTATAGCTTACTTTGGGCTATCATCGTTAAGATTGGGAATCCTAGGTCAGCGAACTGCTGATTGAGGATGATTTGCTTCGTATGACTGTTGTGATGATTGGTTGCTATTGTTGCTATTTGTCTAAGTGCCTACATGTTACTTGGTATATGTGATATGCTGCTATGTGTTACTGTTGATATTACTACTATCGATACTATTATTGTTGCTGTTATGCTGGTTGTGGTAAATGTCGTGTTGTGGCGGAATGTCGTTAGAGTTAAGTTTTACTGTGTGCTGTGTTGTTATCGGGTTGATATCGTGGATGGTGTCGTTGCTGTTATGCTGGTTTCTTGAGGCTGTGGTCGTGGTGTTTGAGCTGTGGCTCAAGGACGTGGGGCGTCGAGGTTGTGGCCGTGTGGATGTGGTGGCATCGTGTTGTTCTTGATTGAGTGTTTATGCGTGAGATCCGGTATCACAAGCCCGTTGAGGATGTTTGTTGCATATCGTCAGCTGCCAAGTGGTGAGGCCGTATGACAAGTAGTATGGGCTACCAGCATCATACAAGGTTAGTTGTACCTAAGTACGGGTACGGAAAGTAGAAGGGGCGGTCAAGTGAGTGATCTTGGGGATGTTGCCGGTCTCGGGAATAGTTTACAGTGACGGATAAGGTAGCTCTTATCCTATCGTGACGCCTGATCCGATCCGGTTTGCCTGACTAATCCCTGAGTTTTCCACGTTCTAGGATAACGTTCGGAGGCGACCAAGACACCCTGGTTCTGGTATGGAAGGGGGATGCACTCTTATTGGTCACAGCGAGCGGTTCGGTTTCTTGGACAAACTAACTCTATTCCAACACAGAACCTGTTTCGGTGTGGACTTGTTCGGGTGTGGAACCGTTCCGGTGTGGAATCAACTTTGTAAGTTTTCAGCCGAGATGCTGAATGGGATTAGTATCCCAGTTTAGAGTACTGATCTAAGTGTGAGTCTCATGGAGATGGCTGCTTGTTACATTTGTTGTCTCGAGAGACGTTTGTTTGAGTTCAGTAACTGTTATATCTGTTATATATGCTATCTGCTACATGTTATCGTTTACTGCATTACCATTGCTATTCCGACTTTGTACTGCACTGTATTTCTTATCTCCCTACTGCTTCTTGCATGTCTGTTTGGCCCTTGGTGCGGGAAGACGACGAGCCAGCGGATGAACCCGAGAGTACACCCCATTATCATGTCGGTACCGAGGATGCCGGTATTGGGGCAGATCGAGATCGTCTACCATGACGAGAGAGGGTGGCGCGTGGACCCCTCTACTTACTTGACGGTCTATACTGGACCAGGGAGCATTCTCTTCAGAGGAGGGGCGTCGCACGTGGAGGACATGGTAGGACCATTCTGATTCGTGCAGTTTCTCCCTTTCCCGAGGATCTGGAACCCACCGAGGCGGAGAGAGCAGGACTATTGGTGGGCAGCGCCACAGTTATCAGCGGTATCCAGTAGGTGAGGCTTCGTCTACAAAGGTTAGAGGAGGTGTACCACGAAGTACCTGAGGACCTACAGGAGGCGTCATATCGTCGTTTCTAATTCCTCGTCCGAGTCTAAGCCTACGCGGGTTTATAGGCGTACTCATGGAGAGGGACAAGGTAGTTTAGGGCATCTTCATCACTGATGGTTAGGGCCTGCTAGTGCATCTCTAAGGCTGATAGCGAGGTTTTGATGTATTTTGAGCGTGGATTGGGGGAGTGCTGGCGAGTTCTGAGAGTCCTTTCTTCTTTTTAGCTGTGGATGTACCTTTCGCTTCTTTTGGTTTCTGTCTAGACAATTTGTATATTTATGTACAGTGCCCTACTGATGGGGCTAAGTTATGCATGATATCTGTATAGTTATTTTATCTGCATATATGTGCTCTATGCTTTTCCGTATGATTGCATGCTTTTATGTGCTCGTTTCCGCAACGCTGTTTGAATACCACGCTATCGCTTTAATACTATTAGGCATAGTTAATAATGTAAGTTTGGGACTAATGGGATTATCCTTCTAAGAAAGGAGGGTCATCTTAATATTCTTGAGACCGAGGAGGCTAGAAGACTAGAGATTTCATATTAGTATTCTTATAGCTTTGGTTAGTATTATGACATACTGGAGCCGGTTATGACTAGACCTTAGTTTATTTCATTTTACACGTTTGGATTTTAGTTGGCGCCTTGTTTTAAGAGTTTTGGTTTATTGATGTTATTTTAGATTCAAGGAATTATTAATGTAAGACTATTTTGGAATTATTTTATTACATTAAGTATTATATTATTTTGAGAAAAATTTTATTTGACTATGTTTTATTTAAAACATTTTGTTATGGGTTACTAATGTGACGAAGGCCGTTACATTTTTGGTATCAGAGTAGTTCAATCCTAAATTGGACTATGGTAATGGGTTTTTCATAAAAAAAAAAAAAAACTTGGGCACATAGGAATGCTTGTTAGAGTTGTAGATGCTGCATGCTATGCGTTGGGATATTGAGCCTGGCCAACTCAGTGTTTCATTGGTAGTGAGCAGATTTATAACGACTAATTGGAGAGGGACGAATGATACGCTTGCAGCAGCTATGGATTGTGTGACCAGAGTTGTGCAAGAGCAGACGGCGACTCTCTGTCATATGAGGGGATATGAGGTGGCAGCATCCCAAGAACCTCAGTACGTGGGGTTACAGCTTTTTGGAATGACGATCCGCCATCTTTCCAGAACAGTTCAGATCCTGCCGAAGCTGGAGAAGCCAAGGAGGAATTAAGCTTCTAGCAAGAAAGTAGTTATTTTGTTGATTCAGGAGCAATCATTCCTTCATACCACATGCTTGTGTGAAAAATCTGTCTTTGTCTATTTCTAAGTCGCCTTTTGAATTACGTGTTTCTACTCCTACGAAAGATGAAGTTGTTGCCTCCATTGTTTGTTTGAATTGTTCCCTAATATACCAAGGCTTGCCTTATTTCGTTGATCTTATATGCTTGCCCATGTCGGGTTTGGATGTCATTCTTAGTATGGACTCGCTATCGTTTGATAAATAGAAATATTTATGTACTTCACAAGCAATGTTTGATGATTCTTTTATGTCGAATCATATTGTATTCGTTTCCTTGTCATAAGTTCTTAGTCGAGGGAGCTCAAGGATACATATTGTTGTTTTCCATTAAGATAGAGGCTGAAAGTGATGTAGCGACACTACCTGTTATCTGTGAGTTTATAGATGTGTTCCCTAAAGAGATCTCTACCTTACATCAAATATGGGAGTTGAGTTTAACATAGATCTAGTGCCTGGAAGTGGACCAGTGTCAGTAGCGCTTTATAGAATGACACCCCTAGGGTTAAGTGAGCCTAAGAAACAATTAGAGGAGTTGTTAGAAAATGAGTTTTCACATGTGGATTTGACTATTATGAAAAATTGAAATTTTAAGGTTGTTAATTCATAGCATTAGATTCTTAAAATATTTTTTTATGTCGTTTGATAAATTAGTTTAGTAGATGTATATTTTTTTGTAATTATAAAGAAATAATTTTACTTTTCATTTATCGTTTTGTGTGCATATTCTTCTTTGATAGCGAAATTGCCGAAGAAAGTCTCACTTGATTTGAATTTACGTTTTCAACTTCTTGCAGCTTCAATGAGTTTTCAATTCATAAATGGAAATATCTGTGTGCGTCAGGGTTTTTCTTAAGTCAAACCTTATTGATTTGGAATTAAAACTTTCTTACCCTGATGCAATGTTTCACCATCTATTCGGAGTTGTTGTTGTTTTTATTTATTATTATTATTATTTGGAATCTAATTCATTATTATTTAATTATTGTATACGTTAAATCTCACTTTAATTATTGTTAAGGAATATGTTTGATTTTGTGATAAATTTTGAGTGCTTCTGGTGGAGAAAAAAAAATGATGGAAGTATGATGTGACACCCAAATCTGGCATTACATGCTGACCCAAAAACAATATAAAATACGAAATAAAAATTTGCTGGTTACTTTCGGAAAACAGAATTCGTTTACTTAGATTTTACTTACTTCGAAAATCGTGATAAAATTTTTTCTTCTAATAGCAGTAATTAACATATACCCAAGAGAAATATCAATCATAACTCGTGTGTGTGTGTGTATATATATATATATATATATATATATATATATATATATATATATACACTAGTGTAGAAACCCGTGCCTTGCACAGGGCAGATGTTTCTTGCTTAAAAGTTTTATAAAATAATTTATATTTTAACATATAGTAAGTAATAATATTTGTCTTTTTATTTTCTTATATCAATCAAGGATTATATTAATAGTAATATATATATAGGGGGCATATTTAGTGAGAGGGGTTTTTTATGTGAGAGTGAGAGAATCAAATCTTGACCATTAAAATCATATATGGATGGTCAAGATTAAAAGTTGGTTAGTGATCATGTGTCCACTTAAAAAAGTCATGTGACTTTATGTTCTAATCTTGACTATTCATGGTTTGATCCAAAGGCTAAGATTTGCTCCTCTAACTCTCATATAAAAACACTCATCTCACTTGACACATCTCATATATATATATATATATATATATATATATATATATATATATATATAATATATATATAATAAATAACAAATAACAAATCAACAAAGTTTCCATGTTTTCAATAGTATTTAGAAATAAAATACTTAAATAAAAATGTAAATTGAAATACAAGAGAATGTTTGTCCAAATTGACAGTTGTAGTTTTTCCCATTAATCATGTGGTACTGGATTGCATGTCTTAATCTTAATATAAAATTATAAAACATTGTTTAAATTGTGCATCCAATAAGCACTTGATAGTACTGAAAGATTATTATATTACATATCGGATGAAAAGTCGCCGTGGATAACATTTAAAATGTAAATAGGATTAACAAACTTATTAACCAAATTGTGAAATAAAACAAAAGACATAAAATAATATAAAAGATATAAATAATGTTATAGAACACATACTTGTCTTTACCGTACAGTAAAACTTTTAAAGAATGTTGTTTTTATTGTATAAATTCTTTTAACAGAATAGAACAAATATTTTAAGGTTACATCTTTTTCAATTAAGAATTTAATTAGTTTAGTGTTTATTGAATGTAAAACGATAATTACGTATTTTTCCTTTGAAGTTGATGTATATGATAAATCTAGAATGTATTACTATATATTGCACAATAAATTTAAGATCTATAATATATATGATATAATAAAATTAATATGTATATAATCACCTATGTTATTAAAGTCGGATCGGACATCCAACTGAAAAAAAATTTCAGTTAAGGTTCAATCGATTTAACCGGATTATATGACTGGATATATATATATATATATATATATATATATATATATATATATAAAACACGAAAATGTCAAAATACACCAGATTAAATTATCATGATAGAAATCATAAATCATAATATCAATAATAATTAAGTTTTAAAGTAGATGTCAAAAATCAACTATCAAGTCTCCAATATAAAGTAACATTATAACTCAAAAGCTAATGCTTGCACAAAAGTTTGAATGTCATATATTTAGTACTATATGCTAATTGAACCAAGCATTAGTCATCATTTGCCAATAAATTGTTATGGTCACCTAAAGATGCAGCAAGACTTATTATCAAAAAAAAAAAAAAAAAGATGCAGCAAGACTATCCCCATCCTCTTGAGGGAAAGAGTTAAAATTAAAATTTAAAACAAAATATATAAATAAGAAGAAGACAAAACAACTCACCATAATTATGAAGGTGAGTCTGGGTGCGAGCACCAAAAACAAAAAGGTCTAGCGGACATTTGCTTTTGAATTGAAGTTAAAGAAAGTTAATTGTATTTTGAGTTCTATGACTAAACTTTCTCGAAGAAAGACAAATGAAAGGTCCAAATCTTTTCTCTATCTCAGTCCAACAGTCACTAAGAAGTAAGAACATAGAGTCACAAGCACTTGCATGTCAGAGCTACTGTCCCTTATGCGACGTGAAGCAGTGGAGAACATGCAAGGAAGACGCGGTCTCATGGAGAAGATGAAGAACTGAAGAAGACGCACTGCAAGCAAGAAGAAGAACAACACTGCAAGGAAGACGAAGAAGACACATGCAGGTTATGATTCTTATAAGGATTTGTGATTTAGTTAACGGTCTACAATTTGATTTAGGAATAACCGAATAAGATTGAAATCTATATGATTCTTTGTGTGATCTGATCTGATCTGTAACGATTTTTTTTATTATTTTTCAAATTTTTTTTTATATATTCAGAAAATCGAAAACCGGCCAGATTTGGTTTTACCTGGTTCGACCCCATTTTTGACTGGTTTAAACCGGTTAGACCGTCACAATGGCTTTGCCCTCCGACCAGGACCGGACAAGTGGCCGGATCAAGGTCCAACTGGCCCATCCAGTCCGGTTATGATATCATTCTTTGAGGAAAATAGATACACAAGAGATATTGTTTACCAATAAAAAAAATCTGAATAGATAAAATAAATTACAGTATGTATAATAGATATTCTCAGAAACTAAATATATAATAATATCTATAATAAATGGGATAACCTACTCTGAAATAGATAACACATAGTCCACCCATTTATCTTCTACTCATTTATCTTCTTCGCCATTCTTTAAGGGTCTAAAAAGCAAAACCTGCACTCATCAACAGAAGTATGTCAAGAACATTCTGTTTGTGAATGTGGGGATAATATGGGGGAACTGTCAATGGGGTGTTATATTGAATGGGGTTGCCAATTATCTTGTATCTCAATTGTATATGAAATAATTTTATGTATGAAAAGAAACAAATATGAATGAAAAGAAAAATGTCACTTGGTTTTAGTGCAGATATTTAGACGTTGTCAAAGACTTCTCCATAGACCACATTCTTTGTTGATTTGCATACTTTTTGATCATCATCTAGTATCAATATCTTCAAACCCTTCCTTGACTTGACTCTGGATACTGCAACATACAACTGACCGTGAGTGAAGACCGGCCTAGGAAGATAGATGCCCACATGTGAAAGGGATTGTCCCTGGCTTTTATTAATTGTCATTGCAAAACATAGAGCAAGTGGAAATTGTCTCTGGAATTTAAAGGGTAATCCAGGGTCTGTTGGGACCAGATTCATTCTAGGAACCAATATTTTGTCCCCTATATTAGTTCCAGTCAAAATAGTTGCACCTATAACATTTTTTCCAAGTTCGTTGATCAGTAGCCTAGTTCCATTGCATAAGCTAGCTGCTTGATCAATATTCCTCATAAGAAGAACGGGGACTCCAACCTTCAAACTCAATTTATGATTTGGAATTCCAGAACATTTAATTTCATTTAGAAACTCAGTGGTGAACCATTGACCTTGCACTTCACTGTCTTCGTCAGATTGACAAACAGAGTCAAAGCTAAGATATTCCCTAAGATCTCCGAGAAACATTGAGATGACATAATCATTGACTTGCTCAACAGATTCTAGAGTTGGTGATAGTATTCCTCGCTCTTGAAAATAGTGAGTGATGTTCATGTTTTGTAATAGGTCGGGATATGCAAACTCAACCAAAGATAGCAATGGATCAACACATTCTCCAATGAGTAGGTCGACAGGAATGTCGATGTCACTTACGCCAAATTCATTTTCATTTTGATCACCATCTCCAATTTGGAGGATCCATTTTGCAAACTGTTTTATATCCTCTAGGTTTGCATTGTCAGATGACGAAAGTAGCCTCATGTTAGTGTTGAGCCTAAGGACCTTGCAACTTCTCCAAATGGTAGATGCATTGATGGCAGCACCAACAATATCTTGCCTAGATCCTTTCCTAATGACGGGCAATATCTGTCTGAAATCACCACCCAAGACAACAACCTTACCTTCAAATGGTTTTTTAGTGTTTTCCTTGTCTTTAGATGCCATTATATCCCGCATTGTCCTATCAAAAGCCTCAAAGCAAAACCTATTCATCATCGGTGCCTCATCCCATATGATAAGTTCGGCATGAAGAAGAAGTCTTGATCTAGCAATACCCTGGTTAATATTGCAAGTCGACTGTTCATTGATGACCAAGGGAATAGAGAACGTAGAATGAGCGGTGCGACCTCTAGGCAAGAGCAGAGATGCAATGCCACTGGAAGCCACATTCAAGACAATTTTTCCTTGTGAGCGAAGTCCTGCAGATTAAGTTTTCCAAAGAAATGTTTTTCCAATGCCACCATAACCATATAGGAAAAAAAATCCACCAGATCCAGACAACACTGCATCCATAATTTCATGGTACACATTCTTCTGTTCTACTGTCAATAACATCATTAAAGTGTTGTGAGTTGTTGCCATCTCGACTCGATCGTAGCTAAGTTCATCAACAATCAGCTTGTTTTGGAAGTCAGTGACATCAGATAAAACTGGGGTTGGCATGGAAGAGTAGTCTTTAAGAGATCTACCATTTGACTGAAGCAACTTATCCACTTCAATAAGACTAAGATTTTTCAACTCATCATCTTCGATCTGTAGACCTGTATCATTATTTAAAGTTTAATTTTCATATGCAAGAAGAAAGTACATTGAAAAAGAAATGGTTTAATAAAAATTACCTGGAATATTCAAATGCTTACTCCTTTCATATACTATGCCATCCAACAATAACCTCCATGTGGTGTCCCAAACAATACCTGGTTTTGTCATTGTATTCATAACTAACAGAGTAACAAAAAGCCTTCGCAGCTGATTTCCTGAGGAACGCTCACTGGCTTCTGTTATTGCATCTATGAACTCTCTATCATCTGCTAATAGACCCATTGCATGACATGCTTCTTGAAAAGTTTGGTATGTAACTCCATTAACGGTCTTTAGACAATCATAGTTAGTGCAACCCCTTTGAATCGTGAGCAGTATTCTCATATAATATAGTTCCCCGACCCCAGGAGGAACATAATTAAGCCTACCAATGCTTTGACCCTTCTTTCTTGGCTGCCATCTTTTCTCTTCAATGCAATATACAAACTTGGATGGGAAATCTGGGTACGTCAAACACCTGCCTTCAGCAAAATTTCTATTTGCTACAAACCATGCAAGAAACATTGTGAGTGCTTCCTTATTCCTTCTGACAACTGTATCTATTTCATCATTGTCATTGTAATAAACAGTTTGTTGATTAGGAAGGTGAAACATCAATCTCTGAACAGGTGGCCATCTGTGATGTATACCAAAAGCGTAAATTCTCGAAATTGCTTCACAAGGTGAAAGGTAACTACAATCATAATACCTTTTAATCTCATCAACAGAATTTTTATTGTCATTATCTGTTAAATCATTGCATATCTGTAAGGTAGCTCAATCTGGTCCTTTGTTGACGTATTTAAACAAATACTTGATAGAGTTAGACTTGTTACAGTACTCAACGTTGACGTGTCCGCCATACCGTATAAGGAGATGAGGATTGTATGGAACCACACTGCGATTATCTAACTTTACTCCCATCCTCTCAACACATTTCCCCAAATCAAGACGTTTGCAGATGGGATAACCCTGGTCATCAATTAGGGTAGAAGGTTGAAACTCTTTGGGAAAAATTTGCTACATTTCCTCTCTTTCATGCATGGAGACTTCGGGTTAGCAAAGCCACAAGGCCCATGGATCATGTAGCTAGACACTGCATTATATAACCTCGTATAAATTGTTGGATCGGGCAATTATGCAGAAATAACATTGTCGATATCTCTACCCGTTTTTAACTTATTTTTAGCAATAAGCCATAACAGTATATGAGCATGGGGAAGACCTCTCTTCTGAAACTCCACCGTGTACATTCCTACATTTTAGAAATATTAAATTTAAAACGTTAATAACTTTAATACGTAATGCAAGGAAAATTGAATAATTACATAAATGTACTCATCAACTTGCCTGCATCAGCCTTGCCGAATATCTTATCTTTCTTTAAATCTATCATCATTTGATCTAGTTTGACTTTGAACAAACGGCAAACAATATTAGGTCTATCTGATGGACTTAGACCTGTAGCAGAAACAAACTCCTTTATTTCAGTCCAATTTGAGTTGCATGTACCTGTTATAAAGAGATCCGGATATCCAAATCTCTTGCACACAGCCATCGCATCTTGACAGTTGTTGAACATGTATCTCATTCCACCAGTGAATGATCCAGGTAATATGACACGTTTACCAACCAAAGATGCATCAGTCTCTCTTTGCTAATTGCATCTTGCAATCCATTTAGAATGTCACATCTAATCACCTTCTGATTTGCTCTTATGTAGGATAATCTTTGAGACTCTATCATTGTATAGCAGACCACTACAAATTGCTGAAATAACCTCCTACAGTTGACAATATTACCAAACTCGACATCCCTTTCTTGGATCCTGAACGCAATGAACTCTCTTAGCGATACTCTAGTTCTCCTACGATTTTCAATGTCAAACTCTGAATCCCTTATTGCGATGTCGTCTTGATAAACATCTTCTCCATAAGGAAACATCAACGGATATTGTAGCAGAAGAAATGCCGTATGGGTCTCATGAAGTCTTTCCAACTCACCACATATTTTTTTAACAACTATATCTCTCCCCTCCTCCATGTTGTCCAAATCACCGATAATGAGTGCTGCTACCTCATCAGTAGTGGGAAGATTGTATGTTCTTGCATCCTTGGATCGATTTCTGAACAATCTCAAATAGAAGTTAGATGATTCCTGATGTTCTATGAAGTCCTTGACACGTCGATAAGACTTCGCATATGGGTTGTGATCATCAACCATTTTTGTTACATCTTTGACCAACGAATCATCAAAGCATATGGATCCCTTCTTTGTTCTACAATCAAAATATAATGATAATCAGAAACCATCGATGATACACTTAAATTCTTATACAAAGGATTAGTTGAGAAATAACCTGAAGTGATTGGCTCGACTGACAGCTTCATTATTGGTATCATATATATAAAGTTGGGCAAATTTTGGCTTGGATCCAGGTTCAGGCAACAAACTACCAATACGATGAAAATTTTGCCCACTAAGAATAAACTGTGGTGGACCCCCACCGTCATTTACAGATCCTTCAATCTTACCTCCCATAGAAGTGAACGAAAACATGCTGTTGTAGGCTCTTATATTGTCAAAGAAGTGGTTACTTCTGTGATCAAGTCCAGCAAGCAAATTGAATAATAAGTCAGGAGGTTTTTTTAGGAGTGGTAGTTGTACTCTTCCTTTCATACAACACATAGAAAATCCATCATTCACCGTTCTCCTTGACTTGTCCGACCTTTCCTCAAACCAAAAAAATGCCTTACAGTGGACACATTGGTAAGAGGGACTGCCAAAATCTAGACATGCTGCATGATAGAAAAAATTAAATATTAGTCACCTTATTGAATTAAGGATTGACGAAACACTTAGATGGATTGTATGATTGGATTTAGTCGAACGTACATTGTCTCTCCGCTTTATGGTACAATTCGGATTGAAATTTAAGACCATCATCGTCAATGGAAACACCTATCATTTGGTATGGAAAACATAGTTGAACAAAAATTAGTGAAGGTAATTAAATGAAAAATTATGCAAAACATTTAAAAATATGAAAGGATACAATGTATCAACAAACCTGAAACAACAATGCCATTTGATTCATCGTCTAGAACAAAACGTGTAGAAAGAATTGATTGAATCACATGAGTTGAATGTCTTATACGTTTGTTACAGACTATGTCAGAAGATGGGTTTAAGACTTCTGATAAGGGTGTTGTGGTGGTGTGAATGTTAGAAGTCATACCAATGGGTTGGCGATAAACAACTGACAATAGAGATATAACAGTTCTTTAAAATTAATGATATTAACAACAGTTTCTGAGAATAAATTAATAATAAAACAAAGTAATTACACTGATAAAATAATGAAAAAAACTACCTGTCAAGTAGGTGTAATAGTCTTCATCTGCATGTGTTGTATTAATCGACCCCAAGTTTTGGTGAGGACTGATTTGTGTGGAATTGAATGACGTGCATGATTTTTTATCATGTGGTCTCATTTGATATACATTCAATGTATTTCTGTTACCATGTGATTGAGAGAGCTGACTGTTTGTACCAAGGTGTATATCTGTATATTCAGGGACACATTCAACATATATGAATCAGTCTCTAATTATGTTAAAATTATATTTTTAAATATTTAAAACATCGTTTTCCAGGATTGGAGCAGGGCAAACAATTAAAATCACCTTCAATAGTTCGTTTTTTCGCTCCTTTTAGTTTAAGAATTTCCTTCATACATGCTCGAGCGAGCGCAGAGCGTGAATTAACAACCTCGCCAACAGAATGCACCGTAGTACTTTTGCCTTTTTAAGTTTAAAAAATGTATATCAGTTTTCCCGAACAAATTCATTTAGTAATATACCATCAAATTCTAAGGGAAAGTTGGAGATAAATATATAGCATATGAGCATGTAAGGATGATGTTAACCAGTTTGTGATTGTGATAAAGGTGTCCTGACAACACTGGGAATTGGAGAACCCTGTGGTTGGCATAAGTCAGCGGTTGTGTTGGAGTTTTGATATGTTAAAAATGTATATCAGTCATTGTGGTCAAATCAAATTGGTCATATGTCATTTAATTGGGACTGTATCATTATCAAAATCTATAATACATACAATATGGATCATGAAATGTAATACAATACCCATATTTAATTGTGACAAAGGTGTCCTGCTATGCTGGGAATAGGAGGACCTTGAAGCTGGCATAACAGATTGCTTGGGTTGAAGTTTTCATCTATTAAAAACAGATGCCAAGTATCATTTCATAGATGAATATCAATTGAGTAATTAAAAGTTAAGGTGAAAAAATATACATTGTAAATGAAAACCAAAAAATTCAATTTTGGAAAAACCTGATACAGGTTTCTTCCATGAGGAAGATTTCTGCGACATGATCATCTTCCTTTTTTCTCTTGAATTTTTAGCATTTGAATTTGAAGAGTCCATTGTGAGCTATAAGCAATAAATCAGTGTCAAGAGTAGGCATGTACAACAAACCAAGTTTATATAAGACATTGTTTCTTGGTCGTTTATCCTTATAGATGAAAAACTACGAAATGAAGTGTAGTGTTTGAAATCTAAATATTGCATTTAATATTATCAACTTGGCATTGATTATATTTCTTTTTTTTTTGGGTGACAGAGAGCCATGCAGTATTAAATTTGATAGAACCATGTGTATCACATGGTTAGCAGGTGATATGTATTTGTGAGGCTATAAAGGAAATTATGACACATCTTAAGATTGTTGTTATTGGTTTCTTCTCCTCGGTTTTTATTTACTTATTGTACTTATTTTTTTTAGTAAATTAGTTGTCATTGCCCATCTCAACTGAGATTGATATGTTGAATGCCGTTATGTATATATACGCAAGGCAGGCAGCAAAAAAGCTGTTGAAAAAAGCAATTTATTTGGGCGTGCCTTTTATTGCTGATTGGTTTAGACAGAAAGGCACTCCATCAAATATCAAGTTTCAGTGTTACTTGCAACAGGTGAGCAAACTCTGTACTTACAAACTTGAAAGCCTTTTGTGGTTGTGCTACGTTTTCTCTGTTCTAATTTCCTGCTTAACCTTCATATCAAGAAATCTTACTCCTTTTTTCTCCACATGGCACATGTTTCAATTCCCTAGTTTCTTCGATTTTTTATCTGTTACCTATGTATTTAACATAGGGATCCCTGAATTGTTTCATCTTTTTTGCCAGGATGTGTTTGCGACTGATAATATCCCTATGCTTTCGTTTCATGTGTAGTAGTTATTAGTTTTGTTAACCTAGGGACTGAGGAGGCTATACCTATGAGGCTATAAATATTGAGGAAAAATATCTTTGTTTGGATTCTTGCATATATTTTTTTGTCAGTAGTATTTGGTTTCTGGGGAGTAAACTAATTATCTGTGCAGCCTGATAATGAGACATGTGAAGGTTGGTGCTTTTGCTATAGTCATTTGGTAGGGGTAGCTTTTTAAATTGATTCAACGTGTGTCGATTTGTTTTCATCTTGAATTCGTCTTAACTTATATGTTAACCCTTAGACATTGCAGAATTATTTGAGCTTAGGCAAATATTTCGAGAGCTCACTCTTAACTTCTATTTTTTCTCCATTAGAATTTTTCATATTTATGACTTATCCTTGAGCTAACACAGTAAATTGTTAATCAAATCATCAATCTGCTGCAAATTTGAATTTGAACTCTCACATATTTACAATTTTTTTGTTGATTTCAAATTTTTTACTGTTACCTACTTTTTAAGTTCTACTATTTTTCCCTTTGCCAATCTCAATTTTATAGTTAGAAACTTAAACCAAATGAGGGATTTGCTGTTCCAATCATTTCTATTGTGAGGGCATAAGAAGTTTAAACGTAAGAGAATAATTGAACAATAAACTAAGCTGTCTTGTATCAACATAATTGTTTGGAAGATATTAGTTTATAGCTCCAACTTGTTAAACCGAGACCGTAATCACATTAGGCTGAAAACAAAGACATTCATTAAACAATTGTTATAATAATGTGAGCCTCAAGTAAGTTCAGTGTTTTGTATTCATATGAGATGATAACTTACAGCAACAGTGTCATTGCGCTGTCATCCATACCTGCTGAAAGTTGTAGTTAATACTGTAATATTCTCCAGGTGTCGCCAATAATTTCCTTTGATTGTCAACTTCCTTTGAACCGGTGGCAATTGTTTTTGTCTAAAAATGGCACTATTTTTAGGAACAACACCTGATCAAATTCCATTAATTAGTTTATAATTTGCATTTATGGCTAATAAATCACATTTATTATGCATAAGTCAATTCTTTAAATAAGATGGTTTGAATTTATTGTATTAAACATACTTAGATATTCGTTAATTAGGTTATTTCGGAATGTTAATTTTCTATTTGCATTTCAAATGTGATCTCATTTCTTGTAAGAATCAATTTTACATTACTAATGGGAGAACTCATGGCTTAACGTTAACACAGGCAGCAAAAGGTTGTTATTTGATTACCAATGATTGAATTGTTTGGTTAATCTGATCAGCCTTCATTAATGAGTTACCTTGTAGTTGATACTTTTAATATCCTCCAGGTGTTGCCAATAATTTCGTTTGATTGTCACCTTCCTTTGAGCCCCTGTGGCAATTTTTCCTGTCTAAAAATGGCACTATTTTTAGGAACAACACCTGATCAAATTCCATTTATTAGTTTATAACGTGCATTTGTGGCTAATAAATCACATTTATTACGCATAAGTCAATTCTTTGTATAAAATGGTTTGAATTTAATGTATTAAACATACTTAGATATATACCACCCTAAAAAAAATACTTAGATATTTGTTAATTAGTTAATTTCGGTATGTTAATTTTCTATTTGCATTTCAAATGTGATGTCATTTCCTGTATTATAGATATCTCATTTCCTGAAAGAATCAATTTTACATTACTAATGGGAGAACTCATGGCTTAACGTTAACATCAACAGCATAATGTTTATTTCCTTACAAATGATTGAATTGTTTGGTTAATCTAATCAGCATTCATTAATGAGTTACATGAGACTGTTCATGATATAATAATAATTGTTATTCGTAACTCTCTTACAGGAAACATTCCTTATTAATGATTATCTGACAGTGAGATTGTTAAATTTGTAATGGGATATAATATTAATTGTTGCAGCTTCTCATGGTGGAATTTTTTTCGAATTATATCAGTTTGGTACAATTTTATGGGTACATACGTAAGTCTATTTAACCGTTATCATGACATTTGAAATAGATTTAAGGTGATGAAGTATTTGTATATCATATATGACTTATCTTCTATTTTGATGATCGTTTTTTGTAGGGGAGAGAGTACAATATCTTGTATGGGAGAAGAAAATAAGCAGACTTTATGACATATATATTCAGGTATAATTTCATGTTATAACATTCATTTTGTACGATATGATAGAAGAATTTAGTATTTGTAATGAACATTATGCTGATTTTTTAAAATGCATGAAGGTGGAGTTGATGAGTTCGTGATAGATGGATTATGATTGTAGCAGTTCGATAACTGAACATCTTCCCCATATCAAATCATGCATCGGTGCTAAGGTATTGCTTTAAATGACCTTAATCCCCAATTTGATGAGTGGACATAATATCCAATATGATGATGATATTCTTTTGTGATACATTATGTAAACATACTTGATTGAATACAGCACACATTGCCCTTCTTGTTCAATTGCCACTTATTTGATTGTTAAATTCTATTTTTGGTTTTGACCATCATGATTTCTTGCTAGAATATAGGATTTTTATTACTGAAATGCATATAGTTCAAACATAATGCTAAATTTGAAAATACAGTCCCAATTTCGAAATACAGTCACGTCAATTATACTCCCTTAAAATTAGAAAGTTATAAATATGAAAGGACACGAAGCTCAATTTAAAATAGTAACAAACAAATATATTACTTATTCAAATGTTCATAATCCAATTCAAAAGCCAGAACTGAAGTGACTGAACTGTTTTTATTTTGAGCTGGTAGCTCATATCAAACGAAATAACACCAAAGCAAAAACAAATCTTAAAGTAAATAACTTAAAACCCAAACAATATAGTCAAATGATACTCCACAACACGTTACAAAATTTCACTGCTTTCCTTCATCTTCTCCTTCTCCTTCTGTTTCACTGTTGTCCGTCATCTACTCTTTCTCTTTCTTTATTTCCCGCTTCAGAAGCTTCGCGGGTGCAGAAGAAGCTCCGATAGAATGATCATCAGGTGAGGCCCTCTTTAGGGGAATGCTACCATCCTTGTCATTAGACAAATCAAGGTACTCTGCAACTTGGATTTCCTTCTCATTGTCTTCAACAGTGTCTGTAAACTTCTTTATAAGGTCCTGAGAAGTGGATTTATATTCGATAAGTCCGTTACATTAGTGAAAAATGAAAAATATAAAAATAAAAATAAGGACACAAACCTCAGCAATGACAACACTTTCCTCATCGTGGGGTAAGCCAGCCTTTTTGCCATGAATTAACCCATTTGCAGAAGCATTTTCCTAGTTGAATAAAAACCACGATTTAATTTATGAGTACAGTGTGTTTGTGAAGGCTTGGAAAAAACAATGACAATAAAAGGATATTCATTTGAGAACCTCATGAATGTTTGTATCCTTGAATTTGTTGATAATTTCCGGATTATTCGTAACTCTCTGTACACGGAATGATCTTTCAAATCTGGGATCAAATTCCTGATTTACATCCACTTTGAAGAGGAATGATTGTTCCACCCACTTCTCAATAACCGGTGGTATGTGTTGTGACATGAAAGACTATAGAACACATGCACGCTCAAAATATAAGTTTTATACAAAGGAAACTATGAAAATTTCCATCCTGTTAAAAAAACTTTTAAAGGGAATTAGAGGTAAATCGTGGTAGTTGACTCAAGCAGATCTGCACACGATTTATCTAAAGCAAGGTTGCTTCTCCATCAAAAATGACAAATGTAGTACAATCTGTATCATCAATCACACGAACTTTGATCCGATACCTGTCAAAGAAAAATGTGAGGTAGTAAACAATTGGAGTATTAATTAAACAATCAAACTAAATGGTTATACATAAGTCCATAAATGAAGATTGTAAAATAGTACATGGGAGTGACATTGAAGACGTGCCGGTTGCACTTTTCACAAAAGAACATTTCCTCTTCCTTGATGACCTTTTTGTTGCATACACACGCAGAGTACCACCAGCAACCCTGATCAACAATAAGAGTGATAGTTGCTAATACTATGAAGCTACCGACCTGCACAAATTTAATAAATTACGTCAATAATAAAAATAAAAATAATTTAAATATCCTTTTAAAATGAGAAGACGAAGATTTAATATCTTTTTACCTCCTTAAAATCCTTTAATGCTTGTATGGTAGACCTTGGGGTGACGGACAAAAAATCATCCAATAGGCTTATCTTTCGTGAATCGGGCAGTTGTGATATTCCTTGACACGGCGAATCATTGTTTTGATTCATTCTGTTTAGAAGAAAGAAAAATGAATACATTCATTCCACAAATTAAAGGTAAGTTATATAATACGTAAACGTAAAACCAAAAAGATTAACTAACTACCTCCTTCTTAAATCAAGAAACTCAGAGGATTCATGATTGAACAATAACTTGCTGCATCCTTTTGCATTTTGAAGGACATGTTTCCCTATAGCCGTTAGTTTATTATTAATCACATCATAAAAAATTTGGTGATTTAGTTAAACTGTAATCACATCTACCTTGCCATTTCTTAACTTTAGCACATAAGATGGCGACAACAGCATTGTGAATATCACCAGCAGATAAGAAGGAGTTTAGTTCATCAACGTAGGATCCCAAGAGAGTGCATTTGAAACGATAGCTAAGACCATGAAAGCAATAATATTGGAATTAGGAATATTATTAGTAAAACATTATTAGTTAAACATAATCAAACGCATGCAATTATGGTTTTTTAAAGAAGGTTTAAAATGTAACCCATCAGTATTGAGCTCCATGATATTGATCTTGCTTTTAGTGCCATCCATTTGCTTAAATTCCTTCTCCGTCCCAACAGCAATAAGAATTCCAATAACATCTAATACACATTAACATTAATGTAAGCAGGATTATAAAGAATAAAGATGCTTGAAAAAAAAAAACAATGCAAAACAATTTTTGCTTATTACTTACCAACTAAGTAGTTGGTATCATATTCAATTATGAAAAAATCTTCGGGTGGTGTAAAAGAAAAAACATCTTTCGGAAGGAGATTATCACTTTGAAGAAAAACCTTGGTCTCATACTTAAAGTTTAGCCTGTATTTGTGCCTTGTTGATCTATATTCACCAACGTTTGTGGCAACACCTAGATTGGTTATCAAGTAGACAGCACCCTCTATCAGTTTGCTTTGAAATAGATAAATGAAGGTCTTTCTTATGGAAGCACCAATCTTGTCACCCTGAAGAAGGAAAAAACCGTGTGAGGAAACATTTAACATAAAGTAATAAATTATGACATATAGTGAGAAAATACCTGATCGTCAATGAAGACCATTTCCAAAAATAATGGTAGATTTCCTTCTTTGAAATCAGAAACAGTCCATAGGCGAACAACCCGAACTAATAAATTCCAACTCTCAGCTTTAGGACTAACTTCGGAAATCATATGATGTTTGGGAGGCATTTTGAAAATGACAGAACAAAGGAGATTAGACAACCACGCTTGGAAAGATAGAGATATTGGTTGGAAATGGCATAAATTTGAATTCCTGTATTCCCTAATATATAGACGGTGCAAAATGTGTGAAACCTTGATTTACTTAGAGACAGGCTAAATTTATGGGTTATGTGGGTGTATCATCAATTTATTAATGATATAATATTGTCTAGAATAATTTGCTCCTGAATTGGAGCTGTGGAATGGAAATACATGCATTTGATGGCAGGCAAAATTATTTAATTTTAACAAAATCAATGTTTAGAATGAAATCAATTCAATTATTTTTGGACAAAATCAATTATTAGTTGTCAATTTCTTATTCCAAGATTGGCATTTAATTTTAACGTTTCCTTTGTTATGAAACTGCCTCTGATTATTTTCTTTTCATTTTTGCTCCTGAATTGTAGGTGATAAATCAATTTGTTGCTGAAACAAACGATGGAATTAATGCTTTGATGGAGTGTATTATATTTTAAATCTTCATTTTAATCGGCCCTTAAAATTCTCCTGAACATTTGCTTTCTGAAAATATATTGTTTAATGTTAATGACTTTTGGGCTATGTTGTCTTGTTTAGTATGTGAGTGACACGTGTAGGTTATTCTTTGTGAATTTGTTAGAGAATGACATCTGTTAAAAAAATTCTGTATGTAGCTTCTTTTGACATTTTACTTTGTATATATATATATATATATATATATATATATATATATATATATATATATATATATATATACACACACACACATCAGTAATTTATGTACATAAAGAACCTTGGACAACATGTCCGTTCAAAAGATACTAACAGAAAAGTAAAAATACTATCAACTCTAAAAATTAGGCAGCGATAGTCTGGAAACCATATCTCTAAAACTCATGGCCATCAGTAGCCGATAACAGACTACCCAAAAATCGCTACCTCAAAAACTAACACCCTAAGCTGGTCTATATCTAGTGGAACTCGTTGGACAGTCCCCCAAAGAAGGGTCCAATGTCTACGTCAGAAGAGAGATTAGGGGAATCTACATTCCTGTTGATCATCCCCGCTTCCCCGGCTCCCGTAGCCGGAGCATCCCTATTCTCCATAGGATGGTACTCAGGAGCCTCCTGAGGGTCCTCCTTAGGATCCTCCTCATGCTCCTCCTCCGGCCCTACTGGTACCAAGACAAACGGAGGGGGAGGAGTCAAAGGCGGCTGTTGCTGCAGAGGCTGAACGACTGGGATCTTATGCTGCAACGATCCTTGATCCACCAAGTACTGCAAGATCATCCAAATAGGTGGCAGTGGAATTTGAATGGTCTCTACAGTGTGGATTCTCTCCTGAGGTCTCACCTCAATATTCCCGGGAAGAGTGCAGACGGGTCCCGTACATGCCGCGCTACTGGCTCCCGGGTGTATAACCCACGTAGCCTGGTCCTAACGCTGGTCAAAAGTGAGGGAGCGAGCTCCCGAGTGTGCTAGTCCCTCGCTCTCCGGTCCCATCTGTATGCAGATAATAATATATGCCCAAAGAAAACAGCATAGCCAAGGATACAACAAGGGTGAGAAACCAATATATGAACTCAAAATACGACAACTATATACGTCAAGTACAAATAGCAAGTCCATATATATGTATCAAACACCATTCCTACACATGATAAACATATCAGAGAATATCATAATAATAAAGATAAACACCAAGGTCTCGTGCCCAACAGTCATCGTCATTTTCAAAACGTATGCATGGCACTTCCACATATATCATCTAATATTTGATTCTTAATTTCCGGAAATCCCATTACCTTTCAAAGAGCTGATCAGGCTCGCAATACATTGGCCCTCAGGCAATAATGCCTAGCACCTCCGTGCTAAAACAAGTACATGAATCCCTTGACACTATGTGATTCTCACATGGGGGCGCAATCAGAGGTACTTAACAAATGTAATCAGGTCATACTATTTCGTCCGTTTATCTTTGTCGTATCATTATTTCCTCATTGACGCTCAAGCTGTCAACCACCACCACTTTTTGACTCTCAAATCTTTTTAACTTTATCAAAAGGGACATACAATCCAAAACTCAAAAAGGCCACACAGTCCAATCGCCCAAACCCAAAAACCATTAACCGATGCACCAGCCTCGGATTTTGGATTCTCGAGCATACAAAACGTCCACCAGCCTATAGGACCACAAAGATTGTCCACTAGCTCACAGGACCAATTTTTACACGGATCCTTGATCCACATGTTCTGCAGAACACTAGAATTCCGACGTCTCGGTTTCTAGATTCACATCCAAATTAACCTTTTTCTCTTTTTGAAATACAAAAACCAAAACCCATATCTCCAAAGCTTACGCACAAAGCCTTCAGGATCGGTTTTTCCGTAAAAACAGCTCTTGATCAAAAATGCCTTTTCTTTTTGAAGTACTTTGGTAAACTATCAAAACCTTGAAATACAGTTCGTGAAAAACCCTTTTTCTTGGATAAAACAATTTGTTTCAAAACTGGACCACTTGAAAATACTTTTGCTTGAAATGATTCGTTTTATCGCTTTATAACTATTGATGATTTCTGAAAGCACTTTTTCCTCGTGAAAGCTTACTTTTCTTGAACTATAATTGTTTTCACTTTTCTTTCCTTATGTCCTTTTATTTTTATTAATCAAATCTATTTCACTTTCTTATTTTCAAATTCCTTCAAAAACTCTTAGCCTTTTATTTACATACTTACATCCCCAGTTTTTGAAGTTTTTAACTTTACTCGATTTTGAACCCTAACCGATGTTAGGTTCCTTGGCACAATACCAATTATTATTCTAACTCAATACATCATGCTAAGCATACATATCATAATCAACATACTTGAGCACAATTAAACACAAATAAACATACGTAAGCACAATTAAGCAATAAATAAAGCACTCCACAAAATAATTACAATACACCCAATACAGACAGTACATAGCCATCGGAAATTGAATTCCTCAGGTTATCTCCCCTTACCTCTTGAAGTATTCCTCTAAATGAAAAGTCATCCGCTTGATCCCTGAATCTTCCGATCACACACCCGATTACTCAACACCAACTACATTCACACAATCAAATCAAACATCAACATTGAACAACACAAATTTCCCTATTTCCTTCTACCTAGGGTTTGGCCACTTGCTCTAAAAATTAGCTAGAGATGTCTAAAATTTCCTATCTCTTGGATGAATGATCCTTAGGTATACCTAACCTTAAAACAAGTCTCATTACTCAAAACTTGAATCAAAGACTTAGGATTCCTCATCCTCTAGGTTTCGGCCTCTCTGTACCCAAATGGGCTAGGAAAATATTTTGATTACATGCTCTTGGACAATGAAGGAGGATGATGAAAATAGCTCATAGAAATTGGTTTTACATTAAAAGGATTTTTCTACAATTTTCTAGAGATTTATGAAGTTTAAGGTTCAAACTTGAACATAGTTGGAAAAACAAGATTTTTAATGAAGAACATGAAGATTGAGAGATCAATGAAGAGTTCATACCTCTTGGAGGATGAAAGTGAGCAAGATTATGAACTTTTTTCTTCACAAAATCACTTGAAAGCTTCTTAAGAAAAGAGAGAAAGTGAGGAAGAAAATGTGTTTAAGGAAGAAATGAAATGAATGGGGATTCGATGAAGGAGGGGCGTGTGAGGTGAAGAGGAAGGGTAGGGAGGTCCAAAATTTTCCACTTGAGGGGCAAAAGGGTCTTTTCACCCAAGGGTAAAAGGTAATTGTGAAAAAGGTTAGGGGCATTTTGGTCTTTTCGCGTCCAAATATTTTTAAAAGCCATCATGACACTGGTGAGTTATGGCACGCGTTCCTAGGTGACTTGACCTGATGTGACTTCAAGTTTATCCGTTACCGGGTCCCAGTAAATCCATATTCAGCTCCGTTCTTCACCCGATTTGAGATTTTGCCCGAATAATTTATATTATTTAACTTTTTAGTGTGAAAAACCAATTTTATCAAAATTGTCGGAAATTCGATTCTAAACCTAACTGTTTTGTTCGCGAGTCAAAATTAGGTCTTCTGATCAGTAAAATCTTACTGTCAGTGAAAACATAGATCGGGCTCCGTCTGAATTTTCAATCCAAAATTTAACCGTAACTCCCCACGATAACGTGGAGTGTGACTATGGTCTCAGTTTATTTAATTTCACTCCCTAGAACCTCTGATAAAATACAAACTCATTTATACAGTTTATTGATCTTGGAAAGCTTGAAAAATCGGAGTGTTACATATGAACCTATGTGTGAACATTAGATAATCGAACAAAGCAACAATTTAAGATATGTATCTTTTGCCTAGGATAGATGGCCTTAGATCAGTTGAGTAGAGTGACAGTTAATTCTAGTAAAGTAGATGTAGAGATAGGATAAGGGAAGCCTAAGATAGTGACAAACGTGAGAAATTTCTTAAAATCGAAGAAGTAATATAGGAAGTTATAAATGGGTTCTCTAGACTAGCCATACCTATCACCAAGTTGACTAGGAAAGGAAGATCCTTTGAGTGGGACGAAGAGTGTGAAGAGAACTTACAGGAACTTAAGAAAAGATTGGTTTTATTGCCGGTCTTGACCGTTTCAGACCCTTCAGTGGGCTTTGTCGTTTATTGCGACGCTTCTAAGAATGGTCTATAATGTGTGATGATGCAGGAAGGGAAGGTAGGCTTGATGATGCAAGAAATGAATCTTATAGAGAAGTTTAGAGATATGAATTTGAATGTGACCTTGAATGCCTTAAGTTTGAAGTTGAATAGGTTGGGAATCTGTAGTGACCTTAGAGAAGAGATTAGGCGTGAACGGCTCCTAGATCAGGAATTGCAATCTTTGTTGGGCCAAGAAAATTATGTGTTGTTTGCTGATGGGCTAGTGATGTTTAAGAATAGGATCCTTGTTCCTAAGGAGGGGAGTCTTAGGGGGAAAGTGTTAGAAGAAACACATAAGAGAAGGTTCACTATACATCCATGAATAACCAAGATGTAACAAGACCTTAAGAAAATTATTAGTGGACGGGAATAAAAATGGATGTTGTACTAAAGAAGTCGTACTTATATGCTCAAATTTTATTATTATATTGTATTGTTGTCAGGTGTGTGTGTGTGTGTGTGTGTGTGTATATATATATATATTTTGAGAATTATTTTCCTTGAAATTTCATATTGCTTCTCAAGTGACCAAATATTAATCGCTATTAGTATACTCTTTGGATTTGTTTCCCATATAGATTAATGACATGTCAAATCTTAACAAACTTATATTTCTTGGCAACGAATGAAAAGAAAAAGAATGTTACTTCTTATTTGTATGTGCTTACTCAAAGATCAAGGTGAAATTGATTTCTTAGTTCTACTATGGTATTTATTGGTGAAGTTTGTTTTGAAAGTCGTATATGCACAATGACTACACAGTTTAATTGCAAGTTTACTAAATATTATTCTCCTTTTGTTACCAAATTTTTTTAAGTAAGATCATCTTATCAACAGAATGTGAAACTATTTCTTTTCTTATGAAATTATCTACTTGAACTAGATAAGACTTAGTACGTGGATGTCACTACTGTTTCTTCTTTCTTTCTATGTTTTTTTGTACATTATCTATAAAACTCCTCTGTTAAGTAGTTAATATAAGAATTTGGCTGTAGAGTCTATACGAGACTATTAGATCTACGTATGGATGATATACAACTTTACTTTAATTTCTTTTGTGGGTTGTTTATTATAAATCTATTTTTGAGAATGCTTATAATGATGAAATGCAAGTAAAGGTATTATGATTTTAGGGGGATGGACAAAAACAAATGCTTAAACGCGTGATTTTATTATACATTTTATTATTGACTTCTCTTTATATATATTCTTATAGTTAAGAAGCCATGATTTGTGCATTTATTAAACGATGCTTCAACCTAGTGGTCTGATGTATGCTTAGAGTATATCAAGAATATCAAGGATGTAGGTTCCCTTATTGTGACACCCGCTATCCCGCATACGATAAAAATTAAATAAAACATGCAAGTAAAAAAAAATTTAACATAAAAGGTAGCAAGTACCACATGATCCGAAAACATTTAAAACATAAGTAACAACTGCGGAAAAACATAGACATAAACAAAACCTGAAACCCGATGTCACATAATCAGAGTTGGTAACCACTATCGATATTACATCGGAAAACAACTAACATAGCTAAACTATACTATGAGTAAGTGATCTCCTCGGGATCACTCATCAGCTGGCAGCTCACCATCCTCTGCATAAGCAAAGGTACATGCAAAACAACAACAACAACAGATAGGGAGTATGGAACTGTACGTATAAACATAAGCGGTAATAGAGCACTTAGCAAGATGATCATGCAACATATAAACATCATAATACAACATACATGTTCCAACACATACCATCATAGCACAATATAAGCATGGTATGCGATGCATAACTACTCCATTACTCCATATGCAATGTGGATCCATCAACATTAACTCTGGAAAGACGATTAGGAGTACATATCCATGTTGACCATCTTGCATCAACGTTGGAACACTCATCAAACCATGGTTGACGTCTGTAGATACTCTCAACTAATCCTGCTAACGTATTGTGGCTCATCAGGGTAGTCAGGTTATCGATAGGACACTCCGGCAACGGGTTGCAAGTCCATGCCATATGGAACCTCCTTACCCAACTCTCCCCTCAAGGCAGGGATAACACCCATCGTGGCCTCCACCGTCGTGATTCATCATTTGCTTTCCGCCCAAACTATCATCACTATGCAATAATGCATGCAATGTTCAACCAACATGCAAACACATGCATGTCCAACCATCCATCATCAACACCAATCCATGGCTATCAACTTTGACCAACAAGCTTCAAAGATGATTTATCAACATCAAGCTTGACCAATAAGCATCAAGAATGATTTAACGAATAACATTGGTAACAGTACGTCATTACCAATAACATCATCTTCTCATTAATTAATCTCTTTATTAAGTCTCCATTATTACATCTTACCATATCGTTATCTTAGTTCATTAACTATCCTCAAGGTTGTGTTTTATAATCTCTTATATCATATTTTTATTCCAAAAAAGGTATTAAATCTCTTTTTATTTAAAATAGTGAAGTTTCTTAATTCTGACAGTGGCACGGCCTGAGCACGGGCGTGCCGGCCAACTGGCACGGGCGTGCTAAACGGCGTCACTTTTCTCGTTTTTCTGACACTAGCGTGCTACTGAGAGCATGGGAGTGCTGGCTTTTACTGGGCAAAGAGCACGGGTGTGCCGATAATGAGCACGGGCAAGCTCAACGTTGTTACGCGTCTCAGTTCTGGGAACTTAGCAACTTTTCTAGATTTCAACCCTCCAAATCAATCCTAAGGTTGTAGAATAATCCATTGGTATTAATCTCACCCCTCATCAACATCGTTATGTTTTATGCACATCAATTAGACTAATCCTAGTTTTAGGCTTAGCGCTAACATCCCTATGTCTTTTATTAACATAGATTTAACAGCAGTTCCAACATACTAACTCATACAATCATGGCATATCAACAGCATCATTAACAACATCATAAACGTCATGCCAATGTCATATAAATCAATTTAAACAATTAGCATTATGCATAAACAATCACAACAACCTCATACATCAACTAAGGCATATAGCACACAAATAGGGTCATGGGTTAACCCTCATCTTATGCTACCCTAGAACCTATATGTTATACTAATCCCTTCTCCCCATACCTAGCGTGACGATACCAGCCTACGAGCTAACAAGAACGAAGTCCATGCTTGACTCCTCGAAACGGGTTCAACAGGTTCAGCGAGCTTTAATGATATGATCCAAGTTAGAACCACCGAAATTTAGGATCTATCCAAGAGCTTGTTCTTAGTTCTTATGTAAAAATGATGAGAAGAATTGGGGAAGAAAAAGGTGCGGTTGTCACCCGAATATGAAGAACAAAAGGAATCAACCAAGGAGTGTAAATAACTAAATAAGAAACTTAAACAAATAAGAATGAAAGTGAAACAACTAAAAACAGAATGTAAATGGCGCAAATGTAAAGAAGAACATAAGATAAATTAAGAAAATGGAAAAGGAAGAAGATGAAGGGGAAGGCGCCACAATCATCCATAGAATTGGAAGATTGATAAGCCAAGGAGGATTCGCCACAAAGAGATAGATCTCTTTGATAAGAATCAAGCAAGTTCTAATCCAAGAACTTGAAGAGGAGGAGCCAATGCTCAAGTCACAAAAATACCCAAATAGGATAAGTTCTAATTTCATTCAAAGTTAAGAAATGAGGTAATACAAGTCCTATTTATAGAATTTTTTATTCTAAGAAGGTGACGACTAACCCTAATCTTCACCTAAGTAATGCTTACTTCAGCAGAAGGGGTTTATCTTGCACAAAACAAAAGCCCAATACAAAGAAAGCCCAAAATACAAGAAAAATCCCGCCCAGAATTTCGTCCTAAACTTGTATCCCAGTTTTCACCATGTTAGAAGCCAAATCTGGTCAAAAAGTTGGTAATATGATTTGTAGATAATTATCTTATCTTTCTAACGCATCAAAAAACGCATCCATCGGATATCTAGATCTCAAGATACAGCCAAAGCAAGATAGACAGGTCATCACCAACAAAAATAAAGTTTTCGACAAATTTCGATTTGGTTCTTCTTGTTCCATAATTGGCTTGGTTCTTCTCTTCAAAGTTGAACATCCTTGGTTTGCATCATTTAACCAAGAGCGTCAAGGCAAAAGGATAAGTTAATTACCTAAACAAGGAAAAGAAAAGGGAATTAACACAAGGGTTATACACATACCTCGATTAGATCCCTGGGGAACAAATCTGTTAGTTGCCGTTCACAGCACTGACACACGAAAGACGAAGTCTGGTTTGACAGGGAGAAAACGGTTCAACATTAACTCAAAGGATTTAAGGGAAAAGGACGAACAAGGTTGGTTACCTTACTTCAGAGTAACACTAAGCTAGCAGCTTAACCTCAAATGCAACAGCAAACACCACAAGGATGTGTTCTTGATGAATAACACCCAACAAGGATTGAGGAAAGCTCAAGGATTCAATGGTAAACCAAGAAAAAGGTAAAAGATGGCTGTTTCTAACTTTTGGATTGACGGCTATGAGTTTTAGGTCGAACAAAAGAGGTATACAAAGGATTGGGGACGAAACGGGCTGACTAAAAACCCAAAATGTGTTTCTGGTGCGCGCGTGTAGAATGGACGTGCTCATTGGTTTGTCCCTAACTTGAGTTATGAGTGTCCGATTTAGGTATTCTTGGTGGCGTTGGAAAGATAAGATAAATTCCTACAAAATTATGTTTCACGATTTGTCCCTAATTCGGACTCTAACATGGTTAGAAATGCAATATAAGTTCAGCGTTAAAAAGATAGTTGTTTCTAGATAGGATTTTTAGGAGATTAAAATAAGTAATCTTATCTATTCAATGATTGAATCTCTATGATATCTAATTGATCTTATACCAACACAACTACAATTATCATAAATATAGATATCTTATATTAATATAAACATGATCTAAATATGAATACAGATAATCGTATATTAATATAATTCTATTGTGCATTAATACAAGTAATCCGGTATTAATATAAGCATATATATAATCGATGACATGTAAATAAATATATGATCACACATTAATTACACACATCATGTTAGTCCATACATGACCACATATAAGCACACGAGATCACACACTTACATACTAATATAATCAATTATATATTCATATAAATAAGATCACGTATTAATACACGCATTATAATTAATAATTAATAATACAAATATAATTATGCGCAATTATCTATCAATACAGTCAATCGTATATTAATATAAGCATAATTAATATAAATCATTTACATACCAATAAGAATCAATTACATATTATATATATATAGATATACAAAATATATAATAACATTTTAATATATATAAAATGTAAACACACTTATAACCATACAAACATAAGTGTGCATGTTATCACTTCAAATATACACATATAAATATACATTCATATAGATACTTATAAAATGCAGTGACGATGTAAACAAGCATATTGTCAAATATTATACTTCTAATAATGGTAATAATAATAATATCTATAATTATAGCAACACATACACACTCATACGAAAAATGGGATGTTACACGTATGATAGAGCAAGCTAGGTGACATGATCTTGTTAGGACCGGATTTAATCCAAGAGACCACAGTTAGGACTCAAAAGGGAAAGATGCGCACTGCGTAAAATAGGTAAAGAGTGTTGTGCCGACTAGAAAAGAAATTCTTTAGAGTTTTGGGAAGGGGAACATGTATTCTCGAGAGTCATTCCTAAGATTGGGATGTGGGGGTCAATGTCAGTCAGAAAACTAATTCCTTGTTTTTATGGGTCATTTCCAAATCCTCAAGAGAGTCGGGCATGTTGCTTACCAATTGGCTTTTCCAACATGGTCGTCTAACCTTCATGATGTATTTCCTAAGTCCGGAAATATGTGTCAGATGTGTCTCATGTAATAGCTCCCGAGTCAATACAATTGAAGGATAACTTAATCTAAAAGCTCAAGCCTAGTTTGATCATCGACAAGAGCACTAAGACTCTGCGGAACAAGACAATCCCTTGGGTGAAGGTGGTTTGGGAAGGATTTAACTCCACAAGAGGCTACTTGGGAACTGGAAGAAGATTTGGTGCGCCAATGCTCAGACCTCGTTGTTGAAGGTACATTACCTTTATTTGCTTCGTACGTGAGGGTGGAGTTAATTTCAGGGACGAAATTCTTAAAGGAGAGGAGAATATGTAACATCCCAAGATATAAATAAAAATAAATAGGCATTAAATTTAGCAAATAAAATTAATAAAGTGTTGGGGAGGCTTATAATGGTTGATTTCGAGCCTTAAAGGTATATATGGATCAAGAGAATAAAAGGAAGGTTTTAAGATTAAAAATCGGTCATAGTAGCATGAGCACGCCCGTGCTGAAAGAGCACGGTCTGAGCCGTGCCGTGCTAACTGTTAGATCACCCGTGTCGGAAATGGACAATTTTGACCCTGATTGGCACGGCCGTGCCAATCACGAGCACGCCCGTGCTCTATATCAGGACGCGTTAAAAATAGGTTTTAAAAAAGGGGAAGCATGTGTAACCCTATATAAACCAATTCTAATATGCTTAGTGCGGCTACAAACCCTCTTTGCACCTTAAAACACATTAGTAACGACTGTGGAGCATCCTTATGCTTAGGAGATGGGGTTGCAACAAACAATGAGTTCGGAAGGAGAACAACAACAACAACAACAACAACAACAACACAATAATAATAAGAAGAGGAATAGGTAGAAGAAGAAGATGAAGAAGAAGAAGAAGGAGAAGGAGATTCAAGGTTGAGGAAGGCGACATATAGGGTTCGCCACGGGATACGCTTGGAGATCTTGGAGATCTTCAAGAGGTGAGTAAAAACGACATTTTTCTCACCCTTCTATGGTGCAAACGATTTTGGGAAAGGAGGTTTGATTTATCTAATGAATTATAGAGAAATTTCAATGGAAAAATACATGTTTTGGTCAAATCCTATTTTCCAAATTTGGGGGTTTCCATAGAAAACGAAATTAATGTTTAATTAGGGAGTTTTATGATATGAATATTATGAATGTTTGTTTATCCGATGTAAACCTTGGAATTCCCTGATGATTGAATTGGTATGTTGCTATATGACATATATGATATGTGTTATTAAATGAGATTAATATGTCATGTATGGTTGCCATGAAAAGAATGATTTATGGTTTGTTTGGCATGTACTTAATACTACCACACCAGGAGTATTGAGGGTTGAGGAAATACCACCATTGTAGGGGTATTGATCCTGTGAAAAACATCACCATTATAGGGATGTTGACAATACCATCATTGTAGGGGTATTGAGATTGAGAAATATCCCATTGTAGGGGTATCGAAAAATACCACCACTGCAGGTGTAATGATTTGGTAACTTCACCACAACAGGTGAGGTCGAAAGACTCCTGATGAGTAGGGGTGGACAATGGGACGCCATTGTTGTGTGCTTATGATTGGTAGAATAAATGCTTGGGTTAAATGATATTGTTGATGATTGAATTATGTGATGTGTTGGTCTATATATGTACATGATTGATATTATAGAAAATTATGCTATTTTCGAAAGTAGCAGGTGCCATGGTTGTTTTTTCGGTTACCGCGCTGGCTGAGAATAACACTGTGTGAAAATATTTTATAACTGTTTTTATTCATTGGGATTCCCATCTCATTATTAGTGTTATTTTCAGAGCACGAGGACGATATTCCTAAGACCGAGGAGGCTAGAAGACTAGAGATTTCATATTAGTAATCTTATAGCTTTGGTTAGTATTCTGACATACTGGAGCCGTTTGTGGCTAGACCTTAATCTATTTCATTTTACATGTTTGGGTTTCAGTTGAAGCCTTGTTTTAAGGGTTTTGATTTATTGATATTATTTCAGATTCAGGGAAATATTAATGTAAGACTATTTTGGAATTATTATTATTTCATTAAGTATTATATTATTTTGAGAAAAAATTTATTTCACTATGTTTTATTTAAAACATTTTGTTATGAGTTACTAATGTGACGAAGGACGTTACAAGAAAAACGAAAATGTAAACTAAAGCACGCAACAAGTCAGAGTCAAGCACAACTAAAGAAAGATAAAACTATGTACATACATACACGAGTTGCCCCCTCAGTAGGCCTATGGTAATATATACATACGGAGTACACCAAAACGTGATCGTAAAACAAAATACATAAAAAGATAGCAGAAAACTTTCCAACTGATAGCACTCTCCCAACCCCACTCAAAATACATCAAAATACTCACATCACACTCGTAATACAGACGCACTGGAGGGATCGCGTCATCAGCGATGCTAATGCTCTGAGCTACCATGTCCCTCACCGTAAGTGCACCTATAGACCCGTAAAAAAGGCAAATACTCCGATGAGGAACTCGATACGACGATCCTATATCGTCGATAATTCTTGCACTACAAAAAAAAGGACTTTTTGCAACCGACATTTTGCGACCGATCCTAACCCGTCGCAATATATAGCATTTTGCGACGGAATTTGCGACCGTAGTTCAGCTAGCAAAAAGTTAGCTGAAAAATACTAATTGCGACCGATTTTGAGACGGATTAATTGGTAGCTATTTATTTTTGTAAAATCGGTGGCAAAATCGGTCACAAACATAAAACTAGGGAATAGTTATTTGCGTTTGGTATTTTGCGACCGATTTTGCGACCGCTTAACGGTAATATTTTTGCCACCGCGATAAAATCGGTCGCAAAATTAAAATTTTGATATTTTGGGACCAATATTGCGACCGATTAATATTCGGTCGCAAATTCCAAATATTTCTATACTCTCTGAAACCCTCTACTTTCACCTCTTTCCCTCTTTGACAAATACCTTTTCCCCTCTTTCTCAAATTCCAAACTCTGAAACTCTCTCACCTCACGCCTCTCCCGCGCCACCACCACCTCGCCACCGCCACCGCCACCACCCACTCTCTGCAACTTCTCCGTCAGCGCGCTACCATTATCGCGCGGCCAACACCTCGCGCCTCCTCTCCCCGTCTCTGCAACTGCTTTGTCAGCGAGCCACGACCACCGCGCCACCACCATCGTCCACCGTCCCTGTCTCTCTCTTTGCCAGCGCCTCCCTCTCTCTCCAACGCTGAGTATGCTTCCTGCCCTCACCTCTCTTTGGCTTTTTTATTCTTTGTTATGAATCATGGCTGTATTGATTGTACTTTCATGGCATTTACTCTGATTGTGGCTTTTTTACTATTATACATCTGATTGTGAAGATAGAGTTGAGAGATGGGGAATGAGTTGAGAGAGGGGAAAGTGTCCATGGTGATTCAGGACAAGTGGTTGGCATCGTTTGGAACATTGTATTGTGGACACGATGGCATCTTGTTCATTTCATAAGCTAAATGGCAATAACAGAGGTTGTGAGAACATTGCAATAACATGTGTCTCTACACTATGGTAGGGGTGGTGAGTAAAACCATTTTCTATGTGTTTAACTTATAAGGGAAAAAAGTTGTTCCTCTAATATAAGACTCAATTTCTTTGAAGAATACCTTCTATAATCATTTTGTTGAACGTATTTGAAAATAACAGTTAAATGTATTTTTAATTAAAGTGAAAGAAGTATATATATATATATATATATATATATATATATATATATATATATATATATATATATATATATATATATATATATATATATATATATATATGATCATTATCAAATAAAACAGATTAATCTAGCTGTTCCTGTTCAACAACTAGCAAATTGAGTATGTTGCATGTGATCTGGGCATCTACCTATATATATTCTATTGAAGTGAAACTCCATATGAAGTATAACAAACAAGAATCATTGGTGCACATTATAGAAGATTCTTACCATAATCTGGATTGCTAGGAACATAAGCACTAGGGAATAAAACACAAGCATTATGTCATACCATTTATCTAAGCAATCTCCTTTTTATGCAGAATCATATCACTCTTGGCCTGTGGGATGAGTTTGAATACATGTTTTTACTAGACTTCAAGTTTTATTATATAAACAAGTTATATATTAGCTATTACATGTTAGTCGTGATCAGAGCTTAAAGCCAAGTTTTTTTGAAAATGTTCTGTTTTAGTTGCCAAATGGTCCACAAAAATTGGACACAAAGGGGAGTAATATGAGGCTTATGAGTGGTCAGGCTAATGGTGGTTATGGCTTATCCCTGTAAAGTATAAATATGTATATGCTTATGTTTTTGCTTATCACATTTTGACCATCAACATCTTATTGGTTACAAACAAGTAGTTAGTTTATTATATTTTGCTGTTATATTTCTGTAGCTATCAGTGCTATAGAAATTGTCCTGCCCAGGTGATATTAGCAATGCTAGATATTATAAAAATATTAGGCACAGACTCTTCTCTTTCTTTAAATAGGAAGGAACATTCACTTATGTAAGCTTACACTATGAAGTTATAATGAGGTCTCAGACACCCTTTTATAAGTAACATACTAAAATGTCATCAAAATTTTATAACATGTATGGAGGGAGACATCCTAAAATGTAGTGTCCCTCTAGAAAGGATATTTGAATACATGGACAAGAATCATTCATCTGTAGGTGTTGATTCCTTTGCTTTAGAAACTGGATTCCTTTAAATTAAAATGGTGCGCTGAATTCATATAGCTCTTTGAAAATCGCAAGTCAGAAGGGTCAACTGAAAATGGAAAAGCGGATGATGCCATCTTGTTCATTTGGACACGAAGATGATGAATGGGGGGTTGATGTTCTGTTTTTCAGTGTCCATTAAGCTAAGGAGAGAGAGATCTGTTGTTACTGAAATCCCAGGCGTGAGTTAAATGAAACTGGCATTAGGGACTTTATACCTGACATGAGTGATCTGACATGAGCATTGGGCTAGAATACAACCATAATATAAAAAGGATTTGTAAAGGTTTTAAACTGTGGTCCATAATCACAAGTGTCACGGTGTTGCAGTTTTAGAAATCTTCACAATAGCATCCGCATCAACCATATTTTTGTACAACTATCTATATAACTAGAACTGCAATAGGGCAATTTATAACCCAATTCAGACGATGGGTGGTGGTGTGTATTTATGAATGTATAAATGTTTCTCAACTATATAAAGGGAATTTGTTCCCATCCTGTTCTGCTAGTGCCCTCGAATCTGTATGATTATGACAAACCTTTAGCTTAGTGTTTTTTTTTTTTTTTCAAGCTTGTATATATAAGGAGACTTTGGAAGGTTCCATTTGTGAAGCCTACTTAGTGGAGGAGACATCTACCTTTGCTTCTTATTACTATCCATCTGAACGTAACGAAGAAGAAGATGATATTGATGCTACTCCTCCTATATCAATTTTCAATTACCCGGGCATGACTAGTGGCAAATCCAAATCATATTACATGGAGCAACGTGACATTGACGCTGCCCACTTATACATTCTACAAAACTGTGAAGAGGTGGAACCGTATTTAGAGTAAGTTAGTGTTCACATTTGTTTTTAATTGTGTTTAATAATCAATTGTGTCTTACTTGAAGTTGCTTTTTCTTATAGTTTTTATGCCAATGAGTTAAAAGAGCAACAACCCAACATTTCAGACACTCAAATTAACCAGCAGATTACCACCATGTTTCCTGCGTGGTTCAAAGAACATGTAGGTTAACACTTTGTAAGTTATTGTAATGAATGTTATTTTACATTAACATGATGTATAACATCAATTTTTAAACCTCTTAGGTTCACAATCCAGAAAATAATATTGAAGATCCTCTGTTGATTAATCTGGCATGGGGGCCAAAGAGATTTGTTACAACATTTTCAACTTAATGGATATAAATTCCGTACAAAAGGATGGAGTGACGGCTTGTTATCATATAACTATGGTGTATGTGTACGAGGCACAAATGGTCAATTAGAAGATGATTTTTACGGAGAACTAACTGAAGTTGTTGAAATAGAGTATATCGGGCTCCCCGTGATGAAGTCAGTTCTCTTCAAGTGTGATTGGTTTGATAATACTCCTAATATAGGGACAAAAATAGATAATAAATATAGAATTGTCGAAGTTAAGAAATTAGGGAGATATAATAAGGCTTACGACCCATTCATATTGGCACAACAGGCAGAGCAAGTTTATTACACACCATATCCCGAGGGTCATCATGGTTGGTTGGGTGTCATCAAGACAATGGCCCGTTGTACAATCACGGATACTACGGTCAGTCAGGCTGAGATGGAGGCTCCATACCAAGATGATATCATTGCAGGGCTTCACATGTTACAACATATTGAGGCAGATATTATCACAGGGGGCTCTCTTGTGGATGTTGGGGGCAACGGGGAAATAATTAATGTGCCAGTACCGACTCAGTCTGACTCGGATCAATCGGATGAACCAGACAAGGACACATGTATATTAAGTGATAGTGAGAGTGAATTTATTGATTCAGATACGTCTAATTAGGTAAATAATGTTGATTATTTATATTGATTGTTTTCTTAATGTTAGTTACTTAAACTTATATACATTGTTTTCCTACCGTCTTTGTTAATTGTAATATGATCAACTTAATTAAAGTTATATTGATTGTTTTCATACAGATGGCAGATGCTAATAGAGGTAGAGGTAGAGGTTGGGGTGGTCGAATGCCAGCTCGCCCTCTTCGTGGCAGAGGTCGTGCTGGGAGAGGTACTCCAACGATCGACTTGCCTAGTTCTGACCAGGCGACTGTACCTAGTGTTCCCTTGGTGGTCACTACCCCACCAGCATCATTACCAGGTCCCTCATCATCTACACCAGCACCATCACCACCATCTGTTCCCGGTCCGTCATCTTCGCAGGCAAATGTCAGAGCTCCGCCTGAACAGAGATTGCAAATCAGGCTAGGCCCCGGCCAATGGGAGTAAGTTATTTTAATAGTTAAATGTTATAATATGATAGTTTAATATTAGTTAAATTTTACTTTTATTAATTATATTTTATAACATTATTTATACAAGGATTATTTATACAATGATTGTGTTTTTAATCACAGGTTTACTCCATCGAGGAAAACAACTAATGTCATTTCAAAAATCATCAAGCAAAAATTTGACAAAGCATGGCCCACTTATAGCGCAGTTGACGATGACGTGAAGAAGAGGTGGTGGCAAGCGTTTCAGGTAAATTAAACTTTTGACATACATTTAGTTTTACATTATATTTTGTACGTATTATATATGTTTTTGTTGCCTAATTAAATATATATGTGCGTTTCATGCAGAAAAAGTGTTCATGGGACCCTCGGGACGATGTCATGGTGGAGAAGACCTTTCACCATAGGGGTATGTGCATCCTAAAAGGTTCATTGAGCGCTATTCGAAATGGCAGGACTCCCGGAAAGTGGATAGCAGATCATATCAAAGCGGAACTAGATGCATTTTTTGCCAGTGATTCTAAATTCCAGGAGAGGAGCGCAATCGGACAGAGGAATCGGACTGTAGACAGGGGCGCATCGGCCTACACGGGAGGCAGCATCTCTAGTGGAGAACATTTTCAAAGGATGGTAAGTTTATTTTAATTTATGCAGTTTAATTCATTACTTAATTTTTATTACTCGCATTTAATGAACTTATTTTAATATATGCAGAGTGATCAGGATGGCCAACCCCCGGATGCCATCGATATCCTAAAAAAGACAAAAAAGTTGAAGTCTGGAGTGTGGGCAAACGACAAGTCTCGTGAGATACATGTAAATATACGTACACTGTTAATTGTACTATATATTCAAGTTTAATTTTCGCAACATATTAATTGTTAATAATATGATATTCAACCTTATTTTGTAGGACAAATACTATGAGACCTTAGATGAGGCTCGTGCACATGCCACACAGGACGATAGTTCTTCTAGTCATGAGTCTCCTGCCTCCGTTGACGATAATGCCCACTATTTGAATATTGTCGGGGGTAAAAATAAGAAGGGAGTTGTGTATGGGCTTGGTGGGTTAGGTGATCATTACCTAGCCTCGTCGTCTAGCCAGCCTAGACAGCAGGATGTGCCTGGGCCTACTGCTTCTCCAGAGGAGATACAGGAGATGCGGGATACTATCACAAAGCTTAATGACGAGATTATCGCAAATCATGCCGCACAGGAGGCCGCACAGGCTGCTACATCTGCACAGCTTCAGTGGATCTTAGAGCACTTTCGCCTTCAGCCTCCTCCACTTCGACCATTTGCTCCACCACCTCCACCACCGCCTACTGCAGAGGACGTCGGGGATGTAGACGGCGTCGACGACGATTTGGGCGAGGACGGGGGCGACGACTTTGCACCTCTATGATGACCTTCATAGATCATTATGTATTTTGATTTGTATTTTGGTTTTATTTTCATACATTATTATATATGTATTTTATATTGTTTTATGAATTGATATACAGTTTTATTTAATTATATCATGTTTATTTTGATTTTCTTTATTTTGCATTGCAAATTTTAAATGTCATTAACAATAACTAAAAAATAATCTTTTATTATTTTAATTAAATAAATTTGAATTTTAATATTATCTCAAATTTAAAAAAAAAATACCTATTGCGACCGATTTTGTCACATTGTATTTGGTCGCAAATTGCTATCTAAATTGTTACGGATATATATTTTGCGACCGATTTTGTCACATTGTATTTGGTCGCAAATTGTTATCTAAATTGTAACGGCTATATATTTTGCGACCGATTTTGCGACAGCATAATCGGTCGCAAATTTGGTTGCCAACCATCAAAACGACCAACAAATTTGCGACTGATTACTAAAGTTTGTGACAGATTTTGGAGGTCGCAAATTTGCAACCGATTATGCATTTCGGTTGCAAAACGGTTTGCGACTAGGGTTTTACTAACCGAAATGTATCGGTCGCAAAATCGGTTACAAAATCAGTTTGCCACCGAATATATTAATTTTGCGACCGATTTTGGAGGTGGCAAAAACTGCCTTTTTTTGTAGTGTTGAGATATTGCTCTGACCTCCGTGTCTGTCTGCGAAACACAAAACCTTGTCTGTTAGTAACATGAGATGACTCTGGCTCCGTCCAGATCTGCTCCTGTGAGAAGGATAGGTGTTGTACTACATGATACTGTCCTAAGATGTCTCCAAAAGGTGTCGTACAGTTCCTAAACCGTATACTGAGGGGACCGGTATAGACAGTTAAGAACGTGGCAAGGTCCACCTGCCAACCCCGATCATCATGGTAGATGATCTCAACGTCTCCTAGCACCCGAGTCATCAGTGCCATCGTCACAAAGAGGTGCAGTCTCCATTCTATCAGCCTCTAGCTGTTCGTTGTCTGCTCGGTGAAGAGCAATAAAACATACAATAGAGAGATGTAGGGAGATAAGAAAACATACATCATCAAACATGGGGGAAGGGCGGTAACATAGCATGTAAACATGTAGCATGCAGCACATATAATACAAACAACACTCAAACTACCATTTATCGAGTCATACATCACATCCATCTCAAAAGTTTTACTCTCAGATCAAACCTCTATGAGGGATACTAATCCCTATATGCATGTCAGCCGATTTCATCATGTCCCCAATTGGACATCTCTGTGGGGACAAAAGCATCACATCATAACACGTCCCCAATTGGACATCCCCCATTGGGACAGGTGGAACACATCTCATCACATCGCATCACATCCCCAATTGGACATCCACTTTGGGACAGGTGGTACACATCACGTCCCCATTTGGACATCCCCCATTAGGACAAGATAGAACATCATGATATGCTATGTAACATCCATCCTTCACGAGTTGATACCGAAACCTCACACCTAAGCACTCGGCCATAGCCATGATGCATTGCATCCAAAGGAACATCATCACGATGCCTCGCGTCCACGAGCCACAGCTCAACGATCAGAACCAAGTATCAACCCGAACAACTCATCAACCTCACCACACAGTCAACATCCACCAATTCAAATAGTAATAACAACAATAAGCATGCCAATATACATTTCATCATATAGACAGATAATTAGGTAGTCACATAGGCAGTTTAGCATGCACGACAAAGCATCATCAATAACAACATCATCTAACCTAGCGTATTGTCTTAGCGGTTATAGCCCAAAAGATACCTACACCTAGGGTTTAGGTACTTTGTCCATGGCTCAACCTCTAGTAGGGTTTAAGGTTTCCCAACACATGTATACATTCTACACTACGCTTGCCTTCCCGACGATAACGATTCTTTCTCCCCACCTGACAGATTGTGCAAACGCGACCATGAACACAATCACGATCTCAACACCACCACCACCACGCAGTTCTTCACCACCACCACTAGCAGCTGCGGCTGCCTCTCCACAACTAGCACCGTCGCGACCTAGAACTTTGCCCTAATCACGAGAACGTGTAAACAACATCGTTAACCCTAGGGAAAATTCCAAAACCAAGAACATTCAAGGGAAAAATCTCGAAGAGCACGAAGAACGTAAAGGTCGGCGTGCTAGAGATTCGAGCTTACCTTCAAGGAATCGAGAAACTAATCAGTGTCACTCGTAGTACTCGAAGCCCTGATAACATTGACGTAGTCGGAATCTAAATCTGATGTCTCGATCTTGCTTTAATCTCACTTTCTCTCTCAAGAACTTTGTTTTCTCTCTCTTAAGTTCTCTGGTTCAAAAAATGGTTAAGTTTTTCATCCCAAGTGAAAAGAGAAAAGAAAACTTAAGCCATGTTGATCTGTTGTGCACGCTCAAGCGTGCAGGTCTGGAATGCTTAAGCGTTCCCACACTCTAGCGTGGGGTTTCTCCACGCATGAGCGTGGCACGCTGGTTGCCACGTCTCCTTCCACGCGTTCATGCGCGTTGACATGCGTACCCCTTTCCACGCTTTGATTATGAACGGTTTATTAATGATTTTGTAGCAAAAAAATGTAAGGAGGATAATGTTGAAATGATCATGTGGGCATCAATTTCTCAGTTCGCATAGGACACTCAAAATCTCAGGGCCGACCCTGACCCTGCTTCAAGGTACTAGCAAATCTAAGCACGCAGATTGACAAATGCTAAGGTAAAACCAGTTTCAAATCAAAACAAAGCTCATTAAATGTGTATAGAACAATAAATAATTAACAAAGTCCTGCACAAGTAACAAAGATCTAGGATCTTATGCTATGGAAATGCAATTAGAGCATGAATAGGAAAACTACATTCACTTCAGAAGCAAGGATACAAGATTAGTCTGTTTGATTTCTGAGAAAATATAACACAACAAGATTTATTTAATTTTTATTTTTTTCTTCACACAAATCTAATCTGGCCAACAACATGCATATCTCGAAGTCTTGAAAACCGTTGAGAGATTTATGGTAAAATTAAACTCATGCATATTTGCGTTGCGCGAATGCCTCCTCCTCCTCCTCCTTCGGCTGCAAGTGCGCGATGAGACAACCTGATGTCCCATTAAAGAACCTAAGCAACTAAGCCTTAACGGTATTATTATCGCTAGCGCATTATAGAAAATAGAATAGATTTAAAACTTTAAAAACATATAAACATATACATCAGAGTAATACACACAGCTATATACATAATGAGACGACTCGAAGTGAATGATGCAATCCCATTAGTACCACTAAGTATTAACTACACCTTAACCGTATTATAATGTTAACGCGTTTATTAAAATAAACGGAAACGATTAAAACATACAAGAATAAACTTAAAAACACAATGCGTAAAAACAAACAGAGTAAAACCCAGCTAAGGAAAGATCTCTGTATACATAAACATGCGAAAACTTGCCCCGTCAGTAGGGCTACTTTAATATGTACATGCACAGTACATCAAAAGGTGATAAAAAGAAAAAGATACATCAAAGGACTATGTGAAGCTCTCAAAAATCTCACCAGTTCTCACCCGCCCATTCTTAGAATACATTCAAATAAGCTCACCTCACATACCTAGGATGAACGCACTGGCGGTACCACACCCTCAGTGGCGCGGATACCTCGAGCTATCCTTGCCCTCGCTATACATACATCGGTAAACCCTCCGGGGCACGTAGTCAGACGAGGAGCTAGACACGACGATCCTCCGTCCCTTGCAGGTCCTCAAGTATTGCTCACTCCGCCATCTCCGTCCACGTTGCACGAAACCTCTCTGTCTGGTCACGTGTGATGACTCTGGTATGTCCCACATCTGGGTCTGGGCACGAGGACATGGAGGCTGCCACATCTGAGAGAACCAGAGAAAATACACCACTCTGAAAGGTCCAACAATGTCGCCAAAAGGTAAAGTCCCAAACCTGAACCATATACTGATGGGTCCAGTATAGATGGTCAGGAAGGTGACAAGGTCCACCTGCCAGCCCTCATAATGATGGTAAATGAGCATGAGATTCCCCAGCACTGGGATCTGTGGTGTCATCTCTAGGAAATGGTGCATTCTCGGGTCTGTCCTCCTTGAACTCTAGGTTTTATCGATGACGAACCACAGAAGACATACAGAGAAAAAGATAGGGAGATAAGATAACATATCATGAACAAGGAAAGTAGCAGTAATATAGAATATAGGCATGTAGCATGCAACACATACAACAGACAATATTCAGGGATTAGTCGGGGTAACTAGGCTTAATCGGGTATCACAACACGATAGGAGCAACCGCATCTGTCACTGTGGATCGGTCCCAAGTCTAGTTACATTCCCAAGGTCTATCTCAGACCCCCCTCCGTGTTCCGTACCCGCACTCAGGTACAACTAACCTCGTATGACAATTAGCAGCCTATACTACCGTCATACGGCCCCGCCACTTGGCTACTATGATATGCAACAAACAGTCACAACGAGCTGATACCGGAACCTCACACTTAAACACTCAGATACCATCACGATGCCTCACATCCACACTGTCACAGCCGCAATGCCTTGTGTCCACAAAGATCACACCTTTTCCATCAGAACCTCAATGGTATCAACCTGACTTGCTCAACAGCATCTCACGGATCACTCAACCAACCAACAGTCATGATAAAAATTAAACAAAATTTACAACACAGTAAGCAGGCCAATATAACAGTTAAGCATATAGTCAGGTAATTCAGCCAGTTAATCAAACAACATAGCATGCATAGAAACTCATCCTCAACGACAATTGTCTAACCTAGGGTATCGACTTAGCGGTGATATCCCAAAGATACTCCCACCTAGGGTGGAGGTACTTTTTCTCGGGCTCAACCTCTAGTAGGGTGTAGGGTTCCCCTACACACATGCAAATACGCTATACTACTCTTGTTTTCCCTACAATAGCAATCTCTTTCTCCCCACTACCTAACTAAAAGTAAGCGCGCAAACACAAACACGATCACCATCACCACCAACACGCAACCACCACTAAACAGCTGCGAGATCCTCCCAAAGCTAGCAAAATCACGTCTTCGAACTTTCCCTAACCACGAGAATGACATACAGGAAACATTGCTAACCATAGGGCAACCCAAAACCAATGAAAGATTCAAAGGAAACTCGAAGAACACAAAGAATATGAAGAACATTAAAGTCGACGTATCAATGTGTTATGGAAACGAGCTTACCTTTGAGGAAGTTTAGAATCCAATCGGGTGAAAGTGAAGGTAAATTCGTCACGATCAACTAGAGGTTGTTAGAATCTCGATCCGACGTCCCGAACTCCTACAATCAATATCTCTCTCTAGGGGTTTTCTGGCCTCTCTCCACTATAACTCTTTGCAAAATAGAAGGTAAAAATGTGACAAGGTGAAATGAAAGTGAAAACTTGACACCTTAGGTAAATAGTCAGCACGCTAAAGCTTGCTGGAGTCCCACGCTAGGGTGTGCCCACACTTGAGCGTGGAGCCTCGTCCACTTTGCCTTCTTCAGGGCTTGACATGTGTCCAACACACGTCTTAACTCAGGACAGCTGGCGCCACCATGTTGCACGCTTGAGTGTGCTCTGGCGTGCACTTTTCCCAGGCTTGAGCGTACTGCTCAGCTGAGAAGATGTCCCCAAACTTCTAATCTTCCCCGTTTCTCACGTTACGCCTTAGGCACTCCCAACATGATTCAAGCTTAGTCCTAGGCTTCCAACTAGACTTAAAACTAACACAAAAACAATCAAACCAAAAATCAAACCCCTAATCGAGATTATCTAACTCGATTAGAGTTATAGAAACAAAGGATGTTACATTACCACCCCCTTAAAGAAAATTTTGTCCCCTAAATTTCTTTCACATACCTTAAACCAAAAACGGGTACTGTTGGGGCATATATGCTTCTCGCTCCCATGTTGAGTCTCCTGTCACAGGGCCTTATTCCACTATTACCAAGGGAATATGCTTGCCACGCAGTTCCTTGATCTTTCTATCCACTATCCGTACAGGTAAAGTCTTGTATTCTACGTTTTCTTTCAGTTGTATTGATTCGGGCTCTAACACATGTGATGGATCGGGGTAATATTTTTTGAGCTGGGATACATGAAAAACATCATGGAGATTTGATAGGTTAGGGGGTAAGGCTATCTGGTAGGCTACGGGACCAATTCGGTGAAGAATCTGAAATGGTCCGTTAAACTTGGGTGTAAGCTTTTTGGATTTGATTGCCTTGCCTACTCTAGTTCTTTGGGTAATTCTCATGAAGACATGGTCTTCCTCCTAGAACTCCAAATGTCTTCTCCTCCTGTTTGCATAGCTCTTTTGCCTATCCCTTGCGACTTTCATCTTCTCCCTGATCTTACGAACTTGTTCCGTTGTTTGCTGCACTAACTCGGGACCTAACAACTGACTTTCTCCAGTCTCAAACAAGCACAACAGAGTCTTGCACTTCCGCCCATATAGTGCTTCATATGGAGCCATGCCATTACTTAAGTGGAAACTACTATTGTAAGTAAACTCAATGAATGGAAGGAACTCGTCCCAACTTCCCGTATTCTCCAACACATACACTCTTAAGAGATCCTCCAAAGACCGAATTATTCATTCCAACTGACTATCCGTTTGAGATGATAAGCAGAAGTCATCCTTACCTTAGTTCCCAATGCACCGTTTAAACTCTACCAAAATCTGGAGTAAACCTCGGATCTCGATCCGAAATTATAGTTGAAGGTACTCCGTGTAACCTTACAACCTCGTTGATGTATATCTGGGGTCAACCTTACCAGAGAGTAACTCTGAATGATAGGTAAGAAATAAGCACATTTCGTCAACCTATCTATGATAACCCAAATTGCATCACACCTTTTCTGAGCTCTTGGTAACCTAGAGACAAAGTCTATTGCAACACTATCCCACTTCCACTCTGGGACATCTAATGATTTCAAAAATCCTACCGGTTTCTGGTGTTCAATCTTCGCCTTTTGACACACCAAGCAAGATAAGACATGAAGGAACCTATTTGAAACACAAGAAGAGGGTTGAATTATGTTTCTTAAGTTTTTAAAACATTTTCATAAGCAGATATATTTTCATAAAGGTATGGACGCAAATATGTTAACAGACGCGGAGAGCATGAACAAACAAGGATTGGACGCCTGCTGTGATTATTTACTTTTTAAAGATAAATGCTTTTAAGAAAACAGTTCAATCCCAAGAGTTAGTTATAAACAAACTAAAGACAGAGATAAGGGAAAGAAGAATAACACAGAGATATTATCCTAGTTCACTCTTAACCCAAGAGCTACGTCTAGTCCCCTCTACGTTAGAGCTTTTTCCAATATAACAAAACCTTGTTACAGGTATTCAAACACCTTTTCAAGCAAGTATTCTACACCTCTTCAGGCAACACAAAATATTCTTTTACAGATAATCCTCTTCAGGCTCAAGTATTCTTTTTTAGACAAGCCTCTCCAGGCTCAACCCCAGGCTCAACCAAGATTGGTTATGAAAGAGTTTTAAGTTCAACTAGCTCACTGTGTGTGAGGGTATGAAACTTTAGAACAGAACTCTGAAATATCAACTCTACGCAGAGAGTGATATGAAAAATTAAACTTAGAGAAAGTTTGTAAGCTTTTGTATGCTTTTGATTGTTTGAATATTAGTTGCTTGTTAGGCTCGTGTAGGTTCGTAAATTTGCTTCTTCAAAGATGAAGGTATATATAGCCTTCAAGACTTGAGCAATCTTGAATCTTCAACGAATGGCAAAAGAGCCGTTCTGATGGGCATTAAATGCATTATCCCGTTGAGTCTGATAGCTTGTATGAGAGCTACTGAAAAGCAAGATAGACTATCAAGTTGATAGCTGAAAACGATATTGACAGCTTTTCCTTGTACCCGAAAGTTGCCTTTGTCTTTCCTTTTGGAGATAGTCAAATCTTGTGTCGGGAATAGATTGGCTTCTATGCGTTCGATGGTACGAAGTTTACAAAGAATGTTTGCCTTTGGGACATTACCCTTTTACACATAGGATAAAGATTTAAACTATGCTAGTTCAAGTTCGCGCTACTTTAGAGTCCAGATATTTAATCTGATGGACTGTTACATTGGACAATAAAAGAAACTTTTACAAGCAAGTGTCTTTAGACTCAGATAAACAAAAACGATAAGCATTCTCAGTCCAGCGTGGACTTAGTACAAGAACTATTTTCAGCGAACAGGAGACTGAGGGTTTGGACGAATGATAAGTCTTTGGACTTAAAAAGTCTTTGGACTTAAATAGATTTGCACATTTAAGATAAACGCGTTAGTCCATAATAAATCTTTGTTCACTTAATTTAGTCTTTTGCTAACATCAAAATCTTAAAAAGTTTGTGGACCATAACCACTTTGGATCAAACAATCTCCCCCTTTTTGATGATGACAAAACATACTAAATTTGATTGAGTGAAGTTTTTCTAAAGAGCTAGAAATCTCCCCCTAAGAAATAGGCTTCTATTAAAGATAGCATTTATCAACAAATCAGAATTGGACTTAGACAAAGAATAAAAGCATGTATATTAGATCAAATATATAGTCCAATAACAGCAGGCATAGAAAGCATAAGACAAAAGCAAATTCATATATGCAAACAAATAATATCAGATATATGCAATCAAAAAAAGAAATTCCCACTTTTTTCATATATATGAACAATCAAATTCCAATCAATCAAATTTCCTTGTCTTTCTCCCCCTTTTTTGTGAATATATGCCTTGACAGGATTAGTTAAAGTTTTGACGGATGATAAAAAGAAAACATCCCAGATGGACTAGATTGCAAAAAGCGGAAAAATTATCTCAGATGATCAAGTCTTTCAGAAGGGGTGAAGGGAATTTTAATAATTGTATTGTGTGTTTTAGATTATATTGTACATGGTGGATAAAGCTCTCAAAATCAATCACACACACACATAATATAAAGAGTAAAAATAAAACTTAGTTGGCCGTAAGCTCTTTAATTGGTAAAATCAATTAACAGCCGTTATATTTAAGTTCAGATGGCTTCTAAATGGAAATAATCGATTATATGATTATCACAATCGATTAGCATATATATGAAAACAAACATCGCGAAACAATGGAGATATCATTGATTACCATAATCGATTACATAGATAATCGATTCCATAATCGATGTTACACATAATCGATTCCACAATCGATTATGCTTCTACGCGTTTTAAAAGACTCTAAAACAGAGAACCTATAATCGATTATCATAATCGATTATGATGCTACTATCTCTCAACGTGTTTTGGCTAAAAAGGGAATAATCAATTATTTAATTAAAATAATCGATTATTAAGCGCAAATGACATATGGTAAAAATGAGCATAACCTAATTCCCATAAGCCAAAATTATTTTCCTATAAATAGGATGCCTTGGGAAGTGTTTCAACTTACAACACTTGCTTCCCTATTTCTTATTGTGCTAATACTCTGTCAAAATTATTTTTGGTCACTCTCACTAATATTACACTTTGTTTACACTTACATTGAGAGAGAGCTTTATACTCCATATAAGTGAGATTGTAATTGTGCTTCAAGTTGAAATTTCTTATCTGCACTTTTGAGTGCTACATCTTTCGTTTATATTATTCTTATTTGGGTGTGAATCCTATAGTTTGTTTAAGAGAAGGTTTTTCTCTTGAGACTCTATCACTGGGGGAGGTGATATCCCTGGTCTGTGAAGAGTGCTCTTATTTGTGAAGGTTTCTAGCTAAACCTGATTTAAAAGCTAGTTATTGAGTGAAAACCCTTAGTGGTTGACCTTGGGAACTGGACGTAGGCTACTGGGGTATTAGGTAGCCGAATCAGGATAAAACTGTGAGTTTTTCTTTTCTTCCTAACTCTTAATTATTGCAATTTATTTTACGCCATTTTCTTTCTGCTACCTTTTTTTTATTGCAATTTATTTAACGCACTTTAGATACAAGTTATTTATTTCTAAAGTGCTCTATTGTGGGTATGGAGTCACTTGTCAACAAGTGGCATCAGAGCTTAACTCTTGCTGATAGGCTTAACCGCCTCAAGAGGTAACATGACTTCAAACAACTTTAATCACGAAAGACATTCCATCAGAACCCCATCTTTCAATGGTGAAGGGTATGGTTATTGGAAAGAAAGAATGCAAATCTTTCTTGAGGCTGTGGACCTCGAAGTTTGGGACACTGTGGAAAATGGTCCATTTGTCCCCATCCATTCTGTCAATAATGTAGTGGTGGACAAACCAAGAAGTCTCTGGACTGACGAGGAAAGGAAAAAGGTCCAATACAGTTTGAGGGCAAGGAACACCATCACTTCAGCTTTAAGCTGCGATGAGTTCTACAGGGTCTCAAATTGCAAGATCGCTAAGGAAATGTGGGACACCCTTCAACTGACCCATGAAGGTACTACTGAGGTCAAAAGGGCTCGAATGAACACATTAAGCAATGAATATGAGCTATTTAGGATGAATCAGGGTGAAAGCATACAAGATATGCAGAAACATTTTACCCACATTATTAATCATCTTAGGGCTCTTGGGAAATCCTTTAGTAATGAAGATTTGATTAATAAAGTGCTTAGATGTTTAAACAGAAGTTGGCAACCCAAAGTAACTGCTATAGATGAATCTAGAGATTTATCCACTTTGATTTTGGCAACTCTATTTGGCAAATTACAGGAACATGAGCTCGAATTAAATTGACTCACTGAAAGTGAAGAAAGTGACAAGAAAAAGAAAGAACTTCCACTTAAAGCAAGTGTTGGTGAAAGGGAAGAAGAAACTGATTTTGATGATTATGAAAGTCTAAATGAAAATGAGGAAAATATGGGCTTGATGGTACGCAAGTTCAAAAAGTTGCTAAGGTACAAAGGTAAAGCAAAACAATTCTCTACTCCTCAAAGGAAAAATGAGGCATAAGGAGGTTCTTATAATCCAACATGCTTCAATTGTGGCAAAAAGGGCCACATTAAACCCGATTGTCTTCAAGGACAAAAGAAGTATGAGAAGGATGAAAAGAAGCCACAAAAGGATAGAAAAGGAAGAAGAGCATACATTGCATGGGAAGATAATGATATGAGCTCATCAGACGAATCAGACAACGAGGAGGCAAATCTGTGCCTCATGGCTATTCATGAGAAAGATAAGGTAAATGAATTTGAACTTGAAATTGGATTGTCATATAATCATGTACTTGTTGCATGTGAAGAATTAGATGATGAAACTGTGCGCCTTAGAAAAATTATTTCCTCATCAAAGAAAACCATCTCTAATCTTGAATCTAAAATCAATCTTTTGAATACTGAGATGGATACCATTAAAGAGAAACAAACTATTTCAAGAGAAACTTCATCATACCTATCTTGTGAAAACAAAAAGAATGAAATTTCAAAGTGTAGTGAATGCAACGTTTTAAAAAATAAAATTGAAGATTTATACAACATGCTCGCAAAGTTCACTAATGGGAGAGATAACTTAAATGTGCTTCTAGGAAATCAAAAGGGAATGTATGACAAAGCTGGTTTGGGTTATCACCCTAAATTGCATGCAAAATCTTTTAAGAAGTTGTTAGTCCAACAAATACGTCTAGCAGTCCTTTTGTAAAATGCTTTTATTGTGGTAGAAAAGGACACACTGCTTCCATATGCAATGCTAGAAAGATCAAGAACATAATTGGTAAGAAGATATGGGTACCAAAGGGCAATGAGCCCAAAACTAATCCTCAAGGACCCAACATGATTTGGGTACCAAAAGTTAAAACTTCAATCTGTTTTGTAGGTGTGCTTGAAAGCAAAGGATTCGAACTGGTATCTTGATAGTGGATGCTCCAAGCACATGACGGGAGACAAAAATAAGTTCTCATCCCTTACACCCAAAAAGGGTGGCTATGTCTTCTACGGTGATAACAACAAAGGTAAAATTTTGGGAAGTGAAACGGTTGGTAAGAGTCCCAATCCCATTATAGAAAATGTTTTGTATGTTGAGGGATTGAAACATAATTTGCTGAGTATAAGCCAACTCTCTGACAAAGGTTTTGAAGTAATTTTTGATACATCAAAATGCATGGTTATGAATTCTGAAAATAAACAAACTAAGTTCATTGGACAAGGAATTGGAAATATTTATATGGTTAACTTGGATGAACTACCTTCAAATGATGCATGTTGTCTCATTAGTAAAGAGGATGACACTTGGTTATGGCATAGAAGAATGGCGCATATTCACATGGATCATCTAAATAAGTTGGTTCGCAAGGACTTAGTAATTGGTCTACCAAAACTACGTTTTGAAAAAGACAAGTTGTGTGACGCTTGTCAAAAAGTAAAACAAGTAAAGGCCTCTTTTAAACCCAAAAATGTTGTTTCAACAAACCGGCCTTTACAGCTTTTACATATGGACTTGTTTGGTCCTTCTCGAATATGAGTTTTGGTGGCAATTACCATGCGCTTATTATTGTGGATGATTATTCTCGCTTTACATGGACCTTGTTTATTTCTCATAAAAATGACGCTTTTGTTGCCTTTCGAAAACTTGCTAAGGTTATTCAAAACGAGAAGGGTTTAAACATTGTATCCATCTGAAGTGATCATGGTGGTGAGTTCCAAAATGAGGCATTTGAGGCCTTTTTTACTGAAAATGGAATTGAGCATAATTTTTCCTCACCAAGGACTCCCCAACAAAATGGGGTGGTGGAAAGGAAAAATCGGTCTCTTGAGGAGCTAGCAAGGACTATGCTAAATGAGACAAACCTTCCTAAGTATTTCTGGGCAGACGCGGTAAGCACTGCATGCTATGTAATGAATAGGGTCCTCATAAGATCTATTCTAAAACAAACGCCCTAAGAAATTTACAAAGGAAGGAAGCTCAACATCTCCCATTTTCACGTGTTCGGATGTAAGTGCTTTGTTTTGAATAATGGTTAAGATAACCTTGGCAAGTTCGATGCCAAAGCTGATGAAGGTATATTTCTTGGTTATTCAAGCTCTAGTAAATCTTTTAGAATTTATAACAAAAGAACTATGACTATTGAAGAATCTGTACATGTCTCTTTTGATGAATCTAATCCCAAATCTGTGATAGAGGAAAGTGTTGATGATCTTGCAGAAATCTTGAGCAAAAATCACCTAGGAAAATCACAAGGTCATGAAGATCAAACGCCTCAACAAATGTAAGGAACACCTCACTTGGATCTTCCAAAAGAATGGAGAACATCAAGAGATCATCCTCTTGACAACATTATAGGTGATATTGAAAAAGGGGTAACAACTCGAAACTCTCTAAAACATATATGTCACTATATGGCTTTTGTATCTCAAATTGAACCTAAAAATGTAGATGAGGCTATAATAGATGAACATTGGACTCTTGTTATGCAAGATGAGTTAAATCAATTTGAAAGAAACAATGTGTGAGAACTTTTCCCCAAACCTAAGGACCATTTAATCATTGGAACTAAATGGGTTTTTCGTAATAAGCTTGATGAAAATGGAATAATTACACGCAATAAAGCAAGGCTTGTAGCTAAAGGTTACAACTAAAAAGAAGGAATAGACTTTGATGAAACCCATGCTCCCGTAGCTAGATTAGAGGCCATTCGTATGCTTCTCTCTTTTGCATGCATTATGGATTTCAAACTTTTTCAAATGGATGTAAAAAGCGCCTTTCTAAATGGCCTTATACAAGAAGAAGTCTATGCAGATCAACCCCCAGGTTTTCCAAACTTTGAATTTCCAAACCATGTGTTCAAATTGAAAAAGGCTTTATATGGTTTAAAGCAAGCTCCTAGAGCTTGGTATGAACATTTGAGTAAATTCTTGCTTGAAAATGGTTTTCAAAGAGGCAAAGTTGATACTACTCTTTTCATCAAAAACAAAAAGCATGATATTTTACTTGTTCAAATTTATGTGGATGACATAATTTTTGGTGCTGCTAATGAGGCTTTGTGCAAGGATTTCTCTAACATTATGCAAAGCGAATTTGAAATATCAATAATGGGTGAGCTCAACTACTTCCTTGGTCTACAAATTAAACAATCAAAGGAAGGCATATTCATCAACCAATCCAAATATTGCAAGGAGTTATTCAAGAAATTTGGGATGAACAATTCTAAAGAAATATCTACTCTTATGAGCACATCATGTTATCTAGACAAAGATGAAAATGGAAAGACGGTTGATATGAGTAAGTATAGAGGTATGATAGGATCTCTCCTTTATCTTACTGCTAGTCGTCCCGATATTATGTTTAGTGTATGCGTGTGTGCACGTTTTCAATCAAACCCTAAGGAATCACATCTCACCGCGGTAAAACGCATTATGAGATATCTCATTGGCACCCAAAATATGGGCATATGGTATCCTAAAGGGGCTGATTGCATCCTAGTGGGATACTCAGATTCAGATTTTGCGGTATGCAAAATGGACCGAAAAAGTACTAGTGGTACATGTCACTTACTAGGAAACGCCTTAGCCTCTTGGCATAGTAAGAAACAAACTAGTGTGGCCTTGTCCACCGCCGAAGCGGAATATGTTGCGGCAGGCAGTTGTTGTGCACAAATAATTTGGATGAAACAACAGTTGAATGACTATGGAATTAATCTTGAAACTGTTCCAATTAAATGTGACAACACTAATGCCATAAATCTCACGAAAAATCTAGTCTATCACTCTAGGACCAAGCACATTGAGATTAGGCACCATTTCATTAGGGACCATGTTCAAAAAGGTGATTGCATGATTGAGTTTGTTGAAACATCTAAACAACTCGCAGACATTTTTACAAAACCATTACCTAAAGAAAGTTTCTTTTTCATAAGAACTAAATTAGGAATATTGAATCAATCATGCATTGAGTAAGCATCTCATCTTGTTATTACTAATCTGTGTATTAATTGTGGAAAAGAAAATAGGATGAAATAATCGATTAGCATAATCGATTATCCTAAGGCAGTAGGTCAATAATCGATTAATATAATCGATTGAGCAAATCGGTCAGAAAATAGTAGAAGTCAGAAGACCCATAATCAATTGCCATAATCGATTATGTGCGTAATACTAAATTTTTTGTGCTGCTTCTGCTGCTACTGCTACTATTTTACTGCTGGTACATTTTTTTTTAATATATGCCTTGCATCTTACTATCTTTCCCGTTTTTTTTTTTTTATAATGCCAAAAGGGGGAGAGTTATATATATCTGGCTGCATGATTCAAGGGGAGTGATTTTTTTTATTGCATTAAGTGAGGGGGAGTAGAGCATATATTATCTGCGTATCACTCTGATTATTAAATATTAAATGCTCTAACTCATTTCTTGAGAAAATCTCTTCTTGAGATGTTTGTTATCATAAAAAAGGGGGAGAATGTGAATATATGCCTTGACATGATTAGTTAAAGTTTTGATGGATGACAAAAAGAAAACATCCCAGATGGACTAGATTGCAAAAAGCGGAAAAGTTATCTCAGATGATCAAGTCTTTCAGAAGGGGTGAAGGGAATTTTAATAATTGTATTGTGTGTTTTAGATTATATTGTACATGGTGGATAAAGCTCTCAAAATCAATCACACACACACATAATATAAAGAGTAAAAATAAAACTTAATTGGCCGTAAGCTCTTTAATTGGTAAAATCAATTAACAGCCGTTAAGTTTAAGTTCAAATGGCTTCTAAATGGAAATAATCGATTATATGATTATCATAATCGATTAGCATATATATGAAAAGAAACATCGCGAAATAGTGGAGATATAATTGATTACCATAATCGATTACATAGATAATCGATTCCATAATCGATGTTACACATAATCGATTCCACAATCGATTATGCTTCTACACATAATCGATTCCACAATCGATTATGCTTCTACGCGTTTTAAAAGACTCTTAAACAGAGAACCCATAATCGATTATGATGCTACTGTCTCACAACGCGTTTTGGCTAAAAAGGGAATAATCGATTATTTAATTAAAATAATCGATTATTAAGCGCGAATCACATATGGTAAAAATGGGCTTAACTTAATTCCCATGGGCCTAAATTCTTTTCCTATAAATAGGATGCCTTGGGAAGTGTTTCAACTTACAACACTTGCTTCCCTATTTCTTGTTGCGCTAATACTCTATCAAAATTATTTCTGGTTACTCTCACTAATATTACACTTTGTTTACACTTACATTGAGAGAGAGCATTATACTCCATATAAGTGAGATTGTAATTGTGCTTCAAGTTGTAATTTCTTATCTGCACTTTTGAGTGCTACATCTTTCGTTTATATTGTTCTTATTTGGGTGTGAATCCCATAGCTTGTTTAAGAGAAGGTTTTTCTCTTGAGACTCTATCACTGGAGGAGGTGATATCCCTGGTCTGTGAAGAGTGCTCTTATTTGTGAAGGTTTCTAGCTAAACCTGATTTAAAAACTAGTTATTGAATGAAAACCCTTAGTGGTTGACCTTGGGAACTGGACGTAGGCTACTGGGGTATTAGTTAGCCGAATCAGGATAAAACTGTGAGTTTTTCTTTTCTTCCTAATACTTAATTATTGCAATTTATTTTACGCCATTTTCTTTCTGCTACCTTTATTTTATTGCAATTTATTTAACGCACTTTAAATACAAGTTATTTATTTCTAAAGTGCTCTGTTGTGCAAAAAGTTTTGAAATACACTTTACACACAATTCATCCCCCTCTTGTGTTAAGAGTCACTTGTCAACATTTTCGTCATCAGACAAGAGGTAAAGTTAGACCATCATAGTCAACAAAAAAAAAAAGATAGACTAAGAAAAAGATAATATTTTAAGAAGAGGGAGGAGGAGGAGGAGGAGGCTTTTGAAAGATGTTATGTAACATGGCGGCCATCTGCTTCATCAACTCAGCATTATTAGCTTGTAGGGTAGTAGAGATGGACTGTTGGACGAATTCATGAACCTCATGAGGGACCACTGACACTGAACTCTCTGTTGTGGCCTTAGTTGCCTCAGCATTGTGTTGACCAGGGATCACACTCAGAGCATTAAAAGGACAAGGGTCAGTAGGATGTACCACGAATAGGGGCATAGGCTGAGACTTAGAGAGTTCCTTCTTAGAGTCTGCAACCTGCTGAACAGGATGTGCAACTTGTTCTTCCAGGTATACATCGGCATAAACAATCTCTATGTTACTAGACTCTTTAGAGGGTTCCAGGTTGGCATCCTCTTGTTGTTCAGCAGGATTGGGGTTCTCTAGTGGTGGCAGCACCTCAAGAATGATCTCAGCATCCTCCAATCTATTATTCCTCCTCCATCTTGAGTTGAAGACTTCAAGTACATCCGTGCAATACATAGGAATCCCGAAAATGTCATCCAAAATCATGAAGTCAACATCTGAGATTATGGACTGCTTTCGGACGATTGAAGTCTCAGCTTTGTCCTTCTCTGATAGACCGGACGAAGAAGCTTCTCTGGTTCACTTCCAGATATGGCTTTCCCTATAGATTTTGGCATCCTGGTCATTTCTTTGCCAAGGAGCCTTAGACATTATGTGTGAAAGATCATGATGGTCATCTCTAGGCTTCTTAATAGAGGATCAAAATTGATCTTGTAAGGCAGCGACCAAGTTTCCAGCCTTTTTCTCCCATCCCCGTCTTTGCTTAGATCCAACATCGGGATACTTGGGCAAATCCTTGGAGGAACAACTCTAAGTCTTACTTTTGAAAATGTTTTCCAAAGACCTTTTGGAAGGTTGTGAAGGATATTTGCTTCCCTGGGCATTTCGTGCTCCTTTTTGCAAGCATAATAGGGCAAGAAATCCCTGACATCAGTATATTCTTTCCAATCAGAGGGATAGCTGGGAATGAACTTCACATCAAGATCAAAGATGAACTTTTCAATTCTAAAAGTTCTTGATCTTTTCTGCTCAGTTGTCTTCCATCCTTTCTTCTGCTCCAGATGGAATAAGTGAGGTCCATGAGCATTGTAAAGTTTACTGGGTAAGCGTCCATTGGGTGTGTAGGGAATGCGGTAGTAGCCAAGTTTTGGGGGTGAAGAATATGAGTTGTATTATGGTGGGGTAGGTGTTTCGTACTGGTATTCAGGTGGAGGGATTGGACCTTTGGGATGTTGGGAAGTAAAGGAGGGCGAGTGTTTGAGGAATAAGGCAGGGAACCTTTTTTAACCTCAGCCCAGTTTGAGCTTTGGTTTTTAAAGGTGATTCTTGGAATCCGTTTGAATTTTATTTTGGGATAACATAGTTGAGGGTAAGGAGCTGCACAGGATTCGAAAGGTTCATTTGTAGGGGGAGATAGGGTTGGTATTTTTGGTGAGGAGAAAGTTTGTGGCAATGTGTGGGTTGATAATTGGGTTTGCATTTGGGGAGGAGAAGGATATGAGATGCCCAGTGAGTGTTCTAGATCCCTTACAACATTCTCAACCATATCGGGTTGATCCACAACAGGTGTAATAACTGAATGAGACGAAGGTTTAGTATTACCTTGAGGTTTGGACCTTGTTGTCCTCGGCCTTTTAGTAGCAATCTTCGGTCGTGGTGCCTCAGAAGCAAACTGCTTCTTCTGTCCTTCGATCACCATGGAGATAAGCTGATCATCTTCATCTTCCTCTTCGTCCATTGACGAGAGAACCAATCTTCTTTTTTTTGAAGGTTGGCCAGAGGCGGTTGTTGGACGGATAGATGGTTGCCTGATTGTTGGACGAACAGGCTCCACTGAGCATCCAACAGAGATCTCTTGTTCAGACGCTTCTTTTGTTGCTTGCGTCTGACCCTTCTGAACATCTTTCTTCTTCTCTTGCCCTTTCTTAGCGTCTTCTACAGAGTCTATCTTTATCTTCATCAAGCTTTGTTTCCCAAACTCTGGTTGAATTAGTCGTTCAATCCTATGAACTCCAAAGTATTTGCTCTTTTGTTCTGGAGTTAGAGGCTTAAAATTGTTGTAGCCATATGCTTCTCAAAGATCTTTGAAAGCAGAGCAGCATATGGAATGGTTGTGTTCTTCCCAGACCCTTGAATAGACACTTTGAAGCAGCCAAAAAGAAGATGAGGCAGGTTGACTTGTTTATCTAGCAGAAGATGAACAAGGCAGAACTGATGAGCTTTGGAGACTGAGTCCTCGAAACCAGCCTTGTGGATGATGGACTTGTTGAGGATTTGATGAAGAACCCTAGCCTTGTCAGTCATCTTCAACCCAATTAGCTTGTCAGAGGTGTTCTTCAGTAAACATTCTCTGATGGTTTCCATTCCTCCCAAATCCTTTTCCCACTCATGGCATTTGAAATGGTTGTCTCTGAAACTATCACCTCAGTGTTCAGCACCATATTCCTGATTTCCCTTGCTGTGATGGTAGGGTTTGTCCAGAACTCCCTTATTAGTGCTGGGTAAATCATAGGAGAACCTTCAAAGAAGCTCACCCACCTAGCAGCTTGAATGTGGGATGAGACATCAACTCTATGATCAACAAAGAACTTTAGGATGAACTTGGACTCAACCATGATTTCAGCATTTTGAACATTTAGAGCCTTTCCTTTTCCCTTGGCAGAAGCGGAAGCAGAAGTAGAGGTAGCCATAGAGTAGAGAAGGTAATTTTCGCAAAAGAGGTTTCAAAGAAAAAGGTAGAAGATGAAAGAGTTGTAAAACATTTCAGCTTTAAGATATAGGTTCATATAGACAAAAAAATTTCATATTTCACTTTAAAAAAAATTAAAAGAAAAAGAAAGGGGCGAGGTGACGTGCGCATTTAATGCCTAACACACATTCCAGTTTTGAAACCATAAAAATCGGTTTTACAATTATGAAAACGAAACTGACTCAGTTAGGGAATGTGAATTAAATTTGCCTCTCGACAAAGATTCGGATCAATTAATATATTGGACGAACCAAGCAAGGACAAATAGCAACACATATTGGACTCACATATATTGGACTTTAACGAGTATTGGACGCATGCATTGGGCTCATGATCAGTCTATAAAATGCATGTTCAGTTGCTTTCTTATGAATGCAAACCTATCCTCTGTTCACGGTTTGGTGAAGATATTTGCCCATTGATGATCAGTATCAACAAACATGATATCTGCGACACCTTTTTGCATATAATCTCTAATAAAATGATGCTTAATTTCTATATGCTTAGCTCTAGAATGTAATATAGGATTCTTTGACAGATTAATAGTAGCAGTATTATCACACATTATTGGAATGTTACTCACAAATAAATTGTAGTCTTCCAACCGATGCATGATCCATAGAAGTTGTGAACAACAGCTTGCAGCAGCAATATACTCAGCTTCAGCAGTTGATAAAGCAATAATGCTTTGCCTTTTGCTTGACCATGAGACTAAGTTAGCTCTAATGAAGTGGCAACCTCCACTGGTGCTTTTTCTTTCTATTATGTATCCATCATAGTCAGTATCACAGAATCCAACTAACCTAAACTCATCATATTTCTTATACAGTAATCCAGATTAGTAGAACCTTTAAGGTATCTAAAGATTTGTTTCGGAGATAGTCAAATCTTGTATCAGGAAAGTTGCCTTTTGTCTTTCCTTTTGGAGATAGTCAAATCTGGTATCAGGAACAGACTGGCTTCTATGCGTTCTATGGTATGAAGTTTAAAAAGAATGTTTGCCTTAGGGATATTATACTTTTACACATAGGATAAAGATTTAAACTATGCTAGTTCATGTTCGTGCTATTTTAGAGTCCAGATATTTAATCTGATGGACTGTTACATTGGACAATAAAAGAAACTTTTACAAGCAAGAGCCTTTGGACTCAGATAAACAAAAATGATAAGCATTCTTAGTCCAGCATGGACTTAGTCCAAGAACTATTTTCAGTGAACAGGAGACTGAGTGTTTGGACGAACGATAAGTCTTTGGACTTAAATAGATCCGCACACTTAAGATAAACGCGTTAGTCCATAACAAATCTTTGTTCACTTAATTTAGTCTTTTCTTAACATCAAAATCTTAAGGAGCTTATGGACCATAACCACTTTGGTTCCAACAGGACATACTCCGCTACCTCCTTCTTTATTCCTGGCCACCAAAATAACTCTTCAGATCCTGGTACATCTCGGTTGCTCCAGGATGAAAACTTAGCTTGTTCTTGTGTACTTCTTCATGGATCATCTTCTTAACTTCACTATCCGTTGGCACACAAACCCTCTCACCAATCCTAAGAAGACTATTAGTACCTCTACACATTATTTTTATTTCGTTTCTCATGCCACTTCTTTTTTAGGTATTAAAACAAAAGGAACATTGTAACACCCCAAAAATCCTTATCTGTTATATTTAACTGTATGATGTGAATAAATTGATTGAAAATGTGATTCAGCTAATTATAATTAATAATAGAGGATGATGCCTAGAATTCATTAGAGAATTCAAAAATCAACCCTAATTCCATAAAAAGGTTGATTGAGTTTTATCTGCTATTTTAGAGCGGAGCGAATAAAAATATTATCGGGCCCGTGAAGTTTCGGGTTTTGGGCCTGGGGCCAGGAACATTTGGGCCCGGGGATGGGAATGGCCCATAACCTAAAATCCTCTTCCATATGTCACTATCACCCCTTTCCCAACATGTCCCCACTTTTTCCCAACACCCTTTTCACTTTTTCCTTTTATGGTAAGAGACCTATATGCTTTTCCCTACCAACCATATTGTCTCCTCCCAAATCAATTAAAGTTCATCCATAAAGTCAAAACCCCCTCCATTCATCTCAACCCTCCATTCCATCACATTTGCATTGCAAGACACAAATGCCCTCCCATTCCTTCTATTTTATTCGAACAACACATACCGAAGGGAGACCAAGAGCTCGATTTCTCTCTTCTCTCTCATCCATCTTCATCTTCTCTAAGGGTAAGAACCCTAATGTTCATCTTCAAACTCCATTGATGGACCTTTGAAATGCACATTACCTTAAACCTTTTCTTATTCTTTTTAAGAACTAACTTCATATTCCTAATCCTATCTTTATGCTCTTCATCTTTAGTGAAGAAGATTTCTTCATTGGAGGACTTTAAGTCAAGAGTCAAGAACCATTCTCTTCTTCAAAGTTGAAGCTACTATGGTGAGCATTATACCATCTTTCTTTTCATTTTCTATTTCAAAAACATGAACGCCTTGTTGTGTTCATGGCATTTTCGAAAATGACCTCTCAAGGGTTTCATGGTCTTTTGCTAGGAAGCAAGCTTGTGAGCCTTGAAACCTCTTATCTTCTCAAGCTATCATTTTCGTGTGTCTTCAAAGGTAATGGGGAGTGAACCTTCATCTTACCTTATAAGTGGATGAAAATGGCTTCTAGTTGGGTGAAAACCCAATTTTTGTGTAGATAGGTTTTCCTATCTTGTTTGGTTGTGTATTTGGTTACTTGGTTTGTATTAATCTTAGCTTTATGTTCTATATGTTTGTTTGATGTTTAGGATGATTTTATGCTCTTGAAAATGATGAAAAAACTAACCTTGATCTTGGTCAAGGTAGGAGATTTTGATAGTATGATTATATCTATGATGTTTATGAGTTGTTCATCATATTCATATGCTTATTATGAAAATGTGTTAGTGAAGTGGAACTTCACTTTTAGCCTTGTGATGGCAAGTTTTTGTATGAGTGTGTGTAAGGGAGAAAACCACACCTTTGAACTTAATGAACTTACGAATGATCCAAAGATCATGCTTTTGAACTTATGATGTTAATGGATAGTAAGTTTTATGAGTTTTAGAAATAAAAACATGTTTTGATCTTCATGAAATACCTTATAAAGAACCAAGGACATTTTTGAAAACCAAAGAAATCAACCATGGTGAAACAAAGGGGATCACGACCTACCCCTGATGGGTGTCACGACCGTGATGTCCCATAAAAATCAGAAACAGAAAGGATCACGCCCCCCCCCCCATGATGTAGGTCACGGCCGTGATCTCCTATAATAGAGAAACATAAAGTATCATGATCAGGCCGTGAGGCCGTGATGTGGCTCACGGTCGTGATTTTCCATGGAGCTAGGGACAGAGCCTATCATGGCCTGATCATAATAGTGGCCACGGCCGTGACAGGCATGGAGTGTCTTATACACTTTTTTCCCTCTCCTCTTGTTTTGAACTTACCTCTTAAAAAGGGAAATGATTTTGAAACTTAATCATAAGGACTTATGATTTCAAACATTTTCAAACCAAGGTAAATTGAGATGTGCAAACACGGTTTAGGCTTGGATGGACCCTCTAAGAGTAAGCTTGTACTTACTCCACCTTATCCATTCATTGGTTGACTTGTGTTCACTATCACTCAATTACTTTGAGGTTTTGAGTAAGGATAAAGGTCTATGTATCTTTAGAACTCATTCATCTTTCAAATAAGTTTCTTTACCTAAAATAACCATAGGGTACCAATGGACCACATTTACCATGTTCCTAAGAGAAAAAAAGGGATTTTTTATCTTAACCGTGGAAGAAAACTAAAGACTTATGAAACCAAGCTTTTCTGAAATCAAAACCTAAGTCAATAAAGGACTTAGAACCTAAAATATGCATGTTTAAGTGTGTCATGTAGTGGATCAAGACTACATTTCATACCCTTGGTGACTTAGTTCACAAAGGTACCCTTAACACTTAAAGAACAAAGAGTATTCCTAAATACTTGATCAACAAGTGATCATGTCTTAGTAAGGATTAAAGAATTGCTAAGGGAAGGATTGTGAATCCTCCTTCATAAGACATATAGGATTGAAAGACAATCGAATAATACATGAACATTAACGAAATCGCGTGTTTCACAACAACTTCTCTCAAGGAGATGTGGAGATAGATCAAGTAACTTGAGTAACCTTATGAGGCTCAGTGATGGCTAGTTTCCTAGAGAAACACATTACTATACGTCGAACGGACATTGATTGCATTCACATATGAAGTTTAACATATTGGATATGGTTGTCAGTTAAGGCCTGTGAGCCTAGGAATTGAGCTTACACCTTGTGCGGGTGCGAATATAGTGTTGACAGTCGGTTTGTCCTAGGAGATGTTGGGGTGTGAAACTTGATATGTGGCCAATTGGTAGCTCTTCGGTGCCGTGGTAAATCAAGATCTCACACCAACGCTCTCGACTATACACTGCCTTGTTCAAGATTGGTGTAGAGTGTTTTTGCAAAAAGCAAGTATTCACGCATGGTTATGAATGTTGTAGCACACTTTGCCGAATGGATGGCGCATGCAAAGCATGTACTCCCGATCACTCTCTCCGACGTTTGTTTAGCTCCATGGAGTAGGGATTGTGTGGTATCATTGCATTGATGGTCCTTGCATCATTACATCATCCCACATGACTTCGACTTGTTTAATTGAGATATCTTATGAGTGAAATAACATGAATAATCCTGATAGTATGACATGTATATGTGATTATATGAGTATGCTATGCTTTGTAGTGTCATGTCGTCGTTATCTACCTTGTGTTATGATTAATGAATGGGAATCTCACCTATTACTGTTATTTTTCTAGTATGTTTTCCTTTTACTGTAAAGATGACATCGTTCAGGAAGTGAATGATGCCTCCATACGTTTGCATTGAATTTCATGGAGAAGACGACTCATGGATAGGACACACCGACACCTGGCATATGGAGTACTTGGGAGACGCGTCCATCACTATCTGGGAGAGCCGGAATGGCTGATTATGGTTCACCATCCGTCTACCTCTCCACATGGAATGGCACCAAAGGAGGAAGAAGGGTTCGTGGGTCGTGACCAAGATAAGGGTCATTGGGCCACATTCCTCTACTTCTTCTTGTGGTTGCTCTCCACGAGGAGATGGGGTTCCGCCTGTTGCACCTCCTGCTATAGCACCCGTAGTTGTTCCTTCTGTTGCACCACCGGTGTTTGTTCCTGCTATTCCAGTTGCTGCTGCTGCTGATGTTGTCCCTCTTGTTCTTCCGCCTCGCGACCCACCTGATGTGCCACTGCATCCTCGCATTCGGTATATGGCTCGTAAAAATATCATGTATAGGCCTAGACCTATTTTGAGGGAGCAGGAGCCGATTGCGATCACCAGTGACTCGGAGGAGGATCCAGTGGAGGATTCAGAGGATAACATGGAGGAGGACCCTTAGGAGGATCCCGAGATGATGGTTGAGTCTGTAGAGGAGTCTTCTGAGTAATTGTGTGTTTTGGGCCAGTTTGGTTGTTCTGTCTTTATGTCAGAAACCTTATTTTGAGGAGTTGTGACTCCTAGTTCTATATTTACTTATTTACTTCAGTTTTATTTTGGGATGTAACAGATATTATGTTCTACTATCCTCATGTTATGGAACCCTCCTATTGGTTTAAACTTCACATCTTGGAAAAGTATGGTTATATGTTTTAAAGATTTGTCGTGAGAAGGCATATGTTTTTGTTTGGTTATGTTATCATTAATTACCTTACGTTTACAAAAAGTGAAATCGCATTTCTGAACAAACCTATGTTTTATTTTCCGCATATTTTATTTTCGGCCTTATAAAATGTCACTAGTGTCACAAACAATGTACCACTCGAGAAAGGTGTTACAAACACGATTTCCAATATATATTATCTATTGTTCTTTTACAAGTGTAGATATGAGGAAAAATATAAAATAATCATGTGTAAATATCTTTTCCTACTATCCCCAAAGGACCCCAGTTGTCTCTGCTTGGCCTTCTCAAACGGGATAGCATTTGATATACCGGCCATTGTTCATTTGAAACGAAGGCAGTTACAGAGGTTGCAACTAGTCTTTTACTCATGTATAGAATAATTTATAGTGCATTTTCCGAAAAAAGTGAATGATGTTAATAAAAAAGAAAACATTAATCACTAATAAATGAGGACTGTTATTTGCACATCACTTATTATACACTTTGTTTTTATACCTAATGGTTAGTCGTAAGGATCATTTCTCAAAATATGATGTGTTGAAAATTAAACTTGATTTTTCGGCCATTTAGTAATTGAGCTTTAATCATTTAAATAAGAGCTCATTTCTAGAAAGAAGGTCTACAAATATCTCCTCTATTGGAAAATCTAAAATTTAGTAGTAACTTAATATTTATAAAGAAAACTGTAGAGTCATTTGTAACCCTTAGATTAAAAATCTATTGGCATAACCTTAGTCATTGGTTAAGGAGGCGCCACTAGTATAAATAGGGGTCATAGTCTTAAGTTTGTATCAAGCCAAAAGCAAAAAGTGAGTAATAATACAAGTAGCCTCTTCCTCCAAAATCATCAACTTCTCCCATTTTCAAGCTTTTCCCAATTCTAGATATTTACATTCCAACAAATTGGCATGAGAGCGAGAAAATCTTTAAGCGAGATGGCAAATGGTGTTTTGGTTCCCTTCCAAGTCCCGACACTAAGAGCAACTAATAATTGGAGTATAAAGATGGAGGCTCTGCTTGGATCACAAGATGTGATGGAGATAGTAGAGACAGGCTACAAGGTGTCATAAAATGAGGCTAGTCTACCACAAGCTCAAAAGGATACTTTGAGGGATTCAAGAATGAGAGACAAGAAGGTTCTCTATCTAATTTATCAAGGGTTAAAAGATGATGCTTATGAAAGAAGGTGAAATCTTACAAGGGACCAGATCCATTCAAGAAGGTACATCTTCAAACATTAAGAGCCGAGTTCGAAGCATTGCATATGAAAGAAGGTGAAATAATCTCTGAATACTTTTCGAGATTCTTAATTGTTACTAATCAAGTAAATAGAAACGGTCAAAAGTTAGAAGATTTAAAAATTATGAAGAAGATTCTTCGATCCTTAGATCCAAATTTCGAACATATTGTCGCCATCTTGAGGAAACCAAAGACTTGGAAGTCATGACTATTAAGCAGCTTTTGGGTTCCTTACACAAGTTGAAGAAAAAAATAAGAAGCAAAGGATCATGGAACAACTTCTCTAGACACAAGTTGATTCGACTAAAGAAGACAACATGGACGTGGACGTGGTCGAGGACAAGGACAAAGTTGAGGCCTTGGACATGGAAATGGACTTGGGCGATTTTGGAGTTCCAATGATGGCAACAACAACTTTCAAAGAGGAAGAAGTTTATCAAGAGGTAGTGTAAGAGGCAACTCACGATTGAGGAATGACAAGGCACACGTGAAATGTTACAATTGACAAAATTAGTTTGGTCATTATGCCTCTGAATGTAGAGCTCCTGGTAATAATAAATTTGAAGAGAAGGCCAACTACGTTGATGAAAGATGTCAAGAAGATGCCACCTTGTTGCTGGCTTATAAAGACAATGAGAGAGGTGAAGACAATAGGTGGTACCTAGATTTCAGTGCAAGCAATCATATGTGGGGAAGAAGAAGTATGTTCGTGGACCTCGACGAATCAGTAAGTGGCAATGTCTCTTTTGGAGATGAGTCCAAGGTAGCCATGAAAGGAGAAGGTAGCATTCTAATCCGATTGAAGAATGGAAATCATCAATTCATTTCAAATGTTTATTATGTCGCGAATATAAAGAGAAATATCTTAAGCCTTAGGCAATTTCTCGAGAAAGGTTATCATTCTCTTAAAAGACAATAACCTTTCCATAAGAGACAATGAATAACATAGTTTCTAAGGTGCCAATGTCAAGAAATGGAATGTTCATGCTCAACATTCAAAATGACCTTGCCAAGTGTCTCAAGGCGTGCTATAAAGATGCATCTTGGATTTCACATCTTCGGTCTGAGCATCTCAACTTAGGAGAACTAGAGTTACTTTCCAAGAAGGAAATGGTGAGAGGATTACCTCACCTCAATCACCCCGATCAAGTATGTGAAGGGTGTGTACTTGGGAAGAAATTTAAAATAAGCTTTCCAAAGGAGTCAAATGCAAGAACTCTAAAGCTGTTAGAACTCATACATACGGATGTGCGTGGTCCAAATCAAGCCATGATCCCTCGGTACGAGTAACTACTTTCTTCTCTTCATTGATGACTTTTCAAGAAAAATGTGGGTATATTTCTTGAAGCAAAAATCGGAGGTCTTCAAAGTGTTCATAAATTTAAGGTTACTATGGAGAAAGATAGCGATCTAAAGATCAAAGCCATGAGATCCGACCGAGATGAGAATTCATCTCAAAATAATTTCAAGAATTATGTGAAGCTAATGGAATATGCCAACCACTAAAAGTTCCAAGATCTCCCTTGCAAAATGGAGTGACATAAAGAAAGAATAGAACAATCCTTGATGTGGCAAGAAGCATTTAAAAGGCAAGAGATTGCCAAAGGAGTTTTGGATGGAAGCAGTTGTGAGTGCAATTTATTTGTCCAACCGATCTTCAACAAGAAGCGTTAGGGGGAAAACACCGCAAAAAGCATCAAGCTGAAAGAAGTATGGAATTTCCCATACAAGAGTCTTTGGAAGCATAGCTCATGTGCGTGTGCGTGTGCGTGTGCCTGACGACCAAAGAATTAAGCTGGATGACAAAAGTGAGAAGTTTATTTTCATTGGTTATGACACCAACTCCAAAGGGTACAAGCTATACAATCCAGACGTTGGGAAGACAATCATCAGTAACAATGTCATATTCGATGAACAAGGAGTCTACTACCCCACCAAGTTCGCCAGATACGAGTACTCAACAGGAATCATCATTGTCATCACCAATTGGAAGCTCAAGTGAAAGAGTGCCACTCTTCAGGACTTTACAAGAATTCTTTGAGATAATCGAGAGTCAAAGACAATCTTACGCTCTTTTGCCTATTGGTTGATTGTGAGCCTATTAACTTCCAAGAAGCTATGGGAAGAAAGAATTGGAAATATGCAATGGATGATGAAATAAAGGCGATTGAGAAGAACGTCACATGGGAGCTATCTTCACTTCTAAAAGGGCACAAGGCAATCGGTGTAAAATGAGTATACAAAGCAAAGAAAAATGTGATAGGAGAAGTTGAAAGATACAAGACAAGATTGATAGCGAAAGGCTATAGTCAAACAGATGGCATAGACTATGATGAGGTATTTGCTCCCGTTGCTCGATTAGAGACTATTGGACTAATTCTTTGACAGCTCAAAATAAGTGAAAGTTACAAAGAATAAGTCTATATTCAACAACCACAAGACTACGATGTTAAAGGACAAGAAGACAAGGTTTGGAAGTTAAAGAAGGATCTCTACGGGTTGAAGCAAGCACCAAGAACATGGAACGACCAGATCGACAAATACTTCCAAGAAAACAGGTTCACCAAGTGTCCATATGAGCACATTCTTTACATCAAAATTAAGGAAGGAGTCATTTTGATAGTGTGCTTATATGTGGATGATTTGATCTTCATTGGCAACAACCCGAGAGTGTTTGAAGAGTTCAAGAAGATTATGATGGCCAATGAATTTGAGATAACGAATATCGAATTAATGGCTTATTACCTTGGCATTGAAGTTAAACAAAAGGACGATGGAATTTTCTTCTCACAAGATTCCTACACAAGAGAGATACTCAAAAAGTTCAAGATGGACAACTGCAAGCCGATAAGTACACTAATGGAATGTAGAGTCAAGATGGTAAAGAAGGAAGATGGAGAAAGATTAGACCCAACATTCATCAAGAGCTTGGTTGGAAGTTTGTGGTACTTGACACGCACAAGGATTGACATTCTTTATGCGGTTGGAGTCTTCAGTCGATACATGGAGAAGCCAACAACCTCTCATTTGAAGGATGCAAAGAGAATTCTTCGCTACCCTAGGTACAGTAGATTTTGGCTTATACTATTCTGTGTCTAATGATTACAAGCTTGCTGGATATAGCGATAGCAATTGGGATGGAGATATGGATGATCGAAAGAGTACACCTGGTTTTTGTGAATAGATACCTTGACAGGATTATTCGAGTTTTGATGGATGACAAAAGAAAAATCCCAGAAGGACGAGATTGTAAAAAGCGGAAAAGGTTGTCACACCTAGTCAAGTCTTTCAGAAGGGGTGAAGGGAATATTATTATTTGTATTGTGTGTTTTGGATCATATTGTACATGGTAGATAAAGCTCTCAAATCTAAAATGAATCACCCACGTACATAACATGAGAAGTAAAAATAAAATTTAATAGGACTTAAACTCTTTAATTGAAAAATCAATTAACAGCCGTTAAGTTTAAAATCAGATGGTTTTAAATGAGAATAATCAATTAGAGGTTTTCTAATAATCGATTATCATATATCCGAAAAGCTGATTTTCAAAACAGTAAATATGTAATCGATTATGCTCTTACACGTGTAACTGAGCTTTAAACAGAGAACCTATAATCGATTATTATAATTGATTATGATGTGACTGTCTCTTAACACATTTTTGCCTAAAATGAAAATAATTGATTATGGCATTAGTATAATCGATTATAGCGCGAGTGACACTTATATTGAAAATGGGCTTAACCTAATTCCTATGGGCTCATTTCTTTTTCTTTAAATAGAAAACCTTGGGGAGTGTTTCAATACAACACTTGCTTCTCTAATCCTAGTTGTGCTAAAACACTGTCAAATTTCTTACTGATCACTCTCTCTAGTTTTACACCTTGATATTTATATTTTGAGAGCTTTATACTCGATATAAGAGAGCGATTGTAATTATGCTTCAAGTTGTATTTTCTTATCTGCACTTTTAAGTGCTACATTTCATTTACATTGTTATTCTTATTTGGGTGTGAGTCCCATAGTTTTGAAAAAGAAGGTTTTTCTCTTGAGACTCTTTCACTGGGAGAGGTGATATCCCTGGTCTGTGAGGAGTGCTCTTCTTTGTGAAGGTTTCTAGCTGAACCTGATTTAAAAGCTAGTTATTGAGTGAAAACCCTTGGTGGTTGACCTTGGGGACTAAACGTAGGCTACTAAGGTATTTGGTAGCCGAACCAGGATAAAACTACGAGTCTTATTTTCTTCCTTACTCTTTATTATTTCAATTTATTTTACGCCATTTACTTTCTGCATCTTTTATTTTATTTCAATTTATTTAACGCACTTTCAATTCAAGTAATTTATCTTTTAAGTGCTTTGTTGTGCAAATGTTTTTAAAATACACATTACACACAATTCACCCCTTCTTGTGTTTGGAGTCACTTGTCAACAAGTGGCATCAAAGCTTAACTCTTGCTTATAGGCTTAACCACCTCAAGAGGTAACATGACTTCAAACAATTCTAATCACGAGGGACATTCCATCAGACCCCCACCTGTCAATGGTGAAGGGTATGGTTATTGGAAAGAAAGAATGCAAATCTTTCTTAAGGCTTTGGACCTCGAAGTTTGGGACGTTGTGGAAAATGGTCCATTTATCCCCACCCATTTTATCAATAATGCAGTGATGGACAAACCAAGAAGTCTTTGGACTGACAAAGAGAGGAAAAAGGGCCAATACAATTTGAGGGCAAGGAACATCATCACTTCAGCTTTAAGCTACGATGAGTTCTACAGGGTCTCAAATTGCAAGACCGCCAAGGAAATGTGGGACATCCTTCAACTGACCCATGAAGGTACTACCGAGGTCAAAAGGGCTCGAATGAACACATTAACCCATGAATATGAGCTATTTAGGATGAATTAGGGTGAAAGCATACAAGATATGCAGAAACGTTTTACCCACATAATTAATCATCTTAGGGCTCTTGGGAAATTATTTAGTAATGAAGATTTGATTAATAAAGTTCTTAGATGTTTAAATAGAAGCTGGCAACCCAAAGTAACTACTATAGCTGAATCTAGAGATTTATCTATTATAAATTTGGCAACTCTATTTGGAAAACTGCAGGAACATGAGCTCGAATTAAATCGACTCACTGAAAGTGAAGAAAGTACAAGAAAAAGAAAGGACTTGCACTTAAAGCAAGTGTTAGTGAAAGGGAAGAAGAAATTGATTTTGATGATTGTGAAAGCCTCAATGAAAATGAGGAAAATATGAGCTTAATAGTACGCAAGTTCAAAAAGTTTCTAAGGTATAAAAGCAAAGCAAAACAATTCTCTACTCCTCAAAGGAAGAATGAAGGAGAAGGAGATTCTTACAATCCAACGTGCTTCAATTTAGGCAAAAAGGGTCACATAAAACCCGATTGCCTTCAAGGACAAAAGAAATATGAGAAGGATGAAAAGAAGCCACAAAAGGATAGAAAAGGAAAAGGAGCCTACATTGCATCGGAATACATTGATATGAGCTCATCAGACGAATCAGACAACGAGGAGGCAAATCTATGCCTCATGGCTAATCATGAGAAAGATGAGGTGTGCTTGAAAGCGAAGGACTCAAACTGGTATCTTGATAGTGGATGCTCCAAGCACATGACGGGAGACAAAAATAAGTTCTCCTCCCTCGCACCCAAAAAGGGTGGTTATGTTTTCTACGGTGATAACAACAAAGGTAAAATCTTGGGAATTGGAATGGTTGGTAAGATTCCCAATCCCATTATAGAAAATGGCTTGTATGTTGAGGGCTTGAAACATAATTTGCTAAGTATAAGCCAACTTTCTGACAAAGGTTTTGAAGTTATTTTTGATATATCAAAATGGATGGTTATGAATTCTAAAAATAAATTAACTTAGTTAATTGGACAAAGAATTGGAAATATTTACATGGTTAACTTGGATGAACTACCTTCAAATGATGCATGTTGTCTTATCAGTAAAGAGGGTGAAACTTGGTTATGGCATAAAAGAATGGCACACATTCACATGGACCATCTAAAAAAGTTGGTTCGCAAGGACCTAGTAATTGGACTACTAAAATTGCGTTTTGAAAAAGATAAGTTGTGTGATACTTATCAAAAAGGAAAACAAGTAAAGGCCTCTTTTAAATCTAAAAACCTTGTTTCAACAAACTAGCCTTTACATCTTTTACATATGGACTTGTTTGGTCCATCTAGAACTATGAGCTTTGGTGGCAATTACTATGCTCTTGTTATTGTGGATGATTATTCTCGCTTTACATGGACCTTCTTTATTTCTCATAAAAATGACGCTTTTGTTGCCTTTTGAAAACTTGATAAAGTTATTCAAAACGAGAAGGGTTTAAACATTGTATCCATCTGAAGTGATCATGGTGGTGAGTTCCAAAATAAGGCATTTGAGGCCTTTTCTACTGAAAATGGAATTGAGCATAATTTTTTCCTCACCAAGGACTCCCCAACAAAATGGGGTGCTGGAGAGGAAAAACCCGGTCTCTTGAAGAGCGAGCGAGGACGATGCTAAATGAGACCAACCTTCCCAAGTATTTCTGGACAGACGCGGTAAGCATCGCATGCTATGTAATGAATAGAGTCCTCATAAGACCTATTCTAAAACAAACGCCCTATGAAATTTACAAAGGAAGGAAGCCCAACATCTCCCACTTTCACATATTTGGATGTAAGTGCTTTGTTTTGAATAATGGTAAAGATAACCTTGGCAAATTCGATGCTAAAGCTCATGAAGGTGTATTTCTTGGGCTAAAATACCATTTTGGTCTCTTAACTTATTTTTTAGTTTCAATTTGGTCCCTTAACTTTTAAAAGTTTCAATTTGGTCCCTTAACTTGTCTTTGTGAACCCAAGTTAGTCCCCTTCGTCAATGACATAAGCAAAAGTGACGAAAGTGCCATACGTTAACAATTTAAAGGACCAATTTGAAACTCATTTAAAATTTAAGGGACCAATCTGAAACTCATTTAAAAGTTAAGGGACCAATTTGAAACTTGTTAACAATTTAAAGGACCAATTTGAAATTCATTTGCTTATGTCATTGACGAAGAGGACTAACTTGTGTTAACAGAGACAAATTAAGGGACCAAATTGAAACTTTTAAAAGTTAAGGGACCAAATTGAAACTAAAAAATAAGTTAAGGGACCAAAATGATATTTTAGCCTATTTCTTGGATATTCAAGTTCTAGTAAATCTTTTAGAATTTGTAACAAAAGAACTATGACCACTGAAGAATCTGTACATGTCTCTTTTGATGAATCTAACCCCAAATCTATGGTAGAGGAAAGTGTTGATGATCTTGCAGAAATTTTGGGCAATACACACCTTGGAAAATCACAAGGTCAAGACTATAACAACAATGAAGATCAATCGCCTCAACAAACAGAAAGAACACCTCACTCAAATATTCCAAAAGAATGGAGAACATTAAGAGATCATCCTCTTGACAACATTATAGGTGATATCGAAAAAGGGGTAACAACTCGAAACTCTCTAAAACATGTGTGTCACTATATGGCTTTTGTATCTCTAATTGAACCTAAAAATGTGGATGAGACTATAGTAGAACATTGGACTCTTGCTATGCAAGATGAGTTAAATCAATTTGAAAGAAATAATGTGTGGGAACTAGTCCCCAAACCTAAGGACCATTTAGTCATTGGTACTAATGGGTTTTTCGTAACAAGCTTGATGAAAATGGAATTATTACAAGGAATAAAGCAAGGCTTGTAGCTAAATGTTACAACCAACAAGAAGGCATAGACTTTGATGAAACCTATGCTCCCGTGGCTAGATTAGAGGCCATCTGTATGCTTCTCTCTTTTGCTTGCATTATGGATTTCAAACTTTTCCAAATGGATGTAAAAAGCGCCTTTCTAAATGGTCTTATACAAGAAGAAGTCTATGTAGATCAACCCCCAAGTTTTTCAAACTTTGAATTTCCAAACCATGTGTTTAAATTGAAAAAGGCTTTATATGGTTTAAAGCAAGCCCTTAGGGCTTGGTATGAACGTTTGAGTAAGTTCTTGCTTCAAAATGGTTTTCAAAGAGGAAAAGTGACACTACTCTTTTCATCAAAAATAGAAAGCATGACATTTTACTCGTTCAAATTTATGTGGATTACATAATTTTTTGTGCTACTAATGAGGCTTTGAGCAAGGATTTCTCTAAAATTATGCAAAGCGAATTTGAGTCGTCAATGATGGGTGAGCTCAACTACTTCCTTGGACTACAAATTAAACAATCAAAGGAAGACATATTCATCAACCAATCCAAGTATTGCAAGGAGTTGGTTAAGAAATTTGGGATGAACAACTTTAAAAAACTATCTACTCCCATGAGCACATCTTGTTATCTAGACAAAGGTGAGAATGGAAAGACAGTTGATATGAGTAAGTATAGAGGTATGATAGGATCTCTCCTTTATATCTTACTGCTAGTCATCCCGATATTATGTTTAGTGTATGCATGTCTGCACGTTTTCAATCAAACCCTAAGGAATCACATCTCGCCGCAGTAAAACACATTATGAGATACCTTATTGGCACACAAAATATAGGCTTATGGTATCCTAAAGGGGCTGATTGCACCCTAGTTGGGTACTCGGATTCAGATTTTGTGGGATGCAACATGGACCGAAAAAGTACTAGTGGTACATGTCACTTACTAGGAAACGCCTTAGTCTCTTGGCATAGTAAGAAACAAACTAGTGTGGCCTTGTCCACCGCCAAATCGAAATACGTTGCGGCAGGTAGTTGTTGTGCACAAATAATTTGGATGAAACAACAGTTGAATGACTATGGAATTAATCTTAAAACTGTTCCCATTAAATGTGACAACACTAGTGCCATAAATCTCACGAAAAATCCAGTTTATCACTCTAGAACCAAGGACATTGAGATTAGGCACCATTTCATTAGGGACCATGTTCAAAAAAGTGATTGCATGATTGAGTTTGTTGAAACATCTAAACAACTCACATACATTTTTACAAAATCATTACCTAAAGAAAGCTTCTTTTTCATAAGAACTGAATTAGGAATATTAAATCAATCATGCATTGAGTAAAATAAGCATCTCATCTTGTTATTACTAATCTGTGTATTAAGTGTGAATAAGAAACAGGATGCATCCCAAAGAAATTGGGAACTTATGAAAAAGCAAGCAATAATCGATTAGTATAATCGATTATCAGAAGGCAGAAGACTTATAATCGTTTACAATAATCGATTAAGTGAATCAGACAGAAATGTGTCAAAAGTCAGAATTCCCACAATCGATTAGCATAATCGATTATGTGCATAATACAAAATACCACCAGAAGTCAGAAGGCCAATAATCGATTACAATAATCGATTAAGGACAAAAAGTAACCCAAGAAATGAGAATAACCGATTAACTAATCGATTATAGGGTTGAAGATGTATCAATAATAATCGATTACCAAATCGATTATAACATGAACCCAGTACATAATCGGTTACCTAATTGATTTCGCAAAATCTAATGATCAGAAGCTCACAGAATAATCGATTACTGAAGATCATATAGTCGATTACATTTTACCAACTGACCACTCGGAAAGCTCCATCTTAGCACATAATCGATTATGGCACTTAAAATAATCGATTATGCGTCTCCTTAAAAGGTAACTCTCATGCCCTAGCTCTCTTATCTGCTGCATTATCTCTCTCTCTCTCTCTTTCTCTCTCTCTTTGCATATTTCCTCTGGTTTCTTCATCCACATTCATCTCCTCTCATCACCATGCCTCCTAAACGCACAAGAACAACTATTGTGAACCCTGATCCTATTTCTCAAGACCGCCTGAACAAATTCTTCTCCAATGGGGGTCAATGCACTGATTTTTTGAGCAACTTCCAAAATAGGGAAATCCAAAAACCTCGCTTTCTGGATGTTGAATACTTGAGGAGAGAAAAATTCCAACTCATAGAGCACTTGGACGCTGTTGCTCTGACTGACTTCCTCACCTTCTCAGAGGACATATACCCAGAGCGGGTTAGAGTCTTCTATTGCAACCTCCGCCTAGTTGACGGTGTACTCATTTCTGAGGTATGCCATAAACCTATTCGTTTTACTATTAAGGATTTTGCGAGAGTTGTGGGGGTGCCTTCTGGTGGCACCAAGGTAACTGCTGAGGGTCCTGCTGCACCCTTAGCAAATGAGTTTGCAAGGTTGGATGCCACCAAGGCTATTTTGATGGACCCTACTGTAGCAACTTGTAGGGAAATTACTGCTGGCCAAATGAAGGTAGAGAGTAGGTTGTTACAGTATGTCATTGCTAGGCTTTTATTTCCTAGGCGACACAACTTCTCTTAGCTTCTGAAACTGGATGTTGTGTTGATGTGGCTGCTTGATAATAAGAAAACTGTCGATTGGGCTAGCTTAGTTATGCAGCACATAGCTGATAATAGGAATGGAGGATCCATGCCCTACAGGCATTTGATTACTTGCATCCTAAGGCATATAAGAGTTAACCTCATTGGTGAAGTCAAGCTAGATATCCAAAAATTCCATGGAATGCTCAATCAAGGGAAAATCAACCAAATGGGAATAGAGTTCTATGGAAACGCATGGGTATACAAACCCAAGAGTAGAAAACAAGTTGATTATTTTCAAGACTCTTCTCATACTGCTGGAGCATCCTCATCATAGGCCAATCCTCCTGCTACTTCTCTTGAAATGATGGACATTTTGCAAAACATTCTTATGGAGGTCCGTGCTAACACCAGTGCAATAGGTAATCTATTTCTTAAGGTGAAACGCATGAAGCAGCGTATGAATGAGGCGGAGATCATCTTTGACAGTCCTATTCGAACCCCGCCCTAGCCTGCCACTGCTAATGATGGTGATGATGAGGATGATGAGTTGGATGAGGACTAGATTCTCCTATTTTTTTTATGAATCTTTTTGGATAACTGTACCTATCTTTTTCTACTGTTTTTACTATTTGGTACATTTTTTTTACCTTGAATATATGTGTAACACCCCGATTTTCGCTACTTTCTAAGGTCGGAAATGAATATAAATACGTTTATATTTTATTTGAGTTTTAGAAAATGATTTTGGACAAACCAAAGTCATATTCATACTCCACGCTATCGTAGAGAGCTACGGTTAAATTTTGGGTTGAAAACTCAGACGAAGCCCGGTCTGTGTTTTCACTAACAGTAAGATTTTACTGCTGAGAAGACTTAATTTTGACTCGTGAACAAAACAGTTAGGTTTAGAATTTAATTTCCAACACTTTTGATAAAATTGGTTTTTCGCACTAAAAAGCGAAATAATATAAGTTATTCGTGCGAAATCTTGAATCAGGTGACGAACGGACCCGAATTCGGATTTATCGAGACCTGCTAATGGATAAACATGAAGTCACATCAGGTCACATCACCTAGGAAGGCGTTCCAGTGTCATGATGATGTTTGAAAATATCTGGACGTGAAAAGACCAAAATGCCACTGATTTTGCTCAAAATTACCATTTAACCTTGTATGAAAAGACCAAATTACCCTTAAGTGAAAAACTTGTGGACATCCTTGTACCTCCCTTCATACCCCACAAAATAGGCTAGCTCCATGGAGCCTTCACCATTTCTTTCACTTCACTTCGTCTTCTTCCTTTCTTTCTCTCATTTGCAAGCTTGATTCTTAACCATTTTTTGTGAAACAAGTGTTGAATCTTCCTTATTCTTCATCATTTAAGAGGTAAGATTCCTCCTTTGATCCTTAAACCTCATGAATCTTCTCTTGTTCTTGTTTGAAAACCTTGATTTCCATGAGTTCCAACTTCAATGTTCAAACTTCAAAAATCCCTAGAAAATTGTAGAAAAATCTTATGATCATGAAACCAATTTCTATGAGCTAGTTTCATTACCCTCTCTCATTATCCAAGAGCATGTAACCAAAAGAGTTCCCTAACCCATATGGGTATAGAGAAAGCTTAACCCATATATTGAAAAAGCTTGAGTTTTTTATTCAATTTTTGAGTAATGAGACTTGTTCTAGTGTTAGGTATACTTAAGGATCATTCATCCAAGAGATAGGAAATTTTAGACATCTCTAGCTATTTTTAGGAGCATATGGCTGAACCTAGCCTCTAAGGAAATAGGAAAATTTGTGTTGTGAAATGTTGATGTTTGATTTGATTGTGTGAATGTAGTTGGTGTGGAGTAATCAGGTGTGTAATCGGATGACTCGCGGATCAATCGGACGACTTTTCTTTTGGAGGAATTCTTCAAGAGGTAAGGGGAGATTAACTCTAATGAGTTTGATAGCCGCATAGGGTTGATTGTGGTATGATTGTGATGGTATTATTGAAGTGATGTTGATGATTCTCTGGCGATGTAAATGTTTGAATTGATCTGGTGAATATGTGATTGGATATTGAAGCATGAATTGTGGCGTTATTGCCTTGGATGAGATATATGTATGGTGTTGATTTTGAGATTGATGAATATAGATGCATATATTGAATTGTGATTTCTCTGACTGGATTGGTTGAGAGCATAGCTTTGGCTATAGCTTTATAAAGAAAGATTAAGCTACTTAAAAGTATTAATCAAAGATTGAGTATAAATGTTTGAATTGATCTGGTGAATATGTGATTGGATATTGAAGCATGAATTGTGGCGTTATTGCCTTGGATGAGATATATGTATGGTGTTGATTTTGAGATTGATGAATATAGATGCATATATTGAATTGTGATTTCTCTGACTGGATTGGTTGAGAGCATAGCTTTGGCTATAGCTTTATAAAGAAAGATTAAGCTACTTAAAAGTATTAATCAAAGATTGAGAAACGTTTTGATTTGAGAAATGAAAAGATTTTAAGTTAAATGGTATAATGACCAATTTTACTAAAAAGCCACTAAGTTAAAAACTCAAAAAGGAATTTCGAATAAGACTTAGGAAGTCGAGAGTTGGTGAGGAAAATAGTGAAAAGTTGCTTTATCATTATTTTCTAAACATGTTTTACAAAGAGAACGTTTTGAAGAACATTTTAGTCTTGTCAAAGAATGAATCTTCTGAAAGTATTTGACCTTTCAAAGAGAGAAAGTCTTTTCAAAAAAAGAAAGTTTGCTCCAATGAAAATCTTTAGAAAAGTGTTTCAAATGATGGAACCTTTAGAAAAGGCTTGTTAAGCCAAAATCCTTTTGAAATGAGTTTTGAGGATTTAAGCTTTTAGAAATAGTTTTTCAAAGGAAAGATTTGTGGAAATAAGTTTTAGAGCAAAAACGAGTTTTGGTTTACACCAAAGAGATTTTGAGTTTTGTTTTTAAGATTTGATCAACGAAAACGAAATTTGATGAAACTGGTGATTACCCCTTCACGCATGTGAAGCGCATGAATCTAGTGACCGAGACGTCGGGCTAGAGTTCTGTGAATTGAGCACCCGGACTACATGTCCTTTGTTTTGAAATGAACGGACTTTGTGTCCTATATGCGAATCTAGTGTCCGTGACGTCAGCCTAGTACTTCGTGGATTGAGCACTCGGACTGTGTGTCCGGTTTTTTGAATTGAACGGACTTAGTGTCCTATATGCGAGTCTAGTGTCCGCGATGTCGGCCTAGTACTTCATGAATTGAGAACTTGGACTACGTGTCCTGTATTTTGAATGAACGGGCTAAATGTCCTTTAAAATGAGTCATGAGCTGTGTGCCTTGACAAGAAATAAAGAACGAACAAAAAAGAAAACAGAAAATCATGAGTTGCATATATGAGTTGGCCGACGTGCCATTTGAAACAAGCTACAATCCAAGTGGTTGAGAATATGAGCTAGTTTAGACCATGAGATCTATAGGGGCATCCTGTGTTCGAGACTCCACAAGAGGCCGGAGGCATCGCGACCCCGTGCCGTTGTAATCGGTTGCCCTACATGGATGAACTCGATCAGAGACTGGCTTATTAATGATATGGTTGTGACGTGATACCCTTGAATAATTGGAGTTCGGACCTAAATTGAGAGGACGACTCATAAGGACAATTGTGTTATGGGAGTATTCAGGGCCTATCGCTCGATGAAGGGAAGTTAGGAATCTCCAGAGAACATGAATTAGAAATTTGATTGAAGTCTCATGCATTCTTTTAACTTATCTTGATGAATGGGTGTGATCCCACATATTATGATGAATGTTGGTATTATATAGCGTGACTTGTTGTGTATCGATGTATTAATTGTAATTGGTTTTACTTGTGTGGCTATTACGATAAACTTGTGAACGAGTATCTCACCCTTGCCTGTACATGTTGGACACCCTGTTGTGTTTTTGGAAACGTATACAGATGTTTCTCAATGGTCCTCTAGGTCACTTCGGGACCCTGTAGCTTGAGTTTTCTTGAAGACGACGACGAAGATGTGTGGACTGTTGACGACGAGGCCCCAATCTCATTGGTACGATGTATGTTAGGTAGTATGCTCTTTTGTTATTAGAGTTCTTTTGTCAGACCAGCTCTTAGGATTTTTGATGTTTAAGTCAGGTCTTTCAACTGTGACTAATTATGTTGTGTATTACGAGATTGAAAAGATGTACGCCTTATGGTGAAATTGAATTACTGTTATAGATGATGAGTTTCAAGTTGTTTCATTTTGGTTGTTAAAGTTTTCTTTGGTATCAGATTTCCGCAACTACTCTATAGAGTTATTTTCGAAAAAGTTTTTAATTAACTGAAAAAGATAATTTGGGTTACGAAATGTGACACCGGGTTGGGGTGTTAGAATATGCCTTGCATCTTAATATCTTTACCGCTTTTTAATAATGCCAAAAAGGGGAGATTTATATATGGTTGCATAATTAATGTTTTTAATAATTGCATAAAGTGAGGGGGAGTAGAGCATATATTATCTGCGCAAAACTTTGATTATTAAAATTATAAATGCTCTAACCCGTTTCTTGAGAAAATCTTGAGACGTTTGTCCTCATCAAAAAGGGGGAGAATGTGAATATATGCCTTGACAGGATTATCCGAGTTTTGATGGATGACAAAAGAAAAATCCCAAAAGGACGAGATTGCAAAAAGTGGAAAAGGTTGTCTCACCTAGTCAAGTCTTTCACAAGGGGTGAAAGGAATTTTATTATTTGTATTGTGTGTTTTAGATCATGTTGTACATGATAGATAAAGCTCTCAAATCTAAAATCAATCACACACGCACATAATATGATAAGTAAAAATAAAACTTAATAGGCTTTAAACTCTTTAATTGAAAATCAATTAACAGCCGTTAAGTTTAAAATCAGATAAATGAGAATAATCTATTAGAGGTTTTCTAACAATCGATTATCATATATCTGAAAAGCTGATTTTCAAAACAGTAAATATGTAATCGATTGTATAATCGATTATGCTCTTACGCATGTAAGTGAGCTTTAAACAGAGAACCCATAATCGATTATTATAATTGATTATGATGCGACTGTCTCTTAACGCATTTTTGCCTAAAATGAAAATAATCGATTATGGCATTAGTATAATCGATTATAGCGCGAGTGATACTTATATTGAAAATGGGCTTAACCTAATCCCTATGGGCTCATTTCTTTTTCTATAAATAGGAAGCCTTGGGGAGTGTTTCAATACAACACTTGCTTCTCTAATCCTAGTTGCACTAAAACTCCGTCAAATTTCTTACTGATCACTCTCACTAGTTTTACACCATTATATTTATATTTTGAGAGCTTTATACTCCACATAAGAGAGATTGTAATTGTGCTTCAAGTTGTATTTTCTTATCTGCACTTTTGAGTGCTATATTTCGTTTACATTGTTATTCTTATTTGGGTGTGAGTCCCATAGTTTTGAAAAAGAAGGTTTTTCTCTTGAGACTCTTTCACTGGGAGAGGTGATATCCCTGGTCTGTGAGGAGTGCTCTTCATTCTGAAGGTTTCTAGCTAAACCTGATTTAAAAGTTAGTTATTGAGTGAAAACCCTTGGTGGTTGACCTTGTGGACTGGACGTAGGCTACTAGGGTATTTGATAGCCGAACCAGCAGAGAACTGCGAGTCTTATTTTCTTCCTTACTCTTTATTATTGCAATTTGTTTTACGCCATTTACTTTCTGCAACTTTTATTTTATTTCAATTTATTTAACGCACTTTCAATTCAAGTAATTTATCTTTTAAGTGTTTTGTTGTGCAAAAGTTTTTAAAATACACATTACACACAATTCACCCTGCTCTTGTGTTTGGAGTCACTTGTCAACAGTTTTATGTTCTACATGGGAGACACCGCTTTTACTAGGATCTCAAAGGAACAACCGATTATTACTCTTTCTACGTGTGAAGCTGAGTATGTACTTGCTACCTCGTGTGTTTGTCATGCAATTTGGCTCAGAAATTTGTTAAAGGAGTTGGGTTTGCCACAAGAGGAGCCAACCGAGATTGCCGTGGATAACAAGTCATCAATAGCTTGGCGTCAAATCCAGTCAACCATGATCGAAATAAATTAAACATATTGATACATGCTATCACTAAATTAGAGAGTGCACCAAGAGAAAGGATGTGCAATTGGAGTACGTAAGAACTCAGGATTAGGTAGCCGATATCTTCACCAAGCCACTAAAGCAAAAAGACTTTATCAAAGTTGAGAAATTTGATTAGAATGACAAATCAAGTTGAAGGGGGATGTTGAAAATTAAACATGAATTTTGGGCCATTTAGTATTTGAGATTTAATCATCTAAATAAGAGCCCATTTCTAGAAACAATTAAGGTCTAGATTAATATATTCTAGAAATATGTCCTCTATTAAAAAATCTAGAATTTAGTAGTAACTTGATATTTTTAAAGAAAACTCTAGAGAGTCATTTGTAACTATTAGATTAAAAATGTGTTGGTATAATCTTAGTCATTGGTTAAGGAGGTGCCACACAAGGATAAATAGGGGTCATAGTCTCGAGTTTGTATAAAGCCAAAAGCAAAAAAAATTAGTAATAATACAAGTAGGTTGTCGAGTCTCTGGGAGGCTGTCGAGTCTCTTTTGCCTTGAGCTCCTTCTCTTGGCCTTGATTAACTTGGCCAGGACAGGAAGACTATTGGTCGGTTGGGCGACTGTAATCCAAGAATGTTGCACTTCATGGTAGAGATACTTCAGTGGCTCAATCTTGGCATCCCCATCGTTGGTCGGTCGAGCAGTACTTTGAGAGGTACAGTTGTTCATGGGCTCATCTGAGTTGATATGGACGAGGACCTCCTTCTCTATATTCCTAATCATTCCTCGGGTTTCAGTGATGAAGCCATGAGAAAGGGTGAAAAGATGGACTGGATGTACTTTCTTTGCGTTGAGGTTGCTCGGACGTCCTTTTTCCTCTGTGGCTTGTCTAGGAAGGCTTGCCTTCAAGATCTTGTTTAAAGTGTCTGGTATACAAGCTTCTAAAACTGGTCCTTGCACGTGGATATCTGTTGACAAGTGACTTCAAACACAAGAGGGGGGTGAATTGTGTGTGATATGTGTTTTTGAAAAACTTTTTGCAATTACGGCGCTTGAAGATAAATGACTGAAATTAGAAGCGCTATAGAGTAAATTGCTTGAATAATAAATTCTAGAAAGTAAATAGCAATAAATTAAATCGCTTAAATTAAATTGCAATAAAGTAAATGCGATAAATTAAATTGCAATAAAATAAATTGCGATAAATTAAATTGCTGTAAGGTAGAAGACAATAATGAAAAGATAGAGAGAGAGCCGCAGATTTATCCTGGTTCGGCCACTAAATACCCTGTGGCCTACGTCCAGTCCCCAAGGTCAAACACCAAGGGTTTTCACTCAATAACTAGCTTTTAAATCAGGTGCAGCTAGAAACCTTTACAAACCAAGAGCACTCTCCACACAAAATAATGGGATATCACCTCCCTTTGTGCAAGAGCCTCAAGTTCAAGAGATATTGTTTCTCTTTAAAGAAAAAGGGATTCACACCCAAGAACAAGAAGAAGTAGAAGAAGAATGTAGCACTCAAGTAGTGCAGATAAAGATTACAAATTGAAGCTCAAAGTACAATTCAAACTATATGATATGTAAAGCTCTCTATTCAAAAAAAAATAATCAAGAGTGAATATGTGAGAGTAAGTAATGAAATAAACAGAGTTTCAGAGTGCAATAGGATTCGTGTATTTTAGAGTTGCCTTGGCATTCCTATTTATAGAAAAATTCTTAAGCCCATAGGAATTAGGTTAAGCCCATTTAAAAAATAAGCTAATCGCGTCATAATCGATTATTGCAATTCCATAATCGATTATCTGATTATTTTTAGAAAACACGCTGGAGAGGCAGTCGCATCATAATCGATTATGATAATCGATTATGGATTTTCTGTTTCACTTACACGCATAAAGGAATAATCGATTATTCAATCGATTACGTCTAAAATCGATTATGTTAATCGATTAATTCTTCACTGTTTTTGGGAAACGCTTATCAGATATATGATAATCGATTATGATAAATTTGTAATCGATTATTATCATTAAAAACCATCTGATATTAAACTTAAACTGTTTAATTGATTTTATCCAATTAGATCGCTTGAAGCCTATTAAGTTTATTTTATGTGTGTGTGTGTGTGTGATTGATTTTAGATTGAGAGCTTTACTACCACTTACAAAAAGATCCTAATAAACACCGATTACAAGAAATAAAAATTCCCATAACCCAGTCTTGAAGCACTTGATCTCCTTGATCTTCTTTTCCGCTTTTTGTATACTTGACTTTCCGGTTCCTTTTGTCAATCATCAAAAACTAGATTAATCCTGTCAAGGCATATATTCACATTCTCCCCCTTTTTGATGATGACAAACATCTCAAGGAGGGATTTGCTTTAATGATGAGATAGAGTATTTGAATTTTAAGAAATCAGAGTTAATGCACAGATAAAATACTCTACACCTTATTTTTATGCAAAATGTAAAAATAGCAACTCCCCCTAAAGCATGCAATCATATAACTCTCCCCCTTTTGGCATTATCAAAAAAAACGGGAAAAGTGCAAACAAGAACAAGGCATATATTCAGGAAAGTGAGAAACAGGCCATAATAAAAAGTCCAAAAAAAAAGAAAAGAGAAAGAGGAACTATTCCTCCTCAGCACCATCATCATCCTCATCATCATCACTGCTGCTGATGGATGCATCATGTGCAGGAGTAGGCTGTGGTGGTGCTCGAATGGGGCTATCAAAGATGATCTAGGCCTCCGTAAAGCGATGCTCCAAGGTCTCCATCCGAATTGATAACTGGTTAATACCAGCGGTATTAGCTCGGACCTCCATAAGAATATTCTGAAGCATGTCCATCATCTCCGAGGAGGTAGCAGGAGGAGGAGGAGGAGGAGGAGGAGCCTGAGAGGAAGTCCCAGCACCATGAGAAGATGGCCCACCGGCTGTCCTAGACTGAGCCTGCTTCAAACTCTTGGGCTTATGCACCCACGCATTGTCATAAAAACTCAGCTGCATCTGATTAAGTGTTCCTTGATTGAACATGGCTTGATATTTTACTCCATCCAGTTTTACCTCACCAAAAAAATTTACCCGAACATGTTGCATAATACGAGTAATAAGATGAGCATATGGCAGAGAGCCTCCAGCTCTATTATCATACATATGTTGCATAACTAAACCAGCCCAGTTCACAGATTTTTTATTTTGCAGTAGCCACATCAACACAACATCAATTTTTAATAACTGAGAAAAATTGCTTCTCATGGGAAATAGCAACCTAGCAATAGTATAATGCAGCAGTCTACTTTCTACAGTCATTTGCCCAGCAGTAATCTCTCTATCATTAGCCTCACTGGGATTTCTCAAAAGTTCTCTAGTGGCGTCAAGCCGAGCAAACCCAGAATCCAAGGGTGCAGCAGGACCCTCAGCAGTGACCGTAGTGCCAATAGATGGCACCCCAACAATCCTCCCAAAATCAGCAGAAGATAAACGAATGGGTTTAGGGCATACCTCAGAGATGAGCACATCATCAACTAACCGAAGATTGCAGTAGAAGACTCGTACCAATTCGGGATAGATGTTCTCTGTGGTGGAGAGAAAGTCAGTGAGAAGAGCTTCATCAAGGAGCCCAAGAAATTGGAATCCTTCCCCTCGGAGAAACTCCAAATCCAGAAAGCGGGGTTTTTGAATCTCCCTATTCTGGGAGCTACTGACAAATTCAGCAGATTGACCGGCATTTGAGAAATATTTCTCTACTTGGATTGAGCTCAGCTGCCCGGGATTCACAATGGAGCTTCGTTGGCGTTTGGAAGCCATTTTAAGCTTGCAAGATGAACAGGTGAGAGAACAGAGAAAAGAGGAAGGAAAAACGGAGTTTGAGCTGAGAGAAAGGACCAAAATGAACGTTACTGACCTTTTAATCGGTTTCATAATCGATTATGTAAGTGAGCATAATCGATTATGTCTTACCGTGTTGGCTCCTGATTCGCGCATCCATGACCCATAATCGATTATTGAGTGCCTCATAATCGATTATTCCTTTAGTGGCAACTTTTGGTTTTGGCGAAATCGATTATGTAATCGATTATAGCTTCGAATAATCGATTATCTAATAGGTTATTTGAGATTGTTGAGATGAATATATAATCGATTATGTAATCGATTCTCCTTACTTATTCTTGCATTTCTAATCGATTAGCCTAATCGATTATGGTGCGTCTGACTTTTGTTCTTTTTCTCCCCCTTTCAATTGTAATCGATTACTGTAATCGATTCCTGGTCCTCTGACTTGTGAATAATGGATTATGCCTATGCTATAATCGATTATGGCTAAAGAAATTTGAATTTTAGCACATAGAGCATGTATCCTGTTTACACACTTCAACACACAAGTTAGGGATAACAAGGGAAAAAATAGTATGATCCACATAAGATATTTCATTCAATGCATGATTCATTAAGAATACCTAATTCCGTTCTTATGAAGAAGAAATTTTCTTTAGGCAGTGGTTTAGTAAAAATGTCTGCGAGTTGCTTAGATGTTTCCACAAACTCAATCATGCAATCACCTTTTTGTACATGATCTCTTATGAAGTGATGCCTAATTTCAATGTGCTTGGTTCGAGAGTGATAAACCGGATTTTTAGTGAGGTTTATGGCACTTGTGTTGTCACATTTAATTGGAACAGTTCTAAGATTTATTCCATAGTCATTTAACTGTTGCTTCATCCAAATTATTTGGGCACAACAACTACCTGCCGCTACGTATTCCGCTTCGGCAGTGGACAAAGCCACACTGGCTTGCTTCTTACTATGCCAGGAAACTAATGCGTTTCCTAACAAGTGACAAGTCCCACTGGTGCTTTTTCGATACATTTTGCATCCCGCAAAATCTGAATCCGAGTACCCAATTAACGTGCAATCAGCACCTTTAGGGTACCATAAACCCATATTTTGTGTGCCAATGAGATATCTCATAATGCGTTTTACCGCTGTGAGATGTGATTCCTTAGGGTTAGATTGAAAACGTGCACACATGCAAACACTAAACATTATATCGGGGCGACTTGCTGTAAGATAAAGAAGTGAACCTATCATACCTCTATACTTACTTACTTCAACCGACTTACTTTCCTCATCTTTATCAAGGTAGCAAGAGGTGCTCATTGGTGTGGATATTTCTTTGGCATTGTTCATTCCAAATTTCTTGAGTAGCTCCTTGCAATATTTTGCTTGATTTATGAATATTCCTTCTTTTGATTGCTTGATTTGAAGCCCAAGGAAGTAGTTGAGCTCGCCCATCATTGACATTTCAAACTCATTTTGCATTATGTTAGAAAAGTCCTTACACAAAGATTCGTTAGTTGCACCAAATATAATATCGTCCACATAAATTTGAACAAGTAAAATGTCATGCTTTTTATTTTTGATAAAAAGAGTGGTGTCCACTTTTCCTCTTTCAAAATCATTTTCAAGTAAAAACTTGCTTAGACGATCATACCAAGCTCTAGGAGCTTGTTTCAAACCATATAGAGCTTTTTTTAGTTTGAAGACATGATTAGGAAATTCGAAATTTGAAAAACCAGGGGGTTGGTCCACATAGACTTCTTCTTGAATATAACCATTAAGAAAAGCACTTTTTACATCCATTTGAAAGAGTTTGAAATCCATAATGCATGCAAATGCAAGAAGCATGCGGATGGCTTCTAATCTAGCCACTGGAGCATAGGTTTCATCGAAATCTATGCCCTCTTGTTGATTATATCCTTTAGCGACAAGCCTAGCTTTATTCCTAACAATTATACCGTTTTCATCAAGCTTGTTACGAAAGACCCATTTAGTCCCAATGACTAACTGATCCTTAGGTTTGGGAACAAGTTCCCAAACATTGTTTCTTTCAAATTGGTTCAACTCTTCTTGCATGGCAAGAGTCCAATGTTCATCAATGATAGCATCATCAATATCTTTAGGTTCAATTTGAGATACGAAAGCCATGTAATGACATGCATGTTTAAGAGAGTTTCGAGTTGTTACCCCTTTTGAAATATCACCTATTATGTTGTCAAGAGGATGGTGTCTTGATGTTCTCCATTCTCTTGGAAGATTTGAGTGAGGTGAATCATCGATACTAAGAGGTGGTTGATCTTCATCCTTTTTCTCTTGACTTATTTGTTCCTCAAGGTGGTTATTTCCCAAAAGTTCTGCAAGATCATCAACACTTTCTTCTACCATAGATTTTGGGTTAGTCTCATCAAAAGAAACATGCACAGATTCTTCTATGGTCATAGTTCTTTTATTATAAATTCTAAAAGATTTACTAGAAACTGAGTATCCAAGAAAGATACCTTCATCAGCTTTAGCATCGAATTTGCCAAGGTTATCTTTACCATTATTTAAAACAAAGCACTTACATCCGAATACGTGAAGGTGAGAGATGTTGGGCTTCCTTCCCTTGTAAATTTCATAGGGCGTTCGTTTTAGAATAGGTCTTATAAGGACTCTATTCATGACATAGCATGCGGTACTTACCGCGTCTGCCCAGAAATACTTGGGAAGGTTGGTCTCATTGAGCATCGTCCTCGCTAGCTCTTCGAGAGACCGATTTTTCCTTTCCACCACTCCATTTTGTTGTGGAGTTCTTGGTGCGGAAAAATTATGCTCAATTCCATTTTCAGTACAAAAGGCCTCAAATGCCTCATTTTGGAACTCACCACCATGATCACTTCGGATAGATACAATGTTTAAACCTTTTTCATTTTGAATAACCTTAGCAAGTTTCCGAAAGGCAGCAAAAGCATCATTTTTATGAGAAATAAACAATGTCCATGTATAGCGAGAGTAGTCATCCACAATAACAAGCGCATAGTAATTACCACCAAAGCTCATAGTTCTAGATGGACCAAACAAGTCCATATGTAAAAGCTGTAAAGGCCGATTTGTTGAAACAACGTTTTTAGATTTGAAAGAGGCCTTTACTTGTTTTCCCTTTTGACAGGCGTCACACAACTTATTCTTTTCAAAACGAATCTTTGGTAGACCAATTACTAAGTCCTTGCGAACTAACTTATTTAGATGATCCATGTGAATGTGAGCTATTCTCCTATGCCATAACCATGTTTCATCCTCTTTGCTAATAAGACAGCATGCATCATTTGAAGGTAATTCATCCAAGTTAACCATGTAGATATTTCCAATTCTTTGTCCAATTAATTTAGTTTGTTTGTTATGAGAATCCATGACCATACATTTAGACGAATTGAACACTACCTCAAAACCTTTATCACAAAGTTGGCTTATACTTAGTAAATTATGTTTTAGGCCATCGACATACAAAACATTTTCTATGATGGGATTAGGACTTCTACCAATAGAACCAATACCAAGAATTCTACCTTTATTGTTGTCACCATAGAAAACATAGCCACCCCTTTTTGGATGATATAGAGGAGAACTTGGTTTTGTCTCCCGTCATGTGCTTTGAACAACCACTGTCAAGATACCAATTAGAGTTCTTGGCCTTCAAGCACACCTACAACACAGAATCAAGTTTTAACCTTTGGTACCAAATCATTTTGGGTCCTTGAGAGTTAGCTTTGGGTAATACGCCCTTTGGAACCCATGTCTTTATGCCATTCACTTCTTTATTTGTCCTAACATTGCAAATAGAAGCAGTGTGTCCTTTCCTACCACAGTGAAAACATTTGACAAAGGGGCTACTTGATGTGTTGTTTGGACAAAAGAATTTTTTGAAAGATTTTTCATGAATTTTCGGGCGAAAGCCCAAACCAGCTTTGTCATAAGTACCTTTTTGATTTCCTAAAAGAACATTTAGATTATCTCTTCCCATAGTAAATTTTGCAAGCGTGTTGTGTAAATCCTCGATTTTATTTTTCAAAACGCTGCATTCATCACATTTAAAAACTTCATTCTTTTTGTTTTCACAAGAAGTGCATGGGGAGGTTTCGATTGGAATGACTTGTTTTTCTTTAAGAGCTTCCATTTCGTTGTTCAAAATACTTATTTTTGTTTCAAAGGAAGAAATGTTTTTCTTAGATGAAGAAATGCTTTTGCGCAGTCTAACATTTTCATCATTTAACTCCGCACAGGCAATAAGTAAATCATCATAAGTTAAATCAATTTCAAGCTCAAAATTGTTTACCTCATCTTCCTCATGGTTGGCCATGAGACATAAATTTGCTTCTTCATTATCCGATTCGTCGGAGGAGTCCATGTCGTTCTCATCCCACGCAATATAAGCTCTTCTTGCTTTTCTATCCTTCTGTGGCCTTTTATCTGATTTTTCATGTTTCTTTTGGCCTTGAGGACAGTCGGGTTTAATATGACCCTTTTTGCCACAGTTGTAGCATGTTGGATTGAAGGAAGTTCCTTCCCCCTCATTTTTCTTTTGAGGATTGAAGAATTGTTTTGCCTTGCCTTTCTGTCTCATGAATTTTTTGAACCTTCGAACCATTAGGCTCATATTTTCCTCGTTTTCATCGAGGCTATCACATTCATCAAGGTCGTCTTCTTCTTCTGTTTTATTGATACTTGCTTTGAGAGCAATACTTTTCTTTTTCTTATCGGTTTCCTCATTCTCAATGAGTCGATTTAGTTCGAGCTCATGTTCCTGCAATTTTCCAAACAGAGTTGCCAAAGACATAGAAGATAGATCTCTAGATTCAGATATAGCTGTAACTTTAGGTTGCCAACTTCTATTTAAACATCTAAGAACCTTATTAATTAAATCTTCATTATTGAAGGACTTCCCAAGAGCTCTAAGATAATTAATTATATGGGTAAATCGTTTTTGCATATCATGTATGCTTTCACCCTGTTTCATCCTAAATAGCTCATACTCATGGGTTAATGTGTTCATTCGAGCCCTTTTGACCTCGGTAGTACCTTCATGGGTCAATTGAAGGGTGTCCCACATTTCCTTGGCGGTCTTACAATTTGAGACCCTATAGAACTCATCGTAGCTTAGAGCTGCAGTGATGATGTTCCTAGCTTTCAAATTATATTGAACCTTTTTCTTTTCCTCGTCGGTCCAAAGATTTCTTGGTTTATTCACCACTGCATCATTAACTGAATGAGTGGGAACAAATGGACCATTTTCCACAGCGTCCCAAACATCGAGGTCTACTGCCTCAAGAAAGATTTGCATCCTTTCCTTCCAATAACCATACCCTTCACCATTGAACAGTGGGGGTCTGTTTGTGGAATTGCCCTCATTTTTAAAACCGTTTGAAGTCATGTTACCTCATGAGGCGATCTAGCCCTTTAGACAAGAGTTAAGCTCTGATGCCACTTGTTGACAAGTGACTTCAAACACAAGAGAGGGATGAATTGTGTGTGATATGTGTTTTTGAAAAACTTTTTGCAATTACGGCGCTTGAAGATAAATGACTGAAATTAGAAGCGCTATAGAGTAAATTGCTTGAATAATAAATTCTAGAAAGTAAATAGCAATAAATTAAATCGCTTAAATTAAATTGCAATAAAGTAAATGCGATAAATTAAATTGCAATAAAATAAATTGCGATAAATTAAATTGCTGTAAGGTAGAAGACAATAATGAAAAGATAGAGAGAGAGCCGCAGATTTATCCTGGTTCGGCCACTAAATACCCTGTGGCCTACGTCCAGTCCCCAAGGTCAAACACCAAGGGTTTTCACTCAATAACTAGCTTTTAAATCAGGTGCAGCTAGAAACCTTTACAAACCAAGAGCACTCTCCACACAAAATAATGGGATATCACCTCCCTTTGTGCAAGAGCCTCAAGTTCAAGAGATATTGTTTCTCTTTAAAGAAAAAGGGATTCACACCCAAGAACAAGAAGAAGTAGAAGAAGAATGTAGCACTCAAGTAGTGCAGATAAAGATTACAAATTGAAGCTCAAAGTACAATTCAAACTATATGATATGTAAAGCTCTCTATTCAAAAAAAATAATCAAGAGTGAATATGTGAGAGTAAGTAATGAAATAAACAGAGTTTCAGAGCACAATAGGATTCGTGTATTTTAGAGTTGCCTTGGCATTCCTATTTATAGAAAAATTCTTAAGCCCATAGGAATTAGGTTAAGCCCATTTAAAAAACAAGCTAATCGCGTCATAATCGATTATTGCAATTCCATAATCGATTATCTGATTATTTTTAGAAAACACGCTGGAGAGGCAGTCGCATCATAATCGATTATGATAATCGATTATGGATTTTCTGTTTCACTTACACGCATAAAGGAATAATCGATTATTCAATCGATTACGTCTAAAATTGATTATTCAATCGATTATGTATATAATCGATTATGTTAATCGATTAATTCTTCACTGTTTTTGGGAAACGCTTTTCAGATATATGATAATCGATTATGATAAATTTGTAATCGATTATTATCATTAAAAACCATCTGATATTAAACTTAAATTGTTTAATTGATTTTATCCAATTAGATCGCTTGAAGCCTATTAAGTTTATTTTATGTGTGTGTGTGTGATTGATTTTAGATTGAGAGCTTTACTACCACTTACAAAAAGATCCTAATAAACACCGATTACAAGAAATAAAAATTCCCATAACCCAGTCTTAAAGCACTTGATCTCCTTGATCTTCTTTTCCGCTTTTTGTATACTTGACTTTCCGGTTCCTTTTGTCAATCATCAAAAACTAGATTAATCCTGTCAAGGCATATATTCACAATATCAACAATGTTGCATTGACGAAGGGAGATGGGGCAAGAAGTTTGATCTGACTTTCTACAAGGTTTGAAAGAACTAGGTACAAAGTAGTTTTTAGATGTATGCTTGTACCTTGTGATGCCTTTTTCGCTTTTAGGAGTAATTTATACGCAAGTTTCTTCATTGTAATCTTCTTGACTGATTGTACATTGAAAGATTCGTAAAATGAAAGGATTTACTTTGTCTATCTTTATCGTTTTTCATGAGGAGTTATCTTTTCGACTTGTGATTCTGTTGGGACAAATTTTTCGCTTCTAAACTTTGTCATTTGGGAACAGTCAAGTTTGTTGCTTGAGCTATTTTGTTCTACCAAGCTATAAGCTTAAACTTCTCACTCAATTATTTGGGACCGGTCAAGTTCGTCACTTGAGTCGATCACCCTGCCCAGTTATAAACTTGAAATTCTAACAAGCGTTTAGGACCGTTCAAGTTTGTCACTTGAGTAGTTTTGCCCTACCGAGTAATAAACTTGGAATACTAACTCAAGCATTTAGGATCGGTCAAGTTCGTCACTTGAGTCATTTCGCCCTGCCGAGTTATAAACTTCGAATTTTAACTCAGGCGTTTGGGACCGAACAAGTTTGTCACTTGAGCCGTTTCGCCCCGCTGAGTTATAAATTTGGAATTTTAACTCAAGCGTTAATGACTGGTCAAGTTTGTTATTTGAGCTATTTCGGCTTGCCGAGTTATAAACATGGAATTTTAACTCAAGCGTTTGGGATCGATCTAGTTCGTCACTTGAGACGTTTAGCCCTGATGGCTCCTAGAAGGTCTTCTTTGATTATTGTAACATCCCAAAAACCCTATGTCTGTCTCTTAACTGTTTGTGTGAATAACTTGACTGAGAACACAATTCGATTAATCATAATCATAATAATAGTTGACGATTGGAAATTCATATTTGAATTTCAATTATGAACTTAATAATCATAAGATGTTATTTTGAACCCAGTGTGCTGTTTTGAGCCGGAACCGTTAAAAATATTATTATTTTAATCGGGACCGCTTTACCTTGGGATGCATGCCAGGGCCAAGGAAGTTGTGCTGGCCCAGAGTCGGGAGTAATTGATGACTGCATCTCATGCTTCACGAGATGTTGTCAACCATCCATCACCTTTTCATTCCTTTAACCCATGGATTAAATTCTTATGACACTTGGTTAATAACCTAGCATCTTTTCCTTTTATGGAGAAAGTTAACTTAACCATTTAAGGTTAATCTTGCCTTCTTTAATCCTGTGATCAACAAGTATCACCTCTTTAATCCTTAACCCTTGGATTTCTTACACTTGATCACATCAACATGTCATGGAGACTTGGCTAAGTCTTTTGTCCTAAAATGCTAAAGGCCATTCGGCCATAGTGTTTCAAAAACACTAAACCCACTTCATTTTCTCATCTCACCAAGATCAAACAACTTCATTTCATGAACACTTGAGTTTTCTCTCTTCTCTCTCTAAGCTCTCATATTCGGCCATACACATGAACATCATCACCCAAATTTCTTCTTCAATTTCTAAGACCATAGTTGTTCTTGTCTTGATCTCCTATACACCATTGATGAAGAAAGTTTTTGATTTGGAACAACCTTGTTCTTGGACCTCAAGAACACCAACCTTGTTCATCATGTGTTCTTCACTAAGTAAGTCTCTGATCTTACTTTTCTCTTCATATCTTTTCTTAGAATCATGAAACAACTTCTTCTAGTTCATGATTTTTGTGAAACAAGTTCAAGATCTTACCTTTTCTTTCTATGAAGGTTCGGGCTTGTCACTCTTTCTTGGAGCTTGGATTTTTACTCATCATAAGGATCTTCATTAAGGTAATGGGGGAGTGAACCTCATCACACTACATTGGTGGTGGTGAAAATAGTTCATGGGTTTGGTTTGAGGAAAACCCTAAACCAAGGGTTTCCTACTTTGTCTATTTGGTTCTCTATGAGAACAATGTTGTAATAATTATTTGTTGCTTGATTTGTGTTCATTGATGTGTTTGAATGGTTGAAAATAATTTTTATGTGAGGGAAAACCCTAACCTAGAGTTCCTTCATCTTTGTTGAAAAGAGTTTGTGAAAATGTGATTTTCGGATCTGACCTTGTGTGAGTCACTTCGGTTTTTATCTCAACCTAGACCTTGGATTTCAACAATTGTTTTTATTCCTAAAACTAGACATCTTGGGCTTCATTTTGAGCAGAAAATTTCATGTGATTTCATAAAGATTTGACTCTTGAAAACGTGTTTCAATCTAAGCATAAAATTTTGTCTTGGATTCTGCCTACTGTGACTTATTTCGTGAAACTGTACTAATTAAGTTATTTTTTGTGAAAAATAATTTTATATCCAAAAACTAGACATCCTAAGCTTTCATATGAGTCCTCATTTTCTCAAATCTGAGTTCGTTTGGTCAATCCAATGTTTGTCACAATTTGATGTTTGATATGCTGAAATTTTCTGTATACGGGTTTTGGTGTTGATTTTTGGAATTGTATGTTATGATGTTGGTGTGACTATTTGTGCTTGAGTGTTAGTGTTGAAAATCATTTTGGCATGGTGAAAAACTATCCTTAGGTTCAAGACCTAAGGATAGGATTTTTGAATGATGAGCTTGTTCATGCTTTCAATACTTGATGAAATGGCTATATGTTGAGACGATTTTCATGATGCTAGAATATCGTTGAATGGCTAGTATTTTGTTGAAAAACATCATGTATGGTTCGGCCTTGTTGAGTTAAAAAGGGAAGCCAAAGCTTCTTTGTTCAAGTAATGGTGTAATGGACTTAAATGGTTCCAAGAAGGCAAAGAAAATTAAAAAAACCTACCTTACTTACATGGAAGAATTCGGCCATACCATAGTAACTAGGGCTAGGAACCTAAAATGTTGATATTAAGGGGTGATATTAAGGGGTTTAATGTGTTGATACTAAGGTATAACTAAATAGAAATTAAAAAGGTTTTCTAAGAAATCAAGTTTCGGTTCTAAAGAACTAGGTGTTGGGAAAATGAGTATATTTGAAGTTACATGAAAAATATTTTAAGAATAGGAAAGTTTGAAGTTAATCAACCACTTATTCTAACATGTTGTTTCAAGGAAAATATTTTCAAGAACAAAGAGTTTTCTAAATGATTCATGTGATTTCCAAAGTTTTTGGTTAGTTAACCTACTTTCAAGAGAAATGAGAATTTTTGTAAGTGTTTTCTTTAAAACAATGAGTCTTTACACTACTATGATTAATTTTGGAATCTTACAAAGCAAATGAGTTATGGTTTTCATTTGAAAATGAAAAGGTGATTTTTTTTAAAAGAAAGATATGTTTCCCCTTTTTACGCTAAGTAAAGGAAATAAGTATTATTTCAGACAAGGTACTATGTATCTTGGGGTTTTGGATACCTTACGTATAAGTTTTCAAACTATGTTTGACAAAGGAGATTTCGTGAACTAGTTTACTACCAAGGAAAGTAATCTAAAGACTTTACTATAATAACGCAAGTATGTAATATCTCCTAAGGAATGCAATGAGTTCCATAATGGACTCACAAAGACTAACTAAAAGACATGTACCTATTCCTTGTGGTCATGGAAAACCATATCCCACACCCTTGATGATTTAGGTCATCTAAGGATCCATAATGCTTAAACACAAAGAGTTACTTATACAAAATAAATAATGTTTCCCTTGATAGATAAGTGAGAAGACATGATGAAGGAATCCTTGTGGATCCTGTTTTCCATAATACGCTTAGGATATGGAATGATATATCATAAGACTTGAACATCGTTTTTCGAACGACAGAGTTGTACGTGGACACAAGGAAACGGAACCAAGAATGGGCGACTAATGGCAAGTCGTGTGAAAGTGGATCCCGTAGGGGTGCCCTGTGGTTTATCAAGAGATAGACGTGGTGCTACAGCGATAGTGTAGTACGTTTTTGTGTTGTGGCATTTCTTGACATGCATACTCATCTGTGCATGAGTTGGGCGTTGTGCCTGGGAGTTGAGCTTACACCTTTGTGCGGGTGCGATTGTTGGAGGTGACGATCGTGGAGATCCTGAGGACGTTGGGGTTGGGGAGACCACATGTGGCTAGAGAGTAGCTCCTCTGTGTAGTGGGTGACATGTCGAAAAACGCTGACGTCCTGACTGGACACCGGACAAATCACGATTTGTGTAAAGAACGTCTGGCGTGAGCCGTAAAAGCGAATTCGCAATCTTGTTGAGATAGCACATGTTTGGCTGAGATAACGCAGACAATGTTCTCCCACTCACTCACTCCAGTTATGTTTAGCTCCATGGAGTAGGGGTCAGAGTCTTACCCTTGTGGCATATGGCATTGAGTCATGTACATTACATTGCATTGCATGACTGTTGATGGATACATTCTTATATCATACATTATTATCCTGTGTTGATGATGTCTTATGTTGTTGATTGATTTAGATAAGATATTAAGATGTATGATATGCATGATTAGTATGTCGTTATCTTGTGTGTCGTATCATTTTTACTTCTGCCATGTGTTGTGTTGATGAATGGGAATCTCACCTCATTACTTTGTATGCATCGTTGTGTGCTTCTCTGGTGGTCTCCCAAGAAGGTCATGTTATCGAGACTTCACCCGACGCTTTGGATGCATATATCTGTTGAGCCTCCTAGTAGTTCTGGTGTTTGGACATCTAGTTATAATGGACTTCTAGCATAGTACATGGGAAGAGCCACACTCGCCATCGGTAAGGATCGTAGAGGAAGGGTTCTTAACCGCTCCATCGCTTGTCTTCATGTCGTCTGCTGTCAGTGTTGTAGTCGTAAGTGGAATGCTAGATGGACTTTTCCACCAATGGGTTTTGTGCCTTCTCCCCCTGTTAGGGATAGGCCGCTCGTTAGCAAAGTTGCTTCTCGTCAACCTTTACGATGTCTTCCATAGGAATGCCAGCAATAGTCCCTGCTAGGGTACTTGTTAGGTCCCATTTGACAGGTCCTGGTTGGAAGGTGATAAGTGAGGAGTTTAGGAGGGAGGTGATCTAACCATGCCTTCCTATTCCTTTCGCTTGTCCCTCCATAAAGGAGGAGTCGGTGGAAGCATTCAGCGGTTGATCCGAGGGATGTCTTTTCGTGTAGTTTGTTGTCGGCCAGTGTAGGACGTCAGAGTGTCTATACCTTTCTTTTATCTGTTGTGGAACTACGTCTCCAGGTATCTTATGTTTAGGAGTTGCGTCTCCAATCCTTTATGTTGAGTCTGTATCTTTCTGTTTGTTTTCTGTAGTCGAGTTGGGTTTGTAGGTATACCTTTATGAACTTTTGAACTTATAGTATGAAATGTTTCCATTTACCTTACACGCTCAAACATTACAATTTTTTATATTCATGTCTTGCAAAAAGGAAAAAAACTTAACCCCCATCTTTCTTAAATGTTTTTAATTAACCCGTTTTTCGGCCTTAGAGTATTATAAAATGTTCGTAAATGTGATGCCCCCGGAAAGGGTGTTACAATTATCGAGTGATAAAAATATAAAATAATAGAGTTGTTCCAATTTTGGGTCAGATCGTAGAAGAAGTCTGTTTTTCATTACATTTCTTCAATCCTGAATAAGGTACAAGCGGAGTGGCTATGATAAAAAATTCACAAAAACCTCAACTTACAACTTTTAACCTTCGTGTTTTTGTGTCGTTCATCAGCTAAAAATTTCCTTTGGTTGGTCACATTCGAGTGACAAGGAATCTTTGCGCCTGATATAGTTTCGAGGGAGTACGCTCTAGTGGTCATCTTCTTGGTTACCTGATAGGGACTTTCCCAGTTTGGAGCAACCTTTCCTTAGGAGGTGTTTTTCCCACCTATGTCATCTCTTTTGAGCACTAAGTCTCGTACTTCAAAGCGTCTAGGATAACCGTTGCGTTGTACCTAACGTTCGTCCTTTGGTTTAAAGCTGCTTCTCATATGTGTTCATTTTCCTCAAGGGAAAAGTACATTTTGCGCCACGTAGGTGCTCTGATTTCGACCAGGATCATTGCTTCACAACCAAAGGCTAATCTGAAGGGAGATTCGCCGGTGGTGTTGTGAGGTGTAGTCTGGTACCTCCATAGCATGTGGTCTAGTTGCTCTGTCCAATTGCCTTTTCATTCGTTGAGTCTTCTCTTGATTCCTCTGAGGAGGACTCTGTTGGCCGCTTGTGCCTGGTCGTTCATCTGGGGATGATCAACCGAAGTGAGGTGTTGTTTGATGGAAAGTCCCAACAGTAGCTCCTGGAATCTTCAATCGATTAACTGTGTAACTTTGTTTGTCACCATGGAGTCAGGTACTTCGAACCAAGTGATGATGTTCTTGTATGCGAATTTTTAGATCTTGGTACAGGAAATCTGAGCTAAGGGTTCGGGTTTGATCCACTTTGTGAAATAATCTACCGCCACAATCACAAACTTCAGTTTCCCAGGTGCCAAAGGGAATGGTCATAATATGTCCATACCCCATTGGAAGAACGACCATGGAGCAGTTGTAACACCCTCCTTTTCATCCGTATGTGTTAGCGTGTTAATCTTTGTTGATTGATAAACCTCAATTCTGTGAATTTTATGAGGGGTAATTTGGGTGTATTTCAGTGCATTTGATGATAATTATTATTGTATTTCATCATTTTTCCTAAGTTTTTACAGAATTGATGTTTAAAGGCGGGTTGATGGATAATTAATGAAAATTGGAGGTTTTTGAGCTGAAAAAATGAATTTTCTGAATACTAGAGCTCGAAGCACGGCCGTGCATACCTATCAACTCAACCTGATCCAAACATGCCCTTACAAAAAGTCTCAAGTTGACCTCTGAAGTAGAAGGACGTCCGTGCTGAGAAGAAGCATGCCCGAGCTGGAGAGAAGCACGCATGTTCTGAATGAACCACGACCGTACATAATGCGAAGCACGCCTGTGCTCAATCCCGTGCCTTAGTGATGCTGATTTACAAACTTTGTACGCCCGTACTGAATTGAGCACAGGCGCGTATGAAGGAAGCACCATCATGCTGGAGTGAAGCACGCTCGTGCTGGAAGCGTTGACAGACTAAATTTAGGATTTTTTTCTCCTATTTTTCTTATAAATAGAGGTCCTCTGTACCACTCTCCTCATATCTCTTATCTCTCATCAATTATCAATTCTTAGTCATAGCTTTATTCTTTTTAGTAGTTTAGATTTCTGGAGTAGGATTTGTGCTTGGGGGTTAAGTTGGAGACTCTTCCTCTTCTTAATTCTTCATGATGCATCTCCCATTGTTGATTTTGGTTTTATCTATGTTTATGGGTAACTAATTTCATCACTAGAGTTGTGGTGAATCTTGTATTAGTATAGACCCTTTTTGCTAGGTCTTAGCTTTAATTCAAATTCTATTTAATTTCAAGGTTGCAATTTGAATAGTATTATTCTATTGTTCTTCGTTCCATACTATGATTGCGCACCCTTTGCATTCTCATAATCGATTGGTTGATCAGCGGTCGTACTGCAATTAATTGGTAGACCTATAGGATAAACAGGGTTTAAATTATTCCATGACCAAACTTGATTTATTCCTTTTAATCATTCAACCTCTTTGCTCTTTATGCTTTCTAATCATTTAAATTTTTTGCCTGACAAACATTGGATTCATCTAGGGAAAAGAATTTAATTGCCTGTCAAACAGTAAATGGTTTTAGTAGAAGGATTGATATTCAGAAAGCAACTGCGAAATTGAATAGAACTAGGATTTGGGGGGTATCGAAAGTACAGGTGAAACCACGACTCTAGGCTCTACACTCTTGATTTCAAAACCATCATTTCTCTTTAATTCATCTTTTTACTATTGCTTACATCATAATTTTCTCATTCTTTTGACTCGTCTAAATAGCATAATGATTTCTCTATTCTGGTACTCACGCACGTATTACTCATTAATCCTTTGGGTTCGATATCTGGACTTCCGTCCTATATTACTTTTGCGACAGGGTGCACTTGCCCTTAAGTATGTTCAGAATGCAACATTGATAAATGTTATCCATGTTTGCTTATGTTTGTTTTTGGATGAATTAGTACATAGTTGGGGTAAAATAGCCTTTAGAAGGGTCTCTTATACCAAAAAAGAGTCAAAACACGTTCTGGAAGGGAAACCGATTTCTAGAATCGATTTCCTTGGGGCCAAATTGATTTGAGAAATCGTTTTTGACATAAAGGAATTGATTTCCATACTTTTGGAATTGATTCCCATGAGTGTCAGCACCTGTATGCGCGTTTTAAACCTGTGTATGCTATCGGGCTTCACTGTGTATGACCCATTCATCCTAAACATGTCCCTAATATATTATATGACCTAAACCCTAGTTTCTTATCATCTTAGAATCACAAGTTTGCCTCTCTCCATCCCTAAGAGCTCCTACTGATCTCTTTCTCTAGAAAACCCAAAGATAAATCATGTTTCACCGTTCTTCGTCAAGAACACACTCTTGCACGCACGAAACCTATTCTCATGGGATAGATCCAATCCTCTTAAGTGTTGACCAAAGTGATTTAGCAAATCCTAGAGTTGGTTCCCTTTTTCTCAGGTCTTGGTTTAAAATCAAATCTATCCTTCTAGTGTTGCGATCGTGATCAAGTGTTGAACCCGTAAAGAGGGACCGTGAGTGGACCTTGCTTCTCTTTCCCTTAGATTATGAATCGTCATATCGATTATGGGGGAAGGAATTGGCCATGAATATTTGGGTCTTGGGATAGATTAAGATGAAGAGGTTAACCCATAACCCCTATGTATTCCTTTGTATGCCTATGAATGTTGTTAAGATGTTTTCTTGCCATATGTGTTGGGAACCGGGGATCCCATTTGTACCGCACATGTCTCCACACCATGGTATGATATTTTCCACTTTGGGCTTACACCATCATGGATTTGCTTTTGGACATTACCCAAAAGGCCTCATACTAATAGAGACGTTTCCCGTGCTTATAAACCCAAATACCTTCCCTTGTTTGAACAATGTTGGACTTGTTTGTACCTCAACAATCCTACCCTCAAACAAAGGAACCATGGTGTGGAGACATGTACGGTATAAACGGGATCCCCGGTTCCCAACAAGTGATATCAAAGCTTGTGCTATCGCAAGAATGGGAGATATCATAATTGCAATGGATGATGGTGTTGTGAAGACGTTGTGTGAGGTTAGGCACATACCTGCTTTGAGGAAGAACTTGATATCCTTGGGGACTTTACAGGCCAATGGGTTCAGTTATAGAGCTGATGGGGACAATGATAATCTCCGAATATGCAAGGGTGCTTTGACTGTGATGAAAGGAAAAAGGATTGCAGGGAACACTTACAAGCTGCTAGGGAGTACAGTTGTAGGTGGAGTTGCTTCTGTAGAATCTGATGATGATGCCACAAAACTATGGCACATGCGTTTGGGTCGTCTCAGTGCACGTGGTATGACAGAACTGCATAAGAGAAATATGTTGAAGGGTGTTCGCAGCTGCAAGTTGGATCAGTGCAAGTATTGTGTGCTTGGGAAACAGACACGAGTTAGTTTTAAAGCTGTAAAAAACAGGACAGACGGTATCTTAGACTATTTGCATTTTGATGTTTGGGGGCCCGCTCAGGAACCATCTTTAGGCGGTTCTCAGTATTTTGTGACATTCACTGATGATTTTTTGCGCAAGGTCTGGGTTTATTTTCTGAAACACAAATCAGAAGTCTTTGCCAAGTTCAAGGTCTGGAAGGCAGAGGTAGAGAATCAGACAGGTAGGAAAATCAAATACCTGATGTCAGATAATGGTACTGAGTACACCGACTCAAAATTTCAGAATTTCTGTGAAGAACACGGTATTCAGAGGCAGTTTTCAGTTTGCAAAACACCACAACAGAATGGTGTTGCAAAAAGGATGAACCGGTCTCTTACAGAGAGAGCCAGATGTCTGAGATTGAATGTTGGACTTTCAAAGGGTTTTTGGGCAGAGGCAATTAGTATGGCATGCTATGTCATCAATCGATCACCACGGGCTTCATTGGATGGAAAAGTTGCAGAGGAAGTATGGACAGGTAACCCAATTGATTTTAGTTCTTTACGCATTGCTATATCCAGTGATGAACGATCTAAACTTGATCCAAAGTCGAAAAAGTGTATTTTCGCAGGTTATGCCAAAGGTGTAAAGGGGTTCAAGTTCTAGGATCCAGTTTCAAAGAAGATAGTGATCAGCAGAGATGCAGTTTTTGATGAACAGTTCATGCTAAAGCAGTCAGTCCCGACAGTTGTACCCGAGCCCGTATCAGTACCAGATGGAGATCCTTCGAGCTCCAAGGTGGTGCAGGTAGACATTGAACAGGCACCCGTGATCAATGGCAGAGAACTGTGTTCTAGTCCAAGACCAGAATCTGAATCTCCAGCTGAGAGTTCAAGTCAGCAGCAGTAGCAGTATACTCTTGTCAGAGATAGAGAACGACACGCCATCAAGACACCAACCAGATATGGGTTTGAAGAATTGGTCTCTATTGCTCTTCATATTAGTTCAGGAGATCCGTCTAACTTTCAAGAGGCTACTAACAGCCAGGAGAAAGAAAGATGGATGGGTGTGCCACGATGGAGGAGATGGAGTCTTTGTATAAGAACCAAACTTGGGAGCTAGTTAAGTTGCCTCCAAACAAACGTGCTATTGGGTGCAAATCGGTGTACAAGAGGAAGCCTGCAGTATCAGAAAAAGAAGGGGAAAGTTCAAGGCTCGTCTCGTTGCAAAAGGGTATTCGCAGCAGAAGGGGATTGATTATGATGAGATTTTCTCTCCGGTCGTGAGACATACTTCTATCAGATCGGTGTTAGCATTGGTAGCCAGTCGGGATATGCATTTAGAACAAATGGATGTGAAGACAGCTTTCCTTTATGGTGAACTAGATGAGCATATTTACATGGAATAGCCAGAGGGGTTCAGTAACGCTGGACAGGGTCACCTGGTTTGTAAATTGAAGCGGTCTCTGTATGGATTAAAGCAGTCTCCAAGACAATGGTACAAGTGTTTTGATTCTTATATGCTTAAGATTGGTTACAGGCGATGTTAGTATGATTGTTATGTCTATGTGAAGAGCCTTGATGATGGTTCTTTAATTTTTCCGCTACTTTATGTCGATGACATGTTGATTGCTGCTAATCATTTGAGTGATGCCAATGAGCTGAAAATTTTGTTGGGAAAGGAGTTTGACATGAAGGACTTAGGAGCTTCTAAGAAGATTTTTGGGATGGATATTCACAGGGACAGGGGGGCTCGAAAATTATGGCTCTCCTAGCAAAGCTATGTTCAGAAGGTTCTAGATAGATTTGACATGAGTAATGCTAAGGCCGTGAGTACTCCATTGGCGAATCACTTCAAGCTTTCATTGGATTAGTGTCCAAAGGCAGATGCAGAAGCTGAGTACATGTCAAAGGTTCCCTATGCCAGTGCAGTTGGTTGTCTAATGTATGCTATGGTTTGCACTAGACCTGACTTGGCACATGCTGTAAGCCAAGTCTGCAAGTTTATGTCAAAACCAGGAAAGCAACATTGGGAGGCCGTTTATACCAACGGCTCTGATACCACTTGTTGGGAACCGGGGATCTCGTTTATACAACACATGTCACCATACCATGATATAATATTGTCCACTTTGGGCTTACACCCTCATGGATTTGCTTTAGGACACCACCCAAAAGGCCTCATACCAATAGAGACGTTTCCCATGCTTATAAACCCAAATACCTTCCCTTGTATGAACAATGTGGGACTTATTTGTACCTCAACAATCCTCCCTTCAAACAAAGGACCATGGTTCATCCCTCATCCACCGCAGAAGCCTTCGAGTATTTAGCCTGTTTATACCAACAACTATTCCCATACTCGCCCAAGCCATTTATACCAACAGCTCTGATACCAGTTGTTGGGAATCGGGGATCTCGTTTATACCGCACATGTCTCCACACCATGGTATGATATTGTCCACTTTGAGCTTACACCCTCATGGATTTGCTTTTGGACACCACCCAAAAGGCCTCATACCAATAGAGACGTTTCCCATGCTTATAAACCCAAATATCTTCCCTTGTTTGAACAATGTGGGACTTGTTTGTACCTCAACAAAATGAGTATTGAGTAATGAGTGAGTTGATGTTGTGGCATGTTTATACATTCTAATTTCATGATTTATGTTGTCGTGGACAAGTTCTTGGTGATGAGCATGTTGTAAATGCCATGAACGTGATGTTTTATTAACCTTATGCTATAAACATAGTTATAGGGTGATGATAGATATGTGAGATGAGATTGATGACCAAGGATTAGTTCCAGAACACTCAGGTTATGACTTCGGAGTGTTAGGCCAATCAATTTGGTGAAAAATGTGACACCTGCTATCCCGCATACAATAATTATATATATCATAAATTAAAATCAAAGGGTAACAAGTACCACATGATCCAAAACGTTTTAAACATAAATAACAATTGCGGAAAACATAAACATAAATACCCCAAACCCCGATGTCACATATCAGAGATGGTAACCACTACCGATAATACATCGGAAAAACTACTAACATAAACTAAACTATACTATGAGCAAGCAATCTCCTCGGGATCACTCCTCAGCTGGCTGCTCACCATCCTCTGCATAACCAAAGGTACATGCAAAACAACAACAACAACAATAGTAGGGAGTAAGGAACTGTACATATAAACATAAACAACATTAGAGCAGTTAGCAAGATGATCATGCAGCATATAAAACATCATAATATAACATGTTATAATACATTCCATCATATCACATTATAAACATGCTATGCGATGCAATACTACTTCGCTACTCCATATGCAATGTGGATCCAATAACTAACTCAGGAAGACGATTCAGAGTACATCAACTTGTTGACCATCATGCATCAACACTGGCTGTTCACCTTAATCTCGGATGAACCCCCATGAGTAACGATTCACCTTACTCTCGGATGAATCCCCACGAGTTGCCTGTCCACCAAACTCTGGGGTGAATTTTCGTGTCTCCTCGTTTCCTTCCGTCCATCTAACAACTCCATGTCATGAATGCATACAATGCTAACACAAACAACATGGCAACCACCTCCATCAATAACATTAACAATGTCTATCAACTTTGATCAATAAGCATCAAAGATGATTTATCAACATCAAATTTGACCAATAATCATCAAGAATGATTTAAACATCAACATTGGTAACTGTATGCCGTTACCAATAACGTCATCGTCTTATTAAGCCTCATCTTTATTAATTCTTAACTTAACATTATCTTTATTAAGTATTAGATTTAGTCTTATTATCTAATCCTCAATTCATATCTTATTAAGATCATAACTTAATCTTAATATTTAAACCTCAAGTCATATATTTATTAAGATTATAACTTAATCTTAATATCTAAATCTCAAATCATATATTTATTAAGATTATAACTTAATATTAATTAATATCTAAACCTCGAATCATATCTTTATTAAGGTTATAAATTATTCTTAATATCTAAACCTCGAATCATATATTTATTAAGATTATAACTTAATCTTAATTAAAATCTAAACCTCGAATCATATATTTATTAAGATTATAACTTAATCTTAATTAAAATCTAAACCTCAAATCATATCCTTATTAAGATTTTAAATTACTCTTAATATCTAAACCTCAAATCATATATTTATTATATGTTCTTAGACTAAGCCAATGAGCATTAACCTCACCTCAGATAGCTATCTTCATGTCTTATGAAAATTAGTTAACCAAACATAATTTCATGGTTAATTCATCAACAATTTTATGTTTAAACAACATAGTTAGCAACATCAAACATCATCTCATGATACCAATATATCAACTCATATCATTATAACAAACAATCATCATCAAATCATGATATCATGGCATAACATATAAATCATGTTATCATGACATAACATATAAATCATGTATAAACAATCAACATCATACATATAGTAACAATTACAATTCAAACATCAAAGAAGACATATAGCACACAAAGAAGGGTTATGGGTTCACCCTCATCTTACGTTACCCCAAAACCTATATGTTCATACTAATTCCTTCTCCCCATACTTGGTATGACGATTCCAGTCTAAAAGCCAACGGTAGCAAAGATCCAAACTTGTCTCCCTCAAACGAGTTCAAACGGGTTGAACGAGCTTGATTAGATCTTAGAAGAACTAATCCAACTAATTGCCCTTCACAACGATGACCCTCGTTAACCAGTGTCTTGATTAACAACTAGGCGAACTGACTTATCCCTCAATCGCGAGAATCAATGCCAAAGAGTGTGTTCTTGATGAAGAACAACTGAAAACAAGGATTTGGAACATGATGTCTTTAGGGAGAATTCAAGGGATTCAAAGAGAACTCAAGAGAAATAGCGATAATGGCTATTTCTAGCGTTAGGAATGATGGCTATCTGTTTTAGGTCGAACAAAAGAGGTATAAAAAAGGTTAGAGCGAAACGGGCTAACCAAAGAGCCGAAAACGCGTTCTAGTGCGCGCGCGAAGCACGGACGTGCTTATACATCAGGTTCACTGTTTTGGCCTTAACTTGAGCTACGAGCTAGTGTCCAATTTAGGTATTCTTGGTGACGTTGGAAAGCTAAGAGAATTTGCTACAAAATCATGTTTCACGATATATTCCTAATACGGACTCTAACAGGGTCAAAAAGGCGATATAAGTTCAGCGTTAAAAAGATAGTTATTTCTAGATAGGATTTTTAGGAGATTAAAATAAGATAATCTTATCTATTCAATGATTGAATCTATATGACATCTAATTGATCTTATACCAACACAACTACAATTATCATAAATATAGATATCTTATATTAATATAAACATGATCTAAATATTAATACAGATAATCGTATATTAATATAATTCTATTGTGCATTAATACAAGTGATCCAATATTAATATAAAATTATATATAATCGATGACATATAAATAAATATACGATCACACATTAATTACTCACATCATATTAGTCCATACAAGACCACATATAAGCACACGAGATCACACACTTACATACTAATATAATCAATTATATATTCATATAGATAAGATCACATATTAATACATGCAGTATAATTAATAATTAATAATATAAATATAATTATGAACAATTATCTATTACTACAGTCAATCGTAAATTAATATAAGCATAATTAATATAAATCATTTACATATCAATAAGAATCAATTACATATTATATATATATATATATATATATATATATATATATATATATATATATATATATGTAATAACATTTTAATATATAAAATGTAAACGCACTTATAACCATACAAACATAAGCATGCATGTTATCACTTAAAATATACACACATAAATATATATTCATATAGATAATTATAAAATGCAATGACGATGTAAACAAACATATTGTCAAATATTATACTACTAATGATGGTAATAATAATAATAATACCTATAATTACAGCAACACTAACACACCCATACGAAAAACAGGGTGTTACAGAAAATAGCTTAGGCTTGAATGATATATCAATTAGAGAACTTAGAATGAACCGAGCATGCAAAAAGCTTGTTTCTGCATGACAAGACACCCAAAAATCGATTTCTAGCATATGAAAATCAATTTGAATATTCCAGAATCGATTTCCATAGTGTGGAAATCGATCTAGGGCTTGTTAAATTGATTCCTAGTTTAGGAAATCGATTCTCACGTGCCCAGGAGCGGTTTTTGACCTTTTCACTTGATAGAGTAAAATGGAGATAATAATAAAGATGTTGCTAATGATGGTAACGATGGGTTATCATCAGTGATGCTATTGATGATCATCATGGATGATCTTAGTTAATAATCAATGTGATTGATTATAGTGATGGATGGTTAGGATGTGTTTGCATATTGATGAGCATTGCACCCATCATACGTTAAAGTTAATATGTTGGGCGGAAAGCAAACGATGAATCGCAACTGTAGGAACTCCGAGGTAAACATATTTCGTTGGTCAAGATCATATGGGATGAAGCTACCGGAGATGCTACCTGGGAACGAGAAGAGGACATGCAACGGCAATATCCAAGCCTATTTTAAAAAGGTACGTCGAATTTTGGGACGAAATTCTTTTTAAGGGAGGTAGTAATGTAACACCCTGATTTTCTTATTCTTTTAATTAATCAGTATTTAGGTAATTGTATTTTATTGGAGGGTCTAGAAAATAAAATAAATTATTCCGAGACCATAGTTACGCTCTACGCTATCGTAGGAAGCTATGGTTAAATTTTGGTCAAAAACTCAGACGGAGCCTAGTCTGCGTTTTACACTGACAGTATTATTTTATTGCTCAAACGACCTAATTTTGACTCGTGAACGAAACGATTAGGCTTTAAATAAAATTGCGAATGTTATCGGCGATTTTGAAAATTTTTAAAATAAATAAGTTTTCACGACTTTCTTGGGGCGAAATAATAAATCGTGAAAGTAACGGGGCTAAAAACGGATGAACATGAAGTCACATCGTCTGGGAAGGCGTGCCTGTGACTCATCACTGTCATCATTACGTTTATGAAAATATCTAGATGTTTTCTAAAAATATCTAGATATTTATGAGATCTTTTGTTGAAATGACAATTTTGTCCCTAATAGAAATTACTCTTTTGCCATAAAATATCTAAACAAATGGGCCATGGGCCAAAAAGCCCACCAAGGGGGCGGCTACTCCTCCTATAAATACCCCTCCCCCTCCTTTGTTTTCTTCACATCTTTCTTCACATCTCTCCTTCATCACTTTCTTCAAAGTGCAAGCTTCCTTCTTCACTTTTCTTCAAGCTTCAAGAGGAGCGAGGCTGCGGCTGTGAGGCTGTGCAGAGGAGCAAGAAGTGCTCGTGAGTTTGTGATCGTTGCTACGTTTGCTATCAGGTGGGGGAAAGAACCACAATATCGTCGGGGAGGCAAGCTTTAAATAATATATATTGATATGCGTAGGGCGACCCAAACCCTACTAGAGGTCGTTTGACCGTTAGGTTGATTTTACTGCATATTGAGGTTGTCTGTGCTGTGATTGGATATTTGGTATATTATATGTAATATGTGTATGATGTCTATTATATGCTATAATTGATTAAATGTTATTTATTTGTAAGTTGATTTTACTGTTGAATATATATTCTAGCTGTTGTTGATGTACTATTGTGACTGCTAATACCTAAGTAGAACTAGGCAATGATTTCTGATTAATCGGGTGATGAATGTGTAGTGAGAAAGTCGAGGTTATATACATGTCGTAGTGCTCAACCTAGAGATACAGTTAATCTGCTGATGTTATGATATGAGTTGATACCCAGTTAAGTCGGATGAAAGTTGGTTATGGTTGTTAATGAGTCGTGGTTGAGACACTAAGTGTTGATCCTGAGATGAGTCAGTGAGATTCATGTTGCATAGTTGTTGTTCATCACTGTGTTGGCATACAGGCGATTCCGATCTTACCTGCGGGGAGATGATTGTACCGATTAGTTTGGCATAGGGGCGATTCCGATCTTGCCTGCGAGGAGATGATCGCACCCATTAGTCAAATTGTAGACGGACGGGCGAATGTCCTGACCTGGCCTGCGGGCGGGCGATATGTAGTTGCCGTAAGTCAAGTTGTTAACGGACGGGTGAATGTTCTAACCTGGCCTGCGGGCGGGGGGATATGTCGTTGCCGTAAGTTATGTTGTGGGCGGGCGATTGTTCCGAGCTAGCCTGCGGGCGGCGGAATATCATAGCCGCGAGTTGAGCCTGAGGGCTTTTGACCGAACCCTGCATTACGGGGGGTGGCACAGAGATGAACGAGATATCTTGATCTGTTGGAGATGTCGCGTCGTGATCGCGTCCATATAGTTGTTAGTTGCATGAGTGTAAGAGACAGTAGTTAAGAGAGAATTATTTGAGAGTTGTTTGGCTATTAACGTTGTGCTACGAGTGTTGCTATCCATATAGATTATTTTATGTAGCCGTTTTCCCATATATGATGAATTGTTGTTTCTTATCCCCTATATTTTCTATGTCGTATTTTATTATTCTCGACCGTACGAGAAGATCCTGTTGAGGATTTGCCGGAGGAGATTGATGGTATACTCGTAGAACCAGATGCTCGTGGGAGAGCCCTGGATCCCGATGCTGGAAGACGTTAAACATTGGGGTTAGTAGTTGTAGTTGTTATGGCCAGTATATGGGTTGAGTGACATGTATTTTTGGGGCTAGGAGAGGAAGTCGTATGTACTTTTATTTTCGTTGCTATGCTTTCAGTTTTATTTGGTGCGTACTCTGAAGTCTTTTATAATTGGTATCAGTTATTGTAGGCTCTACTGATGGAGTCAATACTTTTATATGTATGACATATATAGTTGTGGTATCAGTGTTGGTTGTTTTATTATTTCCGCATTTTTTTTATATTCCCACGCTGCGCTGCAACGTTAAGCATTTGAGTTCGGGTTACCAATGGGACCTCCGAGGAAGGGGTTGTCTCATTTTGTGGTATCAGAGCAGTTTGATTCTCAATCAAGGATTGCTTGGGTTAAGTTGTAATTTCTGGCCGTGTCTAGTTAAACCCACATTGAGTATTGACTATGCTTAGAAGTTGGGTAGAGTGTCCGATACGCGAGTTATCATAAGAGGTAACTGTTCGAACATTTGTGAGGCATATGATGCATGCTCTATGGTCTGGTATGTCTTACAAATGTGAGATGATAATTTCTTCCTCAGGAAATTAAATGGCTCGAGGACGACCTAGAGGACGTGGTGGAAGGGCCACAACGAGTGCCGCTGAACTCGGGAATGGTTACGAAGGAAATTCCCATGTTGGTGATAGGATAGAGTCAACTGAAACCCTAAGGACAGTTCAGGAGTTGGCAACGACAATGTTGCATCAGACGCAATAGAATGCTCAACTATTGCAGGTAACCATATAACAGCAACAGAGATAGAATCAGGGGGTGGAATGGAGGCGAAAGACGCTGGACTGAATACTTTTCTAAAAGAGAAGCCGCCACAGTTCAATGGCGACTTCAACCCAGAAGGAGCTGAACTCTGGATACAAGAGCTAGAGAAAATATTTGCGGCGATGCACTGCCGTGAGGATGTCGTAGTGCTCAACCTAGAGATACAGTTAATCTGTTGATGTTATGATATGAGTTGATACCCAGTTAAGTCGGATGAAAGTTGGTTGTGGTTGTTTATGAGTCGTGGTTGAGACACTAAGTGTTGATCCTGAGATGAGTCAGCGAGATTCATGTTGCATAGCTGTTGTTCATCATTGTGTTGGCATACTGGCAATTCCGATCTTACCTGCGGGGAGATGATCGTACAGATTAGTTTGGCATAGGGGCGATTCTGATCTTGCCTGCGGGGAGATGATCGTACCCATTAGTCGAATTGTAGACGGAAGGGCGAATGTCCTGACCTGGCCTGCGGGCGGGGGGATATGTCGTTGCCGTAAGTCGAGTTGTTAACGAACGGGCGAATGTTCCGACCTGGCCTGCGGGCGGGGGGATATGTCGTTGCCGTAAGTTATGTTGTGGGCGGGCGATTGTTCCGACCTAGCCTGCGGGCGGGGGAATATCGTAGCCGCGAGTTGAACCTGAGGGCTTTTGACCGAACCCTACATTACTGGGGGTGGCACAGAGATGAACGAGATATCTTGATCTGTTGGAGATGTCGCGTCGTGATCGCGTTCATATAGTCGTTAGTTGCATGAGTGTAAGAGACAGTAGTTAAGAGAGAATTATCTGGGAGTTGTTTGGCTATTACCGTTGTGCTACGAGTGTTGCTATCCATATAGATTATTTTATATAGCCGTTTTCCCATATATGATGAATTGTTGTTTCTTATCCCCTATATTTTCTATGTCGTATTTTATTATTCTCGACCGTACGAGAAGATCCTGTTGAGGATTTGCCGGAGGAGATTGATGGTATACCCGTAGAACCAGATGCTGGCGGGAGAGCCCTGGATCCCGATGCTGGAAGACGTTAAACATTAGGGTTAGTAGTTGTAGTTGTTATGGCCAGTATATGGGTTGAGTGACATGTATTTTTGGGGCCAGGAGAGGAAGTCGTATGTACTTTTATTTTCGTTGCTATGCTTTCAGTTTTATTTGATGCGTACTCTGAAGTCTTTTATAATTGGTATCAGTTATTGTAGGCTCTACTGATGGAGTTAATACTTGTATATGTATGACATATATAGTTGTGGTACCAGTGTTGGTTGTTTTATTATTTCTGCATTTTTTTTATATTCCCACGCTGCGCTGCAACGTTAAGAATTTGAGTTCGGGTTACCAATGGGACCTCCGAGGAAGGGGTTGTCTCATGGAGGTCACGATGGGTGTTATCCCGGCCTTGTGGGTAGACTCGGGTGTGGAAGTTCCATTATGGCATGGGCAAGCTACCTATGGCCGAAATGACCACTCAACCAAGCCTGAGTACCTTGACTAGTCACAATACGTTATCAGGACTGGTGAGAGCATTTAGTGGATGCCATCTGGTGTGGTGAGTCATCCAAGTTGATAACCGGATATGTACTCCTTATCGTCTTTCCAGAGTTAGTGTTGTCAGCCACATATGCATGGAGTAGTGGTGTTGCACTTGCATTGACACACAAACCTTTATATACATGTTATTGTGACCTAATGATTGATGTATATTGTATGCCATCTTAATAACTATTCCTTACCGTTTACATATATTCATGATTGTGTCTTACCCCTCTCTTTGGTTGTTCTTGTGCATATGATGTTGTATGTGCAGAGGAGGGTGAGCATGCTGACGAGGAGTGATCGGGTGGAGATGTCTATTAGTAGTTAGGATTTATGTTTTAGTTATTCAATTTTTATTCCGATGTGTTATCGATATATGTATACCAGCTCTAATATGTGACATCGGGATTTAGGTTATTTTATGTTTATGTTTTTCCGCAGTTATGTTTAAAAAGGATTTTGATTTCTTCAGATTCCTACGTTTTCTATTATAGATTATGTGATGCACGTTACCTCGAGAACATGTTTTTATTTTAATTGATATTATTTAAAGGCACGTATGATTTTATTTATGTTTTACCATATGCATGCGGGGTAGTGAGTGTCACATTTAGTGGTATCAGAGCTGGTCTGCCCTACAGTTTGGGGTATGTGTCTATTGTGTTCTCTTCTGTATACTCTTATATGATTGTCTATGATGATGGTATAGAGTATTGAGTACCTAGTTTTTGTTTTGCTTGACTTCCTGTATTAAGTGGTTTGCTTGGACAATGCGGGAAGTTATGGTAGGTAGGAACGATTGGTGATGCCCTGGAAGCGTTGGATATGCCATAAGGCAAAATCAGAATCACAATGGAGGTGGGTGTACTGAATTTTAAGGTTTGGATAAGTTCTAAAGGAACAATCCGCTGTCCTTCAAGGGAGCTTACAACCCTGAAGGTGCTCAAACATGGATTCAGGAGCTTGAGAAGATCTTTTGGGGCATGACATGCACCAATGCTCAGAATGTTACCTTTGCTACCTTCATTCTGTCAGAGGAAGCTGAACATTGGTGGGAGAATTGCCGCTAACGTTTGGAAGCTGAAGTCCTAGTTGTTACTTGGGATACCTTCAAGGAGAGGTTCTTGGGAAAGTATTTCCCTATTGATATACACTACAAGAAGGAGATGGAGTTTCTGGCTTTGACTAGGGGGAATATGTCCGTTGGGGAGTATGCCACCAAGTGTAAGGAGTTGTCCGCTTTACCTGTATTGTAATGATGATCGCTCCAAATGTGTGAAGTTCTAGAATGGTTTAGGCCCAGAGATCAAGCAAGCCATCACCTATCAGGAGATCCGTGTTTTCCCTACCTTGGTGAACAAGTGCAAAATCTTCGAGGATGGTTACAAGTTCAGAGTTGCTCAGTTCAAGAGTTATGGTCCTCAAGGTAACAAGAGGACGACCTAACAGGATAGAGGAAAGCAGCAATTGGCACCAGTTGGCCATGGGTTCAAGTATACCGGCAAGAAACCATAGTATACGACGAGACAAACTAGTGGGGGAGGATCTTCCGCTCTTAGGCCAATCAAGTGTGGCATGTGTGATAAGGATCACTTCACTCTCTACATGGACATCATCTGCTTCAAGTGTGGGAAGTCTGGTCATATTATATGTGATCGTGGAGGAGCGAAGACTGAGCCGCAGAGCGCCAGTAAAAGTTCACAAGCTAATCGACTGAGGACAAGTAAAGAGCCTTCACTCTCAGTGGAGTTGAAGCCTTAGAAACTGAAGAGTTGATTCAAGGTAAGTGCCTCATTAAATGGGCCCCTTCAATAGTGTTGTTTGATTCGGGTGCGTCATATTCCTTTATATCACATGATTACCTTAGATTACTTGTTGCCCATCTTGAATATCTATAGCACCCTATAAGATGTCTCCTCTAGAGCTAGCCGAGTTGAAGAAACTGTTAGAGGAATTGCTTTAGAAGCAATGTGAGGCCTAGTATGTCTCCGTAAGGAGCGCCGATGTTGTTGGTGAAGAAGAAGGATAGTAGCATAAGGTTGTGTGTCGATTACCGACAACTCAACAAAGTGACTATTAAGAATAGGTACCCTCTTCCTAGGATAGATGACCTTATGGACCAGCTGATAGGAGCCTATGTGTTTTCTAAGATAGATTTGAAATCAAGTTATCACCAGATTTGGGTCAAGTCTGAGGACATTCCGAAGACTGCGTTCAGAACGCGTTATGGCCATTATGAGTACCTAGTTATGCCTTTTTGTGTGCCTAATGCCCCTGTTATGTTCATGGACTACATGAACAAGATCTTTCATCCATACTTGGATAGGTTCGTAGTGGTCTTCATAGATGATATCTTAGTGTACACTACAATAAATTTTCCATATACTTACGAACACTTTTAGTGTCAGTCAAACCGTAGGTAAAGGTAAATAGACCGTAGGTAAAGCCTATTGATAGTCAAATACAATTGTAGGCAAATGTATGTGGATCCTAGGTAAAGCCTATAGTGACAATCATTTCCCGTTGCTATTCGTCGGCCCTAGGTGAATGTAAGTTTTACATATATTTACGGATTTTAAACATATAGTGACAGATTTTGTCTGTCACTAAAAGGTAAACTTCTTGTAGTAAGACTAAGGAGGAACATGAGGAACGTTTGAGAATAGTCTTGCAGACCCTTAAGGAAAAGCAGTTGTTTGCTAAGTTGTCTAAGTGCGAGTTCTGGTTAGAGGAGGTGAGTTTCTTAGGACAAATCATTTCTAAGGGAGGGATAGTCATAGACCCAACTAAGGTAGAAACCATGCTCCATTGGGAAGCACCTAAGTCAGTGACTGAGGTTAAAAGTTTCTTGGTTTTAGCCGGGTACTATAGGAGGTTTGTAGAAGGGTTCTCTAAGATAGATTTGCCTTTGACCCACCTTACTAAGAAAGGTCAGATCTTTGTGTGGGACTCAAAGTGTGAGGAAAGTTTTCAGAAGTTGAAGGATATGCTGACATCTGCACCTATTTTAGTTTTACCCAATCGCAGTGAACCTTTTGTGGTATATTGTGATGCTTCAAAGCAAGGTTTAGGTGGTGTGTTGATGCAGAATAGACAGGCAGTAGCTTATGCTTCTAGGCAGCTTAAGACCCATGAGAAGAATTGCCCTACCCATGACTTGGAGTTAGGAGCAATAGCGTTTGCCTTGAAGATTTGAAGGCATCATCTTTATTGAGCTAGATTTGAGGTCTTTACTGATCATAAGAGTTTAAATTCTTGTTTGACCAAAAGGGGTTGAATATGAGACAATGTAGGTGGATAGAATTCCTTAAGGATTATGATTTTGAGTCGAGTTACCATCCAGGTAAAGCTAATGTGGTGGTTGATGCTTTGAGTAGGAAGTCCTTGCATGTTTCAGCTTTAATGGTTAGAGAGATGGACTTGATCGAGGAGTTTAGAGACTTGAGCTTAGCTTGGGAAGTTACCCCTAAGAGTATTAGGCTAGGAATGTTCAAAATCACTAGTAGTTTGATGGATCAAATTAAAGAAGGACGAAAGATATATGTATACCTTTTAGACTAGAGGGAGCTAATTGCTCAGGGTAGAAACCTTAGTTTTAAGGAAGGAACTAATGGAATTTTGAGATTCCAAGATAGAGTTGGTGTGCGTGATGCTCCAGAACATAGGAAGTTGATTCTTGAGGAAGGCCATAGGAGTGGGTTGAGTGTTCACCTAGGAGCCACAAAGATGTATCAGGATCTAAAACGGATGTTTTGGTGGCCTAGGATGAAGAAGGATGTGACTGAGTTTGTATATGCTTCCTTAGTGTGTCAGAAAGCTAAGATAGAACACCATAAACCTTCAGGTAAGTTGCAACCTTTGAGTATTCCTGAATGGAAGTGGGATAGTATCTCTAAGGAGTTTGTGTCTGGACACCCTAGGACTCCAGTTGGTTGTGATGCCATATGGGTTGTTGTGGACAGGTTGACCAAATCTGCCTATTTCATTCCTATGAACATCGAATATCCATTAGAGAAGTTGGCTAGGTTGTATATCAAAAAGATAGTGAGATTGTAGGGTGTACCCTCTAGCATAATGTCAGATAGAGATCCTAGATTTACCTCTAGATTTTGGGATAGTCTGCATTAGGCTTTAGGAACTAAGCTTAGATTAAGTTCAGTTTATCACCACAGACCAATGGTCAATTTGAGAGAACCAACCACTCCTTAGAGGATTTGTTGAGGGCGTGTGTTTTAGAGCGGGCTGGTAGTTGGAATAAGTTTTTACCCCTTATAGAGTTCACATACAACAACAGTTTCCATTCCAGTATTAAGATGACACCTTATGAAGCTTTGTATGGGAGGAGATGTACGTAGGACACGCTTATGTTGGAATGAGCCTGGAGATAATGTTGTCTTAGGACCTGAGGTAGTACAAGAGACTACGGAGAAAGTAAGGACGATTCAGGATAAGATGAGAGTGGCACAGAGTAGACAAAAGAGTTACCATGATTAGAGAAGAAAAGCTCTTGAATTCCAGGAAGGGGATCATGTGTTCTTGCGAGTTACTCCTAGATTCATTGGACCTTACAAAATTCTAAAAAGAGTTGGTGAAGTTGCTTACCAAATAGCCGTACCCCTGTTCTTGTCAAACCGTCATGGTGTGTTTCATGTGTCTCAACTTCAAAAGTATGTTCATGACCAAACCCATGTGATAGTACCCGATATCATTCCACTGAAGGATAACTTGACCTTTGAGGTGTTACCACTTCGGGTTGAAGATCGAAAGGTCAAGCAGCTGAGAGGGAAGGAAATGCCCTTGGTCAAGGTCGTTTGGTGAGGAGCTACAGAGGAAAGTGTTGCATCGGAGTTGGAGAGCAAGATGAAGGAGTCATATCCGCATCTGTTTCCTCAAGGTTAGAAGAAATTTCGAGGACGAAAATTTTATAAGGGGGTGGAATTGTGACACCCTGTTTTTCACTCTTATGTGTTAGCGTATTAATCTTTGTTGATGAAATGTTATCCATGTTTGCTTATGTTTGTTTTTGGATGCCTTAGTACATAGTTGGGGTAGAATAGTGTCGCGACCGAAACTTATGGAAGTCGCCACCAATTTTATTTAGATTATGGAAAAATTAAGTTAGGTTTGCCTACTTATAGGTTTCATTAATTTTGCTTTGTAATCTAGCAATTGGTTTGATGGTTTTTTTTGCCTGGGTTTTGGTTTGGTCCCCCCTTGGCTTTTGTATTTGTTATTCGTTTATCTTTAATAAATTTTGGAGGAAGAGTACTCTTTTTTCCTTCATAGTGGTTTTATCCCTAAGGAGGGTTTTCCACTAGGAGGTTTTAATGAGGCCCTTTCTTTGTCTTTATAAAAAATAAAAAAAAAAAATTTGGAAGTCAATTGTGCATAGGGAAGGACGAGGATTTAACCCTACAGTACTCCTAATACACTTATTGAAAACAACGGTTATCCAAATTAGTTGTGCAATATTTTAAATAACTTTTAAAACATTTATTTTATCACATTAAGAAGTAAATAACCAATTAAATTAGAAAGAAAATTAATTTTAGCCTGACAGAACGTGGATTTCGCTCCTACGTATCCCCTAGTAGCATGAGGAATTCAAAGCCACATAGTTCTTTAGTAAATGATTGGGGTTGATTGATTATTTTTAATTGATATTTCTTATTATTTCAATTTTTAAAAAAAAGGAGTTTAAGGGTTTTTCAGCTGTCAGAACTCATACATCCTATAAAATGAATTTAACCTAGCTGTCACAGCTAATTTAGTCCCTTGAAATAATCATTTTTGAAAATAGAGCTTTTTATCATATATTTTTTTTAAAATAAAGATTTTAGGATATCTGAGTTGTCACAACTCATGCCTCCTTTGAAACAGATTTAACCTAGCTATCACAACTACCTTAATCCTTTGAAATAAGTTGATTTTTTAATTTTTCTGAGAATGGGGTTATTTAATTTTATTTATTTTGAGAAGAAAAAAAAAAAGCTTTAGGATTTTTGAGTTATCACAACTCATGCCTCCCATAAAAGGGAAATAACCTAGTTGTCACAGCTAACTCAATCCCTCGAAATAATTTGATTTTATTATTTCTGAAAATTGGATTATTTAATTCATTTATTATATTTTAATGTGAGATTTTAGGATTTCTGAGCTGTCATAACTCATGCATCCATGAAGTGATTTTTTTTCGTATTTGCTTAAAAAAAAATTAAAGAGATATTTAGTTTCTAGTTTAGGTAGATACTTGGGTTATAAGACCTAGCATACCAAAAGATAAGAACATGGCCTATAGACTAAAACATAGCCCAAATTTAGAATTTGGGTTCAAATTTCCTTATTTTTCCACAAATATGTTTTTTTAGTGAAAGACAACTAAACCAAAAACGCTCACTGCATGATAAAAAAAACCACACACTCACATAAGACCCAAATAGTATTAAAACCAAAACCAAAACCAAAGTGTAATACCCTCCAAAAATGGCATTAGGTACATTTTTTATATATAAATAAATAAACAGGGGAATGATGAATTTGTTTGGCATGTTATAAATTATTTATTATTTATAACATGAGAAAATTACTAGAGTATAATGAGTATTAGTGTGCTTATAAAAATAAAATAAAATAAATGAGTTATCAAAATAAACTTAAAGACATACTTTGTTTACAGTCAAGTGTTAAGTTATGAGTTGGCCTAACACCAATGATGTTTTGGTAAAAAGTGATGAGGTATAAATAGTAGAGATAGGAGAGTGGGCACCCATTAGCAACCTTAGCAAAAAACAAAAGGTGAAGAAGAGGAGGAGAAGAAGAATAAGAGAAGAGAAGAAGGAAAAGAGAACGAAAAGAGGAATGAGTAACAATGGAAGAAGAAGGAAACAAGATATTCAAGAACGTCAAACAAGGTGAGGGATTTAGATTGTTTGTAGATTTGATTTAAATTAGGGAAAATTCGTATGAATGTTGCCCTAGGTTTTGGGTCATGTAACATCCCGATTTTCTTAATCTTTTAATTAATCAATATTTAAGAATTGTATTTTATTGGAGGGTCTAGAAAATTAAATAAATTATTCCAAGGCCATAGTGACGCTCTTCGCCATCGTAGGAGGCTATGGTTAAATTTTGGGCCGAAAACTCAAACGAAGCCCGATCTATGTTTTTTCGGATGAGTTTTTTTCTACTATCAAGACCTCATTTTGACTAACGGTCAGAACCATTAGTCTTAGAATTCAATCCTCTACCTATTTGCTAAAATGTGTCCTGACGTCCAAAAATATAAATAATATTTTATATTCGGGCCGAAAATCGATCGGGTAGACGATTCGAGCTGTCTTAGGGTTTTTCGAGAACCTTGAGCCAATGATTTTCATATCAGGGCTATGTTAAATCATTTGGGGTCCTATCAGTGTCGTGAGGATTTTTCAAAATGTCGGGAGATGAATTGACCAAATTGCCCTTGGTTAGTTTTTACTAATTACCTATTATTACTTTTACCTATTTCTTAAGCCTTAAGTCACCTAATAAATACACTATTCTTCACTCACTTTTCTCTCCTCATTTTCGCTGGTCAGCTGCCTCTCTCTCCCTCCTCACTTTCTTCTTCTTCTTCCTTTCTCTTTTCTCCTCCATTTTCCTTTTCTTCCATTTTCCTTCAACTTTCATCTCCATTTTCACTCAACTTCCACAAGGTTTTTCAACCCAATTTGTGAAGCAAAGTTGCTCCTCTCATCCTCCTCTATCACCTAGGAGATATAGATTTCATCTTTGAGCTCTCAAACTTTATTTTTCTCCATTGATTTTCATGAATTTCAATTTCGAGATCTAAACTTCAAAAATCTCTAGAAAATTGTAGAAAAATCATTTTGATACCAAACTAGTTTCTATGGCCTAGGTCCATGACATACTTGTATGGTCCAAGATCTTAGAGCCAAGAAATCTGTCTAGGGTATTTAACCATAGAGGGGCTGAAACCCCCTATTGTGTAGGGTAGGGTTTTTGGTTGGTTTTTGATGTTTTGAATTGATATCTAGGGATATCACACTTAGTTAGGGTGTTATCCAAGAAATGAGAATTTTTGGAGCTCCCTAGCTATTTTTCATATTTTTCATTCAATAGGGCCGAACCCTAGGGGTAGTGCAATAGGAGAAATCTTTACTTTTTGAGTAAATGACTTTCTTGATTATGTTTAGGGATACCTAAGGATCGTTGATCCAAGAGTTGGGAATTTTTAGACATCCCTATCCTAATTAATTAAATAGGGGCAGTAGCTAATCCTAAAGATTAGGTAGTTTTTGATTTAACTGTTTTGATTTATGGTTGTGTTTTACTGTATAGAATCTGACAGGACTCGAACGTTCGATCGCGCACTCAATTGACTGTTGCGAAGCCGCATTTGGAATCTCTCGGGAACTTTGCTAAGGTGGGGGGAAAGAACCACGATATCGTCGGGGAAGCAGGCTTTAAATAATATATATTGATATGCGTAGGGCGACCCAAACCCTACTAGAGGTCGTTTGACCGTTAGGTTGATTTTACTGCATATTGAGGTTGTCTGTGCTGTGATTGGATATTTGATATATTATATGTGATATGTGTATGATGTCTATTATATGCTATAATTGATTAAATGTTATTTATTTGTAATTTGATTTTACTGTTGAATATATATTCTGGCTGTTGTTGATGTCTGTTGTGACTGTTGATGTCTGAGTAGAATTAGGCAGTGATTTCTGATAAATCGGGTGATGAATGTGTGGTGAGAAAGTCGAGGTTATATATATATATATCGTAGTGCTCAACCTAGTGATATAGTTGATCTGTTGCTGTTGTGATGTGAGTTTATACTCGGTTAATCCAGATGAAAGTTGGTCATGGTTGTATATAAGTCGTGGTTGAGGCACTAAGTGTTAATTTGAGATGAGTCAGTGAGATTCATGTTGAATAGTTGTTATTCATCACTGTGTTGGTATACGGGTGATTTCAATCTTACCTGCGGGGAGATGGTCGTACCCGTTGGTCGAATTGTAGACGAACGGGCGAATATATCGACCTAGCCTGCGGACGGGGGGATATGTCGTTACCGAAATTTGAGTTGTTAACGGACGGGCGGATGTTTCGACCTAGCCTGCGGGCGGGGGAACATGTCGTTACCGTAAGTTGCATTATTGACGGGCGAAAATTCCGACCTGGCCTGCGGGCAGGGGAATGTGTTGTACCTATGAGACGAGTTGGGCCTGCGGGCTTTAGACCAAACCCTACCTTTATGGGGGTGGCATAATGATGACTGAGACACCTTGATCTATTGGGGATATCGCGTCGTGGTCGCGGTCATATAATCGTTAGTTGCATAAGCGTGAGAGACAGTAGTTAAGGGAAAAAATTATCCGGAAGTTGTTTGGTTGTCACTGTTGTGATTTGGTGTGTTGCTATCTATATACATTATTTATATCGCTGTTTTTCCCATGTATAGCATATTACTGTTTCTTATCCCCGGTACTTTTCTATGTCGTATTTTCTTTGTTCTCGACTGTACAAGAAGACCCTGATGAGGAATTTCCAGAGGAGATTGATGGCATACCTGTTGAGCTTGATGCCGGTGGGAGAGCCTCGGATCCCAATGCTGGGGGACCTTGAGCGCCAGGAGAGGATGTATGATGTACCTTTATTTCCGTTGCTATGTTTTTAGTTTTTATTTACTGTATACTCTGAAGCCTTTTATATTTGGTATCAGTGTTGTAGGCTCTACTGATGGAGCCAGTACTATTATATATGTATACTTTTATTATGGTATCAATATGTATTGTATGTTTTAATATTTCCGCAAATTTTATACTACTACACTACGCTATAACGCTAATAATTATAAGTGGGGTCACCAATGGGACCTCCTAGGAAGGAGTTGTCTCAAGTCATGCATTTGGGGTGTTCTTGGCATGATTTTGATGTTAAAATGATTTGTTATTGTTTCTATATGAGTAATGTTGTATGATTTGTCATACGTGTTGTTACAAAATGAGTTTCGTGCATGTCCATGTATGTATTTGTGGCTGTTTTGGACCTTGAAATGGGAGAATTTTTGCAGAATTCGCGTTTCTGCGATTCTACAGAAATCGTCCCAGTACTGAGTACTAGGTATCCGAGAGCAAACTTGGGAAATTCAGCGCTGAGTGCTAGTCCCAAACTTGCTCCTAAGGAGATAAGGAATGAAAATGAGTGTAAACAAAGTAAATTTGATATGGGGTACCATAATATCACAAGAGATTTATTAAGAACATATTAGAAAGGATTATGATGAAATTGGCAAAAGAAAAGGAAATTGTCATGAGTGGGTATATATATATATAGGTATGATGAGGGATGATATTGTTTTAAGAATTTAATAGTCTATCTTAAAATGCTTGTGGCATAATGTGAGGTAGAAATGAGTTGTGTTAATGGAATCACTTCGTGGTGCTTTTACAAACAAATTTAAGATATGTGTATTAAGAGAATTTAAATGATGTTATACATCTTAGGTATGACTAATGGGTGTGAGAATGTGTTATTGTCATAAATCACTTATTTTAGTTGGCGTATAATAATGATAGGAAAGGAGAGGAACATGATTATAGACTATGTATATAGGCTATAAAAATATGAAATGCAAAAGGGTAAGAAGAGATATAGGAAGCTTTGAGCGTAGTTATATGATGGTGATATGGATGCTTATGTTCTTATTAGAGTTAAGAATGACTCTAGCTTATGGTTGAGTTTAGGGATGGCAAAAAAATCCGTACCCACGGATATCCGCGGGTAAAATCCGTCGCGGATCGGATTTGGATAGTTTAGCGGATATCCGCGGGTAAGGCTTAACGGATTTTTCACTATCCGTTAGTTAACGGGGCGGGTACGGATTTAGTACTATCCGTACCCGCGGATACCCGCATATACTAAAATAAATATTTTCTCCCTAATAATATAACCCTAATTTCACTCTCACTCTCTCATTCACGGATTTTTGTAACTTGTTTAATGTAACTTTGAACTTGGATTGGAATTTGGATTTTTGTTGTAGTAATTAATTTTAGAATTTTACTGTCTTTCAATAGGAATATATGTTTTTTAATTTTTTTATTTTTTTAGTAAATATCCATGGATATCCATGGATATCCGCGGATTTTTCAAAAATCCGCGGATATCTCCTTAACGGATATCCATGCGGGTAGCGGACGGGCACGGGGCGGATTTTCTTCTCGCGGGGCGGGTAGCTACTATCCGTGCCCGCCCCGCCCCGTTGCCATCCCTAGTTGAGTTGGTTCTTATGGAAAGAAGAAGGTATTGTTGTAAGTGTTACTTGGTAATTATGCTATATACGATAAGGAACATTAGTCAAGATTGTAAATGTACCCAAGAAATGTTAAGGAAGTAATTAAGTGAAAATGACATAAAGAATATGCGAGTTATTGTCCTATTCTATATTTTATGAGGGTCTATGGGTAATGGTTTGTTTTTATTATTCAAGCGTTTATTGAATTATGAGTTTGTTGCATGTTTCTATCTTGAGTCGGTTGAGCCTTAAAGGTGATATAAATGCTTTTTGTGATGAATAATGTTTGCTACGAGATTATTGAAATATGTCAAGGTAAGGTTTGTTGGCTTCCTCTATGTAATTGCATATAAAGTAAGTGATATAATGGATTGGTAACGTGATACTAGATGTGAATGGAATGGCTACAATGTTGACGACATGTATTTGTGATTGAGATTCTTATGGACGTTATTGATTACCGCTGAGGTGGTTATGCAAGCTATGTTACGAAACATAGTGGACGTATGTTATGGTAAGACATGATATATTGTATTTGGTATTTGATATAATGCTTAGGTATTGGATAAGACTTGATGTATCCGACCGGTCAGCGGATTCGACCGGTATATAAATGTGATTGTCGGAGTGTGGGGCCTCTAATGAAAAAACCTAGAGTTCGGAGGGTGGTTGTGTAGTGACAGAGGTCACATGCCGGTCAGCGGACTCGACCGGAATATAAATGTGACCGTCGAAATGGAAGACTCTAGTGAACAACTCCAAGAGGATATACAAGCATCTTGTCCAATGGAAAATTGACTTCATAGCAAGTGAAGAACTGCTATGTAAGGTTATGTACAATGTAAAGTACCGAATGATATATATTTATTGAGATGCTTATATATTGCACTTTTTGCTATTATGTTTTGTTTATCCCTCACTGAATTCTGGAACTCACTCTCGCCCTTGTTGGTTTTAATTTCAGGTACTCAGTGAGTGGAGTTATCTCAGGGAGCTTATACACTTGTATAGTGTGAGTAGTTGCTGCTATTCCAATTTCATTTTAGCTCAATTTATTGTCATTTAAGATTTTTCCGCTATTTGGAGTTTTGAACTTCTTTCTAGTTGTAAGCCTGTTTGGAGTTTGTAAACTCTTGATGTTGACTCAGAGTCACCTTTGGCTTTTCTTTTGGTATAATCTTTCACTTTAATTTTCTTTTGGTATAATCTTTTACTCTACTCTTATTATGATGTGACTTTTACGTGCTTGAAAGAGGCCTTGGAAAATGGATAACAGAGTTTCATTCTGGCCGGTCGGCGATGCCTAAGTTGGGTCCTGACACAAACAAACAAAACAAAACAAAAACCCAAGATTAAATAAAATAAAGTAAAAAAAAAATAATAAAATAAAATAAAACCTAAAAAAGCTAAAAGAGTAAATACCCAATTTGGTCTTTGAAATTGTAGGATCGTATCAACTTAGTCCCCATATATTATCTATATTCCAAAATGATCCTTGAAATTACAAAATGTAGCAAATGTATCCCTGACATTATTCATTTAGTTTCACATGCATCCCTGACATTACCAACTTAATGTCATTATAGTCCATGCAAATACCAACGAAGGGACGAATCTGATTAACTTTCTGCAATTCCATAAATCATTTTGAAATATTAATAATATGGGAGACTAAATTGATACGATCCTATAATTTTAGGGACCAAACTCAAAGCTAAAAGAAAGAGAAGCTCTGATTCTGGAAACTCGCTACACGTGAGACAAAGAAGGGAGGAAGATGACGGCGGTTGGGCGATCCGGCGGCAGAAACGCGGCGACGCTCAGGGACTACCGTATCTGCGCGGTGGGGAAGGATCGCGTTGGGACGGCGATGGAGGAGCGAGCGGTGGCATGAGGTGTACTCGTCACACAAAGACGGCTTGCAGACGGCAGCTTGCGGACAGTGGCACGAGGAGTAGGGGCGGCAGCGACTCTGGTCGCGAAATTGAAGCTCTCTCCCTCTTCTCCATCTATGTTTTGGCTCTCTGCGTTTCCCCCTTGCACTTTTTCTCTGTTTATATCTTTTGGTGATTGTGTTCTGTCTCTCCTCCTCTCCTTTTTTGCCTTTTTTTTCGGTCTCTTGGCAATGGGTTTAAATATGCATCAAATCTGAAACCCCTTTTGCCTCTGTTATCTTGCCAATCAGCGAAAATAAGAATCAATCATCTTAATTATCTTGATTTGGAATGAAAAAAAAAAAAGCAAGAAAAAAAATTACTTCCCTAATCACATCAGAACCACGACGTTTAAAACGGATGGGAATCTCAGTCTACAACGGGAAGAGAATGCGACATTTACGGGATACGGTGCGCGATTCAGTCAGGAAATTTTATGAATTTTAAGAGAAAATCCCTGGAGATGATGCTATGCGGCTAGGCCTTGGTTTGGGGAAGGAGGCTGTCTTTGATGCTAGAACGGAGGGGGGTTGGATCCGGGTCGTGGGTTTGGGCCCAAGAGAATGTTTAAACATTTTTTCTAGTTATTTTTCAAAAAGAGGAAAATTAAAACTCAAAAAAAAGTTTGGACCATAATTTCGTAATGGGTAGTGGGCTCAAGCTTAATTTTTTACCCAATGCAAGAATACAAAATACTTTTGTGATTTTATTTTATCTTATTTATTATTATTTTTATCATTTTTTGGATTTTTCATAATTTAACTAAAAACTAAATAAAACCTAAAAATGATCTGATCAAAATGGGGAGTTCACAAATAGCCTTTAGAAGGGTCTCTTATACCAAGAAAGAGTCAAAACACATTCTGGAAGGGAAATCGATTTGAAGAATCAATTCCCAAATGAAGAAATCGATTTCAGCTAGTAGACATCGATTTCTGTGGGGCCAAAGCGATTTGAGAAATTTATTTTGATATAAAGGAATCGATTTCCATAATCCTAGAATCGATTCCCACGAGTGTCTGCACCTGTGTGCGTGTTTTGAACATGTTTATGGTATTGGCCTTCGCTGTGCACGACTCATTCGTCCTAAACACATCCCTAATATATTATATGACCTAAACCCTAGTTTCTTATCATCTTAGACTCACAAATTTGCCTCTCTCCATCCCTAAGAGCTCCCACAGTCTCTTTCTCTAGAAATCCTATAGATAAATCATGTTTCGTTGTTCTTCATCAAGAACACCCTCTTGCGCACGCGAAACCTGTTCTCGTGGGATAGATCCAATCCTTTTAAGTGGTGACTGTAACATCCTAAAATTTCAATATAATTACTTTGATAAAAAATTAATCTATGAGGAGATTAGTGTAGAAAACTGTAAGTATAAGAATTTATTGAAATTGCTTCGCAATAATAATAAAAATAATAAAAAAAACAAAAGCAAAGGGCAACGGGCACCACAAGAATACAAAACTTGGAATTAAAAAGAAAAGTGTCACGCAATGGGAACAGAAGTTCAGCGCCGTAGAATATTTAGAGTCCAAATTGAATTGGACTTTTGCAGTACACACACTCAAGGATTTGGGTGAAATATATGTATCATAGATTCAACCAAAACGGGATTTTTCAAGCAACAATGCCACAAGAAAAAGGAAACAGCTAGAGTCATTCTTGCACATAGGAGTGCCGATTTAAGTGCTGACCAAGGAGTCGTGCAGATCTAGGAACATCAGTCAAGAGAAGAAGGAGTCATGGTGAAACGTTAGGATTTGTCTTAGACAATATTTGAAGTTTTTAGAGGTCTATAAAAGATGAGTAAAAACGATCTTTTCTCATCCTTCCATGGTGCAAACGATTCGAGGAAAAAGGGTTTGATTTATCTAATGATTTATAGTGAAATTTCAATGAACGAATGTCAGTTTGGTCAAATCCTATTTTTTGAAATTAGGGTTTTTTGCGAAAAACGAAATTAATTTTAAACATAAGATTTTATGATACAATTGTCATGAATTAATGTCTATATAATATGAATTTTGTGGTTCTTGATGATTGAGTTGGCTTGCTTTGTATGTGATGTAATTGTCATGAAATATAGATAAGTTTTGGTGTGCCTATGTGTTGTTATGACATGATAATTTGATTGTGGATTACTGATTGTTTGATAAACACTTAATACTACCACAACGGGGGTATTAAGGGTTGAGGAAATACCACCATTATACGGGTATTGACCTTGTGAAAAATATCACCGTTGTAAGGATGTTAACAATACCACCATTATAGGGGTATTGACCTTGTGAAAAACATCCCCATTTTAGGGATGTTGACAATACCACCATTGTAGGGGTATCGAAAAGAGAAACATCACCACAGCAGGGATGTCGAAAAATACCACCATAGTAGGGGTATTGAAATGAGTAATATCACCATAGGAGGGATGTTGAAAAATACCACCATAGTAGGGGTATTGAAATGAGAAACATCACCACAGCAGGGATGTCGAAAAATACCACCATAGCAGGGGTATTGATTTGGTAACTTCACCACAGTAGGTGAGGTCAAAACACTCCTCATGAGTAGGGGTGGGCAATAGAACGCCATTGTTGTGTACTTATGATTATTAGAATAAATACGTGAATTAAATGTTAATTATTGTTATTTGAACTATGTGATGTGTTGGTATGAATATTTTACATTATTGATATTATAGAAAATTATATTATTTTCGAAAGTAACAGGTGTCATGGTTGTTTTTCCGGTTACTGAGCCAGCTGAGAATAACACTGTTTCCGAAAATATTTTATGACTGTTTTTATTCACTGGGATTCTCATCTCTTAGTAATGTTATTTTCAGAGCAAGAGGACGATATTCCTTTGACCGATGAGGCTTGAAGACTAGAGATTTCATATTACTATTCTTATAGTTTGGTTAGTAATATGTCATACTGGAGCCGTTTGTGGCAAGACCTTAGTTATTTTATTTTATACGTTTGAGTTTTAGTTGGCGCCTTGTTTTAAGAGTTTTGGTTTATTGACGTTATTCAGATTTAAGGAATTATTAATGTAAAACTATTTGGAATTATTATTATTACATTAAATACTATATTATGAAAAAATTTATTTCACTATGTTTTATTTAAAATATTTTGTTATGGGTTACTAATGTGACGAAGGGCGTTACAGTGACCAAGGTGAGTTAGCGAATCCTAGAGTTGGTTCCCTTTTTCTCAGTTCTTGGTTTAAAGATCAAATCTATCCTTCTAGTGTTGCTATCGTGATCAAGTATTGAACCCATAAGGAGGGACTATGAGCGTGCCGTGCTTATCTTTCCCTCAGATTGTGAATCGTCTTACCAATTATGGGGGAAGGAATTGGTCATGAATATCTGGAATTTGGGATAGATTAAGATGAAGGGGTTAACCCATAACCCCTATGTATGCCTGTGTATGCCTATGAATGTTGTTAAAATGCTTTCTTGCCATATGAGTATTGAATAATGAATGAGATGATGTTGTGCCATTTTTATACATTCTGATTTCATGATTTATGTTGCCATGGACAAATTCTTTGTGATGAGCATGCATGTTGTTAAAGCCATGAATATGATGTTTTGTTAACCTTATGCTAATCGATTCCCACTATGGGGAAATCGATTCCTAGTTTAGGAAATCGATTCTCATGTGCACAGGAGTAGTTTTTGACCCTTTTCACTTGATGGATAGTGTTATGTAGGTTTGATATGATCTAAGAAATTTAAGCTACCCTTATACACTAATGAATACTTGATCTTGACCTTACTTAACACTAGGAATCTAATCTCATGGATTTAAATAGGATGAGTTAGTAAAGAATGTCATAAAACAATAAAGATAAGATTGGACTGATAGAGTAAAATACAGATAATAATAAAGATGTTGATAATGATGGTAAAGATAGGTTATTATCAGTGATTTTGTTGATGATCATCATGGATGATCTTAGTTAATAATCAATATGATTTATTATAGTGGTGGATGGCTGGCTGGCATGTGTTTGCATATTGATGACTATTGCACGTATCATATGTTAAAGTTGATATGTTGGGTGAAAAGCAAACGATGAATCGCGACGGTGGAGGCCACGATAGGTGTTATCCCGGTCTTGAGGGTTGAGTTGGGAGTGGAACTTCCATTATGGAATGGGCTAGCTACCTATGGACGGAATGACCACTCAACCAAGACAGAGTACCCAGACTAGCCACAGTACATTATCAGGACTGGTGAGAGTGTTCGGTGGATGCGATCTGGTATGGTGAGTCATCCAAGTTGATAACCATATATGTACTCCTTATCGTCTTTCGAGAGTTAGTATTGTCAGCCACATATGCATGGAGTAGTGGAGTTGCACTTGCATTGACATACATACCTTCATATACATGTTATTGTGACCTGCTGGTTGATATATGTTGTATGTCATCTTAATAACTATTCCTTCTCGTTTACATATATTTAGGATTGCCTTTATTACCTCTCTCTTTTGTTGTTCTTATGCATATGATGTTGTATGTGCAAAAGAGGGTGAGCATGCTGACGAGGAGTGATCTCGTGGAGATCTCTCTTAGTAGTTAGGAATTATGTTTTAGTTATTCGGTTTTCATTCTGATGTGTTATCAAGATACGTATACCAGCTTTGATATGTGCCATTAGGATTTGCTTATGTTTATGTTTATTTTTTTTCGCAGTTGTTATGTTTAAAAAGCATTTTGATTTCTTCATATTCCACATTTTATGTTATAGATGATGTGATGCATATCACCTTGAGAACATGTTTTTATTTTAATTGATATTATTTTAAAGGCATGTATGATTTTATTTATGTTATATCATATGCGGGGTAGTGGGTGTCACAACAATCATGGTGCTTAGATCTTATAGGGGTGCATTGTGTAGGTCGTCATGGAGCTAACATTTTTCGCAAGTGCGAGCGCATTTGGTTGCATCATTCTCCTTGGTCCATGTGGTGACCATAACTTATTACATCCAATATGTATTATGTCAGTTATTCAAGGTTACACTTCTGAAGGGGTGTCGAGAATCCTCGCCGATAGTGATACCCGTCGCAGAGGGTGAACAATGCTGCTTTCCTTCCTTACTTCCAGGCCTCTTTCTGGTCTCTTGATTTCAAGCCATCTTTTAAGTAGTCCATTATGGGTTTGCTCCAATCATTCGGTGCTTCAGCTGACTATTCAATTGTTAAGATTTTAGGCGCAATGCTCACGAATGGAGGTTAGCTTGTATAACGAATCGATTATTGCTCAGGCTTTTGGCGCTTTCAAACTTTGAGAGGATGTCAGCCCAAACGTTCTATTCGCTCTGGATATGCTCTACCATTGCTTTATCAGAGCATGACATGAGCTCATTTTCCCTGGTAAAGTACCTTTGGAGTAGAGGTTCTGTGGCCTGATAGTTCCCCTTTATCTGAGAGGCCATAAGATGGAAGCTCGTGGATGTTTTTATTTCACTTGCTTCCAATTCCTTTGCTAGAGATATTCTGGCCACGCGCGCTTCATACTCGGTTTGGTTGTTAGTAGTAGGGAAATCAAACCTAAGGGAGTGTTCTATGGTGACGCTCTTTTGGTTCTCTAATATTATTCCTACACCGCTTCCTTTGGGGTTGGAAGAACTATCGACAAATACCGTCCACGAGAGGGGCGACTCTACAGGTTTTTCTCCGGTCAGTTCTGCAATGAAGTCGAATAAGGCTTGTGCTTCGATGGTCGATCTAGGTTCATAAGAGATCCCATACTCAGGTAGTTCAATCGATCATGCTATCATTCTATCCGCCAGTTCCAATTTATGGAGTGAAGGTACCACAAATAAACACTAAGAAGAGGGGTTGAATTGTGTTTATTTAAACTCAAGTGAAAAACACAAGTTTTAAAGCAAGGATTCAGTATTAAGTAAGAAGTTAATAGATTTTAAAACACAACACTGAAACAACACGTATGAACCTTTTGATTTTAATTAAAACGGGGAAAGCTATTTGATAAAAACTTTTTCTCAAGAGACAATATTTAGATATGCACACTTTTAATCCCCATTGTTAGTTAACGAAAGATAAACAAGAAAAATATTGCAGACGGATATTATAACTAACAGAGAGTAAGAGAGAGAGATAGAGACATGGTTTATCCTGGTTCACCCCAAACTTGGGTTACGTCCAGTCCTTGGCTTAACCAAGATTTTCACTATAACCGATCATATTACAAACGAGTATTCTTTGCACACCTAGTCTCTCCAGGCTCAAGTATTGTTTGCACACCTAGCCTCTCCAGGCTCAACAAGTATTATTCAGCTAGCCTCTCCAGGCCTTTCTCATATTACAGAGTTGATTTGAAGCATCAGCTTCAGATTTCAATATGCTAGTCAACCGAATAACACTCAAGGAGTGAATATAATATTTTGCAGGTATGACAGCACTAAGAAAAACTTCTTCAATGAATATTGTAGAGAGTGTAGAAGAAAGAAGAGATTTGTAGCTAGCAGCTTTTGAGTTGATCTCTTGTGTTTTTCTTGTTTTTTCTCAGATTGAGGTGGGCTTTTCTGCCTTGTATATTTCTTTTAATTGTGTATCTCTCTCTGCTTAATCTTTAGCAGAGTTTCCTTCATATAGGCTTCTCACGATAAAAAGATCCGTTGAGAGATAATTCTTGAATCTTGACTTCATTTTTCTTGAACGATATAAAGATCTGTTGTGAGATGAGTCTTCTTCTGAGACTTCTTTTGAGGTTGTCAAGTATTCAAAGCGAAGTAATTGTTTTGTTGAAGATAGTGGACCGTTGAAGATAAGCTTAATGTAATCGTACACTTCTTTTCAGAGCAGCAAAACTATTCAGAGCAACTTCAGATTTTGCAATGCGGATTTCTTCTTTCTCGTAACAAGTCAGAACAACAGTTCTTTTTAGACTGTTATTGCGTGTAATAGGTAGTACTATCCATCCAAATAGTATTATTAAATATGCAAAGAACATATCTAATATTTCTTCTGATCAGCTTAGTTTCTTGTCAAGTCGCTTCTCGATGTGATTCCTTCGTAAAATATATGAGATGCTTGAGCTCTTTACTTGATTCTTCTGAAGATTTATAAATGATGTCTTGTCAAGACTTATTTGCTTCAAGAGAGATATCAAACGCTTCATTGATATTGTTCCAAGCAATATTCTTTCGAGTTTCTTCAGACACTTCTTTTAAAAGAGAATTGCATTTTTTGATATGAACATCATTCAAATGCTTAGAAAAAGTTCTTGCTTTAGTCTTTATATTCGTTGTATAGACGCTTGAGCTTGTATTTCTAATGCTTTATCATATGAGTAGAAGGATTCTTGAGATATATTAGATAAGACGCTTATAATCTGCACACTCAAGTAGATCATCAGCAATACTCACACAATTCATTAAAATCATTTAACGGAAATGTTTGGATACATCGAAACACATGGAACAGACGCTTATGCGCATAGTTATTACAGACATTTGAAGACTTAACATGGAGCACTTGCCTTATAGGTTGATCGGTTGTGACCGTGACGAGGTGACCCTAAAATACTGCCTCGATATTCTTGTTGTGACAACAAGGGCTAAAGCTACCTTCTCAATCTTCTGATACCTGGATTCTGGTCCCTGGAGTGCCTTGCTAACGAAGTAGACCTGCTTTTGTCCTTCTTTGGTCTCCCGGACGAGTATAGAGTTGACCGCATCGTCCATTACGGAGAGGTAGACATAAAGTGTTTCACCCTTCTCTGGCCGAGTAAAGGCTGGTAGAGAAGCCAAGTCATTTTATCTATTAATTGATTTAAGAGAACGTTTTGTAGAATGATTCTTTTTAATTTCTCAGGAATTCTAAGTTCCTGTGTTTGGTATGATCTTTTAAAAAACACATATCCGATAATGTTTTTTTTTTTGCTATGTTTCCCCAAAAACATTCTCATAGCTAGTTTTCCTATTTGCTAATTTTAGAGGATTTTTCAGCTTATTAAATGGCATGTGGATGAAGTGTTCAACCTTTAATCCATGTGACATTTTACAAAGAAGAAGTAAAATTTGATATACGATAATTAAATTGTACTTCGACCAAGCTTTGTAGAGATGAAAACAAGAAATAATAGATTGAAAACTATCTCATTTTTTGTTATAGAACTTTGTAAATATTGAACCTGCCAATAAAATTTCTATTAATTGGTAGAAGTATCTAAGTAACTTGGAAAGGGAGCTTCAGTAAATTGACATGAGAACAATTCACATTGTAATTAAATTTAAAAAGAACTTATTTTTATTTACATTTAAGTATCAAGAACCAGAAGAAAGCAGAGTTCAGAATGAAACTCATGATCACCGTTTAATTTTAGCTTTAAAAAAAACCAAAGGGTAGTTATTTTAAACTTCTCCTAAGAGAAGCTTTTAAGACAAAACCCCACTCCCTTCTCTTGCAATAAACCCCCAGCCACCTGACGCTATCTCCCTCCCTCTCCTTGTTATTTTTTTTTCCTTTCTTCTTTCTTTTCCTTTGCTTCATTTTCTTCCAAACTCAAGCATCATTCTGAGATTATAGTGGAAAAATTGAAGCTCTACCTCTTTCCTTTTGGGCTACTGAGTTGTAGGGATTTTTGGGTTAGGGGCTCTTAAAAGGGAGAAAGATACTCAATCTGTGAAGCCATTTAGGCTCTTTGAGATCTGTCAGCTAGTACCTGTCTTCTTCCCTAGGAGTTGTTGGAAGCAGATTTGTTGTCTCCCCATATTTGTGAGTGATGATAATCACTGTGGCATGTTTTAAATATTTTATAATTTTTATTTCTAATTATCTTGTTATGTTAAAATTGTTATAGCAATTATTATTGGGGAAACATGTCTTTGGTATTTATTTTAATCATTCCTGAATATTTTAAGGTTGTGGGTTTTGATAAATGATTTTGATTATATCTGATATTAAAAAAGAGCACTTAATTGATAGCAGTTGAACTTGAAATATGAGATTGGGAATTTTTATTCTTGAAGAGGTTGATACAAGTAGAAATTGATTTGAGTGTGCTGATTTTGGGGGATCCTGTTAGATTAATGATTTTAATTAATCATAATTATGAATTAGCATTAATTAATTATCTGGAGTTATAATTAATATGTTAATTATGGTTAATACCATTTTATCAATATAATGAATTGTATTGGGCATATGTTGTAACACCCCGATTTCTTTCAAACTTTCTAATACTAATTAAACAGTATTTATGTGTTTGTATTTTATTGGAGAGTCTAGAGAGTGAAATAAAATAATCTGAGACCATAGTCATGCTCTATGCTATCTTAGGAAGCTCTGGTTAAATTTTGGGTCAAAAACTCATACGGAGCACGGTCTGCGTTTTCACTGACAGTAGTGTTTTACTACTATCAAGAGCTAATTTTGACTCGTGAATGAGACCGTTAGTCTTAGAATTCGATTCTCTACAAATTTTCTAAAATTAATTCCTGACGTTAAAAGGTGAAAATAATATAAACTATTCGGACGAATACTCGAACCTGGAGACGATTGGAGCAGTAAAGGGATTTAACCGGACCCGCTAACGGATAAACTCAGTGTCACATCAAGTCACAATATCTTGGGAAGCGTGCCAGTGTCATGATGGCTTTTCAAAATATCCAGACGCGAAATGACCAAAATGCCCTTGGCCTTTTAATGAAATGACCTAATTACCCCTAAGTGAGAAAATATCTCAACTTCTCTCCCTCACCCTTGGCCAATTCGACCAGCCCTCTTTCTTTCTCTCCATCTCACTTGTTCTTCTTTGATCATCATTTCTCATCACTTCTTCATCCAAATTTCTTCATAATCTTCAAATATTTGGTGAAACTAAGTTGGTTTCTCACAAAGCTTCATCATCTAGGAGGTATTAACCTCAATCTTCATCTCTTAATCTCTGTATTTCTCTCTTTAATCTTTATGATTCATGGAAGTTAGGTTTTTGTTCATAAACTTCAAAAATCCATGAAAAATTGTAGAAAAATCCTTTTAATGTCAAACCACTTTCTTTCAACTAGATTCATGATCATCTATCCTAATCCAAGAGTTGGAAACCACATGAGCTTCCTCGCTCATATGGGTTTTAAAGGCCGAAACCTCTATGGATGAGTGGATGAGGTTTTGGTTCAAGTTTTGGTGTAATAGGCTTTGATTTAGCCTTATCACACCTAGGTAGTTTAGAATCCAAGAGATAAGAATTTTTGGAACTCCCTAGCCATATTTTCTTGTCTATGGCCGAACCTAGGAGGGAGAAGTTAGGAGAAAATTTTGTGATTTAAAGTTGATGTTTTGATTGATTGTTTGTGTGTAGTTGTCGATGAGTAATCGGACGAGAAACCGGGCGACTTCCGGATCGATCGAGCGATTTTTCGCTTACCGGGAAACTTCAAGAGATAAGGGGGACTGCCTGAGGGATCTCCCGATAACTGTGTGTTACCATTTGGTCTGTAAATATGTGATTAAGCTGTGTGGTGATTGATTGCTTTACTTTCCGCAATTATTTTGATTGTTGATAATTGCTTGCTAATATGTGTTATAGTGATTTACTATGTATTTTACCTGTAATATCTGCTATAATCATATTGTGATGTTGATTGTTGATTAAGAAGCCTGACAGTGGTCGGTGCTCAATTAATTAAAGGGGATAAAAGCCTTGAAAAGCTTTGTAGTAAATGCCAAAGATTTATTTGGGGAATATTGGGAATCTTCAATGACGTTAGTTTTCTAAAGAAAAAGAGGATCATAAAGTAATTTATAAGGTTAGTAGAAGAAGTTAGATTTTTAAGGATAAATTAATCATCTTGTGGAATAAATGAATATAAGAGGAAAAAGTCAAGATTTTGAACTAAGGACGTTTTTAATGCTAAAACGACGTTTTAATTCCGAAAAGATTTACGGAAAATGTTTTCGAAAAATAGTAATGCTGTTATGGGACGACGTTTTTGGTCTCAGTTGTTTCCTTTCAAAAATGGGCTTTTGGGAAGGGACCTTCAACAAAAGATAAGTTTTATCAACAATTCGATGGTTTTCAAACCACTTTCAAACAGAAAAGTTTCTCTGTAAACGAGTTTTTCCCAATAGTTTAAAATCCGGCAACTTGGATGAGTTGTGCAGATTTCGTTTTGGATTTTTGTTTCACAGAACGAAAAACAGTGAAAAAATGTTGAAAACGTGAACCTAGTATACGAGACGTCATGATACTAGTGTTCTATAAGAATAGCACGAGAAGCCGTGCAACGATGTTATGGACTGGGTGTCCTCCTCTTGTTATGAGGAAACGTGATTAATGGTGAATGATGTTTTCTATTACCATGGACCTTGGGCTGGTGCATCGGTCTAGGGCTCTGCAATTGAGCACTCGGACGTTTCGTCTTGTGTTAACAATGAGAAGTTTTAAAACGGGGTAAATTATGAATAGTCGTGAGCCTTGAGCTACGACAATGAAAGAACGAATACAAAGAAAGTTGCAAGACATGAAACGTTTTCCCATGCATTAAAATTCGGCAGACATGCCAACGGTGTTAATCTGGATATCTTGATGGCAGGATATTCAAGACGGTGTATACCATTGTGCGTTGATGGACAATGAAAACCGTAAATGATGATCGCCTGTGCCTTGTGTTGGACAGTGTACAATGATTTTAACAACGGTGTGCCTTTTGGCAATCGAGCCTGATCAACTCAGTTTGTATAAAACGGTGTTAGGATCTCCGGAGATTAAGTAAAGAATTAGATTGTGAACATTGAAGTGTCATGCATTTCTTTTAAAAATGGCAACGACTGTCGGGTATGAAACCCTATGATATACTACTTTTTTATTTAGTAGAACCTTATGCATAACGATTATATATGCTTATGTGCTATTGATGTGTAATGCATGTAGTTATCGTGTGTGAATCCATATATTGGTATCTCACCCTTACATCTTTAGATGAGTTCCAAGATGCCCCTGGAACGTTCGGGGATCCATTCCCTGACGCTTGAGAATGCAGAGGAGGGTGACGTACAAGGAGTCACAGTACTTTAGAGGTGGACCAGCTATAGGATAAGTCCTATTATTTTGAATAACAATTTTGTTAGTTGCTCTGGCTACTGGAAGCCATGACTGTTTTGAATGGCCGTATGTATAAGGCCTTATGTATGAAATTATGATATCTTAATATGTATACTCTGCTTGATGTTTATATACAAGCGTGTTTAAGTTACGTTGATGTATGGTAAACTAAGCTAGAAGAAAAAATTTTATCACGGATTTTCAAAAAAGTTAAATACTTAGAAAATCTTATTTTCTGAAAGTAACCAGCAAAATTAATAAAGTTTATTTTTTGCAACGGGTTACCATGTGATGGCCCAGAACGGGGTGTCACATTAGTGGTATCAGAGCTGGTCAAGTCTTTCGGAAATCTTTGGGAAATAGGTCTATTGTGTTGTTGTTGTGTGTTCTCTGATTGAGACTTGTTTGAATTACTTTTTAGAAGTAATGTGTGTTAACTAGTGAGCACACGTTCCATGTCTCTGGTTTCCATTTAACTGAGTTTGTCTTGCAGGTCAGTTATGGAACCAGAAGGTGGACGTGGACGTGGACGTGGACGTGGACGTGGGCGCGGTCGTGGTAGAGGTCGTCGAGGTGGTCCCGTCGATGACCATGATCATGCTAATGAGTACTATAAGGGTGCAGTGGACTATACTGCACAAGCAATGGAGAATGTTGCGGCTACTTTGCCCTATGGACAGCTGCTATGGCTGCTCAGAACCAGCAAATTGCTGAAGGTAGAGGTCTGACGGCATTTCGACGTCAGAATCCTCCACAATTTTGCAGGGATGCTAAACCTAAGGAAGCTGACTAGTGGATACAGGAACTGGAGAAGATCTTTGAGCTCATCATGAGTCTAGAAGGAGTTAAGGTTCAGTATGCGGCTTTCCTGCTGATGGGAGATGCGGAGTATTGGTGGAAAGGCACCAGGCAACTGTTGGAAGCTGACAATCATGAGATTACTTAGGATATATTCCGAAGCACATATTTGGACAAGTACTTTCCTGAAAGTGCTAGAGTCTAGAAGGAACGAGAATTTCTCTGTCTACTACAAAGGGATCTTTCTGTTGGGGAGTATGCAGGGAAGTTTGAATCGCTCGCCAAGTACTTCCGTTTCTTTCAAACTCAACCTAATGAAAGTTGGAAATGTGAGAGATTTGAATCAGGGCTAAGGTTCGAGATCAAAGAATCGGTGCTGTCCTTGTAGATTAGAAACTTTCAAGCTCTAGTCGAAATGTGTCGTAAGGTGGAGCATATGACGAAATGAAGAGATAATCGAGGGAATGCTGGAGGACCCTCTCGGTTTAAGAGCCAATTCCAAGATCAAAGTCAAAAAGGGAAGCAACAACAAAGGAAACCGTATTTCCGACCTCAGGGGTACAATCCAGGTCAACAACCATACCGTTCAAATGCTGCTACATCAGGGAGTGGAGGCCAAAAGAACCAAAGCCAAGGCCAAGTTAAGAAATACTACAGATGTGGAGATCCAAACCATATGGCTGACACCTGTCCTTAGAGAACAGTTAAGTGCTTCAACTGTAATCAACTGGGACACTTAGCAAAGGTTTGAAATGCGCCAAAACGTGGATCTGCTGTCAACCATGCGAGGGCCAACAAACCGACGACTACGAGAAGAGTTTACACTATGAGCGGTGCTAAAGCTTCGAACTCTGACGATCTCGTACAAGGTAGTTGCGACATAGCGGGTAACCTCTTGACTGTACTTTTCGATTCGGGTGCGACCCATTCCTTTATTTCGATGGATTGTGTGAAACTGTTGAAATTACCTGTCTCTTCGTTATCTTATAATCTGATTGTTTCAACCCCCACTACTAAACCAGTTATTGCCAATTCTATATGCTTGAGCTGTCCTATTGTTATTCAGGATATACATTTTCTTGTTGATTTGATCTGTTTGCCTTTAATACAATTAGATGTAATTTTAGGCATGGATTGGTTATCTTCCAATCATATTCTCATAGACTATGCTCATAAAACCTTAGTCTTTCATAAGGATGAGATTTCTGGAGGCTTCTTTTAAAGAGGGAGCACAAGCATACATGTTATTGTTTTTCTTGGACGTAGAGAGTAAGTTAGATCTACAGTACACACCTGTCGTTAATGAATTTTCGGAGGTGTTTCCTAAAGATGTACCGGGGCTACCGCCTGTTGAGACATTGAGTTCGCGATTAATCTGGTACCGGGCACTAGACCGATATCCATGGCACCATATTGTATGTCGCCATCAGAGTTGGAGGACTTGAAAAAGCAACTGGTGGAACTAATGGAAAAGGAATTTATTAGACCTAGTGTATCACCGTGGGGAGCTCCAGTTTCACTGGTGAAGAAAAAGGACGGAACTTCTCGATTATGTGTAGATTTCCGTCAGTTAAACAAAGTAACGATCAAGAACAAGTATCCGCTTCCAAGGATCGACGACTTAATGGACCAGTTACGTGGAGCAGCCGTTTTCTCGAAGATAGACCTACGATCGGGCTATCATCAGATTCGTGTGAAGACGAAGGATATCCCAAAAACAGTGTTTCGAACACGCTACAAGCATTATGAATATCTTGTGATGCCATTCAGAGTGACGAATGATCCTGCTATATTCATGGATTACACGAATAGGATTTTTTGTCCTTATCTAGATAAATTTGTCGTTGTCTTTACAGACAACATTCTAATTTATTCTCCTAATGAAGAAAAACATGCTGAACACCTCAGTGTGGTTCTTCAAACCTTAAAGGAGAAACAATTATACACGAAACCTGAAAAATGTGAATTTTGGTTAGACCAAGTTCAGTTTTTGGGACACGTCATCTCGAATGAAGGGATCGTAGTGGATCCGTCGAAGCTTGAAGTTGCTTTGCAATGGGAGAGACCTAAGACGGTAACAGAAATCCATAGTTTTGTGGGTTTAGCTAGATACTATAGGAGATTCATTGAGGGATTTTCCAAAATAGTAGGACCTCTTACCCAACTAACTCGAAAGGGTCAAACGTTTATTTGGACTGAATCATGCGAGGAAATTTTTCAGGAACTAAAAAGGAGGCTGACTACTTCGCCTGTGTTAGTATTACCTGATCCCAAGGAACCTTTTGAGGTATACTGTGATGCTTTACATCAAGGGTTGGGTTGTGTATTGATGCAGAACTGAAACGTAGTAGCTTATGCTTCCAGGCAACTGAAGAATCATGAGAGAAATTACCCTACGTATGACCTAGAACTAGTGGCAGTGGTTTTCGCATTAAAGATCTGGAGACATTATTTGTATGGAGCAACATTCAATGTCTTCAGTGACCACAAAAGCTTGAAATACCTGTTTGACCAGAAAGAGCTCAACATGCGACAAAGACGCTGGTTGGAATTTTTGAAGGATTACGATTTCCAATTACAATATCACCCTGGAAAAGCAAATGTGGTGGCTGATGCCCTGAGTAGAAAATCAATATATGCATCTGCAATGATGATCAAAGAGCAAGAATTGATAGAACAATTCCGAGATATGCGGTTGACAATCAAGATGTCGTCGGGAAAGCTTTGTTTAGGTATGATTACTATTTCCAATGGATTAATGGAACAAATAAGAGAGAAACAAGAAAATGATCAATACCTACAAGGAGAAAGAGAATTAGTGCGATGAGGAGTAGTATCGAAATTCAAAGAGGGAACAGATGGAATCTTAAGGTTCGGTGAAAGGATTTGTGTACCGGACGATTCGGAGCTTAGGAAATTGATTCTGGAGGAAGCTCACAAGAGTAAACTGAGTTTACATCCAGGAGCCACAAAGATGTACCAAGATCTTAAGAAGTTGTATTGGTGGTATGGGATGAATAGGGACATAATGGAATATGTAGCTTCATGTTTGGTTTGTCAAAAGGCTAAGCTCGAACATCAATGACCGGCAGGAATGTTACACTCTTTGGACATCCCGGAATGGAAATGGGATGGTATCGCGATGGATTTCGTGACAAGTTTACCAAAGACACGGAAGGGACATGATGCAAGATGGGTAGTAATTGATCGACTGACCAAGTCAGCTCACTTTTTTCCCATCAACATAAAGTATTCAATGGAGAGATTAGCTCAGTTATACATTGGAGAAATTGTCAGATTACACGGTGTACCTTCAAGTATTATTTCGGATCGTGATCTGAGGTTTACGTCGAGATTCTGGCAAAGTTTACAAGAGTCCCTAGGAACGAAACTCAGATTGAGTTTAGCGTATCACCCACTGACAGATGGACAGTCCGAAAGAACCATCCAGTCTCTTGAAGACTTGTTGAGAGCTTGTGTGCTGGAACATCTTGGTATTTGGGATGAATTTCTACCATTGATAGAATTCACCTACAACAACAGTTTCCACTCAAGTATAGGGATGGCACCCTATGAAGCCTTGTATGGTCGACGGTGCATAACGCCTCTATGTTGGTACCAGGATGGTGGAAGCCTTTTGTTGGGACCTAATCTCGTGCAACAGACAAGCGAAAAGGTGAATAGATTTAGCAATAATGGAATTTCTGTTCTTTTTACTGAATCACATGAAATTTTACCTAACTCCGTCTATGAAATACCTATTTGAAAAGAGGAATAAATAGAATTAAAATGCTAAATGGAAACGAATTAAAAAAACTCCAGAAGAGTTATGCGGACAAAAGAAGACGACCTCTCGAGTTTGAGGAAGGCGATCATGTGTTTTTGAGAGTTACACCTATGATTGGGGTTGGTCGGGTAATTGAATCTAGAAAAGTCACTCCGAAATTCATTGGACCCTGCCAAATTCTTCGTCGTGTGGGTCCAGTAGCCTATCAGATTGCTTTACCACCTTTTCTTTCCAATATTCATGACGTTTTCCATGTTTCACAATTTAGGAAGTATATTCCTGATCCAACCCATGTTCTTGAGCCCGATGTAGTACAGTTGAAAGAGAACTTGTCTTATGAGACTTCACCAGTGCGAATCTCGGATAAGATGACTAAGCGGCTCAGGGTAAACAAATTTCCTTAATCAAGGTTATTTGGGATGATACAACTGGAGAAGCAACTTGGGAAGCAGAAGACAAAATGAGGATGCAATACCCCTATCTTTTCACAGGTACGTAATTTCGAGGACGAAATTATTTTTAGTGGGGTAGTAATGTAACACCCTGATTTCTTTCAAACTTTCTAATACTAATTAAATAGTGTTTATGTGTTTGTATTTTATTGGAGGGTCTAGAAAGTGAAATAAAATAATCTGAAACAATAGTCATGCTCTACCATATCGTAGGAAGCTATGGTTAAATTTTGGGTCGAAAACTCAAACGGAGCCTGGTCTGCGTTTTCACTGACAGTATTGTTTTACTACTATCAAAACCTAATTTTGACTCGTGAACGAGATCGTTAGTTCGATTCTCTACAAATTTGCTAAAATCAGTTCCTGGCGTTAAAAGGTGAAAATAATATAAACTATTCGGGCGAATACTCGAACCGGGAGACGATTGGAGCTGTAAAGGGATTTAACGGGACCCGTTAACGGATAAACTCAGTGTCACATCAAGTCACATCATCTTGGGAAGCGTGCCAGTGTCATGATGGCTTTTCAAAATATCCAGACGCGAAATGACCAAAATGCCCTTGGTCTTTTAATGAAATGACCAAATTACCCCTAAGTGAGAAAATATCTCAACTTCTCTCCCTCACCCTTGGCCAATTCGACCAGCCCTCTTTCTATCTCTCTATCTCACTTGTTCTTCTTTGTTCATCATTTCTCATCACTTCTTCATCCAAATTTCTTCATAATCTTCAAAGATTTGGTGAAACTAAGTTAGTTTCTCACCAAGCTTCATCATCTAGGAGGTATTAACCTCAATCTTCATCTCTTAATCTCTCTATTTCTCTCTTTAATCCTTCTGATTCATGGAAGTTAGGTTTATGTTCATAAACTTCAAAAATCCATGACAAATTGTAGAAAAATCCTTTTAATGTCAAACCACTTTCTTTCAACTAGATTCATGATCATCTATCCTAATCCAAAGTTGGAAACCAAATGAGCTTCCTAGCTCATATGGGTTTTAAGGGCTGAAACCTCCATGGATGAGTGGATGAGGTTTTGGTTCAAGTTTTGGTGTAATAGGCTTTGATTTAGTCTTATCGCAACTAGGTAGTATAGAATCCAAGAGATGAGAATTTTTGGAACTCATTAGCCATATTTTCTTGTCTATGGCCGAACCTAGGAGGGAGAAGTTAGGAGAAAATTTTATGATTTAAAGTTGATGTTTTGATTGATTGTTTGTGTGTAAATGTCGACGAGTAATCAGACGAGAAACCGGGCGACTTTCGGATCGATTGGGCGACTTTTCGCTTACCGGGAAACTTCAAAAGGTAAGGGGGGACTGCCTGAGGGATCTCCTGATAACTGCGTGTTATGTCTGTAAATATGTGATTAAGCTGTGTGGTGATTGATTTCTTTACTTTCCGCAATTATTTTGATTGTTGATAATTGCTTGCTAATATGTGTTATAGTGATTTACTATGTATTTTACCTGTAATATCTGCTATAATCATATTGTGATGTTGATTGTTGATTAAGAAGCCTGACAGTGGTCGGTGCTCAATTAATTAAAGGGGATAAAAGCCTTGAAAAGCTTTGTAGTAAATGCCAAAGATTTATTTGGGGAATATTGGGAATCTTCAATGACGTTAGTTTTCTAAAGAAAAAGAGGATCATAAAGTAATTTATAAGGTTAGTAGAAGAAGTTAGATTTTTAAGAATAAATTAATCATCTTGTGGAATAAATGAATATAAGAGGAAAAAGTCAAGATTTTGAACTAAGGACGTTTTTAATGCTAAAACGACGTTTTAATTCCGAAAAGATTTACGGAAAATGTTTTCGAAAAATAGTAATGCTGTTATGGGACGACGTTTTTGGTCTCAGTTGTTTCCTTTCAAAAATGGGCTTTTGGGAAGGGACCTTCAACAAAAGATAAGTTTTATCAACAATTCGATGGTTTTCAAACCACTTTCAAACAGAAAAGTTTCTCTGTAAACGAGTTTTTCCCAATAGTTTAAAATCCGGCAACTTGGATGAGTTGTGCAGATTTCGTTTTGGATTTTTGTTTCACAGAACGAAAAACAGTGAAAAAATGTTGAAAACGTGAACCTAGTATACGAGACGTCATGATACTAGTGTTCTATAAGAATAGCACGAGAATCCGTGCAACGATGTTATGGACTGGGTGTCCTCCTCTTGTTATGAGGAAACGTGATTAATGGTGAATGATGTTTTCTATTACCATGGACCTTGGGCTGGTGCATCGGTCTAGGGCTCTGCAATTGAGCACTCGGACGTTTCGTCTTGTGTTAACAATGAGAAGTTTTAAAACGGGGTAAATTATGAATAGTCGTGAGCCTTGAGCTACGACAACGAAAGAACGAATACAAAGAAAGTTGCAAGACATGAAACGTTTTCCCATGCATTAAAATTCGGCAGACATGCCAACGGTGTTAATCTGGATATCTTGATGGCAGGATATTCAAGACGGTGTATACCATTGTGCGTTGATGGACAATGAAAACCGTAAATGATGATCGCCTGTGCCTTGTGTTGGACAGTGTACAATGATTTTAACAACGGTGTGCCTTTTGGCAATCGAGCCTGATCAACTCAGTTTGTATAAAACGGTGTTAGGATCTCCGGAGATTAAGTAAAGAATTAGATTGTGAACATTGAAGTGTCATGCATTTCTTTTAAAAATGGCAACGACTGTCGGGTATGAAACCCTATGATATACTACTTTTTTATTTAGTAGAACCTTATGCATAACGATTATATATGCTTATGTGCTATTGATGTGTAATGCATGTAGTTATCGTGTGTGAATCCATATATTGGTATCCCACCCTTACATCTTTAGATGAGTTCCAAGATGCCCCTGGAACGTTCGGGGATCCATTCCCTGACGCTTGAGAATGCAGAGGAGGGTGACGTACAAGGAGTCACAGTACTTTAGAGGTGGACCAGCTATAGGATAAGTCCTATTATTTTGAATAACAATTTTGTTAGTTGCTCTGGCTACTGGAAGCCATGACTGTTTTGAATGGCCGTATGTATAAGGCCTTATGTATGAAATTATGATATCTTAATATGTATACTCTGCTTGATGTTTATATACAAGCGTGTTTAAGTTACGTTGATGTATGGTAAACTAAGCTAGAAGAAAAAATTTTATCACGGATTTTCAAAAAAGTTAAATACTTAGAAAATCTTATTTTCTGAAAGTAACCAGCAAAATTAATAAAGTTTATTTTTTGCAACGGGTTACCATGTGATGGCCCAGAACGGGGTGTCACATTAGTGGTATCAGAGCTGGTCAAGTCTTTCGGAAATCTTTGGGAAATAGGTCTATTGTGTTGTTGTTGTGTGTTCTCTGATTGAGACTTGTTTGAATTACTTTTTAGAAGTAATGTGTGTTAACTAGTGAGCACACGTTCCATGTCTCTGGTTTCCATTTAACTGAGTTTGTCTTGCAGGTCAGTTATGGAACTAGAAGGTGGACGTGGACGTGGACGTGGACGTGGGCGCGGTCGTGGTAGAGGTCGTCGAGGTGGTCCCGTCGATGACCATGATCATGCTAATGAGTACTATAAGGGTGCAGTGGACTATACTGCACAAGCAATGGAGAATGTTGCGGCTACTTTGCCCTATGGACAGCTGCTATGGCTGCTCAGAACCAGCAAATTGCTGAAGGTAGAGGTCTGACGGCATTTCGACGTCAGAATCCTCCACAATTTTGCAGGGATGCTAAACCTAAGGAAGCTGACTAGTGGATACAGGAACTGGAGAAGATCTTTGAGCTCATCATGAGTCTAGAAGGAGTTAAGGTTCAGTATGCGGCTTTCCTGCTGATGGGAGATGCGGAGTATTGGTGGAAAGGCACCAGGCAACTGTTGGAAGCTGACAATCATGAGATTACTTAGGATATATTCCGAAGCACATATTTGGACAAGTACTTTCCTGAAAGTGCTAGAGTCTAGAAGGAACGAGAATTTCTCTGTCTGCTACAAAGGGATCTTTCTGTTGGGGAGTATGCAGCGAAGTTTGAATCGCTCGCCAAGTACTTCCGTTTCTTTCAAACTCAACCTAATGAAAGTTGGAAATGTGAGAGATTTGAATCAGGGCTAAGGTTCGAGATCAAAGAATCGGTGCTGTCCTTGTAGATTAGAAACTTTCAAGCTCTAGTCGAAATGTGTCGTAAGGTGGAGCATATGAGGAAAGGAAGAGATAATCGAGGGAATGCTGGAGGACCCTCTTGGTTTAAGAGCCAATTCCAAGATCAAAGTCAAAAAGGGAAGCAACAACAAAGGAAACCGTATTTCCGACCTCAGGGGTACAATCCAGGTCAACAACCATACCGTTCAAATGCTGCTACATCAGGGAGTGGAGGCCAAAAGAACCAAAGCCAAGGCCAAGTTAAGAAATACTACAGATGTGGAGATCCAAACCATATGGCTGACACCTGTCCTTAGAGAACAGTTAAGTGCTTCAACTGTAATCAACTGGGACACTTAGCAAAGGTTTGAAATGCGCCAAAACGTGGATCTGCTGTCAACCATGCGAGGGCCAACAAACCGACGACTACGAGAAGAGTTTACACTATGAGCGGTGCTAAAGCTTCGAACTCTGACGATCTCGTACAAGGTAGTTGCGACATAGCGGGTAACCTCTTGACTGTACTTTTCGATTCGGGTGCGACCCATTCCTTTATTTCGATGGATTGTGTGAAACTGTTGAAATTACCTGTCTCTTCGTTATCTTATAATCTGATTGTTTCAACCCCCACTACTAAACCAGTTATTGCCAATTCTATATGCTTGAGCTGTCCTATTGTTATTCAGGATAGACATTTTCTTGTTAATCTGATCTGCTTGCCTTTAATACAATTAGATGTAATTTTAGGCATGGATTGGTTATCTTCCAATCATATTCTCATAGACTATGCTCATAAAACCTTAGTCTTTCATAAGGATGAGATTTCTGGAGGCTTCTTTTAAAGAGGGAGCACAAGCATACATGTTATTGTTTTTCTTGGACGTAGAGAGTAAGTTAGATCTACAGTCCACACCTGTCGTTAATGAATTTTCGGAGGTGTTTCCTAAAGATGTACCGGGGCTACCGCCTGTTGAGACATTGAGTTCGCGATTAATCTGGTACCGGGCACTAGACCGATATCCATGGCACCATATTGTATGTCGCCATCAGAGTTGGAGGACTTGAAAAAGCAACTGGTGGAACTAATGGAAAAGGAATTTATTAGACCTAGTGTATCACCGTGGGGAGCTCCAGTTTCACTGGTGAAGAAAAAGGACGGAACTTCTCGATTATGTGTAGATTTCCGTCAGTTAAACAAAGTAACGATCAAGAACAAGTATCCGCTTCCAAGGATCGACGACTTAATGGACCAGTTACGTGGAGCAGCCGTTTTCTCGAAGATAGACCTACGATCGGGCTATCATCAGATTCGTGTGAAGACGAAGGATATCCCAAAAACAGTGTTTCGAACACGCTACAAGCATTATGAATATCTTGTGATGCCATTCGGAGTGACGAATGATCCTGCTATATTCATGGATTACACGAATAGGATTTTTTGTCCTTATCTAGATAAATTTGTCGTTGTCTTTACAGACAACATTCTAATTTATTCTCCTAATGAAGAAAAACATGCTGAACACCTCAGTGTGGTTCTTCAAACCTTAAAGGAGAAACAATTATACACGAAACCTGAAAAATGTGAATTTTGGTTAGACCAAGTTCAATTTTTGGGACACGTCATCTCGAATGAAGGGATCGTAGTGGATAACGTCGAAGCTTGAAGTTGCTTTGCAATGGGAGAGACCTAAGACGGTAACAGAAATCCATAGTTTTGTGGGTTTAGCTAGATACTATAGGAGATTCATTGAGGGATTTTCCAAAATAGTAGGACCTCTTACCCAACTAACTCGAAAGGGTCAAACGTTTATTTGGACTGAATCATGCGAGGAAATTTTTCAGGAACTAAAAAGGAGGCTGACTACTTCGCCTGTGTTAGTATTACCTGATCCCAAGGAACCTTTTGAGGTATACTGTGATGCTTTACATCAAGGGTTGGGTTGTGTATTGATGCAGAACTGAAACGTAGTAGCTTATGCTTCCAGGCAACTGAAGAATCATGAGAGAAATTACCCTACGTATGACCTAGAACTAGTGGCAGTGGTTTTCGCATTAAAGATCTGGAGACATTATTTGTATGGAGCAACATTCAATGTCTTCAGTGACCACAAAAGCTTGAAATACCTGTTTGACCAGAAAGAGCTCAACATGCGACAAAGACGCTGGTTGGAATTTTTGAAGGATTACGATTTCCAATTACAGTATCACCCTGGAAAAGCAAATGTGGTGGCTGATGCCCTGAGTAGAAAATCAATATATGCATCTGCAATGATGATCAAAGAGCAAGAATTGATAGAACAATTCCGAGATATGCGGTTGACAATCAAGATGTCGTCGGGAAAGCTTTGTTTAGGTATGATTACTATTTCCAATGGATTAATGGAACAAATAAGAGAGAAACAAGAAAATGATCAATACCTACAAGGAGAAAGAGAATTAGTGCGATGAGGAGTAGTATCGAAATTCAAAGAGGGAACAGATGGAATCTTAAGGTTCGGTGAAAGGATTTGTGTACCGGACGATTCGGAGCTTAGGAAATTGATTCTGGAGGAAGCTCACAAGAGTAAACTGAGTTTACATCCAGGAGCCACAAAGATGTACCAAGATCTTAAGAAGTTGTATTGGTGGTATGGGATGAATAGGGACATAATGGAATATGTAGCTTCATGTTTGGTTTGTCAAAAGGCTAAGCTCGAACATCAATGACCGGCAGGAATGTTACACTCTTTGGACATCCCGGAATGGAAATGGGATGGTATCGCGATGGATTTCGTGACAAGTTTACCAAAGACACGGAAGGGACATGATGCAAGATGGGTAGTAATTGATCGACTGACCAAGTCAGCTCACTTTTTTCCCATCAACATAAAGTATTCAATGGAGAGATTAGCTCAGTTATACATTGGAGAAATTGTCAGATTACACGGTGTACCTTCAAGTATTATTTCGGATCGTGATCTGAGGTTTACGTCGAGATTCTGGCAAAGTTTACAAGAGTCCCTAGGAACGAAACTCAGATTGAGTTTAGCGTATCACCCACTGACAGATGGACAGTCCGAAAGAACCATCCAGTCTCTTGAAGACTTGTTGAGAGCTTGTGTGCTGGAACATCTTGGTATTTGGGATGAATTTCTACCATTGATAGAATTCACCTACAACAACAGTTTCCACTCAAGTATAGGGATGGCACCCTATGAAGCCTTGTATGGTCGACGGTGCATAACGCCTCTATGTTGGTACCAGGATGGTGGAAGCCTTTTGTTGGGACCTAATCTCGTGCAACAGACAAGCGAAAAGGTGAATAGATTTAGCAATAATGGAATTTCTGTTCTTTTTACTGAATCACATGAAATTTTACCTAACTCCGTCTATGAAATACCTATTTGAAAAGAGGAATAAATAGAATTAAAATGCTAAATGGAAACGAATTAAAAAAACTCCAGAAGAGTTATGCGGACAAAAGAAGACGACCTCTCGAGTTTGAGGAAGGCGATCATGTGTTTTTGAGAGTTACACCTATGATTGGGGTTGGTCGGGTAATTGAATCTAGAAAAGTCACTCCGAAATTCATTGGACCCTGCCAAATTCTTCGTCGTGTGGGTCCAGTAGCCTATCAGATTGCTTTACCACCTTTTCTTTCCAATATTCATGACGTTTTCCATGTTTCACAATTTAGGAAGTATATTCCTGATCCAACCCATGTTCTTGAGCCCGATGTAGTACAGTTGAAAGAGAACTTGTCTTATGAGACTTCACCAGTGCGAATCTCGGATAAGATGACTAAGCGGCTCAGGGTAAACAAATTTCCTTAATCAAGGTTATTTGGGATGATACAACTGGAGAAGCAACTTGGGAAGCAGAAGACAAAATGAGGATGCAATACCCCTATCTTTTCACAGGTACGTAATTTCGAGGACGAAATTATTTTTAGTGGGGTAGTAATGTAACACCCTGATTTCTTTCAAACTTTCTAATACTAATTAAATAGTGTTTATGTGTTTGTATTTTATTGGAGGGTCTAGAAAGTGAAATAAAATAATCTGAAACAATAGTCATGCTCTACCATATCGTAGGAAGCTATGGTTAAATTTTGGGTCGAAAACTCAAACGGAGCCTGGTCTGCGTTTTCACTGACAGTATTGTTTTACTACTATCAAAACCTAATTTTGACTCGTGAACGAGATCGTTAGTTCGATTCTCTACAAATTTGCTAAAATCAGTTCCTGGCGTTAAAAGGTGAAAATAATATAAACTATTCGGGCGAATACTCGAACCGGGAGACGATTGGAGCTGTAAAGGGATTTAACGGGACCCGTTAACGGATAAACTCAGTGTCACATCAAGTCACATCATCTTGGGAAGCGTGCCAGTGTCATGATGGCTTTTCAAAATATCCAGACGCGAAATGACCAAAATGCCCTTGGTCTTTTAATGAAATGACCAAATTACCCCTAAGTGAGAAAATATCTCAACTTCTCTCCCTCACCCTTGGCCAATTCGACCAGCCCTCTTTCTATCTCTCTATCTCACTTGTTCTTCTTTGTTCATCATTTCTCATCACTTCTTCATCCAAATTTCTTCATAATCTTCAAAGATTTGGTGAAACTAAGTTAGTTTCTCACCAAGCTTCATCATCTAGGAGGTATTAACCTTAATCTTCATCTCTTAATCTCTCTATTTCTCTCTTTAATCCTTATGATTCATGGAAGTTAGGTTTATGTTCATAAACTTCAAAAATCCATGACAAATTGTAGAAAAATCCTTTTAATGTCAAACCACTTTCTTTCAACTAGATTCATGATCATCTATCCTAATCCAAAGTTGGAAACCAAATGAGCTTCCTAGCTCATATGGGTTTTAAGGGCTGAAACCTCCATGGATGAGTGGATGAGGTTTTGGTTCAAGTTTTGGTGTAATAGGCTTTGATTTAGTCTTATCACAACTAGGTAGTATAGAATCCAAGAGATGAGAATTTTTGGAACTCATTAGCCATATTTTCTTGTCTATGGCCGAACCTAGGAGGGAGAAGTTAGGAGAAAATTTTATGATTTAAAGTTGATGTTTTGATTGATTGTTTGTGTGTAAATGTCGACGAGTAATCAGACGAGAAACCGGGCGACTTTCGGATCGATTGGGCGACTTTTCGCTTACCGGGAAACTTCAAAAGGTAAGGGGGGACTGCCTGAGGGATCTCCTGATAACTGCGTGTTATGTCTGTAAATATGTGATTAAGCTGTGTGGTGATTGATTTCTTTACTTTCCGCAATTATTTTGATTGTTGATAATTGCTTGCTAATATGTGTTATAGTGATTTACTATGTATTTTACCTGTAATATCTGCTATAATCATATTGTGATGTTGATTGTTGATTAAGAAGCCTGACAGTGGTCGGTGCTCAATTAATTAAAGGGGATAAAAGCCTTGAAAAGCTTTGTAGTAAATGCCAAAGATTTATTTGGGGAATATTGGGAATCTTCAATGACGTTAGTTTTCTAAAGAAAAAGAGGATCATAAAGTAATTTATAAGGTTAGTAGAAGAAGTTAGATTTTTAAGAATAAATTAATCATCTTGTGGAATAAATGAATATAAGAGGAAAAAGTCAAGATTTTGAACTAAGGACGTTTTTAATGCTAAAACGACGTTTTAATTCCGAAAAGATTTACGGAAAATGTTTTCGAAAAATAGTAATGCTGTTATGGGACGACGTTTTTGGTCTCAGTTGTTTCCTTTCAAAAATGGGCTTTTGGGAAGGGACCTTCAACAAAAGATAAGTTTTATCAACAATTCGATGGTTTTCAAACCACTTTCAAACAGAAAAGTTTCTCTGTAAACGAGTTTTTCCCAATAGTTTAAAATCCGGCAACTTGGATGAGTTGTGCAGATTTCGTTTTGGATTTTTGTTTCACAGAACGAAAAACAGTGAAAAAATGTTGAAAACGTGAACCTAGTATACGAGACGTCATGATACTAGTGTTCTATAAGAATAGCACGAGAATCCGTGCAACGATGTTATGGACTGGGTGTCCTCCTCTTGTTATGAGGAAACGTGATTAATGGTGAATGATGTTTTCTATTACCATGGACCTTGGGCTGGTGCATCGGTCTAGGGCTCTGCAATTGAGCACTCGGACGTTTCGTCTTGTGTTAACAATGAGAAGTTTTAAAACGGGGTAAATTATGAATAGTCGTGAGCCTTGAGCTACGACAACGAAAGAACGAATACAAAGAAAGTTGCAAGACATGAAACGTTTTCCCATGCATTAAAATTCGGCAGACATGCCAACGGTGTTAATCTGGATATCTTGATGGCAGGATATTCAAGACGGTGTATACCATTGTGCGTTGATGGACAATGAAAACCGTAAATGATGATCGCCTGTGCCTTGTGTTGGACAGTGTACAATGATTTTAACAACGGTGTGCCTTTTGGCAATCGAGCCTGATCAACTCAGTTTGTATAAAACGGTGTTAGGATCTCCGGAGATTAAGTAAAGAATTAGATTGTGAACATTGAAGTGTCATGCATTTCTTTTAAAAATGGCAACGACTGTCGGGTATGAAACCCTATGATATACTACTTTTTTATTTAGTAGAACCTTATGCATAACGATTATATATGCTTATGTGCTATTGATGTGTAATGCATGTAGTTATCGTGTGTGAATCCATATATTGGTATCCCACCCTTACATCTTTAGATGAGTTCCAAGATGCCCCTGGAACGTTCGGGGATCCATTCCCTGACGCTTGAGAATGCAGAGGAGGGTGACGTACAAGGAGTCACAGTACTTTAGAGGTGGACCAGCTATAGGATAAGTCCTATTATTTTGAATAACAATTTTGTTAGTTGCTCTGGCTACTGGAAGCCATGACTGTTTTGAATGGCCGTATGTATAAGGCCTTATGTATGAAATTATGATATCTTAATATGTATACTCTGCTTGATGTTTATATACAAGCGTGTTTAAGTTACGTTGATGTATGGTAAACTAAGCTAGAAGAAAAAATTTTATCACGGATTTTCAAAAAAGTTAAATACTTAGAAAATCTTATTTTCTGAAAGTAACCAGCAAAATTAATAAAGTTTATTTTTTGCAACGGGTTACCATGTGATGGCCCAGAACGGGGTGTCACATTAGTGGTATCAGAGCTGGTCAAGTCTTTCGGAAATCTTTGGGAAATAGGTCTATTGTGTTGTTGTTGTGTGTTCTCTGATTGAGACTTGTTTGAATTACTTTTTAGAAGTAATGTGTGTTAACTAGTGAGCACACGTTCCATGTCTCTGGTTTCCATTTAACTGAGTTTGTCTTGCAGGTCAGTTATGGAACTAGAAGGTGGACGTGGACGTGGACGTGGACGTGGGCGCGGTCGTGGTAGAGGTCGTCGAGGTGGTCCCGTCGATGACCATGATCATGCTAATGAGTACTATAAGGGTGCAGTGGACTATACTGCACAAGCAATGGAGAATGTTGCGGCTACTTTGCCCTATGGACAGCTGCTATGGCTGCTCAGAACCAGCAAATTGCTGAAGGTAGAGGTCTGACGGCATTTCGACGTCAGAATCCTCCACAATTTTGCAGGGATGCTAAACCTAAGGAAGCTGACTAGTGGATACAGGAACTGGAGAAGATCTTTGAGCTCATCATGAGTCTAGAAGGAGTTAAGGTTCAGTATGCGGCTTTCCTGCTGATGGGAGATGCGGAGTATTGGTGGAAAGGCACCAGGCAACTGTTGGAAGCTGACAATCATGAGATTACTTAGGATATATTCCGAAGCACATATTTGGACAAGTACTTTCCTGAAAGTGCTAGAGTCTAGAAGGAACGAGAATTTCTCTGTCTGCTACAAAGGGATCTTTCTGTTGGGGAGTATGCAGCGAAGTTTGAATCGCTCGCCAAGTACTTCCGTTTCTTTCAAACTCAACCTAATGAAAGTTGGAAATGTGAGAGATTTGAATCAGGGCTAAGGTTCGAGATCAAAGAATCGGTGCTGTCCTTGTAGATTAGAAACTTTCAAGCTCTAGTCGAAATGTGTCGTAAGGTGGAGCATATGAGGAAAGGAAGAGATAATCGAGGGAATGCTGGAGGACCCTCTTGGTTTAAGAGCCAATTCCAAGATCAAAGTCAAAAAGGGAAGCAACAACAAAGGAAACCGTATTTCCGACCTCAGGGGTACAATCCAGGTCAACAACCATACCGTTCAAATGCTGCTACATCAGGGAGTGGAGGCCAAAAGAACCAAAGCCAAGGCCAAGTTAAGAAATACTACAGATGTGGAGATCCAAACCATATGGCTGACACCTGTCCTTAGAGAACAGTTAAGTGCTTCAACTGTAATCAACTGGGACACTTAGCAAAGGTTTGAAATGCGCCAAAACGTGGATCTGCTGTCAACCATGCGAGGGCCAACAAACCGACGACTACGAGAAGAGTTTACACTATGAGCGGTGCTAAAGCTTCGAACTCTGACGATCTCGTACAAGGTAGTTGCGACATAGCGGGTAACCTCTTGACTGTACTTTTCGATTCGGGTGCGACCCATTCCTTTATTTCGATGGATTGTGTGAAACTGTTGAAATTACCTGTCTCTTCGTTATCTTATAATCTGATTGTTTCAACCCCCACTACTAAACCAGTTATTGCCAATTCTATATGCTTGAGCTGTCCTATTGTTATTCAGGATAGACATTTTCTTGTTAATCTGATCTGCTTGCCTTTAATACAATTAGATGTAATTTTAGGCATGGATTGGTTATCTTCCAATCATATTCTCATAGACTATGCTCATAAAACCTTAGTCTTTCATAAGGATGAGATTTCTGGAGGCTTCTTTTAAAGAGGGAGCACAAGCATACATGTTATTGTTTTTCTTGGACGTAGAGAGTAAGTTAGATCTACAGTCCACACCTGTCGTTAATGAATTTTCGGAGGTGTTTCCTAAAGATGTACCGGGGCTACCGCCTGTTGAGACATTGAGTTCGCGATTAATCTGGTACCGGGCACTAGACCGATATCCATGGCACCATATTGTATGTCGCCATCAGAGTTGGAGGACTTGAAAAAGCAACTGGTGGAACTAATGGAAAAGGAATTTATTAGACCTAGTGTATCACCGTGGGGAGCTCCAGTTTCACTGGTGAAGAAAAAGGACGGAACTTCTCGATTATGTGTAGATTTCCGTCAGTTAAACAAAGTAACGATCAAGAACAAGTATCCGCTTCCAAGGATCGACGACTTAATGGACCAGTTACGTGGAGCAGCCGTTTTCTCGAAGATAGACCTACGATCGGGCTATCATCAGATTCGTGTGAAGACGAAGGATATCCCAAAAACAGTGTTTCGAACACGCTACAAGCATTATGAATATCTTGTGATGCCATTCGGAGTGACGAATGATCCTGCTATATTCATGGATTACACGAATAGGATTTTTTGTCCTTATCTAGATAAATTTGTCGTTGTCTTTACAGACAACATTCTAATTTATTCTCCTAATGAAGAAAAACATGCTGAACACCTCAGTGTGGTTCTTCAAACCTTAAAGGAGAAACAATTATACACGAAACCTGAAAAATGTGAATTTTGGTTAGACCAAGTTCAATTTTTGGGACACGTCATCTCGAATGAAGGGATCGTAGTGGATAACGTCGAAGCTTGAAGTTGCTTTGCAATGGGAGAGACCTAAGACGGTAACAGAAATCCATAGTTTTGTGGGTTTAGCTAGATACTATAGGAGATTCATTGAGGGATTTTCCAAAATAGTAGGACCTCTTACCCAACTAACTCGAAAGGGTCAAACGTTTATTTGGACTGAATCATGCGAGGAAATTTTTCAGGAACTAAAAAGGAGGCTGACTACTTCGCCTGTGTTAGTATTACCTGATCCCAAGGAACCTTTTGAGGTATACTGTGATGCTTTACATCAAGGGTTGGGTTGTGTATTGATGCAGAACTGAAACGTAGTAGCTTATGCTTCCAGGCAACTGAAGAATCATGAGAGAAATTACCCTACGTATGACCTAGAACTAGTGGCAGTGGTTTTCGCATTAAAGATCTGGAGACATTATTTGTATGGAGCAACATTCAATGTCTTCAGTGACCACAAAAGCTTGAAATACCTGTTTGACCAGAAAGAGCTCAACATGCGACAAAGACGCTGGTTGGAATTTTTGAAGGATTACGATTTCCAATTACAGTATCACCCTGGAAAAGCAAATGTGGTGGCTGATGCCCTGAGTAGAAAATCAATATATGCATCTGCAATGATGATCAAAGAGCAAGAATTGATAGAACAATTCCGAGATATGCGGTTGACAATCAAGATGTCGTCGGGAAAGCTTTGTTTAGGTATGATTACTATTTCCAATGGATTAATGGAACAAATAAGAGAGAAACAAGAAAATGATCAATACCTACAAGGAGAAAGAGAATTAGTGCGATGAGGAGTAGTATCGAAATTCAAAGAGGGAACAGATGGAATCTTAAGGTTCGGTGAAAGGATTTGTGTACCGGACGATTCGGAGCTTAGGAAATTGATTCTGGAGGAAGCTCACAAGAGTAAACTGAGTTTACATCCAGGAGCCACAAAGATGTACCAAGATCTTAAGAAGTTGTATTGGTGGTATGGGATGAATAGGGACATAATGGAATATGTAGCTTCATGTTTGGTTTGTCAAAAGGCTAAGCTCGAACATCAATGACCGGCAGGAATGTTACACTCTTTGGACATCCCGGAATGGAAATGGGATGGTATCGCGATGGATTTCGTGACAAGTTTACCAAAGACACGGAAGGGACATGATGCAAGATGGGTAGTAATTGATCGACTGACCAAGTCAGCTCACTTTTTTCCCATCAACATAAAGTATTCAATGGAGAGATTAGCTCAGTTATACATTGGAGAAATTGTCAGATTACACGGTGTACCTTCAAGTATTATTTCGGATCGTGATCTGAGGTTTACGTCGAGATTCTGGCAAAGTTTACAAGAGTCCCTAGGAACGAAACTCAGATTGAGTTTAGCGTATCACCCACTGACAGATGGACAGTCCGAAAGAACCATCCAGTCTCTTGAAGACTTGTTGAGAGCTTGTGTGCTGGAACATCTTGGTATTTGGGATGAATTTCTACCATTGATAGAATTCACCTACAACAACAGTTTCCACTCAAGTATAGGGATGGCACCCTATGAAGCCTTGTATGGTCGACGGTGCATAACGCCTCTATGTTGGTACCAGGATGGTGGAAGCCTTTTGTTGGGACCTAATCTCGTGCAACAGACAAGCGAAAAGGTGAATTGATTTAGCAATAATGGAATTTCTGTTCTTTTTACTGAATCACATGAAATTTTACCTAACTCCGTCTATGAAATACCTATTTGAAAAGAGGAATAAATAGAATTAAAATGCTAAATGGAAACGAATTAAAAAAACTCCAGAAGAGTTATGCGGACAAAAGAAGACGACCTCTCGAGTTTGAGGAAGGCGATCATGTGTTTTTGAGAGTTACACCTATGATTGGGGTTGGTCGGGTAATTGAATCTAGAAAAGTCACTCCGAAATTCATTGGACCCTGCCAAATTCTTCGTCGTGTGGGTCCAGTAGCCTATCAGATTGCTTTACCACCTTTTCTTTCCAATATTCATGACGTTTTCCATGTTTCACAATTTAGGAAGTATATTCCTGATCCAACCCATGTTCTTGAGCCCGATGTAGTACAGTTGAAAGAGAACTTGTCTTATGAGACTTCACCAGTGCGAATCTCGGATAAGATGACTAAGCGGCTCAGGGTAAACAAATTTCCTTAATCAAGGTTATTTGGGATGATACAACTGGAGAAGCAACTTGGGAAGCAGAAGACAAAATGAGGATGCAATACCCCTATCTTTTCACAGGTACGTAATTTCGAGGACGAAATTATTTTTAGTGGGGTAGTAATGTAACACCCTGATTTCTTTCAAACTTTCTAATACTAATTAAATAGTGTTTATGTGTTTGTATTTTATTGGAGGGTCTAGAAAGTGAAATAAAATAATCTGAAACAATAGTCATGCTCTACCATATCGTAGGAAGCTATGGTTAAATTTTGGGTCGAAAACTCAAACGGAGCCTGGTCTGCGTTTTCACTGACAGTATTGTTTTACTACTATCAAAACCTAATTTTGACTCGTGAACGAGATCGTTAGTTCGATTCTCTACAAATTTGCTAAAATCAGTTCCTGGCGTTAAAAGGTGAAAATAATATAAACTATTCGGGCGAATACTCGAACCGGGAGACGATTGGAGCTGTAAAGGGATTTAACGGGACCCGTTAACGGATAAACTCAGTGTCACATCAAGTCACATCATCTTGGGAAGCGTGCCAGTGTCATGATGGCTTTTCAAAATATCCAGACGCGAAATGACCAAAATGCCCTTGGTCTTTTAATGAAATGACCAAATTACCCCTAAGTGAGAAAATATCTCAACTTCTCTCCCTCACCCTTGGCCAATTCGACCAGCCCTCTTTCTATCTCTCTATCTCACTTGTTCTTCTTTGTTCATCATTTCTCATCACTTCTTCATCCAAATTTCTTCATAATCTTCAAAGATTTGGTGAAACTAAGTTAGTTTCTCACCAAGCTTCATCATCTAGGAGGTATTAACCTTAATCTTCATCTCTTAATCTCTCTATTTCTCTCTTTAATCCTTATGATTCATGGAAGTTAGGTTTATGTTCATAAACTTCAAAAATCCATGACAAATTGTAGAAAAATCCTTTTAATGTCAAACCACTTTCTTTCAACTAGATTCATGATCATCTATCCTAATCCAAAGTTGGAAACCAAATGAGCTTCCTAGCTCATATGGGTTTTAAGGGCTGAAACCTCCATGGATGAGTGGATGAGGTTTTGGTTCAAGTTTTGGTGTAATAGGCTTTGATTTAGTCTTATCGCAACTAGGTAGTATAGAATCCAAGAGATGAGAATTTTTGGAACTCATTAGCCATATTTTCTTGTCTATGGCCGAACCTAGGAGGGAGAAGTTAGGAGAAAATTTTATGATTTAAAGTTGATGTTTTGATTGATTGTTTGTGTGTAAATGTCGACGAGTAATCAGACGAGAAACCGGGCGACTTTCGGATCGATTGGGCGACTTTTCGCTTACCGGGAAACTTCAAAAGGTAAGGGGGGACTGCCTGAGGGATCTCCTGATAACTGCGTGTTATGTCTGTAAATATGTGATTAAGCTGTGTGGTGATTGATTTCTTTACTTTCCGCAATTATTTTGATTGTTGATAATTGCTTGCTAATATGTGTTATAGTGATTTACTATGTATTTTACCTGTAATATCTGCTATAATCATATTGTGATGTTGATTGTTGATTGGGAAGCCTGACAGTGATCAGTGCTTAATTAATTAAAGGGGATAAAAGCCTTGAAAAGCTTTGTAGTAAACGCCAAAGATTTATTTGGGGAATGTTGGGAATTTTCAATGACGTTAGTTTTCTAAAGAAAAAGAGGATCCTAAAGTAATTTATAAGGTTAGTAGAAGAAGTTAGATTTTTAAGGATAAATTAATCATTTTGTGGAATAAATGAATATAAGAGGAACAAGTCTAGATTTTGAACTTAGGACGTTTTTAATGCTAAAACGACGTTTTAATTCTGAAAAGATTTACGGTAAACGTTTTCGAAAAATAGTAATGTTGTTCTGGGATTCTCAGCTGTTTCCTTTCGAAAATGGGTTTTTGGGCGGGGACTTTCAACAAAAGATAAGTTTTATCAACAATTCGATGGTTTTCAAGCCACTTTCAAACAGAAAAGTTTCTTTGTAAACGAGTTTTTCCCAACAGTGTAAAATCCGATAACTTGGATGAGTTGCAGAGATTTCATTTTGGATATATGTTTCACAGAACGAAAAATGGTGAAAAACATTGAAAACGTGAACATAGTATTCGAGACGTCGGGATACTAGTGTTCTGTAAGAATAGCACGAGAAGCCGTGCAACGATGTCATGAACTGTGTGTCCTGTGGACTGTATGTCCTCCTCTTGTTATGAGGAAACGTGATTAAAGGTGAATGATGTTTTCTATTACCACGGACCTTGGGCTGGTGCATCGGTCTTAGGCTCCGCGATTGAGCACTAACGATGAGAAGTTTTAAAACGGTGTAAATTATGAATAGTCGGGAGCCTTGAGTTACAACAACGAAAGAACGAACACAAAGAAAAGTGGCAAAACATGAAACATTTTCCCACGCATTAAAATTCGGCAGATGTGCCAACGGTGTTAATCTGGATATCTTGATGGCAGGATATTCAAGACGGTGTATACCATTATGCCTTGATGGATAATGAAAACCATAAACGATGATCGCCTGTGCCTTGCGTTGGACAGTGTGCAATGGTTTTAACAACGGTGTGCCTTTTGGCAATCGAGCCTGATCAGCTCAGTTTTTATAAAACGGTGTTGCGATCTCCGGAGATTAAGTAAAGAAGTAGATGATGAACATTGAAGTGTCATGCATTTCTTTTAAAAATGGCGATGACTGTCGGGTATGAAACCCTATGATATACTACTTGTTTATTTAGTAGAACCTTATGCATAACGATTATATATGCTTATGTGCTATTGATGTGTAATGCATGTAGTTATCGTGTGTGAATCCATATATTGGTATCTCACCCTTACATGTTTAGATGAGTTCCAAGATGCCCCTGGAACGTTTGGGGATCCATTCCCTGACGCTTGAGTATGCAGAGGAGGGTGACGTACGAGGAGTCACAGTACTTTAGAGGTGGACCAGCTACAGGATAAGTACTATTATTTTGAATAACAATTTTGTTAGTTGCTCTGGCTACTGGAAGCCATGACTCTTTTGAATGGCCGTATGTATAAGGCCTTATGTATGAAATTATGATATCTTAATATGTATACTCTGTTTGATGTTTATATACAGGCGTGTTTAAGTTACGTTTATGTATGGTAAACTAAGCTAGAAGAAAAAAATTTATCACGGATTTTCAAAATAAGTTAAATACTTAGAAAATCTTATTTTCCGAAAGTAACCAGCAAAATTAATAAAGTTTATTTTCCGCAACGGGTTACCATGTGATGGCCCAGAATGGGGTGTCACATATGTTCTTAATAGCTCGTGATGGGTTGGGCTATTCAATTGATGCCCAATGAGAGGTCCCCGCCCTCATACGATAGGTTACTTAATCGTTATCCCATTCTATGGTTAATGCTAAGCCTGATGAACCATTCGTGATTGAGGGGAGTCTGCTCTCATTCCAGTGCTCAACTCCTAAGAAAGATGAATCCTCATTTGGTGTCAGCTACACGTTCTTGATCTATCTCTAAGAATGTAATGTCATAATATGCTATATTCTTGTATCTATTATTGATTTGGGTTCATAGAATTGTTTTGCAATTCCTTCAATTGGTATCAGAGCACTGGAATGAGAGTAGACTCCCCTCGATCACGAATGGTTCATCAGGCTTAGCATTAACCATCTAATGGGATAACGATTAAGTAACCTATCGTATGAAGGCAGGGACCTCTCATTGGGCATCAATTGAATAGCCCAACCCATCACGGGCTATTCAGAACATAAGCCCAATACAATTCATTATATTGATAAAATGCTATTATCCATAATTAACATGTTAATTATAATTCCAGATAATTAATTAATGCTAATCCATAAATTTGATTAATTAAAATAATTAATCTAGCATTGAACAACGGTATAGAATAGAGAAATTATTCTCAACAAACATTGTAGACTAATTTGGGATTTTATTATATTTTCATAAGAAGGATAGGGAGTTCAATGTATTGTGATATTCTTGAAAAGACTGATATCCTCAATATATAGGTCCATACAACAAAGCAACGACAAACAATATATGAAGAAGAAATCATGCTAGTTAATTGGGCAATTACTTAAGGAAAAGATAATGTATCACTAGTATAAGTATGAAATAAATATGACTTTATCCACATAAAACCATGACATTAATTTCATGATATCAACACTTTGAAATGAAAATGTACAATAAAAAAAGTTATTCTTTATTATTTGACTGAGTCAAATATATAAAAGTGCATAAAGCAATTTTATATGTATCCCAGAATAGAACTCTAAAAAAATAACAAGATGTGTTATCACACATTTACATTGTACTCCCACTATAAATAAGAATATAATTTCAAAAAGGAGTATTATAACGAGCAATCAATGAGTTGATTGCAGAGTCATGTAATTTAATAATATTTTGGGAAATTGACACATTCATATACAATTGCATAGTTTCAGAATGAAAATAACCATAAAAAGAGAATAATATCTTATAAATAAATTTCTCCTTAAATGGAATTATATAATAAGCAAAAAAAAGATTTTGCAACTAACCTCAGAGAGTGTCATTCATCCTTGTGTGTAGAGCTTATGAGCTTTAATGACTTATATAATGAGAGTATCGTAAAACCTTGCAGATTGTCAGTTCAAAAGAAAGAAAAAAACTCTAGTTATAAGATCCCATAAGGGTCATTCTTTTATTATTAGTTTAACTATTTTCATTATCAAGTGAGAGACTCTTGGATATTGTAATTAAGATCCCATAAGTGGGATTGTAGTGATACATTATCTTTACCTTAAGTAATTGCTCAATTAACTAGCATGATTTCCTCTTCATATATTGTTAGTCGTTGCTTTGTTGTATGGACCTATATATTGAGGATATCATAGTCTTTTCGAGAATATCACAATACATTGAACTCCCTATCCTTCTTATGAAAATATAATAAAATCCCAAATTAGTCTACAATGTTTGTTGAGAATAATTTCTCTATTATATACCATTGTTCTATACCATTATAAATGGTATATTTGGGATATATATTGAGCAATATTTCTTTATTATTATTATTATCCTTTGAGATACAATATAATATTGCCTAATATATTAATACTTGTGGGAGTTACAGGCTATTTGTTGTTATATCTTCAATTATAATGAAATATAGGTCTCATGTACTTCCGCTGCACGTAACCTAATCTTGTGCTCAAGTGCGTGTCATTGTTAATTAACACTTGAGTTTTGAGTGAGTTGTAGAAAACTTGAAATGATCCCATATTCTGATTAAAATATCAGGGATTTTGATCTCACTACTGTGATGAAGGTTACCTTATTTATAAAATTCTTTTAGAATTTATGTTTGCTAATGACACAAGGAGATTCTATGTTATGAAGTGTCAAACGAACACTTATAATCTCCTTAATTCTATATGCAGAATATGTGGTTAACTATGAAATCCAAATTTTGTAAAGATCTATCATTGTTAAATTATATGTGGGTTTCATATTATTATCATGCAACCATTTTTCATGATAATTCTGCACTAATTTATTTCTCTCTAATTTATAAACACACTCTTAAAGAGAGAAAGATGACGAGTCTTGGACTCACTTTGGATATTATACTACAGAGATCCAACTGTTAAATATTATACCATTAGAGTATTTTAATACTAGTGGGCTCTAATGGAAATCCTAATTTTGTTTAGGTATATTGGATTAGTGGGAGTGTGTACACAATATTGTTGTGTCTCGAGACTTATTAGTCTTATATTGCCATATATTTGTGCGCACATTTTGTCATCATATGACATATTCTAAAAGGACATTGTTATTTAGTCTCGTCCTATTGTACTGATATATATATATATATATATATATATATAAAATCTGTTAAATCTCAGTAGGCTTCTTGAGTAGATGCCAAGGCCAATTGCTGGGAATTGCACATTAACCTATTTAGCATGCAATTATATTATGCTTCTCTTTTACTCAAAATACACATTCTGATAGGTCACAGATATATAAGTACTTTGCAAGTATAATGTTAGTACTCCTATGTCAGGACCCAACTTAGGCGCCCCAGACCGGCCAGAATGGAACTCCGTTGTTCCATTCCCAAGGCCTTTCAAGAACGTATAAGTCATATCATAGAAAGATATGTAACATATCAGCAGTAATTATCAGAGTAAACGATTATACAAAACATAAGCCATGTCGGCCCTGAGTTAAAATACCAAAGTTTTTTAAAAAAAAGAAAGAAACAAACCAAAAGAGTTTACAAATTATAAGGAGATTGAAAACTCTAAAACAAAGAGATTTCCCGTATGACAAAACCAATCAAAAGGAACTAGCAGCAGCTACCCAAGCACTAAACACGTGCGAGGATTTCCTGAGGTGACTTCCTTTATGAAGTACCTGAATCTGGATCAAAAAGGGCGGGGGTGAGTCCCAGAACTCAGTGAGGGATAAACAAAACATAACATCAAATGGTATAACATATAACCATATGCCAATATGTAAATTACAACGTACGAAACCATCCATAGCTGATCATTTCTTGCCATGATGTCAAATTAGCATTGGGCAAGATGCTTGTGTATCCCCTTGGAGTTGTTCACTAGAGTCTCCCACTCCGACGGTCGCATTTCTATCCCGGTCGAAACCGTTGACCGGCAAGCGACCTTGGTCATTACACAACATCCCTCCAAACTCCGAGGTTGTTCACTAGATTCCCCTTCTCCAGCGGTCACATTTATACCCCGGGCGTGTCTGCCAACCGGTCGGATACACCAAGTCTTGCTCAATGTCCAAAACCAAACCCCTTCTCATATGCATGGCATGTTCATGCAAATCAATTGACAATATCACATCTTCACTATGTGCCTCAACACAGCTTACATAACCATTACAATGGTAATCAATAAATTTTATAATGATCTCAATCATAAATACATGTAGACAATATTATAGTCATTTCATTCCCAAATTAGAAGCATCTTACCAATTAGTTTCAACACTTGCTTCATACGCCAATACATAGTTGAGTCAATAGACCTTACCTTGACATTTGTCAATAATTTCACGGCAAATCTTGTTCACCACAATAAGCATTTGTTTCGCTTTCGTAGCTTAAAACTCAATATACAAAAAGTACAATAACCTCATAACTCAACAAACACATGAATAAAAGGCCATTGCCCATATACCATCATAAACATAGAACACAACAATAATTCACATATACATCTACTTCATTTTCACTTAATTACTTTCGGCATAATACTTGTGTACATTGACCGTCTTAACTAACGTTTCATATCGTATTTAGCACAGTTACTCAGTAATGCTCACAACTATTCTCTCTTCTTTTCATAAGAACCAACTTAATCATAAGGAAGAACCATTCTCAGATTTAACAAGAATATAAACATTGACTATCCCACTGTAAACAAACACTTTTACCACATAACAATCCTACCACTACATTTGTCTAATTCACCATCATATAGCTTCATTCCAGTTTTCATACATTCCTCTTCATCCTTTTGTGTTTCGTAATCTCACATCCTATAAAATAGTCCGCAATTATGTTCCTCTCCTTTGATATTATTACTTTACACCAACTAAAAAATAAGTCGTTCACGACGCTCAAACACATTCTCACATTAATCAATCATACTCAAGATTATAAGACAACACCAGCTGTACTTCTCTTAATTACACATGTCCGAACCCTACTTATAATAGCGTTAAAGCAGTATTATCATGTTATCTCCCAAATCTCTCATTTTATTGGCACATCATAACTATCCCATCATATGTATATGTTCGACATTTCATCAACTTATTTGTCACCCCACACTATGCCACAAAGAACTTTAATGTATAGTTCATCAATTTTTATAATTCAAATCATCCATGTTCATATCTCTACATACATGTCACTTCATGACAATTTTCCTTTTATCACCAATTTCACCATAATCTTTCCTAACATGTTTTTAATAAACCTCCCTTGATATCGTAGTACTTCACATTTAATTTACTTTTTTTATACTCATTGCAATTCCTTACCTCTTCAAGAGCAAGAGTAGAGAAACATAAATGCCTAAATAATTATTTTGCTGACTGGTACTAGCGCTCAGCGCAGGTAAAGTGGCGCTGGGCGCAGGGGTCGAGTTTTCAGGTCTTGCTCTCGGGTGCTCCAACGCTCAGCGCTTGTTTTTTGGCGCTCAGCGTTGGATATCAGTCCTTCTCTGTCATCCTAGCGCTCAGCGCTGGGTTCCTGGCGCCCAGTGCTGGCGCGATTTCTGCAGAATCGCAGGGACGCGAGTTCTGCAAAAATCCAACCATTTCAATGCAGAAAAATAACTCGAATACATGAAGAAAAACTCAACTCTCTGTACATCATCATACTTGACTAACCAAACAACATTACTCATATATATCAACAATATCAAACCGATTTAATACAAATTTCATGCCAAACACACACAGTGTCATAACCTAAAATCCCAAATTATCATACCACCAATTTCCCCCCAAAATACATCATTAATCCAACCTTAAATCTAAACCCCTCACCTTGTTTGACGTTCTTGAGTCTCTATTTTCTTCCTTCCTATGCCGTTGTTACTCTTTCATCTTCTCCTTCTCTTTTCCCCTTTATTCTTCTCTTCTTGTTCTTCTTGTTCTTGTTCTTCTCTTCTCTCCATCATTTGTTCTCTTCTGCTAGGGTTGTCAATGTTGCTCATCCTCTTTTATCTAACTATTTATACCTCGTTACTTTTACTGAAAAGCCCATGATGTTAAGTTAACTCATAACTTAACACTTGGACCAAAAGAGAAATATGTCCGTATCTTTATCTTGAAAACCACCTAATTTTATTTGTATTCTTGTGCACATTAATTTTTTTTATTATTTAAACTACACTAATATTTTCATGTTATAAATAATTAATAACATGCCAAACAAATTTTGAAACTTTCTTCTCTATTTATTTATTTTTAATTAAACCTTATGTCATTTTTGATGGATTTTACATCCTATCGAGTATAATGTTCTGCATTGTTGGAGTACTTGTAAATCTTATGTTTGGACCAATAGTCTTAAGTGCTTGCTCATTATTGACATTTTTGTGGCCACATTAATCTATAGTATCATTCTATTTAAAGTAGGTGTCTATGTCTTCCAAGTAGGAGATTCTTGAATTTCCTAATTATTTCTGGATTAGCATAGTCCCTTATTTAGTTGAATTTGGATTAATTGGATGTCAAATATTGTAGAGTTCTTGTTGCTTTAGCCCATATGTAATTACTCTTATTACTGGGCTATTATGAGCACTTAGACACATATGGATTATGTTTCTGGCATTTACAAATTTCAGACTTGAATTGAACATATTGTTAGAGAAAACATGCTTGGACAACCAGTAACCAAAGACTTAACTATTGGAGTTTATCGAAATACTGCAACTCATGTTTTGGTTAAAGTCTTATGGTGTTTTGGGTTAGTGGGAGTCTGAAATTATTTTATATGAGATATGATGAGATGACGTCTCTTTGATATATCATATCTCTTATAGCATTTTCAGATGCTTAGACCATACTTGGATTGCATATTACTCTTAACTTGATTATGCTTTTTCCAAATACATTATTCTTTATATGGAATGTAAGTCTTTAACATGTATGATTTGCTTTCCGATCGGATACCATTTCTGCAACGTTGAAGCTTATGTTTCTTAGACTATTGATTGATACATGCTTTAACCATAATTGAAATTCTAGTCATAAAATTCTTGTTGTTCCGATAGTTGACTACTACTATCCAAGTAGGAGAATGATTAATTAATTCAAAATTACGGATTAGCATTAGTTAATTATCTGGAATTATAATTAATATGCTAATTATGGTTAATAGCATTTTATGAATATAATGAATTGTATTGGGCTTATGTTCTGAATAGCCTGTGATGGGTTGGGCTATTCAATTGATGCCCAATGAGAGGCCCCTGCCCTCATACGATAGGTTACTTAATCGTTATCCCATTAGACGGTTAATGCTAAGCCTGATGAACTATTCGTGATTGAGGGGAGTCAACTCTCATTCCAGTGCTCAACTCCTAAGAAAGATGAATCCTTATTTGGTGTCAGGTACATGTTCTTGATCTATCTCTGAGAATGTAATGTCATAATATGCTATATTCTTGTATCTATTATTGATTGGGTTCATAGAATTGTTTTAAAATTCCTTCAGATCCATGTTAGAATCCCGTAGCCGTTAGCGGGGATAATGGTCTACGTGCACCTAGTTAAATGATTCCGGGAGGAGAGGGCTATCCTTTAGATAGAGCTGCCAATGCACCTAGAAGGCTATCAACGCGATGGAGTCGCCCCTAATAAGATATGATGGATGTGACTGAAAGAGGAGAGGGAGATCCGTTAGATAGAGCCGCCCCTAGGGAAAAGGCCACCCTTAGGAGGAGAGCGCCATCAGCGAGATGGAGCTGCCTCAAATTTTGGTTCTCTCACGTGTGACCCCATTGTGATTAAAGTTTATTCAAACTTTTGTTTTATAACCTTACTCATTTATTTCTACTTTTACCTCTTTAACTAGATTAAGTGTTGAAAATGTTATTATTTGTGACTTGTTAAATTTGCAAGTTTAATGATTTATCTATATATATATATATATATGCTTAGTTGAAGTTACTTGATTTTATTGTGTCCATACTCCAGTATGCTTGCCATTTAAGTCTGAAAGAGTAAGTTCATGTGTTAGTATGTTTCCCTTCTAGTTAATGGTGGTTGTTATGCCCTCACTAAGTCTATGTGACTCACCCCCCCTTTCTTATTATTTTTTTCAGATTCCAAACAACTGAGAAGTAGGCTGCTACCGCTCCAGATTTGCTTTGGATGTTCCATTTATTTTGGGTAGCCCCCTTTTTGTTTTGGAGGCCCTTTTTTATGTATTTTGAAACTCTATTTTATTCTGCAGCTATAGGAAACTAGTACTAGATTCATTTTGAGATGTATTAATGCTTTGGAATACTAAGGTTGACATGTTATTTGAATGGGTACTCTGGAATGATAATATGAATGTTTTAGCAGGTGTTCATATTTTTTTGGGATGTCGAAATTATAGAGGAAACTTTGTCAAAATTTCAGTAAAAGTTATGAGAGTATGATTTAAATTTGCCATGTATGTTGTAATGTTTAATAGGATTGGCAAGCCAGAAGTATGAGGCTGTGTACCGGTCACGACTTGGATTTTTGGGTTGTGACAAAGTTGGTATCAGAGCTTTAAGTTGTAGGTCCTAGTAGCTGCAGACATGGGAACAGAGTCTTGCTAGTAAGTTGTGTACCCGGGCACAAAGTATTGGCAAGATTCTATTAACACCCCTATGATAGTCCCAAAAATCTCTTTTTGATGTATGATTTAAATTCTTAATTCCTTTTGTTCCCTTGTCTTGTACTTGATAAGTGTTCTTTTTAGGTGAGGGATGCCACCCAGGACTAGGATTCCTGCTAGTAGGAAAACATCTGATGAGTCCGCTGCCCCACCTCAAGACCCTCCTCAAAGGAGTCGTGGTCGAAGGCACAATAGAGGTAGAAATGGAGCATGGTGGACGTGGATTGGCTGATAGAGTGGCCAGCGTTGATATGCCTAGGACAAGGCGAGTTAATCCAACAATAGAAGAGGTTGCGGTGGCTTACAGGGGTTACAACAGGCTATCAAACAACTTGTTGTGATTGTTGCTAGGTAGTAGAAACAGGGGAATCAACATCAAGAAAACCACGACCGTCAACAAGAAGGTGAGCAGGTAGAGCAACCGCCAGCAGCAACAGCCATAGGGATTAAGGTCACATTGGCAGAATTTTTGAAGCTCAAATCCCCTATTTTCTCAGGATCCAGTGCAAGTGAAGATCCACAAAGATTTATCGATGGTTTAGAGAGGCTTTGGAGAGCTTTAGGTTGCTCAGAGACTAGACCAGTGGAGTTGCCATCATTTCAGTTGGAGGGAGCGACATATGATTGGTTTTGTAAAGCTTTGAACATCCTTATCTGTTATATTTAACTATTTGCTGTGAACAAATTGATTGAAAACGTAATTTGGCTAATCATATTTTATAATCAGAGGTTGATACCTGGAATTCCTTAGGGAATTCGAAATTCAACCCTAACTCATAAAAAGGTTGATTGAGTTTTATCTGCTGTTTTGGAGAGGAGTTGATAAAATATTATCGGGCCCGCGAAGTTTTGGGTTTGGACCCCGGGCCAGAAACGTTTGGGCCTGGAGCTGGGTCAAGGCCTATAACCTCATGTCCTCACCTACATGTCACTATCACCCTCTCTTACCATGTCTCCACTTTTTCCCAACAAGATCTTCACTTTTTCCTTTTATGGTGAGAGACCATTATGCTTTTCTCTACCAACCAAAGTGTCTCCTCCCATATCAAGTAGTGCTCATCATCAAGTCAAAATCCCTCCATCAATATCAACCCTTCATCCCTTCACACTTGGAGTGCAAGACTCATTTCCCTCCCCTTCCCCTCATCATATTCGAACCTCATAGGCCAAAGGGAGAGAAAGAGTTTCATTCACCCTCTTCTATCTCATCCATCTTCATCTTCTCTAAGGGTAAGAACCCTAGTGTTCATCTTCTAACTCCATTGTTGGACCTTTGAAGTGCACACTACCTCATACTTTTTCTTGTTCTTTTAAAGAACTAACTTCATATCTCTAATCTTCTCTTCATGCTCTTCATATTTAGTGAAGGAGATTTCTTCATTGGAAGATTCAAGCTAAGGGTCAAGAACCACCATCTCCTTCAAAGTTTAAGCTCTTGTGGTGAGCATCTCATCTCCATCTTTCTGTTCATTTTCTACTTCAAAAACATGAACTCCTTGTCATGTTCATGGCATTTTCGAAAATGACCTCTTAAGAGTTTCTTGTTCTCTTCTAGGAAGCAAGCTTGGGAATCTTAGAACCTCATTTATTCTAACCTTCAAAATCTTCAAAGGTAAAAGGGCGTGAACCTTCATCCCACCTCATAGGGTGGATGAACATGGCTTCTAGTTTGGGTGAAAACCTTAAGTTGTGTTGATAGGTCTTCCTATCTTGTGTGGTTGTGCATTTGATGATTTGGTTTGTAATAATCTTAGTTTCATGCTCTATATGATTGTTTGATATCTTATATGATGCTATGCTTTGAAAATGATGAAAAACCCTAGCCTTGACTTTGGTCAAGGTAGGAGATTTTGATGGTATGTTTAGATCTATAATGTTCGTGAGTTGTTCACCATATTCATGTTCTTACTATGCTTAATATGAGAATGTGTTGTTGAAGTGAGACTTCACTCTTAGACTTATGATGGCAAGTTTTGCTTGAGTGTGAGTAAGGCAGAAAACTACCTCCTGTACTTAAAGACTCTTGAATGATCCAAAGATCATACTTTTGAACCTATAATGTTAAAGTATATAAATTTTTATAAGTTTCTGGAACCATACTATGTTTTGACTTTCATGAAAAACCTAAGAATGGGCCAAGGAAGTTTTGGGAAAACTTAAGAAAACATTTTGGATGAAACAGTGGGGATCACGGCCTGCCCCTGATGGGTGTCACAGCCGTGATACCCTGTAAAATGAGAAACAGAGAGTATCACGGTCTAACCGTGAAGTGGCTCACGGTCGTGATCTCTCAAAATATGGGGGACAGAAAGCATCACGGCCTAGTCGTGATGAGGCTCACAGCCGTGATCTTTCTGTGTGTTAGGGACAGAACCTATCACGGCCTAGCCATGATGGTGGCCACGACCATGACAAACAGGGAGTGTTCTACACACACTCTTTTCCCTCTCTTCTTGTCTTGGACTTAACTTTTGAAAAGGAAATGACTTTGAAGTTTAAACTTAAGGACCTTTTGATCCCAAATGTTTTCAAACCAAAGTGAATTGAGATGTGCAAACACGGTTTAGGCTTGGATGGACCCTCTGGGAGTAAGCTTGTACTTATTCCCCATATCCATTCATTGGTTGACTTGTGTTCACTATCATTCAATTTCTTTGAGGGTTTTGGGTAAGGATAAAAGTCTATGTACCTTTAGAACTCAATTGTTTTCAAGGAGTTTCTTTACCTAAAAGATAACTAAAAAGGTACCAATGTACCTCTTTCCATACTTCTAAGGGCAAAAGGAATCCTCTCGTTTTAACCTTAAAAGAATATTAAAAACTTATGGACAAGCTTTTGCGAAATGAAAACCTAAGTCAAGGAAGGACTTAGAATTCAAAATTATGAATGCTTAAATGTGTCATGTAGTGGATCAAGACTACATTTCATACTCTTAGTGACATTAGTCACAAGTTAACCATAATACTTAAACAACAAAGAATGTTTTACAAATACTTGATCAACGAGTGATTATGTCTTAGTAAGGATTAAAGAATTGATAAGGGAAATATTGTGAATCTTCCTTCATAAGACATTTAGGATTGTAAGCCAATCGAATAATACATGAACACGAACGAAACCATGTGTTTGATAACAACTTAACGCAAGGAGGCATGGAGATCGATTAAGTAACTTGAGTTACCTTATGAGGCCTAGTGATGGCTAGTTTCTTGGGGAAACACGTCGTTAGACGTCGAACGCACATTGATCACATTCGCATGAGAAGTTCAACATGTTGCATTTGTTGTCAGTTAAGGCCTGTAAGCCTACGAGTTGATCTTACACCTTGTGCGGGTGCGAATATAGTGGTGATAGCCGATTTGACCTTGCAGACGTTGGGGTGTTTAACTCCATATGTGGCTAGTTGGTAGCTCTCCTGTGCCGTGATAAATCAAGATCTCACACCAACGTTCTCGACTAGACACTGCCTTGTTCAAGATTGGTGTAGAGCGCCTTTGCATAAAGCCAGTGTACGCCCATGAATTGAAATGTCTTAGCATATATAGCCGACTGGCTGGCGCAAGCAAAGCGTGTACTCCCGATCACTCTCTTCGACGTTTGTCTATCTCCATAGAGTAGGGATTATGTCACATCACCGCATTGTTGGTCATTGCATCATGACATCATCCCACATGACATTGACTTGTTTAATTGAGATGCTTTATGATTTGGAGTTATATGAATGATCATGACAATACAACCTGTATATATGACTATATGAGTATGCCTTGCTTTTTTGTGTCATTCTATCTTCATCTACCTTATGTTGTGATTGATGAATGGGAATCTCACCTATTACTGTTATTCTTCTGTTATGCTTTTTCCTTCTATTGTAAAGACAACATCGTTCCGTATGCGAACGATGCCTCCTTACATTTATGTTGAGTTCCACGGAGGAGATGACTCATGGATTGGGCACACGGACACCTGGCACATGGAGTACATCAGAGACGCCTCTATCACCATCCGGGAGAGTCGGAGCGGCTGCCTATGGTTCACCATTCGTCTACCTCTTTGCATGGAGTGGTATCAGATGAGGAGGACAGGTCCGTGGGCAGTGACCAAGATCAAGGTCATTGGACCACGTTCCTCTGCCTCTTCTTGTGATTGCCCTGCACAAGGAGATGGTGTTCCGCCGGTTGCACCTCCAATCGTAGCATCTACAGTTATTCTTTTTGTTCCACCACTGGTGCCGATACCTGCTTTTCCTGCTGTTGCTGCGGATGACGATGTCCCTACGGTACTTCCACCTCGCGACCCACCTATTGTGCCGTTGCACCCTCGTATTTGGCATACGACCCGGAAGAATGTTCTCTATAGGCCTAGACCTATTTTGAGGGAGCCAGTGCCGATTGTGATTCCTAGCGACACAGAGGAGGCTTCGGTGGAGGATTCGGAGGCGGATATGGAGGAGGATCCCGAGGAGGACCCAAAGGAGGATCCAGAGATGATGGTTAAGTCCGTTGAGGAGTCTTCAGAGTGGTAGTGTGTGTGTTGGGCCAATCTGTTATTGTCATGGTCTTTGAGTCAGAAACCTATATTTTGAGGAGCTGCGACTCCTAGTCTCTTTCTATATTTATTTTTGCTACATTTGGGACTATAACAGATAATTGGTTACCTTGTTTTATATTATGGAACCCTCTTTCACTTTGATCCTATATTCTGGCAGAAAATGATGCTAAGCTCGAACCGATTGTGAAAATGTTTACGTCACGTTACAATATTATTTATTATCTTATGTTTTCAAAAAGAGAAACCGCATTTATGAAAAAACCTAAGCTTTAATTTCAGCATATTTTATTTTCGGCCTTATAAAATGTCAACAGTGTCACAAACAATGTACCCCTCAAGAAGGGTGTTACAGGTTTGACACAGTCTCATGTGGTAGACCAATGGGTTCACCTCCGTTGGCATAGGGTGAATTTTCTCAGTTGTTCATGGCTCGTTTCCTGTAACATCCCAAAAACCCTATGTCTGTCTTTTAACTGTTTGTGTGAATAACTTGAACACAATTCGATTAATCATAATCATAACAATAGTTGATGATTGGAAATTCATATTTGAATTTCAATTATGAACTTAATAATCATAAGATGTTGTTTTGAACCCAGTGTGCTGTTTTGAGCCGGAACCGGAAAAAATATTATTATTTTAATCGGGACCGCTTTACCTTGGGATGCGTGCCAGGGTCGGGAAGTTTTTCTGGCCCAGAGTCGGGAGTAGTTCATGACTGCATCTCACGCTTCACGAGACGTTGTCAACCATCCATCACCTTTTCATTCCTTTAACCAATGGATTAAATTCTTATGACTCTTGGTTAATAACCTAGCATCTTTTCCTTTTATGGAGAAAGCTAATTAACTTAATTACGGTTAATCTCTACACTTTGCATGAGGACTCAACAAATATCCATCTCTTTAAATCCTAGCCATCTATTTCCTTACACTTCATAACATCACTAGTCATAAACACATCAACAAATTTGATAACCATATGCATAAGGCCATTCGGCTATTCACCATCAAAACACCCCAAAACACTTCTCATTTCTCTTTCAAAGATCAAACAACTCCATTTCATGAACACTTGAGTTTCTCTCTTCTCTCTCTTAAGTGTTCATACGGTTTTGGCTTCATAGTTTATGAACCAAAACTTGTTTCTAAAATCTAAAACCATAGTTGTTCTTGTCTTGATCTCTAGATCATCTTTGATGAAGAAAGTTTCTTGATTGGAGGAACTTGGTTCTTGACCCTTAAGAACACCAACCTTGTTCATCATGTGTTCTTCACTAAGTAAGTCTCTAATCTTATTTTTCTCTTCAATCTTTTCTTAGAATCATGAAACAACTTCTTCTGGCTCATGATTTTTGTGAAACAAGTTTCAAAATCTTATTTTCCTTTATGAATAGGTTCGACCATACTTGGCTTTTGGATGCTTGGATTTTGATCATCCTAAAGATCTACAAGAGGTAATGGGGGAGTGAACCTCACCACACCACATTGGTGGTGGTGAAGAATGGGTTTGGTTTGGGGAAAACCCTAAACCAAGGGTTTCCTACTTTGTCTATTTGGCTCTCTATGAGAACAATGTTGTAATAATTATTTGTTGCTTGATTTGTGTTCATTGATGTGTTTGAATGGTTGAAAATAATTTTTATGTGAGGGAAAACCCTAACCTAGAGTTCCTTCATCTTTTGTTGAAAAGAGTTTGTGAAAATGTGATTTTAGGATCTGACCTTGTGTGAGTCATTTCAATTTTTCTCTCAACGTAGATCTTGAATTTCAAAACTTGATATTGAATTTCAAAACTTGTTTTTGATACTAAAACTAGACATCTTGGGCTTCATTTGGAGGACAAATTTCGTGTGATTTCATAAAGTTTTGACCCTTGAAAACGTGTTTCAATCTAAGCATAAAATTTTGTCTCGGATTCTGACTACTGTGACTTATTTCGTGAAACTGTACTAACTCAGCTACTGTTTGTGAAAAATAATTTTATATCCAAAAACTAGACATCCTAATATTTCCTATGAGTCCTCTTTTTCTCAAATCCAAGTTCGTTTGGTCAATCAAATGTTTATCACAAGTTGATCCTTGATATGCTGAAATTTTCTGTATATGGGTTTTGTTGTTGATATTTGGAATTGTATGTTATGATGTTGGTGAGACTACTTGTGGTTGAGTGTTAGTGTTGAAAATCATTTTGGCATGGTGAAAAACTATTCTTAGGTTCAAGACCTAAGGATAGGATTTTTGAATGATGAACTTGTTCATGCATTTACTACTTGATGAAATGACTATATGTTGAGATGTTTTTCATGATACTAGCATGTTGTTGGATGGCTTGTATTTTGTTGGAGAACACCATGTGAGGCTCGGCCTTGTTAAGATAGAAAGGGGAAGCCAAAGCTTCTATGTTCAAGTAATGGTGTAATGGACTTAAATGATTCCAAGAAGGCAAAAGAAATTAAAAAGACCTACCTTACTTACATGGAGGCATTCGGCCATACCATAGTAATTAGGGCTAGGAACCTAAAATGTTGATGCTAAGAAGCTTAATGTGTTTATACTAAAGTATAAAGGGAATAGAAATTAAAAAAGTTTTCCAAAGAATTCAAGTTTTGGTCCCAAAGAACCAAGTGCTGTAAATTAAGTATCTTGATCTCGTGTGAAAAGTATTTAAGGATATGAGGGTTTGATGTTGATCAACCACTTATTTTATCATGTTGTTTCAAGGAAAATATTTTCAAGAACAAAGATTTTTTCTAAATGATTCATGTGGTTTCCAAAGGTTTTGGTTAGTAAACCTACTTTCAAGAGAAATGAGAATCCTTGTAAGTATTTTCTTTAAAACATTGAGTCCTTACACTACTATGATTAATTTTGGAATCTTACCAAATAAAAGAGTTATAGTTTTCATTTGAAAATGAAAAGGTGATTTAAAGAAAAATATGTTTTCCTTTTTTACACTAAGTAAAGAAAATAAGTATTATTCTAAAGGAAGTTTTACGTTAGTTTGGCAAAAGATGAGTTACTATGTATCTTGGGGCTTTGAATACCTTACGAGTATTTGTATAGAGTTTCAAAACTATGTTTGATCAAAGGGGATTTCATGAACCAATTTACCACTAAGGAAAGTATTTTGAAGATCTTATTATAGTAGCGTAATTATGTATTATCTTCAAAAAAGGAAATTCAATGAGTTCCATAATGTACTCACAAAGATTTAGTAAAAGACATGCACTAATGTCTAGTGGTCATGACAAAATCATGTTCCACACCCTTGATGATTTAGGTCATCTAAGGAAACCATAACGTTTAAATCACTAAGAGTTACTTATAGCAAATAAGTAATATTCCTTTGGTAGACAAGTGAGAAGATTGATGAAGGGAATCCTTGTGGACCCTGTTCTCCATAATACATCTAGGTTATGAACTAATGTATCATAAGACGTGAACATCGTGTTACGAACGACGAGGTGGTACGCGATTGCAAGAAACGGAACCAAGAATGGGCAACTGAGGGCAAGTCGTGTGAAAGTGGGTCCCGTAAAGGTATCCTGTGGTTTATCAAGAGATAAATGTGGTACTACAGTGATGAGATAATACGTGGTTGTATTATGACATTTCTTGACATGTATGTGCATCTGTGCATGAGTTAAGCGGTATACCTAGGAGTTGAGATTACACCTTGGTGCAGGTGCGATTGTCTGAGGTGTCGATCGTGAGGATCTTGGGGACGTCGGGGGTTGGGGAAGACACATGTGGCCAGAGAATAGCCCCTCTGTGTCGTGGATATCCATCAAAAAACACTGACGTCCTGACTGAAACACCGAACAAATCATGATTTGGGTAAATAACGTCTGGCATGAGCCGTTATAGCAATTACGATCTTGATGTGGCACTGTGGGGCTGAGATAACGTAGACAATGTTCTCCCAATCACTCACTCTTGTTTTGTTTAGCTCCATGGAGTAAGAGTCAGAGTCTTACCCTTGTGGCATATGGCATTGAGTCATGTGCATCGCATTGCATTGCATGACTGTTGATGGATACATTTACATGTTATACATTATTATCCTATGTTGATGTTGTCTTATGCTGTCGATTGGATAATATGAGATATTGAGATGTATGATATGCATGCCTAGTATTTTATTGTCTTGTGTGTCGTACCGTTTTTACTCCTGCCATGTGTTGTGCTGATGAATGGGAATCTCACCTCATTACTTTGTATTGCATCGTTGTGTGCTTCTCTGGTTGTCTCCCTAGAAGGTCGCGTTACCGAGACTTCACCCGACGTTTTGGATGCACCTCTCTGTTGAGCCTCCCAGTGGTTTTGGCGTTTAGACATCTAGTCATGATGAGCTTCTAGCAAAGTACATGGGAAGAGCCACACTTACTATCCGCAAGGGTTGCAGAGGAACAGTTCTTGACCGCTCCACAGCTTGTCTTCAGGTCGTCTGTTGTCAAGGTTGTACTCGTAAGTGGAATGCTGGATGGACTTTTCCACCGATGTGTTCAGTGCCTTCTCCCTCTGATGGGGGTAGGCTGCTTGTTAACAGAGTTGCTTCTAAGTCAACTTCTGTTATGTCTTCCATAGGGATGCCAGCAGTAGTCCCTGCTAGGGTCCCTGTTAGGTCTCGTTTGATGGGTTCTGGTTGGAGGGAGATGTGTGAAGAGACTAGGAGTGAGGTGATTTATCCACATCTCCCTATTTCTTTCGCTTGTCTCTCTGAAAAGGAGAAGTCAGAGGGAGCATTCAGCGGTTAATTCGAGGGATGTTTTCCTGTATAGTCTGTTGTTGGCCAGTGTAGGGTGTTAGAGAGTCTGTACCTTTCTTTTATCTTTTGTGGAGCTGCGACTCCAAGTATCTTATGTTTAGGAGCTGCATCTCCAATCTTTTATGATGAGTCTATATCTCTTCTATTTTCTTTCTGTAGTCGGGTTGGGTTCTTATGTAAACCTTTATGACCTTATGAACTTATATTATGAAGTGTTGCTATTTACCTTACACGCATAAACGGTTACGAGCTTTTACAGTTATGTCTTGCGAAAAGGAAAAATTTACCCCCATCTTTCTTATATGTTTTTAATTAACCCGTTTTTCGGCCTTATAGCTTTTATAAAATGTCCATAAATGTGATGCCCCGGAAAGGGTGTTACATTTCCTTTTTGAGAATGTCAAAGATGGATTAGATTATGAATTTGAATGGTTGGAGCAGACTGAGGGCATGTCTGTCTCAGAATAGAGTGCTCGATTCCCACAGCTTTCTAAGCATGATCCCTACCCTATGACAGTTTTACCTGAGGATAGAGGGAGTACTTAATTAGATCAGTGGTTGGATCTAACTATTCTACATTTGCTGAGGTTTTAAGCTTGGCACTTCAGATTGAGCAGCGACAAAAAGATAAGGGCGGTATGGGGCGGGACTCTCACAAGAAACAACGACTTGGAGGATCACACAATAGACATCCTAGTGGTAGTAGTGGATTTGCGCCCGATCATCATGGGCAACAGAGTGCGGCAACACAGAGGAGTGCTTCCAGTGTGCAATCTTCGGGTTCAATGCAGAGTCGGAGATCATATCAGGCCAAGTGATCTTTACGATCTGGTATTCCTCACTCCTACTTGTGGGAGATTTCACTCTGGGGTTTGTTTGGGAGAGAATAGAGTTTGCTATCGTTATGGTCAGGCAAGTCTATTAAGAAGGATTGTTCCGTAGCTACAACACAACCATCATCCAGTCATGGATCTGCACTGACGGGAGTAACTTTACTATCTTCTCAGACCCCTACCACACCTACAAGACAGTTTGGAGTTCTTTTGGTAGAGGTTCTGGGGTAACTCAGCAGGATGGTAGAGGATCTGGCGGCAGAGGTCAGGGACATGCAGAGAGAGGACAGGCTCGTGTTTTTGCTTTGATACACTTGGGTGCTCAGGCATCCAATGTCATGGTTACAGGTATACTTTCTGTATGTTCCCAAGATGCCCGTGTTTTGTTTGATCCTGGAGCTACACATTCTTTTGTATCCCTTTTGATTGCTTCTCGGCTAGGTAAATGTCCTTAATTTCTAGATGAGACCTTAGTTGTAGCTACGTCCGTTGGAAAATTTTCGTTAGCCTATTTTGGATACCATTCTTATGAAGTATCTATTGGGGGCAAAGAATTACGGGCGGATCTAATTGCTTTAGATGTGGTGGGTTTTGATGTGATTTTGGGCATGGATTGATTGGCTGCACACTATGCTACCTTGTATTGTTATAACAAGGTGGTAAAATTCGGATTACCAGGAGAATTAGCTTTCTCATTTCACGGAGAGCGGAGTTGGGCACCACATAATCTAATCTTGGCCTTGGGAGCTAGCAGATTACTAACAAAAGGTTGTTAAGGATACTTGGCTTTCATAAGGGATACACAAGCAGTTGAAGTGAGATTAGAAGAAATCCTTATAGTGTGAATTTTCAGATGTTTTTCCTGAAGAACTTCCTGGTTTACCACCCGATAGGAAGATAGAGTTTTCTATAGACTTAATTCCTGGCACTCAGCCCACCTCGTTACCCCCTTATCGGATGGCTCCAGCAGAACTTAAGCAGTTGAGGGAGCAGTTGCAAGACCTTCTTGATAAGGGTTTATTCACCCAAGTTCTTCTCCTTGGGGATCACCTATTTTGCTTGGGAAGAAGAAGGATGGATCTATGCGATTATGTGTAGACTACAGACAGTTGAATAAGGTGACAATAAAGAATAAATATCCTTTACCTCACATAGATGAGTTGTTTGATCAAGTTCAGGGAGCTCAATGTTTTTCTAAGATTGACTTACTGTAACATCCCGATTTTACATGCTTTCTAAGGACAATAAACTCGATTAATGAGTTTATATTTTTATCTATGTTTTATAAAATGATTTTGGGAAAACTAAAATCATATTCATGCTCCATACAATCGTAGGAACCTACGGTTAAATTTTGAGCCGAAAACTCAAATGGACCCCGGTATACGATTCACGGATAGTAGTGTTTTACTACAATAAAGACCTAATTTTGACTAACGGACGAGATCATTAGTCGTAGAATTCGATTATCTACAAATTTGCTAAAATTAGTCTTGTCATTCAAAAGTGAAAATAATATCAACGGGGCCCGCTAACGGATAATCTTGATGTCACGTCAATGTCAAGTCACCTAGGGACTCGTGCCAGTGTCATGATGATTTTCAAAATATCTGGAGGCGAAATGATCAAAACGCCCTTGGTCTTTTAGCAAAATTACCAAATTACCCTTCTACTTAATTACAAGTTTACCTTGAGTAAGAAAATATCTACCCTCACTCTCACTCACCTAGGCCATTCAGCCAACTCTTTCCTTTCTCTCTTCTCACATTTCTCTTCATTCCTTCAAAGAGTTCTTCATAGTTCTTCACTTTGAAACCTTTGAAACTTGAAGTTTTTGAGTGATTCAAGCTAGATTCTCTCAAGGAAGTTCATCAACGAGGTAGTAACTCTCTTCTAGATCTCTCAATCTCTCTTTTCATCTCTTAAAATCCATGATCCATGGAGGTTAGGGTTTGGGCCCATAAACTTCAAAAATCCATGAAAAATTGTAGAAAAATCCTTTTAATCCCAAATCAATTTCTTTGATCTAGGTTCATGGTAGTCTTTCATAATCCAAGAGCTTAGAGTCAAGAAAGTCCTCTAACCCATATGGGTATGTGAAGGCCGAACCTACCCCTTTGTGGGAGGGTAGGATTTTGTTGGTTTTTGGTGTTTAAAGCTTGTATCTAGGGTTAACTTACTTCGTTAGGGTAGTGTCCAAGAGATGGGAATTTTTGGAGCTCCCTAGCTATTTTTAGTGGCACAAGGCCGAACCCTAGAGGTAGAGAATTAGGGAGAATTTTTTGTGTTTTGTGTTAATGCATTGCTTGATTGTATATGTGTAGTGATTATCGGATAATCGGGCGAGAAATCAGACGAAGTTCAGATCGATCGGGAGATTTGTCGCTACACGAGGAACTTCAACGGGTAAGGGGAAAAACCTGAGGAATTCCAATTCTGACAGCTATGTGTTGTATTTGTGTAATTGGAGTGTAATTATTTATTTGTGCTTGATTGGTTGTGGAGTGATTTAATTTATCTGCTGATGATTGCATATGCCTGAAATATTTGTTTATGCCTGAAATACTTGCTTATATATGATTGTATGGTATGGCATTAAAATGAGTGTATGGATGTATCGTGTGCTCTATTGTGGGGATTATCGCAGTAAAGGACCTAATACCGATTAGAATCCGATGTCGTGCAATATACAAGCTTCAAAAAGCTTGAAATGTGGAATAAAGGAAAATCATAATGTGTAAGAGCTTTTCAAGGAACTTTGAGAGAAAATGAAATAAATTGGCTTTTGGGAATAAAAAAATAATAAACATTTACCTTTTAAGGAATAGTTGACTTAAAAGGAGTAAAATGGGAAAAGTTTGGTTTTAGTGGAGGAAAACAAAGTTTTAGGAGGAAAAGTGTTTTTGGAGGCTTTATTAGTTTTTAAAGTGATGAAGGGAATCTTTCTAAAAGCAAAAAGGTTTTTTTGGAAATGTTATTCAACATAAGTGTTTTTATCCAAGAAAAAGGGTTTTATGAACCGTATTTTACAGTTTGAGTTTTACCGAGAAACTACGAAAGAGAAAAAAAAAAAGTGGTTTTCAACCACGAGTTTTGTTTTATGAAAAACCTGTGACGCCCCCAAAACTTAACCTCACTCTCTCTGATACCTTAAGCATGCAGATAAAGCTCAAAAGAAACTTAAGCAAATAAACAGTTAATACAGTCCAATTTCACATCAGAGTTTCGCCTAGAAGCCATGGCGCAAAAACATCAACAACAAAACAGACGCCCCACTGGCCGTGGTACAACTCACAAGAGACTCAACAATACCTCAAGGGTCTCTCTCTCTCTGCTCACTGAGCGTTGACGTAAAACTTGTTCACGATGGGAGTCTCGTCTCTACTCAGCTCCACCCGCTGCAGCTCTCTCATCAACCAATCAACACCTCCCCCTTCGGATCACAACCCGAACAACAACATACATGTAACACATAAGGAAGCATGCATAGGAGGTAAGAAATGCTACAATATCATGCAAAGGGATATCCCGTAGCACATAACACAACAACAAGCACAACCGGCAAGCACATTCATCTCTCGAATTCACCACAACAGTCAACCTCCAAGTTATCACAACTAGGGATCACCGCCTACTCTACATGCACAACTAAATCTACATGATTGGCTAATTCTACAACGCACACTCTTACCATGGGAATACAGCAGTCAACCTCCAACTGTGAGGAATGATAATCCAATCTCCAACTGCGAAGGTGGATGTTCACCAGGTAAGAATGGCTCCTCAACCTCGTGTGACAGTTACTCAAACTGCTGTTGCAACCGTACACACGGCTCCCTGTACACAACCACTCAAACTGCTGTTGCAGCTAATCATACAACCCCTTATGACAACCACTCAAACGGCTGTTGCAGTTGTTCACAAGTTCCAACCTCGCGTGATAACTACTCAAACGGCTGTTGCAGTAAATCCCGCGGCTTTCCACCACAACAATGCAAATGCTATGATTATGCACCAATCATCTCAACAACGTCTTAACAACAACTTATCCAACCTCTCAAGGTCCACATCCTCCAACTATGAGGATGTCGCTCTCCAACTATGAGAGCCACCTTCAACTTAAATCAACTGGCTTACAACATCGACTACGAATCCATTAACACCAACCACTCTATCCTTCTAACAACATACCAACCTTCTCCACAGTCAAGCAAGATCACATCAATCACAATCACATCAACATATCATAGTATAGCAGCATATCATTATTGCATGTATACCAACTAGCAATTAAGCATGTTATCACAACAAACATCTCATCTAACATTTTATCTAGTACGACACCATTTACTCATGTTATCAGTTACCACAGATAGACATGCATCCTCAATCAACAGATATCACAGATCGATCCTACGGCGATAGCCCAAAGTAAGCTAAACCTAGGGTTTAGGTACTTTATCAGGGTTCAGCCACGTAGGGTTTGAGGAGCCCAACACATGTTAACAATTATATACTATGCCTACGATTCCAAGATATATGTGGTTTCTTCCTCCTCACCTGGTGATTCGTTCCAAAATGCTCCTGTTCCAACGGACAACCCTGACCCTCGATCTCACGAACACCCCGAACACGCCTACGACCACCACGAGCACAACAACACCACCACGAGCTCGCAGCTGCGACCACCTCCTCTCACAGCCGCGGTATCAAGCTCAAAATCACGAGCAATCACGAGCACGGACTTTACCCTGATCACGAGCACAACACATACACAACAGTGTTAGCCTTAGGGCAAGCCCAAAAGATCGAAGAAAAGGTAAAGACTAGAAGAACGCCAAGAACACGAAGAACACGTGTTAGGGATTCGAGTTTACCTGTGGCGAATCGAGAAACTAATCCGCTGGAGTCGTAGAAAACTTCGTCGCAATTACAACCGTGAAGTCCAAATCGCATTCCGGCGGCTCGATCATCTCCAACCTCAAGCTTTCTCTATCTAGAAACTCAGAGCTTCTCTCTCTAGTTGCAAAAATTCACCCAAAATTCGTGCAAGTGTGAGAGTGAAAGTGGAAACTCCACTTATGGCTCCTGCTGTCCACGCTTAAGCGTGGCTCACGTTGCACGCTTGAGCATTGCCACGCTCTAGCGTGGTCTCTCTCCATGCTTGAGCGTGGAACCTCGTCCACTCCGCCTTCACCTTGGCCTGCCACGTGCTCTACACGTGGCAAAACTCAGAACAGCTGGCAACGCACTCAGAACGCTTGAGCGTGCAAGCTCACAACGTCCAACCGTTGCCACGCTTGAGCGCTCTACTCAGCTGGGAAGGGACCTCCAGCCTTCTGATCTTCCCCCGCTTTCTCGTGTTACGCCTTAAGCACTTCCAACATGATTCAAGCCTAGTTCCAAACATCCAGCTAGACTTATAGCCATCACACCACCCAACACACACCTAAGCGAAGACCCGTTAATTAGGGTTACCGAAAATAGGGATGTTACAAAACCGATCTTGAAGGCTTTGTGTAAGCTTCTGAAATTTGGGTTTTGATTTTTGAGTTTTAAAATAAAAATGTCGTTTTTGGTTTGGAACCTAGAAACCGAGAAGTTGGAGTTCTAGGGTTCTACAGAACACGTGGATCAAGTATCCGTGTTAATGTGTTGGTCCTGTAAGCTTGTGGACAATCTTTGTGGTCCTATAAGCTTGCAGACATTTTTACGCTTTTGAATCCAAAATCCGAGACTGGTGAATCGGTTAGGGATTTTCGGGTTCGAGCTATTTTGGACTGAGTGTCCTGTTTTGAGAAAAATGTTGTAAAGGCTTAAAGAGTCTAAGACATTATGGTGGTTGATAGCATTGATGCTTCAACAAGGAAATATTGATACGACAAAGATAAATTGACGAAAACAAAATTATTTTCTCATGCATATGTTTTTGGCATATGTGCCGTGAAATGAGGGGACCTTGATGGCAAGGAAACCTGGGGATGACTTGTGTCATCATGTAACATTGTGCCTTGATGGAGAATGATGTCATACGTGCTGTGTGTTCGTATTGTGCCCTGAGTTGGACAATATAGTATGACTGATACATCATAAGTACCACTGACATGCGCGCCCATGTGCTATTTCCTGGGAGTCATCTACTTATGTTTTTACCAATTTGGTATTTGACATTGTTGAATGCAGGTCAATGATTGTGGAGCCTGATCAGCTCATTTTGAAATGGTGATGGGATTTCCGGAAATTAAGAACTGAACGTTAGTTGATATATGTGGAAGTGCTCATGCATACGTTTTTGAAAATAACGTTGACTGTTGGGCACGAGGCCCTTGTGTTTTTACTGTTAGTACTTTGATATATTGTACTATATTATACATGATAATATTTTTGAGACATGATTATATGAATCTGTTGTATGTGTTTGGGTATATAGTTGTCGTTTTTGGATTCATATATTGGTTTCTCACCCTTGCTATTTTTCCTGGACTATTCTGTTTCCTGTTGGATATATATATATATATATATATATATATATATATATATATATATATGTACAGATGGACTTGAGGAGCGAGGGACTGGCTCACTCGAGAGTCTGCTCCCTCACCTTTGAGCATAGAGAGGACCCGGGGGTGTGTGTCATCCACCCGGTGGCCAGCAATGCGGTCTATACTGGACCCGTTTGCACCCTGCGCGGGAATACGGAGGTGGAACCTCAGGAGCGGGTACACACCGTGGAGACCATCCAAGTCCCGCTGCCACCGATCTGGATGATCTTGCAGCATCTAGTGGATCAAGGGGATCCACAGCACGACATCCCAGTAGCTCAGCCCCTGCAGCAGCAACCGCCTTACACCCCTTCCCCTCCGTTCATTTTGGTGCCCGTGGGGCCGGGGGAGGAGTATGAGGAGGATCCCGAGGAGGAAATTCTAATGACACCTGAGTACCATCCTCTAGAGAACGAGGATGCTCCGACCGGAGGAGCCGGAGATGCAGGGATGATCGACGGGGATGTAGTTTCCCCAGATCACTCTTCTGACGGGACCGTTGGGCCTTCCTTTGGAGGACTGTCCAACGGGTTCCACTAGCTTGGCCAGTGTAGGGTGTAGACTTTCTTTTCAAGTAGCGATTTGTGGGTAGTCTGTTATCGGCTACTGATGGCCATGAGTTTTAGTGATATGGTTTCCAAACTATCGCTACCTAGTTTTTAGAGTTGCTAGTATTTTAGCTTACTTCTAATCCTTTTGAAAGGGACATGTTGTCCACGGTTCTTTTGTATATGACTAGCTATTGATGCATATATATATATATACGAGTCTTCAGTTATTACTCTGAGCTGTTGTTATTTATAGTTATTTTAAGGAAAAAAAAATTATCACGATTTTCAGGACTTAATGAGATATATTTAAATAAACTGTTTTTTTCCGAAAGTAAAACTAGCAAGTTTTATTTAACATTTGGTATCGTGTTTTGGGTTACAAATGTGATGTCGGATTGAGGGTGTCACATTAGTGGTATCAGAGCTGGTCGAGTCTTTCGGGAATCTTTGGGAATAGGTCTGTTGTGTTGATGTTGTGTGATCTCTGATAGAGGGTTGATTGAATTACTTCATAGAAGTAATGTGTGTTGTCAATTGATAATCTGCTTTGGTTTCTGGTTACAGTTTGACTGATTTCGATTCTGTAGGTCAGATATGGAACTAGGAACTGGAGTCAGAGCTGGACGAGGACGTGGATGCGGTCGTGGACATGGTCGCGGGAGAGAAACTGGTGTCCAGGCTGAGCATACTGTTGGAGCAAATGGAATGGATTTCGCTGCTCAAGCGATAGCAAAAATGGTTGCGGCTATTGCTGTTCAAACCCCAACCATGAATGCTCATAATGCTCAAGAGCAACTTCGTGCTGACCAGGCCGCTGAGAGCCGAAGTCTGACCACTTTCTGACTTCAGAATCCGTCGCAATTTCATGGCGACGTGAATCCAGAGAAAGCTGATCTGTGGATTCAGGAAATTGAGGAGATTTTCGAGCTGATTCACAGCCCGGAAGAGGTGCAGGTACCCTATGGCACTTTCCTACTGATGGGAGACGCGGAATACTGGTGGAGAGGGACAAAACAGCTATTAGAGGCAAATCACCAAGTAATCACTTGGGGACTGTTCAAGCACCATTTCTTGGGAAAATATTTCCCACATAGTGCAAGAGCTGAGAAAGAGCAAGAATTCTTACGATTGCAACAGAGAGACATGTCAGCCGGAGAATATGCAGCCAAGTTTGAGTCATTGGCCAAAATTCGTTCGATTCTTCCAGAACAGCCCCGAGGAAGATTGGAAGTGTGAAGCTTTTGAAAGAGGACTGAGATATGAGATTAAATAATCAGTGCTGCCGCAGGGAATTTGGAATTTCCAAGGCACTGGTAGAGAAAAGTAGACAAGTCGAGCTGATGAAACGTGGGAGAGACAACAAGGGAAGCGTTGGAGGACCTTCCCGACCCAAGGGTCAATACCATGATCAGAAGGGGAAGCAGAGTCAGACGAAACCTTTTCCTTGACCCCCATGGAATTCTCAGAAACAATAATACCGTCCTGTTGCTCGTGCATCAGGCAGTGGAGGCCAAGGAAGTCAAGGCCAAGAGAGGAAATGTTTCAAATGTGGAGATCCGTCGCATTTGGGGAACAATTGTTTAGTGCGGAATGATAGCTGTTTCCATTGTGGACAACCAAGGCATATGGCCAAGCACTGTAGAGCACAGAACCCAGTCCAAGCTACTGACAAAAATGGTGGAGCCAAAAGGCCGACGACAAAGGGAAGAGTTTATACCCTGAGTGGTGCTGAGGCTTCAAACTCCGAAGATTTGATACAAGGTGTTTGCGACATAGACGGTAACCTCTTATCAGTACTTTTTGATTCGGGTGCAACCCATTCATTCATTTCCATGGATTGTGTGAAACGTTTGGAATTATCTGTTTCTTCCTTATCATTTGACTTAATTGTTTCTACCCCAACTGCTGAACCTGTTGCTATGAACTCTATATGCCTGAACTGTCCTATTGTTATTCAGGATAGACATTTTCTTATTGATCTAATATGCTTGCCTTTAATACAATTAGATGTAGTTTTAGGCATGGATGGTTATCTTCCAACCATATCCTATTAGATTGTGCATATAAAATCCTAGTTTTTCCCAGTACCGAGATTTCTGGATTTTTAGCCGCCAACCGCATTAGAACTTCTTCGAAAGAAGGAGATCAGGAATACGTGCTTCTGTCCAACTTAGAAGTCGAGGGGAAGATCGAGCTGAGTAAGATGCCGATTGCAAGAGAGTTTCCGGAGGTGTTTCCAGACGATGTTCCGGGTTTACCGCCTATGAGGGACATAGAATTCTCCATCTATTTGATTCTAGGAACGGGACCGATATCGATTGCTCCATATCGGATGTCACCTGCTGAGCTCGCTGAGTTGAAAGCTCAAGTCGAAGACCTATTGTCGAAGCAATTTATCAGACTGAGTGTTTCGCCATGGGGAGCGCCAGTTCTCTTAGTGAGAAAGAAAGACGGAGGTTCGAGACTTTGCGTGGACTTTCGTCAGCTGAATAAAATGACGATCAAGAACAAGTATCCTTTACCCCGTATTGATGATCTGATGGATCAACTGCGAGGAGCTGCTGTTTTCTCGAAGATCAACTTAAGGACGGGATACCATCAGATTAGAGTAAAAACTGAGGATATACCTAAGACCGCTTTTAGGACTCGTTACGGACATTATGAATATCTCGTGATGCCTTTTGGGGTAACGAACGCACATGCTATTTTTATGGACTACATGAATCGGATTTTTCGTCTGTTTCTTGATAAGTTCGTGGTGGTATTCATCGATGATATCCTCATTTGTTCTAAGAATCGAGAGGAACACGAAGAACATTTACGGCAAGTTCTTCAAGTTTTGCGTGAGAAGACGTTGTATGCGAAACTCTTGAAGTGTGAGTTTTGGCTGGAAGAAGTCGGATTTTTGGGTCATGTCATAACAAAAGAAGGGATTGTTGTTGACCCTGCTAAAGTAGAGGCTGTACTTTCTTGGGAAAAGCCAAAGACTGTAACAGAAATAAGGAGTTTTGTTGGTTTGGCTGGATATTATAGGAGATTCATTGAAGGATTTTCCAAGATTGTATCACCGTTGACTCAACTTACGAGGAAGGATCAACCTTTTAATTGGACTCAACTTCGTCGGTGTTAATACTTCCGAAACCTAGCAAACCTTACGAGGTGTATTGTGATGCTTCGCATCAAGGATTAGGTTGTGTGCTGATGCAACACTGCAAAGTGGTGGCGTATGCATCAAGGCAATTAAAGACTCATGAGAGGAACTATCCCACACATGATCTGGAGTTAGCTGTAGTGGTTTTTCCACTAAAGATATGGAGACATCATTTGTATGGTGCTAAGTTTGACGTCTTTAGTGACCATAAGAGTTTAAAATATCTGTTCGATCAGAAGAAGCTTAACATGAGGCAAAGGCAATGGGTGGAATTTCTAAAGGATTACGATTTCACTTTGCAATACCATCCAGGAAAGGTGAATGTAGTAGCAGATGCCTTGAGCCGGAAAGCCACTCATATTTCAACTATGATGGTGAGAGAATTAAAACTGATTGAAGAGTTCCATGATCTCAATTTGGGAATGGAAATAAGTCCTACGAAGTTAAGCTTAGGAATGCTCAAAATTTCTAGTGTATTAATGGAGGAGATCCGGGAACAACAAGTTGCTGATGAACATCTTCAAGAGAAGAAGGAATTAATGGGAAAAGGGAAAGCTGATGAATGTAGTTTGGGAACAGACGAAACCTTAAGGTGTAATGGACGAGTCTGTGTACCCAACAACCCTGAGATGAGAAAGATGATCCTAGAGGAATCCCACAAGAGTGGATTAAGCATTCATCCTGGTGCCAATAAGATGTATCAGGACTTAAAGCAAAGATTCTGGTGGCCAGGCATGAAGAAGCAAGTTGCAGAATACGTTGCGCCGTGTCTGACTTGCCAGAAGGCAAAAGTAGAACATCAGAGACCTGGAGGGATGCTACAATCCTTGGACATACCGGAATGGAAATGGGAGATCATATCAATGGATTTCGTAGTAAGTTTGCCCCGAACACCTAGAAATTTTGATGCAATTTGGGTAATCGTTGATGGGTTAACGAAATCGGCACATTTCTTACCTGTCAAAACCCACTACATGGTAGCGAAAATGACTGAGGTGTATATTAGAGAAGTGATTAGACTACATGGAATACCCTCAAGTATTGTTTCGGATATAGATCCAAAATTTACTTCATGTTTTTGGGAAAGTTTACATCAAGCTCTAGGAACCAAGCTACGCCTAAAATCGGCATATCATCCTCAAACGGATGGACAAACCGAGAGGACGATTCAATCGTTAGAGGATTTATTAAGAGCTTGTGTCTTGGATAATCGAGGAAGTTGGGATGAACTGTTGCCCTTGATTGAATTTACTTACAACAATAGCTATAACTCAAGCATAGGGATGACACCCTATGAGGCACTTTATGGGAGGAGGTGTCAAACTCCTCTTTGTTGGTATCATGATGGAGAGAGTACGATTCTAGGCCCCAAGGTTGTGCAGCAGACGACTGATAAAGTCAGGCAAATTCGTGAAAGGATGAGGACATCTCAGAGCAGGAGAAGACTTACTCGGATCGGCGGAGACGACCTCTCGAGTTTCGAGAAGGTGAACATGTATTTCTGAGAGTTAATCCAACGACTAGGGTGGGTAGGGTGATGAAATCCAGAAAACTCACTCCTAAATTCATTGGACCATACCAAATTTTTCGTCGTATTGGTCCGGTAGCTTACCAATTGCCTTACCCCCTTTTCTTTCGAACCTACACAATGTTTTTCACATTTCACAATTAAGGAAATATATTCCTGATCCATCTCATGTAATCGAACCCGATCAAGTACCGTTGAAAGAGAACCTGTCTTATGAGACTGCACTTGTAAGGATCGAGGACAAGAGAGTCAGACAACTCCGGGGAAAACATATCTCCTTAGTCAAGGTCATTTGGGATGATACAACTGGAGAAGCAACTTAGGAAGATGAGGACAAGATCAGAGAGCAATATCCCTATCTATTCAAAGGTACGTAATTTTGAGGACGGAATTATTTTAGTGGGGTAATAATGTAACACCTCGATTTTTCGTGCTTTCTAAGGACAATAAACTTGATTAATGAGTTTATATTTTTATCTATATTTTAGAAAATGATTTTGGGAAAACTAAAATCATATTAATACTCTATACAATTGTAGGAACCTACGGTTAAATTTTGGGCCGAAAACTCAAACGGAGCCCGGTCTACGTTTCATGGATAGTAGTGTTTTACTACTATAAAGACCTAATTTTGACTAACAGACGAGACCATTAGTCGTAGAATTCGATTATCTACAAATTTGCTAAAATCAGTCCTGACCTTCAAAAGTGAAAATAATATATTATATTCGGGCTATTAATCGAACCAGGAGACGATTGGAGCCGTAAAGGGATTCAACGGGGCCCGCGAACGGATAATCTTGATGTCACGTCAATGTCAAGTCACCTAGGGACTCGTGCTAGTGTCATGATGATTTTCAAAATATCTGGACGCGAAATGACTAAAATGCCCTTGGTCTTTTAGCAAAATTACCAAATTACCCTTCTACTTAATTACAAGTTTACCTTGAGTAAGAAAATATCTACCCTCACTCTCACTCACCTAGGCCATTCGGAAAACTCTTTGCTTTCTCTCTTCTCACATTTCTCTTCATTCCTTCGAGTTCTTCATAGTTCTTCACTTTGAAACCTTTGAAACTTGAAGTTTTTGAGTGATTCAAGCTAGATTCTCTCTAGGAAGTTCATCAAGGAGGTAGTAACTCTCCTCTAGCTCTCTCAATCTCTCTTTTAATCTCTTAAAATCCATGATCCATGGAGGTCAGGGTTTTGGCCCATAAACTTCAAAAATTCATGGAAAATTGTAGAAAAATCCTTTTAATCCCAAATCAATTTCTTTGATCTAGGTTCATGGTAGTCTTTCATAATCCAAGAGCTAGAGTCAAGAAAGTCCTCTCACCCATATGGGTATGTGAGGGCCGAACCTACCCCTTTGTGGGAGGGTAGGATTTTGTTGGTTTTTGGTGTTTAAAGCTTGTATCTAGGGTTATCTCACTTAGTTAGGGTAATGTCCAAGAGATGGGAATTTTTGGAGCTCCCTAGCTATTTTTGGTGGCACAAGGCCGAACCCTAGAGGTAGAGAAGTAGGGAGAATTTTTTGTGTTTTGTGTTAATGCATTGCTTGATTGTATGTGTGTAGTGATTATCGGATAATCGAGCGAGAAATCAAACGGAGTTCAGATCGATCGGGAGATTTGTCGCTAAATGAGGAACTTCAACGGGTAAGGGGACAAACCTGAGGAATTCCAATTCCGACAGCTATGTGCTGTATTTGTGTACTTGGAGTGTAATTATTTATCTGTGCTTGATTGGTTGTAGAGTGATTTAATTTATCTGCTGATGATTGCATATGCCTGAAATATTTGTTTATGCCTGAAATACCTGCTTATATGTGATTGTATGGTATGGCATTAAAATGAGTGTATGGATGTATCGTATGCCCTGTTGTGGGGATTATCGCATTATAGGACTTAATACCGATTAGGATCCGATGTCGTGAAATATAAAATCTTCAAAAAGCTTGAAATGTGGAATAAAGGAAAATCATAGTGTGTTAGAGCTTTTCAAGGAACTTTGAGAGAAAATGAAATCAATTTGCTTTTGGGAATAAGAAAATAATAAACATTTACCTTTTAAGGAATAGTTGACTTAAAAGGGGTAAAATGGGAAAAGTTTGGTTTTAGGGGAGAAAAACAAAGTTTTAGGGTGAAAAGTGTTTTTGGAGGCTTTAATAGTTTTTAAAGTGATGAAGGGAATCCTTTTAAAAGCAAAAAGGTCTTTTTGGAAATGTTCAAAATATGTGTTTTTATCCAAGAAAAAGGGTTTTACGAGAGCCGTATTTCAAAATTTGAGTTTTACTGAGAAACTATGAAATAGAAAAAAAAAAGTGGTTTTCAACCACGAGTTTTATTTCATGAAAAACCGATCTCGAAGGCTTTGTGTAAGCTTCGGAGATTTGGGTTTTGGTTTTTGAGTTTTAAAATAAAAATGTGGTTTTTGGTTTGGAACCTAGAAACCGAGACGTCGGGTTTCTAGGGTTCTACAGAACATGTGGATCAAGGATCCGTGTTAATGTGTTGGTCCTGTAAACTTGTAGACAATCTTTGTGGTCCTGTAAGCTTGCGGATGATTTTACTCTTTTGAATCCAAAATCCAAGACTGGTGCATCGGTTAGGGATTTTCGAGTTCGAGCTGTTTTGGACTGAGTGTCCTGTTTTGAGAAAAATGTTGCAAAGGCTTAAAGCGTCTAAGACATTATGGTGGTTGATAGCATTGACGCTTCAACAAGGAAATATTGATACGACAAAGATAAACTGACGAAAACAAAATAGTTTTCTCATACATATGTGTTTTTGGCAGACGTGCCGTGAAATGAGGGTACCTTGATGGCAAGGAAACCTGGGGATGACGTGTGTCATCATGTAACATTGTGCCTTGATGGACAATGATGTTATACGTGTTGTGTGTTCGTTTTTTGCCCTGAGTTGGACAATATAGTATGACTGATACATCGTAAGTACCACTGACATGCGCGTCCATGTGCTATTTCTTGGGAGTCATGTACTAATGTTTTTACCAATTTTGGTATTGGTCATTGTTACATGCGGGTCAATGATTGTGGATCCTGATCAGCTCGTTTTGAAATGGTGATGGGATTTCCGGAAATTAAGAACTGAACGTTAGTTAATATATGTGGAAGTACTCATGCATATGTTTTTGAAAATAACGTTGACTGTTGGGCACGAGGCCCTTATGTTTTTACTGTTAATACTCTGATATATTGTACTATATTATACATGATAATATTTTGTGATACATGATTATATGAATCTGTTGTATGTGTTTGGGTATATAGTTGTCGTTTTTGGATTCATATATTGGTTTCTCACCCTTGCTATTTTTCCTGGACTGTTCTGTTTCCTGATATATATATATATATATATATATATGTACAGATGGACTTCGGGAGCGAGGGACTGGCTCACTCGGGAGTCCGCTCCCTCACCTTTGAGCATAGAGAGGACCCGGGGGCGTGGGTCATCCACCCGGGGGCCAGCAGTGCAGTCTATACGGACCCGTTTGCACCCTGCGCTGGAATACGGAGGTGGAACCTCAAGAGCAGGTACACACCGTGGAGACCATCCAGGTCCCGCTGCCACCGATCTGGATGATCATGTAGCATCTAGTGGATCAGGGGGATCCACAGCACGACATCCCAGTAGCTCAGCCCCTACAGCAGCAACCGCCTTACACCCCTTCCCCTCCGTTCATTTTGGTGCCCGTGGGGCCGGGGGAGGAGCATGAGGAGGATCCCGAGGAGGAGGAAATTCTAGTGACACCTGAGTACCATCCTCTATCACTACCTTGTTTTTTGAGTTGCTAGTATTTTAGCTTACTTCTAGTTCTTTTGAAAGGGACATGTTGTCCACAGTTCTTTATATATACACACACACGATATACGAGTCTTCGGTTATTACCTGAGCTATTGTTATTTATAGTTATTATAAGGAAAAAAAATTTATCTCGATTTTCAAGACTTAATGAGATATATTTAAATAAACTGTTTTTTCCCGAAAGTAAAACCAGCAAGTTTTATTTAACGTTTGGTATCGTGTTTTGGGTTACAAATGTGATGCCGGATTGAGGGTGTCACACTTGCGATCTGGCTATCACCAGGCTGAAGATTAAGAAAGAAGACATTCCAAAGACAGCTTACCGCACTCGTTATGGACTTTACGAATTCTTGGTTATGTCTTTTGGACTAATGCCCCGGCAACTTTTACGGATTTGATGAAGCGAGTTTTTAAATCATTCTTGGATATTTTTGTAATTGTGTTTATCGATGATATTCTAGTTTATTCCAAGAGTAAAGATGAGCATGAGCAACACTTAAGGTTGGTTTTGAAAACCTTAAGGGAGAAGCGGTTGTAAGCCAAACTCTCTAAATGTGAGTTTTGGCTAGACAGTGTGGCCTTTCTAGGGCATATTGTGTCCAAGGATGGGATAAGTGTTGATCCAAGAAAGGTAGAAGCGGTGCAGAACTGGCCTAGACCCACCACAGTGAAAGAGATTCGTAGTTTCCTTGGTTTGGGTGGGTATTATCACCGTTTTGTCAAAGACTTCATCTAAACTTGAATCCCCATTGACCAGGCTAACTTAGAAGAAGTAGAGTTTCAATGGACGGATGCATGTGAGGACAACTTTCAGAAATTGAAGGATTGTTTAACTTCAGCACCAATCTTGGCTTTACCTACGAGTGGTGGAGGTTATGCAGTTCATTGTGATGCTTCTAGAATGGGCCTTGGTTGTGTGCTTATGCAGTACGATAAGGTTATTGCTTATGCATCTAGGCAACTCAAGAGGCATAAGCAAAATTATCCCACACATGATTTAGAAATGGCAGCAGTAATTTTTGCTTTGAAGATTTGGAGGCATTATCTTTATGGCGAGACTTGTGAGATTTATACCAACCATAAGAGCCTTAAATATATTTTTTTAGCAACGAGATTTTGAATTTAAAGCAAAGGAGGTGGATGGAGCTTCTGAAGGACTATAATTGCACAATCTTATATATCATCCAGGCAAGGCGCATGTGGTTGCTAACGCTTTGAGTAAAAAAATCCATGGGTAGTCTTGCTCACATAGCGGAGGTGAAAAGGCCTATTGTTAAAGAGTTCCAAGAAATTATTGAAAGTGGGATATAGTTTGAAGTTACTCATTCAAGTTCATTGTTGGCTCATGTGCAAATCCGCTCCATCTTGGTTGATGATATTAAGAAGGCTCAAGGCCAGGATCCACATTTTGTGAAGATGGTAGAGGATGTTCGAAATGGTAAGGTTTCAGAGTTCTCAGTTGATTTTGATGGTGTTTTGTGGCTTGGAAATCGTTTATGTGTTCCTAATGTTGGTGATCTAAGGAGAAAAATATTAGAGGAGGCTCATTATTCTTTTTATACTATCCACCCTGGTTTTAATAATATGTATCAAGATTTGCGAAAATTTTATTGGTGGGAAGGGATGAAGAAAGATGTAGCGGAATTTGTTTCTAAGTGCTTAATGTGTCAGCAAGTGAAGGCTGAGCACCAAAGACCATCAGCATTGCTACAATCTATGGAGATACCTGAATGGAAATGGGAAGGTATTGCTATGGATTTTATGACAGGTTTGCCACAAACCTCAAAGGGTTATGATTCCGTGTGGGTGATTATAGATCCGTTAACCAAGTCTGCTCATTTCTTGCGTGTTAAAACCACGTACTCTGTAGTTTAGTATGCCAAACTTTACTTGGAGAAGATTGTCTCCTTGCATGGTATACTAGTGTCTATTATCTTAGATCGAGGGACTCAGTTTACTGCTCAATTTTGGAAGTCTTTTCAGGATGCTTTAGGAACTCGTCTGAATCTTAGTACAACCTTCCATCCTTAAACTAACGACCAATCTGAGAGGACTATACAAATCTTAGAAGATATGCTTCGTGCTTGTGTTCTAGATCTTAGTGGGAGTTGGGATCAATATTTGCCTTTGATGGAATTCGCGTATAATAACAGTTACCAGTCTAGTATTCAGATGGCACCATTTGAGGCCTTGTATGGTGGACGATTTAGGTCTCCCATAGGTTGGTTTGAAGTTGGAGAAACTAAGCTTATGGGCCCAAAGCTAGTTCGGGATGCTATTGAGAAGGTCAAGTTGATTCGAGACCGTTTGGTTACAGCTCAGAGCAGACAAAAGTCTTATTCTGATCGGAGGCAATGCCCTTTAGAGTTTGCAGTCGGAGAACATGTGTTCTTACGTGTTTCTCCAATGAAAAGAGTGTTGAGGTTTGGTAGGAAGGGCAAGTTAAGTCCTAGATTTACTGGGCCATTTGAGATTTTGGAGAGAGTTGGACCTATGGTTTATTGCTTGGCTCTTCCTCCAGATCTCTCAGGAGTTCACCCAGTTTTTCATATATCTATGCTTCGGAAATATTTATATGATCCTTCTCACATAATTCATCATGAAGACGTACAGTTAAATGAACATTTGTCTTACACAAACCAGCCTGTGGCCATCATAGATAAGCAGGTGAAGCGTTTACGTTCTAACGATATTGTGTCAGTGAAGGTTGTTTGGCGAGGGCTGACTGGTGAAGAAGTGACATGGGAACCCGAAGCAATAATGTGTGGAAATATCCTCACTTGTTTGAAAACCAAGGTTAGTAATGACTTAAAAATTCGAGGATGACTTTTTCGTAAGGGTGAGAATGAAACACATCGTTTAATTTAAGCTTTAAAAAAAAAAAAAACAAAGGGCAGATATTTTAAGCTTCTTCTACGAGAAGCTTCTAAGACAAAAACCCACTCCCTTCTCTTGTAATAAAACCCCAGCCACCTGACGCTATCTCCCTCCCTCTCCTTGTTTTTTTTTTTTTTCCTTTCTTCTTTCTTTTCCTTTGCTTTGTTTTCTTCCAAACTCAAGCATCATTGTGAGATTATAGTGCAAATCTTGAAGCTCTACCTCTTTCTTTTTGGGCAGCTGAGTTGTAGGGATTTTTGGGTTAGGGGTGGAGCTCTTAAAAGGGAGAAAGATACCCACTTTGTGAAGCCACACATTTAGGCCCTTTGAGATCTATCAGGTAGTACCTGTCTGCTTCCCTTGGAGTTGCTGGGAGCAGATTTGTTGTCTCTCCATATTTGTCAGTGGATGATAATCACTGTGGCATGTTTTAAATATTTTATAATTTTTATTTATAATTATCTTGTTATGTTAATTGGGGAAACATGACTTTGGTATTTATTTTAATCATTCCTGAATATTAAGGTTGTGTGTTTTACTAAATGATTTTGATTATATATGATATTTAAAAAGAGCACTTATTTGATATTTATCTTGTCTCTCCATATTTGCAATTATTATTGGGGAAACATGCCTTTGGTATTTATTTTAATCATTCCTGAATATTTTAAGGTTGTGTGTTTTACTAAATGATTTTGATTATATCTGATATTTAAAAAGAGCACTTATTTGATAGCAGTTGAACTTGAAATATGAGATTAGGACTTTTTATTCTTGAAGAGGTTGATACAAGCTGAAATTGATTTGAGTGTGCTGATTTTTGGGGGATCAATGTTAGAATATCGTAGCCGTTAGTGGGGGTAATGGTCTAGGTGCACTTAGTTATATGATTCCAGTAGGAGAAGGCTATCCGTTAGATGCAAACGCTAATGCACGGAAAGGCTATCAACACGATGGAACCGCCTCCAATGAGATATGATGGATGTGACTGAAAGAGGAGAGAGTTATCCGTTAGATGGAGCCACCCCTAGGGGAGAGGCCACCCTTAGGAGGAGAGGGCTATTAGCAAGATGTAGCTGCCTCAGATTTTGGTTCTCTTATATGAGACCTCATTATGATTAAAATTTATTTAAACTTGTGTTTTGTCACCTTACTCATTTATTTCTATTTATTACCTCTTTAACTAGATTGAGTGTTAAAAATGTTATAATTTGTAACATGTTAAATTTGCAAGTTTAATGATATATATATATATATATATATATATATATATATATATATATATATATATATATATATATATATATGCTTCATTGAAGTTACTTGATTTTATTGTGTCCATACTCCAGTATGCTTGCCATTTAAATTTGAAAGAGTAACTATTCATGCATTAGTATGTTTCCCTTCTAGTTCATGGTGGTCGTTATGCCCTCACTAAGTTTATGTGACTCACCCCCTTGCTTTTTTTTTTTTTTTTTTTTTCAGATTCCCAGGCAGCTGAGAGGTAGGCTGCTAACCGCTCCAGATTTGCTTTGGAAGTTTCATTTCCTTTGGGTAGGCACTTTTTTGTTTTGGAGGCCCTTTTTGATGAATTTTGAAACTCTATTTCATTCTGCAGCTATAGGAAACTAGTACTAGATTCATTTTGAGATGTATTAAGGCTTTGGAATAGTGAGGTTGACATATTACGTGACTGGATACCCTGGAATGATAATATGAATGTTTTAGCGGGTGTTCATATTTTTTTGGGATGTTGAAATTATAGATGAAACTTTGTCAAAATTTTAGTAAAAATAATTAGAGTATGATTTATTTTTGCCATGTATGTTGTAATGTTTAATAGGCTTGCCAAGCCACAAGTATGAGCCTGTGCGGGTCACAACTTGGGTTTTTGGGTAGTGACACATAAGCAGTATAAGTAATTATCTAATGGTTACCAAAAAAAGTAATTATCTCATTGATCAATGGAAGGAAAAACATATGATTTCAGATTTCACTAGAAATGGCTCCAGGGTCCAGGTCCACTACTTATTCCCTACTTCTTACTGCAATCTCAGCTAATGTTGTAGTTCCCAAGGCAGACAGAGAAGTAGCTAAATTTTAAAATCCAATCTTTCCCAAAATTCGAACATTCAAATGCAACCACAACTTACCTGGCTTTAGGATGCGTTTGAAATAGCTTATGGAGAGTTTATGAGAATAGCTTATGGAATTAAACTTATATAAATAGTTTATGAAAATAGTTTATAATCTATCCATAAGCTGTTTTCAGCTTATTTTCATAAGCTTGTCAGAGAAACTTATGAAAATAAGTTGTTTTTAGCTTATTTAAAAAAGAGCTTATTGCATAAGCGCTTAAATATGCTGTATACCCAAACGCACCCTTAGTTGCTTTTTGTACTTTTATTTCCCTGCATCTTCATGGACCTAAACGAGTTAATTCAGCTATGTATATATTGGATATTTAACTTCATTTTCGGATGTCTATGAAATAATATTTTTAAGTTCTTAAATTTGCATCTGAACCTGACAAAAACTCAGTGACAAAATATGCAACTTATTGCTTACAAATTACAATCTTTGAATGAATGGTTGTGCCTTCTCCCCCCCTCCCAAAAAGAGAAGAAGAAGAAGAAGAAGAGAAAATTGTATCTTATCTCACTGCAAGAAATTCACATCCACTAGTACTCTACATGTTTCAAACACCTGTATCCTATGTAGAAGTCTGGATTAATTATTGTAAGCCATTGGTTGGTTCATCCTCCTCAACAAGACTCAGCCTTCAACACCTCCTTATCTTTTGGACAAATTTCTTGACAAGTGGGAGTCGTTAGTTCATTGCCAAAAGTCACTCTTTGGTTTTGTATGTAGACCCATTTTTCTTGAAAGAGGTAGAAAAACACAATCAAAGATATCTGAACAGTGAAAAGTATGTTCCAAATTCTTATTCCTTTTGATGTTTTTTCTTGGTAGGCTCCTAAACCAATATATACATTCAGGACACCCAGGAATGACACTGCAATTCCAATTATCCAGTGTACAAAGAACCATACACTTCTTCTTTTGGATCCCCTGTGAAGAACAAGAAAATAATTGTATCCTAATCATCATGTTGTATAAAGAGATGAATGAAAATAAAAATAAAGTAAACGCATTGGCTATCTGAAAGGTATGAACATAGAACATAAAAATTCCATGTAAGTTAAAATGGCATAAAAGTGTGATTGAATTATCTAAGCATTTGTGGTCAACAATGATAATGCTCTAACCAATAAAATCATGTATGTACACATTTTCTTAATAATGGTTTTACCTTTGTGGGCGGAAAATACCAACTAGGACTTGCAGCCAGATAATACCATAGAGTGCCACCCCTAATCTTTGATGATTATTGTTGAAGAGATTGTTGAAATTTTTTATGGACATGATTGCTCCTGCTGTGGCAAGAAGTACAGCAAGCATCTGTTGCACCAAAATTCTGAACTATAAATCTTATGAAGCCTTTAAGGATCATCAATGAAAGAAGCCTTTAGAAAAGTTGGTCATTTATGTTAATAATGGGGTTATATTTTAACTTCTGACCTTCATTTTAACTTTAGATGAGACTTGATTAGTACCACAGCCATGAGCCAACAGCATAATTTGCTGTTCTCTTCACAGGCTGTATTCCAATAATGATATAGGGAAAGCATGGAACCTCTAATAACATTGAAGACCAATTAATAGAATGTCTTTCTTGTCCTCGAAGAATCCATTATAGTCCTTGACAACAAACAAGGAGGTAATAGTCCTTACACGATCTTATTAGTAACTAATAAGCTAAAGGCTAAATAAAATAACAAGAAATATGGAGTCTTGCTATTCTTATCTTTCTTTTACCATCATTAAAAGTTAATCAGTGAGATAACTGGCCATATTAAACTAATTTAAAACCATAAATACATGGTTCTTTTCCTCCATAGATCATTGGGTGTCACTTGTCAAGTACAGGGAAATGAACTAAGAATTATGATGTAATATAGGCTCAGATATACTTGCCTGCAAAATTGCATGAACATAGAATATAATTCTATTTCTTCTTGGATTCCCCTCTCTGTTTAACAGTCTAATTGCTAGAATACCAACAGGCATCAAGAACCCCATTGAAGCCCACAGGAGAAAGCCATGTAATGTAATTTCGTCCTGAAGTTTAGGATTCATCTTCATATACAAAAAACAACCACTAAAACAGTTAGCTTCATAGACAAAACTGCTTATTTATGAAATAGAGGATTATAAGACTATAAATTTAGACAAGGGGCAGAATAAACAGGTGATGCTGCCAATTTGATTGGTAAAAATGAAGAATAATATGCAGCAGGAATGGAATACCTTGATGTGGTTGTCTTTATTGTTTGAATGACTGCCTGTAATTTCGCTTTGCTCTTGGGATGAACTAACAAGGGAAAACAAGATGAAAACAAGACTTACTTGAAAGAGGAAAGCAATAAGCTTTTTATGAACTCCCATTCTTCCTACTTTTGTTGAAAATATGATCAGTGGCCAACTCAATCTCCAGTGCTAGTGAAGATTTCAGGCAATACTAGGGCATTCTGGAAACTGAATGTGCTTCTCTAAAGGTTAGCCAAGGTTTTTATCGTTTTTTCTCTGTCTTTTTCAGTGTGTGAGAGTGAGGATTTTGAGCACACTTATCTTCTGTGTCAGTAGCACAACTAAACAGTTGTCACCAATTCAGGAAAGAATGAGGTCAGAGAAAACTCATCACTAAGTTCAGGATGCAAAGAGTTTAACCGTCCTAAGTATATATTTCAGCTTAAAGTGACATTCATTGAATGTTATAGGCTAGAAGCAATGTTGTTGCATGGAAATTGATGGTTTAGTCCAAAAGATCTTCTAAATAAATGGAAGTTGGGATATAGTATAAAATGAAATTTCAAACTTGTGGGGTTCACATTGACAGGCTTTTTGAGTTTATGGAGGAGAATGTGGACTTGCAGAGCAAAAGTATGTCAGATTTCAAAGGGAGGGTTAAATATATACAGATACACAAAGTGGGCCGTGGTAGATTTACCTGGTAAACATTATCTTCTGCTTCCCACTACAGAATACACATCATTATTACATGCTTGAATAGACTCGATCACCAACCAAATACAAAGGCAATATACGGAATTTGATCATTAAAAGCTGATTAAAAAAATCAGTTTATATTAAGATTTTCAACTTTCATGTACTAGATAAGTAAACTTATTTGTCTCAAGGAAACTATATAAGTTAACATTTCCTTGTTGGTATTATTTCTGATTACACTTTATATTTCACATTATACTAAATATTTAGCCAAATCTTCTAAAGGCTGTCCTGCTATTATTATATTATTATCAGACCTGCAAATGGATGTTTATCACTATTATTCTTTTTCCTTTATTTTATGCGTGGATCTTCATGGCAATGGCAGGTGACAAAAATGATGCCATAGGATATGGAAAATGTAGCAAACAGCCATAACTCACCTATTTATCACTGTGAGTTCCAATTAAGTATACATCCCCACTTGCACTAATAACAAAATATTACTATAGCCCACGCCAGTTTGTGACTCTGTGTGCTTGTTTTTTTTTTTTTTTTTATAGAGACTTTGTTTGAGGTTCATTCATCATGTATAGATTCAAGAAGCTAAAAGATAAATCATTTGTCAACTATATGAGTATATGTTATTATAATAATGTTTAGTGCAGTTAACTAAAACATAACAATCTAACTACCTCCCACTAATTTCTTTTGAAAAATGCTATTCCCTCTATTTATAGCCGTACAATCATATGCAAGTGTATGTAGTAATTTTAATTTCTAAGAAAAAAGGATAACGATGATAGCATCGTAGAAGAGTACTTAATCTTTGAAAGAAAGTTTTATCGTCCTTGTGATCCTGTCCGACTCGAGGGATTAATCTCCGAAATTGCATGTGGAGAATAACTTAGGAAATCAAAAATAACTATTTTGATCTTTGGATAGAATTTCATTGATTTGGTTTAGTCTCCACTTTAGCCTACTCCTCATTTTTCCACACTTTATCTTAAATCTTATTTGAATTAAAAAAATATTAAAATTAAAAGTTAAAATATAAATTAATTATGTAATATATGGAATTTATTATTTAAAAGTGTAAAACATAAATACTCGATAAAAATATTTAAATAAAGTCATTTAATCTCAACGGAGCCACCATGGAATTTGTGCATGTGGCGAATGATGAATGCAAGGTTTCTATTTCTAATATAACGTAACTCTTTTTTAGTGCTGATTTTTACGAGAACAGCTTTTTCCGTGGCGTTGTTGATCCTGTTCTCTCTCCGTGAACTTTATGGGGAATATTTTATATTTTATTTTAGATCTGTCACAACATGTGACACTGTCTTCGCCTTACTTTCCTCTGTGCGCTAAGAATAGAATAACTCACCATCTTACAGTGGTCTAACCGATAAGGATTTGGGTTCCTTAAATAAGCAATAAGGGATTCGAATTCTAATTCTTATGAATGAAAAAAAATCTGATTGAAAAAAGACTATCCATATTGTGTACCTTTAAGTTTCTCGACAGAGATTAATCACTATTAATGATGGTGGATATTTCACATCTATCAGATGGGTATAAAAAAACAAAAAAAAAAAAAAGAATAAGCAGAGAATGGACAAGGGCCGAGACAAAACCATTTAAGGTAGGGGTGGACCACGAAATAATGCATGAATGTAACTTTATTTCGTGTGAATCCAAGAGTGCCTTGAAGAAAGCATGTGTGATCGTCTTTCATGAAATTAATATGATTAAATTAATAATTTGATCCCTATATATAATATTGATCTTGAACTTCATCTCTAGATGTATTTTTTTTTTAAATCAGTTCTTTCATGTATAATTATTTTTAATTTGATCATCGTTGTTTATTGCTGTTATAACACCGTCACATGATAAGGATCAAATTCAAAATAATTGTCATATGTAAAGCCCAAATTCAAAATAATTGTCACATGTAAGGACCAAATTCAAATAAACGGCAAGGATTAAATTACAAATAATTATACTTCATGTCACATATATGACAATCATTTTCAATTTGGTCCATATATTTTAACTCCAACAAACGACTTTATAACATCAATAAACGGCAAGGAGTAAATTACAAATAATTATACATATAGGAACAGATTTCGAAATTTACCATATATAGGAACCAAATTCAAAATCAGAGTTATATATAGAATCTAAATGATTGGTTTAACCAATTAATTCAATAAACCAATCATAAAGTTTTTTACTTCTCAAATTGATACTTGATGAGACATTGTACATTTATATAAGTGAGTTAAATATCATTATATATTATATAAAATTAAAATAAATATATACTATATGTAAATATAAACAACATGTCATAGTATCATATCGTGAATGTTTAAATAATAATACTCTGATGAAATACCATGGTTTTTTTTATCAAACTAAGCTAGTTTTGAAAACTATATATCAAAATAATTTGGTTTTGAAACAAATTATCAAAATACTCTTGTTTTGAATAAAAAAAAAAAAAAATTGAGTAGCGCTAACCAGTGTCACTCCTTTACACGTAACACCCTCTGATTGGATGTCATTTATTTTACCATTTTTTTAAAAATAAAATAAAATAAAATAATTTGCATAGCCGCGTCACGTGGCGCCCTCAGAGGAGTGGCGCCCCTGCAACTAGCGCTGAGGGCGCCACGTAACGAGTTCCTGATCACTTCTTCCAACTATCTCCTCCCCCCTCCCTATATATATTCCCCCGCCCCCCATCCCCCAAGATCCCATCCCCTAGCCTCCCCCCCCAACATCCCATATCTCATTCTCCTTTAACCCAACACTCATATCTTTTTTTACAAATCTCACTTCTCCTTCTACTACACTCTTCAACATTATTTATTTTACTATAACTTTTATCTCACTTCTCATTCTATTACACTCTTCAACATTATTTATTTTACTATAACTATTTAATATTTAGGTATGCAATTTAATTATAATTGTTATTATTATTATACTAATGTTACTATTTGTTATTTATTTTATTTATTATTATTATTAATGTTATTATTTTTTTGTAAATGAAATTATTATTGTTGTCGTGATTAATAATTTTAATTTTGTTATTAAATTAATGTTACTATTATTGTCTTTTTTATTGTTGTCATTACTAATATTAATTGTAGGTATGCAACATATCTCAGTCCCTGTTCTACTACACTGTCCAATATTATTTATTCTATTATTTTGTAATTATTGTTTTAACTTCTGTTTAATCCTATACTATTATTATTATTATTATTATTATTATTATTATTATTATTATTATTATTATTATTATATTAATGGTATCAGTAGTCTTTTGTTATTATTACTGTTGTTTCTAATGTTATTACTGTTTTTTTAAATTTTATTATTATTGTGTAATTAACATTAATGTTATGATTATTTATTTTTGTTTTTATTTATTGTTGTCATTGCTAATATTTTTAATATTGTTATTTAATCAAATTAAGGTTATTATTAGTTTTTTATTTTCTATGATTATTGTTTTTTTTTAGTGTTATGCATTAATGTTAAGATTATTGTTTTTTTATTAGGTAAGATGGCAGATGCGATTAATCATGGCCCAGTAAATACATCAGTGTTGGGTGGGGCAGAGTACTCATGTTTCCCAACACGTATGGAACGGTGATGAAGATCGAGTTCTTATTTGTAGACGTGCCCAACAATTTCATGATGGAGGTGTGAACATACCCTCGGCCATTGCAGGGTATCTTGAGTAAGCCGGATTTTTGGGAATTGCTCAGTTTATCTTTGTTTCAAGTTAATCATTCACTAATAAGTGCATTAGTGGAACAGTGGAGACCAGAGTCCCACACATTCCATATGCCAGTTGGAGAGTGCACCATCACATTAGAGGATGTTTCAATTTTGACGGGTTTGCGTGTTGACGGGGATGCAGTAATAGGCAAAAACCCTAAAGATTGGGCTGAGAATGCGGGTCATATGTTAGGATTGATCCCATCTCCGAATGCTTTTCACGGTCATCGACTGAGGATGAGATGGTTCAATGAAGCAATCGGAAATGTCAACCAATACGCACTGGGTGACCCGGTAGTGGCTATACGTTGTACTAGAGCGTACATTTTGAGGTTACTCGGTGGAGTGATGTTCGTCGATCACTCTGGTTCGTTCGTCCCGTTAAGGTTTCCAACATTGTTAGAAGATTTTAACATAACTGCACAACATAGTTGGGGCGCCGCTGTGTTAAGCCATTTATATCGTGAACTATGTAAGGCCACTAATTATGAACTCAAAGAGATGGCCAACTTTACTGCATTGATTCAGATGTGGGCATGGGCACGGTTTCCAAAAGTAGCACCTAGGCTCTGAAATGATGCTAGACCTCCTCAGACACCGTATGGAACAAGGTGAAACAATTTCCTTATGCATTTTATGACAATATTGATGTATATCCTATGTTGTAATAAATATTTTAATAACAAGTGACAACGCGGTATAAATTTTTCAAGGTAATATCATGATTTGCCTCATTATCGAGCAATATTTGATAGGTTGAAACGTATAGATGTAAGGGTTTTTCTGCTTTTTAAGTTCTACAAAGTATTATTTTTATTTCATTGTTGATGTACTTAGTGATTGTTTGTAGATTGTGTGGGAGCCGTACACCCCAAAGATGATGGCAACATTGCCATTGATATACGTTGAAGGCGTCCATATTTGGCGGGCAGTTGTTCCATTGATATGCTACCACATTGTGGAATGGCATCAACCAGATCGTGTGATGAGACAGTTTAGCATGAGCCAATATGTTCCTCAAGCGCCCTCCCAACCGAAATGGGTCCACGGGTTAACTCTTAGGGGGAAAACGGATGATGATTGGGTGCAAACTCTAAATCAATTTATTACTATATGAAACAATAGGTTGGTGTGGGTGCAGACTAATCCACCACAATTAGGGCTTCCCAGCAAACAGTCAGAGTACATGATGTGGTACTCGCGCATTACATGTAGATGGATCAGCAGAGACAACGCACATTAAAGGCATTGTGGTAATGAAATTAATTTAGTGTATTTATTTTCAGAAATTACTATCATATTATTATCGTTTATAATGAAATTTATTCTTGAATAGGCTGACGGTGTTGAACGGATTAACTATTTAGTCACGCTGGAAGGGAGCCAAGCTTTATCGATTGATGAGATTAGAAGCGAGACTCAATGTATGTTGATGGCTTCAGGGGAGAATGACTGCATTACTATAGCTTCTCAGTCTGCTTCGTTTAATACGCAACATCTTGCTCCTCCTGAGATTCAGAACCCAATCAGCCAGTCTAGGAGGGAGGGACATGGACTTGACCGACACAGAACACACATTCAGGGAGAGCTGTTTTACCCCCCACCATTCCCAGAGCAGCAACCGGGGATGTATTACGTTCCTCCACAATATCCGCATGTTCCACAACAATCGCAACAAAGCTATTTTTGCGGATATGGAGACGCTTCTTCATCACACACTGTTGCGGACCCACCATCAGAGCCGACAATGCATCAACATTTTTACGGACATGGGGAACATTCTTCATCACACACTGTTGTGGCCCCAACATCGGACCCGATAATGCATCAAGATGGAGGCAACATGTACTATACACCATCACCCTATACCCCATCTACTTACACACCTGCTGCACCTCAGGAGTGGATTTATCAGATGCAAGACACTCCGATTCGCTCTCCGAATTATGGTGGCATGATGGATATTGATCTTAATATTGATTTTGAGGCTGTTTTACAGTCAGGCGATTATATACCCACCCAACCTATTGAACAAGATGGCAGACGAAACCGACACCGTGTTGCTAGAGACCGTCCTCGTCGGTGCATTTTGACACCCGTGCAGGACAACGATGACGAGGATCACGACCATTGATGTCATGCTAGTATTTTGTAATGAAATGTTTATAATAGTTTGTAATGAAATGACTACTTTTACGATACAATGGTCATCAATAAAAATATATTTTAACGTTGTTCACCAACGCACGTTTACTACAAAAAATGAACACAAAACATTAAATAAAATCTACAAGGAGATAAACTGTTACACAATTACTAGCTAGAATGAACACAAGTCCCTAATCATTATAATTTTATTCATCAACATGTACCCCTGATCCTCCTGCTCGTTGAGGGCAGTGACGTCTGTTGTGACCTTCAGACCTACATAACCCACATCGTTGCGTAGGTTGTGATTCCCTCCAATCCATTTCATTTCGAATACAAGTTGATTTAGGACGACCCTTTGGACGTAGCATTAATTCATCGGGTACCAAGGTCCACGGCACCCACATGGACGGTATGTGTTCCTCATTTCCAATGGGGAACCACTCAGGAGAGTAAGCATTGATGATGCTTTGCAAACTGTAGATGGGATCAATAAACTGAGAATACGCAATTCTCATGTGAGCACATGCTGCGATTACATGTGAGCAAGGAAAATGATATGCTTAAAATCTACCACACTGACACCACCCCGATTTTAAATTGACACTCCAAGATTGACCCTCTCTCTGAGTCACTGGATTGAAAGCTTCGTCGACTTGAAATCGTTGATTATCATAGTTATACATGTCGACCTGAAGCGAAGCAGTCTCCTCTTGTTGTTTCAACAACGCTTTCATTAGCTTCTCAGAATATATTTGTCCAGAACGTAGTTGAGCCCTATCTGTTGCACCTCTGGTAAAAAAATATTCAGCCATCCTGCCGTATGTGCACTTCACCAAAGCCGTGATTGGGAGATTCCTTGCGTCCTTTAATATTTTATTTACTACTTCCGACAAGTTGGTTGTCATATGACCATATCTTCGACCTTCATTGTCGTAAGCAAGACTCTATTTCTCTCTCGAGATGGCGTCAATCCACCTTTGTATCTCCGGGCTTGCTTCGCAGAACTTTTCTAACCTCGGAACAAATTTAACGCGGGCTGTCGTATACCCTGGAAAAGACCAAAAAAGTCAACACGACTTATTTTATATTGACATAATTGTCGAAATAATTACATTAACCAAGTTGTGATAAAAGTGTTACCTAATTTCATCAACTCAGAGTTCAAATTCGTAATTTTAAATTTATGATTGAAATTACTTGCGATGTGTCTGATGCAGTATACATGGTAAGCATTCGGGGGTTGCCAACCTAATTCGGGATTTGCCACAGCAGATTTAATACTTTGGTGGCGATCGGAGATCAAACAAATACCTGTCTTGCTGGTCACATTCTAGCGGATGAGTGCCAAAAACCAGGACCAAGCATCCAATGTCTCTCCTTCAACCACAGCAAATGCAAGAGGCAACACATTGCTATTTCCGTCTTGTGTAGTTGCAATCAATAAGGTGCCGCGATATTTGCCATATATGTGTGTACCATCAACTTGGACTATTGGCTTACAGTGGTTGAACGCATCACAACATTGTTTGAATGTCCAAAAAACGCGATGAAACTTACGACATGCATTGTTCACCCAGTTATCGACAATGACATCATTTGTCTCAATCTTGAAATAAGCACCCGGGGCTTGATACTGCATAAACTCTAGCCATTTAGGCAACATTGTGTATGATTCATCCCAATCTCCGAATACATGTACTGTGGCTTTTTGTTTAGCCTTCCATGCTTTCCTATAAGATATTTTGTATCCGAAGGCACTTCGGATCCTTTCTTGTATCAACCCGATGGTAACTGATGGTTGTTCACGGACCATGTCTGACACAATAACAGACTTTGTTTCAAATCACCATTCAATAAATTAAAATATCAACTTCAGGAAGCGGGTTAGTGATAATACCTAAAATGCATGAGCATACAAAGTTGGAGTCCAACTTTGCATGATCCTGTGATAACATTACGTTGACACAATTGTGTTGACCTCCATACTTCGTGACAACCCACTTGTCTGATTTCTTAGATAAAATGGCCCTCAACCTCCATGGGCATCCGTCTGAACGGTTTGAGCACTTCACATGAAAAAATGACTTTGTTGAATCAACGACATCAAATGATTGGTGAATGTTCATTGAATATTGCTTCACCACATTTTGAACTGATTGTTTGCTGTCAAACTGTAAATCGGTGCACAACTCCTAGCCGAGTTGCCAAGATCCTACAGCATCCATCGCTTCAAATTTCATCTCTTCATCTGGATGGTCCCAATTAATATAACTGTAATGTGGTGATGAATTGTTGAATGCACCATGTTGTGATTGACCTGTAGTTCATTCACATTTTTCAAAATTTGTACAATTATGTTAAAGGTACTAATAAAAAAAATCCAATAACAATACTGTTAAAAAAAGAAACCTACTTGTTGTGGAACACCAACTATAGGTCTTGAGGATGATATTGGAGAAAGCAGCAATGACGGTGAGGCCAATGAATACAGATTGGAGGTACGGTCAGCTTCATCTTCAATGTCAACCGAATCACAATCTGGAATTTCATCGTCCTCTTCGTCATCAATTGATGCAGCCTCCATTTCACTGTTCCAATCTTCATCTCCTGATAGTGATTGGAAAGATTCAGTGGAACTACCGACCACATCAATCTCAACATATATCTCAAGTGTTGTCATCGACGAATTTTGCACAAAAGACTCGATCATGCACGAGACGTCCTCGTCTTCAGTTATTTCATAGGCAATGTAATTTAACGGATTTGCATGTGTCAAATATCTGTCCATTATCTTTGAAATAGACTGATTTGTTTGAAGTTTCAGCCTGGAATGAATCTTTGCCTTCAACTTCATATCCGATTCATTGTTTTATTGGCATGATTTTTGTATTCCCTTCGAAAGTGATTCCGTTTTCTCCCGAGAATACCCTCCCATTATAGTAGACAAAAATCATAACTTGACTCATAATGTTGGCCCTGTAATAATCAAACATAAAATAAATTATATTAATATAATAATACTATTAAAAAATGCAATATTAAAAAAAATTAGAATAATTATAATTAAACAAATAAAAAAGGCAATAATAATAACATTAATTAAATAACAATATTAAAATATTAATCATGACAAAATAAATAAAGACTAAAATTAAATAATAAAAACATTAATATAAATTACACAATAGCGGTAAAATTTACAAATAAAATAAAATAAATAATGTTGGACAATAATTATAATTAAACAATATTAAAAACATTAGTGATTACAACAATAAATAAAAACAAAAATAAATTATAATAACATTAATCTAAATTACACAATATTAATAAACTTTACAAGAGTTATAACAACATTAATATAAATTACACAGCACTAAACAGTAATAGTAAAGTAAATATTAATATAAAATGCTTACTAAATATTAAAGAGTAATAATAAAATAAACAATGTTGAAGAGTGTAATAAAATGAGAAGTGAGATGTGTGAAGAAAGATATGAGTGTTGGGTTAAGCGGGAGTGGGATATGGGATGTTGGGGGGATGATGGGGGATGGGATGTTGGGGGATGGGGGCGGGGGTATATAGGGGGAGGGGGTAGTTGGAAGAAATGGCCAGGAACTGACGACGTGGCGCCCTCAGAGGACTAGCGCCAGTTGCAGTGGCGCCACTCCTCTGAGGGCGCCACGTGACGCGGCCATGCAAATTATTATTTTTTTTAAAAAAAATCTGATAAAATAAATAGCACCCAATCAGAGGGTGCCACGTGTACAGGAGTAATGCTGGTACTAGCGCCACTCAAAAAATATTTTTTTATTCAAAACATGAGTATTTTGAAAATTTTGTTTCAAAACCAAATTATTTTGATATATAATTTTTAAAACTAACTTAGTTTGGTAAAAAAAACCTACAAATTGGAAGTCACGTGTCGAGGATATTCATTTGCCAAATTTTACCTGTAGAGTGATGGAGAATTTTATAGCTCTGTTTTGCATGTGATTCACCATTAATTGCTCATTATTTTTTTTTTTTGACAAGCTCATTATTTTTTATTACTATAATGAACACATCCCATTTAAATTATTGGTAATCCTTACTGTAGCAAATGTATATTTATTTGCCTTATTAGCTAGCATTGAGTAATGAACACGATTGGTTCAAGTTACCCAAATAAGCGTTTTCATTAGAAAAAAGAGTAGTTTAACAAGCTTGTGATGAGCTAATTTAAATTCAGATAATGATTGTTGTACTCAATATGCGAGAAGTCTGTACACAATGTAGACAGTTGGAATGAAATTGCAATATCAACGTTATTTGAAAAGGGTTTTATTTTAATAAACAAAAAGTATATTAAAAAGAATATAAGAAGTAATCTAACCCATTTTGATCTGTAATCCTTTCTAATAAAAAAAGGAACCGAATATTTGAAGAGGAGTGAGTGATGAGTGTGTAAGTATTATTACTCTTTTTTTATTTACTTTATTATTACTCTTTTAAGTTATGAACATCCCTGATTGCATGAGTTAAGATAATCTGTGTGTTGGTTAATAGGATGTTGTCATACACATGATTATAGCCACAACCACCATCGGATCATCACCATAAGACCTATTGGGTCCTTGACATCGAGGCTCCACACATGAGCGCATCATAATCTTTTATTCTGTTTGCTAGCTTATGAGGTCGTTGAGATGTCACAGGTTTTTCAGAACAACATTGCCCACTAACAATCATTCCCTTGAAAGAAATATCATCAATTTTTCCTATTACCATGTGACGTTTTTAGTAAGACAGTAGTTTCAACTGTCAAAGATGATGATATCCTCTATTGGTTTAACAATGTTTGGTAATTTACTTATGAATCCATAAAAGGTTAAATACATAATATTATTACCTGTTCAACAAATTGCTTTCCTTATATCAAGGGGCATCTTAAGAAAAGTTTAAATTGATTGGAACCTTATCCAAAAAAAAAATTTGATTGGAACCCTACAACAACTTGTGCTTTCAAAAACTTGATTACGGCTGCTTTATATCTTATCATTTTCTAGTCTTTATATGTCCAGGGTTGAAAATAAGCTGATCAGGATGGGAAAAGGGTTTTCTTAATGAAACTTCCCTACAATTAATGTCATAATACTAATAATTTGTGGGAAGAAAATTTTCACTGATAGAAACTTCTTACTATGCCTAATTAAATGGTTCTCCAATATCTTTTTTCTTATTCAACTTCCCTTTTCGTTTTCATTGGAGTTTTTGTTTTTCTCTTTTATTGGTAAGACTCTGCTGTCTTATTTTATTGTATCACATCATGTTCCCATCAAAAATATTTTGTCACATAAATTGAAATTTCTTATAATTTAAAATAGATAAAATATGTGGCAAGATATTATGGTGAATTCTATGGTACCCGAAGGATAACTTTATCCTGCCTAGGTGGTCCAATTAGATGGTGAGAATCATTTGACTTGACCTACTAATATGACTCATTTAATTAAGGTGACACATTCTGGTTGGACATGATAACTTTTATCCCAAAATTATTGAAGGTACCGAAGAAGGCACCAAATATTGGTAAGGACAAAATATGATATACCAAAATAGTATAACAAATCCTCATCAGATACGACCAACCAATTTTGACTCAAATAGGATGAGAAAGAGGGGACCTTTGGATGCCATGACCCCTAGCCCCAGTTGACTGATTATATATATATATATATATATATATATATAAAATAACTTTTATCTCAAAATTATTGAGAATATCGAAAAAGGTATCAAATATTATTGATAAGGACAGAATATGATATATCAAAATAGTACAACAAATCCTCATCCGATACGACCAACCAATTTTGACTCACATAGGATGAGAAAGAGGGGGCCTTTGGATGCCATGACCCCTGGCCCCATTTGACTGATTATATATATATATATATATATATATATATATATATATATATATATATAATGGCCCTACAAAAATACATACTATAAAGTAGCATCATTTGTATCTAATATAACAGCTGAAGAGGCCCATTCGTGTGAGAAGCCTAAAAGCCCAAGGCCTGTGCATGCCGTGAAGAAACCAATGTGGTGGATGAAGTACTTTAGAGAATGTTTGAAAAAGATTAATTTTTTTTATTTTAGTTATTTTTTGGTTAAAAAGTTATTTCATAGATAATCTATCATGTTTGGTAATTAACTTAAATTTATAAAAATAAACTTTTTTTTGGGAAAAAAGCTGTTTTATATCATCTAATTTGTTTTAGTTTAAGATTTGTGATTTGATCATTTTTCATTCTCTAAACTTTCTTTCCTATTTACCCCTACAAAACTAACTTTTATACAAATATTATTAAATTATACAAATAACTTCATACCATTTTTTCGTAATTTACTATATAAAAGTGATTTTTTTTGTACCACCCAAACAAAATAGATTATCTTAAAATTACTTTTCAGCAAACATACACAAACAAAAGCAGATTCTAATTATAATCGATTATCACAATAAACGATAATACATATAATCGATTATCAGCATAATCTATTTTTTCTAACTTTCCCAAACACACTCTTAGATAGATAGGTAGAAGGATTCTAAGCTTTCTTGATTTTTTCGTTGATTATTTTTCTGTTAGTTGGTTCCTAGTTTTTAGTAGTTTGTTATGCTTGCAAGGCTGTCACTAGCCAATGTATGAAATGAAATGTAATGTAATTTCAAAATAAAATGGTGAATAAATACTTAATGTAATATCAAAATAATTGCTTACATCATAATCCACTGAACCAAAATAATATAATAAGTTGAAAAACCTCAAAATCGAACGTCTACTACGACTCGCATAAAAAGAAATAACTAAACGATAACATAGTTCCTCCTGGCACGTGCCATACAATACTAACCAAAGTATAAAACTAGAAAGGCTTAATTGCACTTTTGATCCCTCAGGTATCATGATTGTTCGATTTTGGTCCCCGGGTTTTGATTTCGCTAATTGGGTTCTCCAAGTATCACGATTGTGCAATTTTGGTCCTCCACATTTCAATTGCGTCAATTGGGTCCCCCACGTATCATGATTGTGCAATTTTGGTCCTTCAAGTATCACGATTGTACAACTTTTAACATCAATAGCCTACGAAGCACATGTGCGACTGATTTGATACTTAATGAGACTAGCTTGGCAGCTTACATGTCATTCTTATGTGATACTTAATGATGTGTATTTGACCATTAAATTATGTAAGATGTCAATGATGTCTTATAAGAATGTCCCGTAAATCGTCAAGTTGACTTCACTAAGTGTCAAATCAGTCCCACGTGTCCTACGTAGGCTACTGACGTTAAAAATTGCACTATTGTGATACTTAGGGGACCAAAATTGAACAATCATGATACCTAGGGGACTCAATTCGCGCAATTGAAAACTAGGGGACCAAAATTGCACAATCGTGATACTTGGGGGATCCAATTGACGCAATTAAAACCTGGGGGACCAAAATCGAACAATTGTGATACCTGAGGGACCAAAAGTGCAATTAAGCCAACTAGAAATATAGTTTTCAAGCCTCAGTCAGCTCAACGGTGTCGCCTTCAGACTCTGAAAACAGTACTACTAATGAGATATATAATCCCAGTGAATAAAAATACAGTTATAAAATATTTTCACAAAATCATTGTTCTTAGCCGACGCGGTAACTGGAAAAACTGTCCATAGTACCCGCTATTTCCCAAAATAATAAGTACTATATAATAGTATTAATCTAAAAGTCAAATCAATAATTATTCATCACCAACAGATCATAAATGAAGTATATCCAAATCACACATGTCAAATAATTCCCATAAATCATAAGTGTCATATGACTATCAAACATCACTCAACAATGATATCTCATTGCCTACCTCTACTCAAGAGAGGTATTTCGATGTCACATTCTCTTTAGTAACATTACTCATTTTTCGATACCAACCATGTCCAGTGGCGGTATTACTCATTTTTCGACATCCCACTGTATGGCGATGTTGCTTTCGATAACCCATTATGGCGGTATCACATAATTTCGACATCTCAAGTCAATTGCAATGTTACTTTCGATACCCTTTCATAGACGGTATTTCTCACACATCATACATCATGTATAACAGTCAATTAACCCTGCCAAAACAACGTGTACTATCATGTATTCTAAAAAGAACATGTCAGTCAATCAATACAAATACCAATCATATATATCATAACATATATCATGTATTCAAATGACCAATTTAATGTAATTTCGTTTTTATTGGAAACTACCAAATTTAGAAAATAGGATTTGACCAAACATGCATCATTACCTTCAAAAATCATGTTTTGAAATCATACCCCTAAACCAAACCGTTTTACACCATGGAAAGGGTAGGAAAAGGTATTTCAATCACCTCTTGAAGACCTCCAAGAAGCTCAAAGTGTCTCTCACAAACACGCCAAGAAAGCTCTCAAGAAATCTCTTCCTTCTTCTCTCCCTAGGCTCCTTCTTCTCCAAGCTCTTGAATCCTCAAAGGCAAGCAAGAGAATGTTTTAGGGGGTAAAGAGGGTTTCTAGCCACACTAGGATGTTATAAGTTGGTATTTATAAGTGTTCCACTCGTCCCCTCTTAAAATCCTCGCGTTTTCACGTTGCATTCATCAAGCACGGGCGTGCTCTTAATCAGCATGGTCGTGCTCTTTGCTAACAGCAAGGGCGTGCTTAACTGAACAAGGGTGTGCCCATCAGCGTCACTTTTGAACGATTTTCGACACGGGCTTGCTCCCTTAAGAACGGTCGTGCTCACGAGCACGATGCGACTTGGAACGTGCTCCTTCCACCACGACCATGTTGGGGTTTCAAGAGGGATAATTTTTTGAAAACAATTTATAAAAACCACTTGAGCGGAAAAACCCCTTTACTAAAGGACCACGTATCGCACATGAATCACAAGGATATTGTGTTTACCTCTTGAAGCGTAGCTTTACCACGAACACTGTGAGCACGTTAGCAGCACTGGTAAATCACGAACACTGCTACGGTGTGAATGGCAACTTGATCTACACAGCTATAGAGCATCAGATCCGAGGAACACTGCTGCTATCACCACAAAGGGAGAGGTTCTTCTCTATCACCAGTATTGCAAAGTAGCAATACCTCTACTCAGTCCACGCGAGCAAACCAACGTCAGAGATAGCGTAGTGCTAGCTATCAGACTTGGGAGAGGCATGGCACACAGAGAGAGAAGAGGGTGCCTGTCAAGGGTGTACAACGGCCGTTATAAGTGTTATGTGTTGTCTGTTACTTAAGTGACGTGTACAGCTTACTAATAGCTGTCACTCACTTAACCTAACCCACTTGGGTCACTGTACACTACAGGCCCAATGTTTAATTATTAATTAAATCATATTTAATTAATCAATTAAACTAATTCTCTGAACATTTGCTCTATGCGTGTGACCCTATAGGTTCTCAATTAATTGGCAATAATATTAATTATTATTAATCATATTAATAATCAATTAATATTATAAACAATGAGCGGCATCTAGCAATACATCATTGCTACCCAATTACTTAGAATATTGGTGATACAATTAAAACCATATTGTAACCATTTATAATGTGAAGTCAACGTCCTTTTGTCTCAATGTCTTAATTAAACACAATGCATAAATGTGTCATCTTTGTGAAGTCCAAATATTTATTTTTTGATCTAGTAATTGACATACGATCATGTGGGCTCAATATCTCATATTGTCCCACCTAAGTATGGCCATGCATTTCTACGTCGCATACCATCAAGAGGCCTATAGACATTACTCCTGTTATGTAGGAGAGACGAATCCTATCTACATCACTCACATTCCTCAATATGTTTTATTGCAGGCCCAATAACTACCTTTATAGTTGTCCTGTTATAGACAATGTTTAATAGTATCAAAACCTACAACTACATATGTTAGGAATCGTAGTGACTTCAAGTCGAAGGACTACTTCATTATGGTCACCATGAGAATCTCTTATAACACTTACATAACTATTATGCAGCGTTCTCATAGCGGGTCACTCCAGTATAAATATTCCACTAATATATATACCTATGTTAAGACTTGATATCTTATATCTATGACCCGTGGAGATATGGTCATCAGTACACTGACATAATAGTCTCAATGTATTATTATTGTCCTTATTAATAATAATACTTGACTATGAATATTTAAGAATAGTGTTCTATAATTTAATGACATCTCACGGTCAAGTCATACTTGACGTTCCATTAAATGAACTACCTATTTTAAGGAGTTTATTATGCTATAAATATGATCATCAAATATAACATAATAAATAAATGCCTTATACATATATCAAATATATGATCAAAGTTATAATACAAATGATTATCTATTTCCCCAACAGACCAATGCTCATCAGACGAGCATGGACGTGCCACACATGAGTACGGTCGTGTTCATGCGTCAAGAAGAGTTTTACACTCTGAAAAACACACTTAGTCGTATTTAATTATTTTTAAACCATTCTAATTATTTCAAGGGCCTAAATAATGAATTCTAAGCTTCCCAAAACTCCTTAATTTCTATATTAGTATTATTTTTTTGACAAGGAAAGACATTAATTTATTCAAATTGATAGAATACATCGATAACAATACAGATCCAAAATTGCCAAAAACCGAAAAGGATGAAACTGCAAACAAACTTACAACACCCAGGTTAAAAGCATAATACAGCAAAGTCAAATTGTCTACAAAAGTGACACCATCAAAGTCACCAGAATACCCATGCTTCCGGATCTGCAGCATTGAGACCCAAGTCTTGATCAAATCTGTGATGTATCGAAGCAGATCTGTCAATCTGGAACAAACGAACACCGCACCAAGACGGGAATCAAACAGCACCGCACCAAGACAGGAAACCAAACAAAGCCACACCAAGACTACGAAGAACAAGGAAAAAACACAAAAAGATCCAGATCTATGTGGAAAACCCACATAAAAGAACCAGATCTATGTGGAAAACCCACTTATGGAAAGAAAAGAAGAGAAAAAGCGAAGTAAATGGGTGGTTTTAGGCCAAAATGACCCAAAACCACCCCTGCCGCCGTCTGTGAGAGTGTGAGGGAGACAAGAGAAAAAGAGGAGATTTTCTTGAGAGAGTGACAAACTCTCTCTTATTTTTAATTTATAGGATGTCACATTTTCTCCCATTCTTTAAGAATTTCAACCCCAGATTCATCTCCATACTTAAGCACTCCTAAGACATAGTTCGTTATACAAGGCAAAAGATTAAAGTACCTCGATTGATAAGATCCAGATACTAGCGCACGATATCCTCCTCAAGTTCCCAAGTCACCTCCTCAGGAATCAATCCTTCCCAAACCTCCTTCAACAATGGAATCATCTTGTTCCTCAGAGTCTTAGTGCTCTTGTCGATGATTTGAATAGGCCTGGGCTTAAAGATCAAGTAATCTCTCAATTGTACTGACTCAGGAGCTATCACATGAGACACATCAGACACATATTTTCTGAGTTGAGAAACATGAAAGACATCATGGACATTTAAAACTGCGGTGGAAGAGCCAATTGGTAAGCAACAAGCCCGACTTTCTTTAAGATTTGAAAAGGACCCATAAAACGAGGGTTGAGTTTTCTGTCTTTCATTAACCTCCCCACCCCAGTCTAAGGAGTGACTTTCAAGAATACATGCTCACTTTCCCGGAATTCTAGAGGCTTTCTCTTTTGTTGGCATAAATTTTCTGCCTACTCTTTGTTGTGCGGATTCTCTCCCTAATCATTCTGATCCTATCCGTGGTCTCTCGAACAAAGTTAGGTCCTATCAAAGGTTTTCTCACCTACTTCGCACCAACACAAAGGGACCAACACTTTCTCCCATAAAGAGTTTCGTAGGTTGTCACGCCTAAGCTAACATGATAATTATTGTTATACGCAAATTCAATGAGAGGTAGGAACTTATCCCAAATCCTTCCTTCATCCAAGACACACGCTCTAAGCATGCCCTCCAGGGTCTGAATGGTCCTTGTTGACTGACCATCCGTCTGGGGGTGATAAGCTGTGCTAAAACTCAACTTAGAACCAAAGGCTCGTTAGAAAGGTCTCCAAAATCTAGAGGTAAACCATGGGGCTCTATCTAACACTATGGATGTGGGTATATGGAGGTGGGTATACCATGAAGCTTAACTATATCTCTGATGTATAAGTCTGCCAACTTATCCAAACTGTAGGTTAAGACGTCCCCTTGCCTCACAAAAAAACAAGTTAACTAGTCATGATTACGTTATAACCGTTAGCACGTTTAAAAAACATACGAGGGTATTTAAAACTTTAAACATATGTACTGTATACATACTGTACATATAACACATAATTATCAGGTTGCACAAACTAACATATGAAAGCATGGTATAAAGATATAGAGACGACTTCCTCTTCTTGCCCAAAATTCATCAAAGTACAGACTCACCGATCATACATACACAGTAGACTAACACGCTCTGCATCAGCCCGGATGACGGGTACCCTTCGTTCGTAGTCATTGTACAACCACTCAGAATCTCTCGGGATTGGGGTTTGTGGCTCTTCCACCGGCATCGGGCTCGTATGGAGTGTCGTCCATCTCTTCGTCAGCTGGCTCCACTACCGGGTCTTGTCACAAAATAAGAGAACATACAATATGGAGGTAACAGGGGATAAGAACCACATCTCATCACAAATAGGGATAAAGGTAAAGTAGTTACATCGATAGCATAACCACACACAATCATCACCAACAACCATCCTCGGGATTTATTTAACTTAACTTTTGGTCTCACACTCTCATGCACCTAGACCTTACATGAAGACACAGCCACATCCCTACGTCACAACGTATCCCCTACAAAGCAAGATACTCATCCCCTGCCAAGCAGGATGAAATTCAAACGTCATCCGAGTAGTAGAGTCCGTTACACTCACGAGTACATTACATCCCCTACCAAGTAGGATGCTCACCCCCTGCCAAGCAGGGTGCACTATTCCCCATTCCTGATAGGGATAGCTATCCCGGTGTCAGCATGCACATTGGAGATCTCGGAATCCCATAGTAGACCTACCAAGCATCTATCTATGGTTCCGTTTTGACCTCGCGTAATCCCATATCTACGCGACTGTGACATCACCACACGATGCAATCTAGCATGAATCCTCACGACTCATTCTGATCAACAACTTAGTAACTAAACCTCAATACCTGACGTACTGAGCACTAACACTCCCTATCAAGCAGAGTGTTCACGACTATCCATAGTCCTCAATCATCTCATCAGGTTGAGTACAAGAGCTTATTTCCACCAAATGATCTTTTCTCACACATCACCCAATTCATAATGATCATGTCTTAGCTCTAGGCAGACTAACAATCAGATATGCAATATCATGTTATCTCATAGCATATTATCATCATATCATCAAATGAGGCAATAAAGCATATTATCATAATATCACCAATTAATACAATAAATCACCTTATCACAATCATCATAAAACACATATCCACAATCACATCATAGTAAGCTTATAAGCATGTCAAACGTACGACCTCAATCAACATAATATCAACCTACGGTGATGAACCTACAATGCCTAAACCTACATTGGTACCACTTTATGGTAATCGCCAATGTGGACTTAGGTGTTGTCGGTTACTCAACCACTAGTAGGGTTTAGGATCCCTTATGCATATCAATGTATTCTACTCTACTCTTCCCTCCCTGACGAGTGTGATTCGTTCCCCCACTTGAAATTGCTACAAACTGCTACACACGTGCTTTCGCGTACAAGCTTCCGAACATAGCTCCGAAACCGGCACTTTAGCACACTTTTCAACGAACACACCACACGGCTCCTCACACCGACAAGGATACCCCCGGGATGTACGTTAGGCCAACAATTGCCCCAAGCACACACACAAGTCTAGAAACAGGGGAAAACTCAAAAACAATGGCAGATTCGACAACAAACGTACCTAGGGATCAAATCAATGAATCAAAAGGAATGAGCCACGAAAATTAGGAGGAATAAATCACCAATACAGCTTATGTACCCCTCATGGGCAGAACCTTGACGATCCCTTCGTGCGATTCCCCGAACAATCAATCAAGCAAAAAGATGAAAGCCTAAAAGGCAGCGAAATGATGCCGGGATTAAGAATAGGAGTAGAACGAACTCAAGTAGATTAAAGGAACAAAGGTCGATGTTATGGCATCCCAACTTACCTCAAAGAAACTCTCATGCAATGACAGCAGTACGAAGGCGTCGAAGCTATGAACTCAAATACGCGATCAGTTAAAAATTCTGATTACCAAAGCATCTCCAACCAAGCTCTTAAACTCTTAAACAATGGTGGTTTTCTCCTTTTCTTCCCTTTGTTTAGGTGCTGGTCCTCTTGTCTACGTGAAGAAGAGATCGAGGAGTAGTCTTTACTTTGTTTTATTAAAAGGTGTTAGATTAAGTTAGAATTATTCAATATAGGTTAGATTAGGTGCCAGGTCTTAGGAGTAGGTAGTGGAATAAGAGTGTCACATTGGTGTCGTGACATGTGCCACAACTTGTTACCCCGTCGGCACGCCCGAGTGTTTTCTTCCACATTTTTCCAGTGTAACCCACTGCCGGAATATTTTCCAGTATTAATTTTTTTAGGTTATCCCTAAAAACCTATTGTACTTAAGCCCGACCTAATTTTAATATGTTAACCCTCCATTAATTAGTCAATTAATTAATTACTCACTCGGTTAGCGTTTCTTCACATTCTGGACCCGTTCTTCCATGTTTTTTGCACTTTTTGTGCTCGTTCCAAGGCCAAATTGTCTCAAATTTGGACCATGGCTTCCTCAACACATAAGGAACATAATTAAGTCCTTAAGCATGCTTAATTAATCTCCCACACATTAAACAATAAAATGGAGTGTTACATTACTACTCCCCTTAAAAGAAATTTTGTCCTCAAAATTTAGCATACCTTAGAAGAGATGAGGATATTGCTCTTGTATATCAGCTTCTCTTTCCCAAATTGCACCGCCTGTAACTTCATCCCAAACTACCTTCACTAGGGGAATGTATTTACCACCAAGTTCCTTAACTCTTCGATCCACTATTCTCATGGTTAAGGCTTCATACTCTAGGTTTTCTCTCAACTGTATAGTCTCAGGTTCGATGACATGAGAAGGATCGGGATAGTAATTTTGGAGTTGTGACACATAGAAGACATCGTGTAGGTTGGACAGATTTGGAGGTAAGGCGACATGATAGGCTACTGGACCAATTCGACGAAGAATTTGAAATGGTCCAATGAACCTTGGAGTAAGCTTCCTAGACTTGATAGCTCTGCCAATACCTGTCCTAGGTGTAATTCTCAGAAGGACGTGGTCTCTCTCTTAGAATTCTAGAGGCCTTCTCCTTTGGTCACTGTAACTCTTTTGCCTTTCCTGAGCTGGCTTCATCTTTTCCCGATCATCTTCACTTGTTCTGTTGTCTACTGAATCATGTCTATTCCTAGTACTTGACCTTCTCCTGTTTCATACCAGCACAACGGTGTTGGACACTTTCGTCCATACAGAGCTTCAAACGGTGCCATATCGATACTTGTGTGGAAACTATTGTTGTATGTAAATTCGATCAGAGGTAAAAACTCGTTCCAACTTCCTGCATGCTCGAGTACACAGGCTCTCAATGAGTCCTCCAATGATTGGATTGTCCACTCATGCTGGCTATCTGTCTAGGGATGGTAAGCTGAACTTAACCTCAGTTTGGTTCCCAATGCACTGTGCAACTGTTTCCAGAACCTTGATGTGAACCTCGGGTCTTTATCTAATATGATGCTTACAGGTACTCCGTGTAACCTCTCCATTTCTCCGTTGTAGATCTGCGTTTGCTTCTCCAATGTGTAACTTTCACCAATAGGCAGGAAATGGGCACATTTCATCAGACTATCAACGATTACCCATATTGCGTCGTGCCTCTTCTGGGTCCTTGGCAACCCAGTCACAAAATCCATTGCAATTCTATCCCATTTCCACTCAGGGATATCCAACGACTACAGTCATCCTCCATGCTTCTGATATTCAATCTTTGCCTTCTGACATGGCAAACAAGATAACACATGTTCTTTAACTTCTTTCTTTATCCTAGGCCACCAGAACATCTTCTTAAGATCTTGGTACATCTTTATGGCACCTGGATGGAAACTTAACTTACTTTTATGTGCTTCCTCCAAGATCATCATCGAATTTCCTTATCGTCTAGTATACAGATTCTATCCTTGAACCCGATGTTTCCATCTATATCCACCTTAAACTCCGAAGTCTGTTGTTTGAGGATTAACTCCTTCATCTCCTGAAGATATTGGTCCACTCCTGCTTCTCTTTAACCGTCTTAAGAAAATCATTGGTGATAGTGAGTCTTCCCAGACACATCCTATCTTCGAACCATTCTCTTCTCAGATTCAAATCAATGAACTGTTCCACCAATTCTAGCTCTTTGATCATCATGGCAGATACATACAAAGATTTCCTACTTAGAGCATCTTCTACCACATTTGCCTTCCTTGGATGGTAATGCAGCTCGAACTCATAGTCCTTGATGAATTCCATCCATCTCCTCTGCCTCATGTTTAGCTCTTTCTAGTTGAATAGGTATTTCAGGCTTTTATGGTCACTGCATACACTAGACTTGGCCCCATAGAGATAGTGTCTCCAGATCTTCAGAGCTAATACTATAGCTTCTAGCTTCAAGTCATGAGTCGGATAGTTCCTTTCATGAATCCTCAACTGCCTTGAAGCGTAAGCTAAAACTCTCCCATCTTGCATGAGCACACATCCAAGACCTTGATACGATGCATCTCAGTACACTTCGAACTGTCCCAAAGGGTCCGGTAACACCAACATTGGTGACGAAGTCAACCTCTTCTTCAACTCCTAGAAATCGATTTCACATTCCGTTGTCCACTCGAACAACTTGCCTTTCCTCGTTAACTGTGTCACAGGTAACGCAATCTCCGAAAAGCCTTCTATTGTACCCTGCCAATCCAAGGAAACTTCTTACTTCACTTCCTGTCTTCGGACTCTCCCACTGTACCACCGCTTCTACCTTCGCTGGATCCTCTGATATACCATCTATGTTGATCACATGTCCTAGAACTGTACTTCCTCCAGCCAGAATTCACACTTGGACAATTTCACATACAACTGTCTATCCTTCAATACTCGAAGCAAAGTCCGAAGGTGTTCCTTGCAACACCCTTTCCCGAGTGTCACATTCCCGAACGTTTATAAGGCCGAAAATATTTATTAATGCGAAAAATACGATTTTTCTCTTTCTTTTCTTTTCATAAAAGATGTAATGGGATTAGTAAAGGTAATAAATAATACTAATAAGTGAACTTAGGTTCACCATGCATTTCTAGAACATATTGTATTATAAATACAGAAACAGAAAACAGAAAATAGAAACATCAACATTGCTATATATAGACATAAGTCTAATGTATGACTGACATAACAAATACAATAAGTACTAGGAGTCATAGCTCCCAAAAGGTACTACAAAAACTGACATAGTCTGGCCGACAACAAAACTAAAACAGCAAAAGAGTCCACCTCCGAACTCAAAGGGACTGCGGAACCGAACCATCGTCGCGTCCATCTGTTCAAGCATCAACAGCAAGTACCAGCAGAAAACATACAGATATGGGTGAGATTCCCGTTCATCAACACAACAAAATAGCAGTAGCAAAAACGGGACGACTCACCGGGTAACAGCGTACCCAACATGCTTACAAGGTTCTCAATATAAATCATGTTAAGCAGTTAACAACATAATAGCATGCTAAACATTTAACAGCATAATATAAGGCATCCTTAAACAATACAACGATGTATAACAGTAAATGTAAACATCAATAGCCATAAACATCAATAGCCATGCAATGCAATGCAATGTATATGACTCAATGTTAATGTCACTGGGTACTACTCTGACTCCTACTCCATGGAGCTAACAAAACATTCGGAGAGAGTGAATGGGAGGACATGTTCCGGTTTCTGCCAGCCATGAGCAAGATGCTACAACATTCGTAACGTGCACGTATCTGGCTTTGCGGTAACACTCTCGACCAAACATGAAAAGTACGGCATCTAGTAGAGGATATCAGTGTATTGCACGGATTCGCAAGTACAGACGGTTACACCTCTTTGGAAACACCTCTGGATCGCTCGGCGAAACAGAATTCGTGTAGCGAAATTTCAATTTATTCGCTTAGCGAGTATAATTTCGCTTAGCGAAATGGAGGCGGTTATACCTCCTTTGGAGACTTCTCTGGATCGCTCAGCGAGATGTAATTCGCGTAGTGAAATTCGCTGGGTTCGCTTAGCGAATATGAATTCGCTTAGCGAAAGTGAGGCAGTGATGCCCAACTAAGACTTTCCCTGTTTTTCGCTTAGCGAAAGTAAATTCGCTTAGCGAAAGTTGCCTTAAAACAAGACATCAACCTTATGGAACCATTTTGATTCTCTTCATGAAAATACTTCTTTTCTCATTTTGAGTCACTTGATTAGCTAGATGAACTAAGGATAAGGTATAAAACATGTTTCACTTTGGTGAAAGCACTTTGAGATTTAAGTCCATTTAAAGTCACTTAGGGTTTTCTTTGAAAAACACAAGTTATTGAAAACACTTTCTTTACATCAAAACTTGACTTGTCCAAGAACTATTCATATCCATCCTTTCCTCAAGGTCATGGCTAATAGCCAACTAGGAATCAATGTGAAGTTTTACTTCATCCACCAATCAAAGTATGGCTCACCACACTTACACAATCATGATAACCATAATACACATTACTACATCATAATCAAACATCCAAGTCCATCACACATTATGGTCTCATAATCAACAATAAAAGTCCATACTTGATCTAGTGATCAAAGTAGGTTTTCCAACATACATGAAAATGGTTTTTCATTCAATCATCTCATCATAAACATATGCTAAAGCACACTACAACATAGTAAAGCATAAACTCATCATGACATTCTTGTTCTCCATGAGAACTTAACACATAAAAGTGAACCCAAACTAAAGGGTTTCACCCACACATAATATTAAACAACCATCTTCACCACCACCATCTTGGTATGATGAGGTTCTTCTCCCCATACCTGTTGAAGAGCAGATTCCCGGATCAAAATCGGTTGATCGGTTTGTGAACCTCCTGATAGTTGTCACCAACTACAAACAACCAAACAATCAATAATTAAACAACAATCAAACCAAACTCAACAATTCTCACAAAGAGGGTTTCGGCCACCTTAAAGAGAATAAAGCTAGGAATTGATCTTGGTTTTCCATTTCATGGATTCAAAGGCATTAGGAAAGCTAAGGATGAAATCAAGTGTTAAAAATCAAAAATTGATGAAAACACTATTCATCATCATCAAGAAGGGTTCGGCCCTAATGTGCTTTTTGAGCTATGATGAGAGTTGAATCATAAGCTCTTGGGTTTAGGTGGAGATTAAAGAAGTGAGTTCAAAGAAATTGGTCTTACCTCAAAAGGATTTTTCTACAATTTCCTATGGATTTTCAAAGTTTTGGATCTAAGAAATAATTTTTCATGAAAATGGATCTTGATCTTGAAATCAAGAGATATTCAAGAAGCTAAGAGATCATAGAAGTGATCTTACCTTAAAATGAAGGAAGATTGCTCAAGGAATGAAGTGATTCCAACAAGAAACCAAGCTTTTTCAAGAACAACAATGGTGCTTCTTCAAGAGTAACTATGGTGTTCTTCTCTTTTTGAGAGGGCTGTGCGAAAATGAGAGGGTGAGGGCTGAGTTCAGCTTTAAAACAAGTCACTTAAGGGCAAAATGGTCATTTGCCAAAAGGGTAAAATGGTAAAAGTGCAAAAGGCTAAGGTTAGGGGCATTTTGGTCATTTTGTGTCTAGATTTTCCCGATCGTCATGACGACTCTGGCATACTCTCCCAAGTGTCCTGGGATGTTGTGATATCAAGATTATCTGTTGGCAAGTCTCGGTAAGTCCATATGTGACTCCGTTCGTCACCCGATTGAGAATTCCGCCAGAACGAAGGTCAGGAAGTTATTTTTCTGAAATTTTTACGAAATTTAACCAAAACGTAGAGAATCAAATTCTAAGACTTACTGTCTCGTTCACGGGTCCATCTGAGGTCTTCTGAGCAGTAAAATCATACTGTCAGTGTAAAAACGCAGACCGGACTTCGTCTGAGTTTTCGACTCAAAACTTAATCGTAGCTTCCTACGATATCGTCGAGCATGACTATGGTCTCGGAATATTTGATTTCTATTCCTAAGACCTCGAATAAAATAAAGATGTTAAAATACTGAAAAATTAGAAAACGTGAAAAATCGGGGTGTTACATTCCTCATGTTCCTCTCGGTTAGGCGAATAGATAAGAATGTCATCAATGAATGCGACAACAAACTTATCCAGGAACGGTCGGAAGATCCAGTTGATATAGTCCATAAAAACTGCTGGAGAATTCATTACGCTGAAGGACATAACTAGATACTCGTAATGTCTATACCGAGTCCTGAACGTTGTCTTTAGTATATCCTCCTTTTTAACTCGAATCTGATGATAGCCATATCTCAAGTCAATTTTAGAGAATATGGCCGCTCCTTTTAATTGATCCATTAGGTCATCTATCCTTTGTAAAGGATACTTGTCCTTTATCTTCACTTTATTCAGTTGACAATAACCCACGAATAGCATCAAAGTTTCGTCCTTCGCACTAAAAACATCTCAACAATCCCTACTGCCCTTGGCTTGAGCTGCCTCCTCCGACATTCACCACTTGTTGCACTGGTCTATTGTAGGGTCTCTGTCCTTGATAAAATCTTCCTGCTCTTCCTCTCTGGTTATTGCTGCGGATTGGCCCTTCGCTCCTTGGTTGTGATTGAGCCATTCCACTGCGATCATATCCTTCTAACACGGTGCATTTCTCCACCAACTCTGACATTCAACGACAGCATCTCCCTTTTCAACTCGGGCCTCAGCCCATCCTCAAACCTTCTACAGATCCAATCTTCATCTAGGTGGACCTGGTAAAACTGCAAGAATTTGAGTAACGCTTCAAACCTCATCGCATATTCTCCGACGGACATCCCTCCTTGTCTCAGACCACATGATAGCACTTCCTTCCATTTCCAGTAGTCTTGACTTGTTCCTACACCATGCTTCTGTTGTGCCCACCAACGTGAAAGAAGCATGGGTAACCTTCCTGTCCTCTCTGCAGCGGACTGCAACAAACACCTTCTCAATCTCTTGTAACCATAACTCAGCCGCTTTTGGGTTACATTCCCTATGGAACTGTGGGGGATTTCTTTTCATAAAGGCGCTTAGTCCATGAACTCCGCCTTGTCTTCTCTAACTGGATGCACTTGTTGTTGTCGTTGCATAAATTGAGCATTCTGTTGAGTCTGCTGTAGCATTGTGGTCGACAATTTACTCATTACCCTCATAGCTTCCGTAGTTTCTTCACTACCTCCGATCCTCGAGTTTTCTCCATTATGATTATACTCAACTGCTCATTCCCTTCCTCTACCTTGTCCACGAACCATGAATTCTTGTAAAAGAAATCATTAGCTCACACTTATAAGACATACAATATTATATAAATCACATATACATACAATATGTCTTACAAATGAACGAAACAGTTATCCCATAAGATAACTCGCGTATCGGACGCTTTATCAGGTTGCACAAACTAACATATGAAAGCATGGTATAAAGATATAGAGACGACTTCCTCTCCTTGCCAAAAATTCATCAAAGTACAGACTCACCGGCCATACATACACAGTAGACTAACACGCTCTGGATCAGCCCGGATGATGGGTACCCTTCGTTCGTAGTCATTGTACAACCACTCAGAATCTCTCGGGATTGGGGTTTGTGGCTCTTCCACCGGCATCGGGCTCGTATGGAGTGTCGTCCATCTCTTCGTCAGCTGGCTCCACTACCGGGTCTTGTCACAAAATAACAGAACATACAATATGGAGGTAACAGGGGATAAGAACCACATCTCATCACAAATAGGGATAAAGGTAAAGTAGTTACATCGATAGCATAACCACACACAATCATCACCAACAACCATCCTCGGGGTTTATTTAACTTAACTTTTGGTCTCACACTCTCATGCACCCAGACCTTACATGAAGACACAGCCACATCCCTACGTCACAACGTATCCCCTACAAAGCAAGATACTCATCCCCTGCCAAGCAGGATGAAAGTCAAACGTCATCCGAGCAGTAGAGTCCGTTACACTCACGAGTACATTACATCCCTACCAAGCAGGATGCTCACCCCCTACCAAGCAGGGTGCACTATTCCCCATTCCTGATAGGGATAGCTATCCCGGTGTCAGCATGCACATTGGAGATCTCGGAATCCCATAGTAGACCTACCAAGCATCTATCTATGGTTCCGGTTTGACCTCGCATAGTCCTAGATCTACGCGGCTGTGACATCACCACACGATTCAATCTAGGATGAATCCTCATGACTCATTCCGATCAACAGCTTAGTAACTCAACCTCAACACCTGACGCACTGAACACTAACACTCCCTATCAAGCAGAGTGTTCACGACTATCCGTAATCCTCAATCATCTCATCAGGTTGAGTACAGTAGATTATTTCCGCCAAATGATCTTTTCTCACACATCAACCAATTCACAATGATCATCTCTTAGCTCTAGGCAGACCAACAATTAGATATGCAATATCATGTTATCTCATAGCATATTATCATGATATCATCAAATGAGGCAATAAAACATATTATCATAATATCGCCAATTAAGACAATAAAGCACCTAATCATAATCATGATAAAACACATATCCACAATCACATCATAGTAAGCGTATAAGCATGTCAAACGTACGACCTCAATCAACATAATATCAACCTACGGTAATGAACCTACAATGCCTAAAGCTACATTGGTATCACTTTATGGTAATCGCCAATGTGGACTTAGGTGTTGTCGGTTACTCAACCACTGGTAAGGTTTAGGATCCCCTATGCATATCAATGTATTCTACTCTACTCTTCCCTCCCCGATGAGTGTGATTCTTTGCCCAACCTGAAACTGCTACTATCTGCTACACACATGCTTTCCCGTACAAGCTTCCAATCACAGCTTCGCAACCGGCACTTTAGCACGCTTTTCAATGAACACACCACACGGCTCCTCACACCGACGAAGATACCCCGAGCATGTACATTAGGCCAACAATTGGCCCAAGCACACACACGGGTCCAGAAACAGGGAAAAACTCATAAATAATGATAGCTTCGACAACAAACGCACCTAGGGCTCAAATCAATGAATCAAAAGGAATGAGCCACTAAAATTTGGAGGAATAACTCACCAATACAGCTGCTATACCCCCTCAACGGCAGAACCTTGACATCCCTTCATGTGAATCCCCGAACAATCAATCAAGCAAAGAGACCCGTAAAAGCCTAAAACGCACCAAAACGATGTCAGGATTAAGACGAACGAACTCAAATAGCTTAAAGGAACAAAGGTCGATGTTATGGCATCCTGACTTACCTCGAGGAAACTCACATGAATGACAGCAATACGAAGGCGTCGAAGCTACGAACTTGAATATGAGATCAGTTAAAAATTCCGATGATCGAAGGAACTCCAACCAAAGTCGTAAACTCTTAAACAATGGTGGTTTTCTCCTTATCTTCCGTTTATTCAGGTGCTGGTCCTCTTGTCTACGTGAAGAAGAGGAGTCGTCTTTACTTTGTTTTATTAAAAGGTGTTAGATTAAGTTAGAATTATTTAATATAGGTTAGATTAGGTGCCATCATCTAGGTTAGTTGGGTGGCATTAGTTTATATTAGGTGTCATGCATATAGGTGGTCTTAGGAATAAAAGTGTCACGTTGGTGTCGTGACACGTGTCACTGCGTGTTACCCCGTCGGCATGCCCGGTTGTTTTCTTTTACATTTTTCCTGTGTAACCCACTGCCGGAATATTTTCCAGTATTAATTTTTTTTAGGTTATCCCTAAAAACCTATTGTACTCAAGCCCGACCTAATTTTAATGTGTTAACCCTCCATTAATTAATTAATTAATTAATTACTCACTCGGTTAGCGTTTCATCATGTTCTGGACTCGTTCTTGCACCTTTTGTGCTCGTTCCAAGGCCAAATTGTCTCAAATTTGGACCATGGCTTCCTCAACACATAAGGAACATAATTAAGTCCTTAAACATGTTTAATTAATCTCCCATACATTAAACAAGAAAATGGGGTGTTACATAGGTTGCTTTAATTAGCATGGAGTGAGCAGACTTGGTCAACCTATCCACAATTACCCAAATGGCATCTAAACCCAAACGAGATCTAGGTAACCCCATCACAAAGTCCATAGAGATCTATTCCCACTTCTACTCACGAATTTGTAAGGGCTACAATAAACCGGAAGGCCTCTGATGTTCTATCTTAACATTTTAGCACGCTAAACACTTTGTCACAAAACTCGCTATATCATTTTTCATCCCTGGCCACCAATATATCTTCTTGAGGTCCTGATATCTAACGGCCCGGACTGCTTTAAGGATTGCCGACTGTCCCCACAAACCAACACGAGTCTCTTCAGCGTGCTTTGTCCTCACTCACACGCTTCCTAGGAAAACTTCCCAGGAGGTCACCCATCCCAGAATTACTCCAAGTCAAGCATGCTTAACTTTGGAGTTCTTAAGTGATTGGCTACCGAAAAGAAGATGCATCTTGTTGGTATAGGTAGTACAAATCAATTCTTATAAGCCTTCCTTCAATCGTACAATCCCATACATGCACAGCCTCAGGATCCCTCTCATTCTGATGTGAATTCGGTTCATTCATATATCCCTTCGCCTAGAAGCCTGCCAGGAGCCGCTCCTTGTCCGTGCCTCATGCACTGGCGACCACTCCCCGCCCTCGTCAGCCCTGGGTGTTCCATGTCCACCAGCTTCCGCTTGGTTCGTTCCCGAACCACACCGTACTGGGAGAGGTCCGCTCTGATGCCATTTCTAACGGCCCGGACTGCTTTAAGGATTGTCGACTGTCCCCACAAACCAACACGAGTCTCTTCAGTGTGTTTTGTCCTCACTCACACACTTCCTAGGAAAACTTCCCAGGAGGTCACCCATCCCAGAATTACTCCAAGTCAAGCACGCTTAACTTTGGAGTTCTTAAGTGATGGGCTACCGAAAAGAAGATGCATCTTGTTGGTATAGGTAGTACAAATCAATTCTTATAAGCCTTCCTTCAACCGTACAGTCCCATACCTGCACAGCCTCAGGATCCCTCTCATTCTGATGTGAATTCGGTTCATTCATGTATCCCTCCGCCTAGAAGCCTGCTAGGAGCCGCTCCTTGTCCGTGCCTCATGCACCGACGACCACTCCCCGTCCTCGTCAGCCGCGGGTGTTACATGATACATCTTGGTTATTCCTGTACGTATGGTGAACTTTCTCTTAGGTGCTTCTCTTAGGTGCTTCTTCTAACACTTTTTCTCTAAGACTCCCCTCCTTAGGAACGGTCCTACATTTCATCTCATATGATGGAAAGCATGTGTCTGCTCTTGTATAGATCTGGTCATACGATCCAAAGCCGTTGCAAGCACATCAATCGCCCCTCGTCTATTAGTCATCATAAATCTGCTCACTATCAACGAAACACTTAGTTGGTCAGACTCAATATCCCAAAGCATAGCATGCAACATTTATTACTCTAGCAAGCAATCCTATGCGCCCAAGTTTTGTTTTAAGAAAAACATATTACCACAGTCTAATTTAGGATTGAACTGCTCTGATACCAAAAATGTAACGTCCTTCGTTACATTAGTATCCCAAGATATTCGTTACATTAGTAACCCAAGATAATTAGTTGAATAAAATACGATGAAATAAAAATTTTCTTTAATAAATGTTGAATAAATACTTAATATAATATCAAAATAATTGCTTACATCATAACCAAATGAATCGAAATAACATAATAAGTTGAAAAGCCTCAAAACTGGGCGTCTACTATGACTCTCGTAAAAAAGAAATAACTAAACGATAACATAGGCTCTCATCGCACATGCCATACAATACTAACCATGCTCTAAAACTAGAAAGGTAGTCTTCAAGTCTCTGTATGCTCAATGGTGTCGTCTTCAGGCTCTGAAAACAATAGTACTAATGAGATATATAATCCCAGTGACTAAATAACAATTGTAAGATATTTTCACAAAAGCATTGTTCTTAGCCGGCACAGTAACCGGAAAAACTATCCACGTTACCCCCTATTTCCCAAATTAATAAGTACTATATAATAGTATTAATCTAAAAGTCACACCAATAATTAGTCATCATCATCACATCATAAATCAAGTATATGCAATTCACATATGTCAAATAATTCCCAAAAATCATAAGTGTCATATGACTATCAAACATTACTCAACAATGGCGTCCCATTGCCTACCTTTACTCAAGAAAGTTGTTTCGATTTGACCAAACATGCATGATTACCTTCAAAAACCATGTTGTGAAATCATACCCCATAACCCAAACAATGGTGAGAAAAAATATTTTTACTCACCTCTTGTAGACCTCCAAGAAGCTCCAAGCGTATTCACGAACACGCCTAGAAAGCTCTCAAGCAATCCCCTCATTCTTCTCTTCCTAGTCTCCTTTTTCTTCTTCTCCAAGCTCTTGAATCCTCAAAGGTAGGCAAGAGAGTGTTTTAGGGTGTAAAGAGTGTTACTAGCCGCACTAGGATGTTATTAGTTGGTATTTATAAGTCTTCCACTCGTCCCCCTCTTGAAACCTTCATGTTTTTATGTTGCAGTCGTCAAGCACGAGTGTGCTTTTAACCAGCAAGGTCGTGCTCTTTGCTAAGAGCAAGGGTGTGCACTTCAACGTTACTTTTGCACGATTTCCAACACGGGCGTGCTCCCTTGAGCACAGGCGTGTTCACGAGCACGATGTGACTCGGAACTTGCTCTTTCGAGCACAGCCAATGCTCATCAGACGAGCACGATCATGCCACACATGAGCACGGTCGTGCTCATGCGTCTGGAAGAGTTTTACACTTTGAAAAACACACTTAGCCGTATTTAAATATTTTTAAAACATTCTAATTATTTCAAGGGCCTAAAACATGAATTGTAAGTTTCCCTAAAACTCTTTAATTTTTATATTATTATTATCTCTTATAGATTAATTTTTAGGATGTTACATCGAACCGGTGTTATCAAACTCGGCTCGGACCGGCCGATGCTGATTGGACCGGGTGGATTGAAAATCGGCCATATGGCCGGTCCGAGTGACTTATCAGACCGGATAGACAAGCGAATCGATTTGAACCGGTATGACTCGACTAGTTTTAAAAAAAATGATGAACTGTACAACTCGATAAAACTGGCCGGAATTGTAATTGAGAAGAAAATAAAAATGACTACAACCAAAAGTTGAAAAACCAAAGAAAAAGAAAAGGAGAAAGAAAGAAGAAAGGGGTAAGAGATTGAGATTGAAAAGAAACTACTTTTCATGTTTTACTAAGAGGCTTGGGCTGAAGAAAAAGAGATGGAGCGACTGCAGGAGAAAAAAAGTGTGCGGGAAGAAGAAAAGATGGAGGGGCTGCAAGAGGTTGGGAGGGTAGGGGAGAAAAGGGATAATGAAGGGGCTGCTAGGTTAAGCAAAGAAAGAATAGATAGATTATGGGTTTAAAGTTTTCACCCTACTATAAGGACAAATGATCTTTGTAGCACATGAGAACATCTATACATGGTTGTTATAAAAAATTAAATCAACCCAATTACATGTCTAACCAATCTTACGCATAGGTAAATTGGAAATAGAACATGGGGTCGAATGAGTTACGCTGTTACGGAAAGGATGCCCAAAACCTTTATTAAAGAAGAAGAAGATGATGATGATGATGATGATATATATATATATATATATATATATATATATATATATATATATATACCTAGTCAACCGGTTCAACCAGCAACTCATTAACCCAGTACCCTGACCGAGTCGATGTCTGGTCCGAGTTTGATAACACTACATTAAACACACTACAAAAAATAGTGTTTTAGCAACCGTAAAATCGGTCTCTAAATGAAGGAAATCATTCGCTAAATTGACCAGCGACCGATACGCAGACGTGTCTAAAACAATGCTCACAAAATAATTTAGCAATTGATTCCCGCACGGTCACGATTTAGCGACCGATCGGTCTCTGAGTTTGGTCACTAACACAGGTTGAAGGACCACTTCAGTGACTGCCTTTTTTTAAATTTAGCGACCAAATTTGCGGTCACTAAATATTGTAATGGCTATTTTTAGCGACCGACTTTGTTGTTGTCTTATGGACAGTTGCCTCACCAAATGGAATTTTGCCACATACTTTTGCAACATTTTGGTTTTTTTGTTGTCCTTCTGGACAGTTGCCTAACCAATGAAGTAAGCTCCACAAATCTGTTATCCATTCTCTGTTGGTCAGCAAGAGAGGTTTGCGCCTCCTGGACTCCTTTTGTCTGAACCTCCATTCTAGTACCTGTTAGGACTCAACTTAGGTTTCCCTGACTGGCCAGAATGAGATTCCACTGTCCATTCCCAAGGCCTTTCAAGTGCACATAAATCATGTCATCACGTAGGGTAAAAAAATAGCACAAGTAATAATCAGAGTAAGTAGTTATACCAAACATAGCCAAAGTGGCCCCGAGTCAAAATCCAAGGTTTAAAACCAACCCAAAAGGTTTACAAAATTCAATAGGTAAAGAAACATAAAACTATAAAATGGGAGATGTCTCATATGACTAAACCAAAACTAAACTAGAACTATTGCAGCAGCTGCCCGCACTACTCATGTGCATGGGCTCCCTGAGATGGCTATCCTCTTGGAGTACCTGAAGCTAAACCAAAAAGGGTGTGAGTGAGTCCCAGAACTCAGTGAGGGTAAACAAAACTTACAAATGCTACAATAAATACATACATACATAATCATGCAATCATAATCAAACCATATAATATATTTCAATATCTGAAAACCAATCTTAGCGATAACCACTCGCCATATTTTCAAGTTACCATTGAGCCAGATGTTTGTGTATCCCCTTGGAGTTGTTTACTAAAGTCTCCCGCTCCGGCGGCCCCATTTATACCCCAGTCGGAATCCGCTAAATGATAAGTGACCTCAGTCACTGCACAACATCCCTCCAAACTCTAGGGTTGTTCACTAGAGTCCCCTTCTTTGACGGTCGCATTTATATACCGGTTGTGTTCGCTGACCAGTCAGATACACCAAGTATTGCTCAGTGTCCAAAACCAAACCCTTTTTCATACACATGCCATGTTCATGCAAATCAACTCACAATATCACATGTTCACTATGCGTCTTAACATAGCTTACATAACCATTACAATGGTATTCAATAAATTCCATAATGATCTCAATCATAAATATATGTAGATAACATTATAGTCATTTCATTCACAAACTAGAAGCATCTTACCAATCAATTTCAACATTTGCTTCGTACACAAATACCTAATTGAGTCAATAAACCTTACCTTGGCATTTTTCAATAATTTCAAAGCAAACCTTGTTCATTCCAACAAGCATTCACTTCGCTTTTCGAAGCTTAAAACTCAATATACAAAAGTACAAAAACTCATAATTCAATAAACACGTGAATAAAAAGGTCATTGCCCATAGACAATCATAAACATAAAGCACAAGAATAATTCACATATTCATCTACTTCATTTTCACTTAATTACTTTCTTCACATTACTTGTGTACATTGACCGTCTTGACTAATGTTCCTTACCCTATTTACACAGTTAGTAAGTAACGCTCACAACTATACTCTCTTTTTTTCCATAAGAACCAACTCAATCGTAAGGAAGAATCATTCTTAAATTCAATAAGAACATTAGCATTTCTTATCCCACTCTAAACAAAACACTTGTACCATATAATGGTCCTGCCATTTTATCTGTTTAAATCACCATCATATAACTCTACTCCAGTCTTCATATATTCTTCTTTATCGCTTTGTGCTTCATAATCTCATAATCTATAAACAATCCACAATCATGTTCCTTTCCTTTTATATCATTATTTTACACCAACTAAAATAACTCGTTTATGACCCCCAAACACATTCTCCTATTCATCAATCATACTCAAGATTATAAGACAACACCATCTATACTTCTCTTAATTACACATATCTTAACTATACTTATAATAGCATTAACGCAATATTACAATGTTATCTCTCAAATCTCTCACTTTATTGGCACATCAAACTATCCTATCATATTTATATGTTACCGCACACTATGCCACAAAGAACTTTAATGTATAGTTGATCAATTCTTAGAATCACCTCATCCATGTTCATACCTCTACATACATGTCACTTCATGACAATTTCCCTTTTTTGCCAATTTCACCATAATCTTTTCTAACATGTTTTTAATAAACCTCTCTTGATATAATAGTACCTCACATTTAATTTAATTTGTTTAGACTTGTTATAAGTACTTACCTCTTAAAGAGCAAGAATGAAGAAACACACAAGCCAAAATAATCATTTTGTTGTCAGGCACTGGCGCTCAGCGCAAGTGTCAAGTTTTCAAGTCTTCCTCTCGGGTGGCCCAACGCTCAGCACAGGTGTCAAGTTTTCAGGTCTTGCTCTCAGGTGCCCCAACGCTCAACGCTGGATGTAAGTTTTTCTATGCCATACTAGCACTCAGCACTGAATTCCTGGCGCTGAGCGCTAACGCGATTTTTGCAGAATCGCAAAAACGCAAATTCTGCAACGATCCAACCATTTCAAGGCACAAATAGGTCTCGAATACATGAAGAAAAAGCTCAAAACTCTTTGTATAACATCATACTTGACTAATCAAACAATATTACTCATATATCAACAACATCAAACCAACTTAACATCAATTTCATGCCAAAATCACACAATTTCATAACTTAAAATCCCAAACTATCATACCTCCGAATTTTCCCCAAAATTCATATCAATCCAACCTTAAATCTAAACCTCTCACCTGATCTTTGCACATTTGAAGGAGAGAAAGATGATGGAGATTAATTTCCCGTGCCCAAAAACGTCAGAACCACGCCAAAATTCGTCTCTTGCTCTTGGATTGTGCTCTTTCTTCCTCTTCTCTCCTAAGGACTCCTCTTGTTTCTGCTAGGGTTGCTAAAATGATTGCTCACTCCTTTTCGCTAACTACTTATACTATGGCCTTTTACTGAAAATCCCATGGCCATAAGCTAACTCATAACTTACACTGAGGGTGAAAAGGGGAATACGTCCCTATCTTTATTATGACAACTTATTTTATTCGAATTGCTTAAGCACATTAATATTATTTTTTTACACTCTACTAACATTCTCATGTTATAATTAATTAATAACATGTTAGTCAACTTTAACTTTTTCCCTATTATTATTATTTTGTATAATTATACCTTATGCTAATTTCTTTTTTGGCGGGTATTACTGTACCAAATTGTTGTGCATTGGTTGTCATATTCTTAATCAGAATTCGTGTAGCAGTAGGGGTCTTGTCTACTAAGGCACCACCAGAGGCAGCATCAACCATACTTATATCCATGGGGAAAAGGCCTTCATAGAAATACTGGATGAGCAACTTATCACTAATTTGATGGTGGTGATAGCTTGAACACAACCTTTTTAATCTCTCCCAATACTTATGCAAAGTCTCACCATTCAGTTGCCTTATTCCACAAATCTCTTTTCTCATTGTTGCAGTCCTTGAGGCAAGGAAGAAATTTTCCAAGAATAGCTTCTTGTCATTCCAATAAGTAGCCATACCAGGCTAGAGGCCTTATCATCAAGGGAGAATGGAAAGGCTTTTAGCTTCAAATGGTCTTATGGCACACCAGGTGGTCCCATGGTTGAACAAACAATATGAAACTCCTTAAGAGGCTTATGAGGATTATCACTTGCAAGACTATGGAACTTGGGCAACAAATGTATTAATCCATATTTCAATTCACAAGGTCCATCAATGTCAGGATATTGGATACTCAAATATTGATATGCAACATCAGGTGTAGCAAGTTCTTTCAAAGTTCTATTATTATCAACCATATTTGGTTCAGAATCAGTTACAGAATTACTAACAATATAATCAGGGACAATATCATTAACAGATGCAAAGTCACTACCAAGATCAGATTCAATTTCAGTTTCAAGTCCAATTTCAAAAGCAATTCTATTACCAAGTCTATGAGCTCTAGCAAGTGAATGAAATATTATTTATATCTCCAGGTCCAATTCAAGCAAGTGATTATCAATATTGGACCTAGTACTCATGCAGAGAGTGAGGACAACAAACACAATTACAACAGCAACAGGACATATAATTCTATACCACCCGGTTAGCCATAAAAATTGAAAAACGCATCAAACAATTTTGAAAAAAATAATAATAATAAACACCACATTAAATCTATAAAAAGTTAGTAAAAGTAAAACAAGTGCTTTTGGAATTTTTTAAAACGGTCAAACTCTTAAAAAATTAGAAAAGTGGCCTAAACGGTAGAATTTGCAAAAAAAAATGGAAATAAACACTAGTACAGTTCTCCTATACTAGTGGTCCTTAATCCAAGAATTTTTTGGATTTTCTGGAAAAATTCAAGGCAATCCGAGCACAAAATTCTAACAGGAAATTATTGCAATACCCTTGGACAGAAAAACCTACAAACAACAAAACAATGAACAAAATGGTCAGGAATTAGTATAAACACTACCTAATATGATCGAACAACTAAGAATGGTCCCCGGCAACGGCGCCAAATTTTGACGGGTGCCGAACCCACCAAAATTATCAAAACCGAATTACAACCCTACTAGTAGTAAGAGTGTTGACTTGAATCGTTTCCTTATAAACAATCTTAGAAACCAATAAAATTAAGCAAGTGTTGTTCAAAATGTGTGTTATGTGCAAGTGTACACAGTCTTAACAAGTAATAAAGTAGTAAGAAAGATCGTCCAGCGAGGATTATATGGCGCAGCAAACCAAAGTTCAGTGTTAATGGTTCTATTAAGTAAGGTTTAGAATGGTAACCAATAAATGAGTGTGTGATTGTTCAATTTAGTAACAAGTGTAGAAATTAAGCAAAGCAAATAATGTTTTAAGATGAGTAAGAGAGAACAGTTATAGGTATTATCCTCATATAATTCCACTCTAGCCTCATTTATGCTCTGGGTGTGCTACAGCATTTAGTTCCAGGAAATTAAAGTTGTGTTTTCCAACACTTACAGATGAGTTTCATTAAATGCTCCTATCCTTAGGTTCAATTAATTACACCCCGTTCTTAATAATCACGTTCCAGCTAACTTAAGGGCTTGAATGCTTATTCCTAAGACAGTCAACTTCTATTAATTTTCCAATTAAAGAATTAACCCTTATCCCTTTAAGCAAATCCACTTACTAAACTCTTCCAACTTATAGCAAGCTGAAGTTAAATCCAAGTTCATCAGGCTTAAATATAACGCAAATAAAGCACAACTTTAAAAGTAAATGTTTAGCAACCCATTACATAAAATCAACTAGAAATCCATTACAAGGTTACATACTCATAGCTATAGCAAATTTAGCTCATAGTGAGCTTACAGCTAAAAACAAAAGAAGAAATGGAAGAAAAATCCATTACAGATGGAGGAAGATGGGAGGCGCAGCTGTTGTGTTTTCTGTTGAGGTCAGTAGAATAATGTGTACTAGCCTTGATAATGTTCCCCCTTTAGGGTTTTTTACAAGGCCTTCTAGAAGCACCTTTTCTCTTTCCTCTTTTAGGCCTACTAGGTTAGTACAATTAATTAATGCCCTTGACCCATTTCCCAAGTACAGCAGCGCCAACTTTTAGGTCACATGTTTGTGCCACACCCTTAACTTAGGACAGCTCATCATGAGAGAGACTGTATTCAATTCTTGTCCTTTCTTTACCAAGTGTCCGGCCCTCGTCCTGCTGTAGCACTTTCAGAGCATTTCCATCATATTGCTTTATTTCACCAAGACCTAACAAAATAAAAAGAAAACACATTAACTTTCTACTAAAACAACTCTAAAATAGGTAATTGAATAAAAACTCCTATAAGGACACCTAAAACTCTAAACTAAACTAAAACACGTAAAATGTAAACACAAAACACTTAAAGAAAGCTAATAAAGAGTAGATAACTCTCATTTCTAAAAGTTATCACACACCCAAACTTGAATCATTGCTTGTCCTCAAGTGATGCAAAGAAAACAAAAAAGGAGAAAAACAAGAAAAACTTTAACAAAACCTAAACATTCTTAACGCATAAGACAACTACCACATGAAGACTCTCTACAAGACAACAGCATTTTAAACACAACCTCTTACAACTTTTAGCAAGCATGTATCTCAATTAGGCAGGTTTTCTAGACTTAAATCATTTTCCACACTGAAGAGTATGCTGCAGCAATTATACTCTCTGAATAGTATGTTCATTCTCACTCACACATTGCACATGGGTACACTCAAACATATTTCACATGCAATCCTTACATAGGCTTGGAAAGCTTCTAAACACATTCAAACATCATCAGGACTACGCACTGTTAGAGGACTTCCATTGGGTTGAAATGAGGCTTGGGTGAAGGTGGGGTCAATTTTTGGTAGGTGACCAAAACTAGGTGAAGCTTAAGCATGCTTTTCTTCTTTTAACTTCATACCATTGCTTATCACTAACCCAAAACAAACCTCTTTAAAATGGGGAGGCTCTTTATCTTTTCTGCTTCATCCTATTCCATGCTTATTTTCTTATTTTTCTCATTATGCACACCCACAGAGCAGTTGTTGAAACTTTTTGAGGCCTTTTTGCCTATTAACTGCTCTGTTCTCTTTTCTTTTCTGTTCATTTTTTTTAACGCCTACAGATACTCTGTACAAGTTCAGCTAGATAGCACCCCCAAGCTTAAATTGGTGCTAGCACTAGTGCACGAAGCACTTTTAACGTCAGTTAAAAGTTACTTTTAACGCCGGTTTCATTATAGACGTTAATACAACAGACGTTAAAAGTGCGATATTTAACGTCCGTTCTCAACCAACGTTAAATATATTAGTTTTACGTCCATTGCCTAGGCCACCGACGTTAAAAGAACTTTTAATGTCGGTTCACATAAAAAACAGACGTTAAAAGTTAACCTTTAACGTCGCTTATCTATACAATGGACGTTAAAAGCATATATTTTTTTAAAAATATAACTTTTAACGTCGTTTTTATATAAAACTGACGTTAAAAGTTAACCTTTAACGTCGGTTTCAAATAAAACTGACGTTAAAAGTTATATATTTTTTTAATGCTGGTCATATGTAGTTCTACAAATTCATTACACTCATACAACCAGAATTCTAACAAGTCCAGAATACAGTATTTTGCATAATTTACTCAATACTGTTCCAGAATACAGATTTTGCAATATTATTTACTCAACATTAGTCCAACTACAATTCAGAAATCTCTATAAGCTAGTCAGTACAATTCAGAATTCTATACACAATTCATACATATATATAAACTAATCATTCTCTTCTAAGTATGCAGGATCTATATTTTTTACTTTTTTCTCTGCAACATACTTAAAAAAGAAGGTTGCAAAAAGCACTCTCAAGTCTTTGAATTCTTGTTTAGTGAGAGGAGACTGATCATTGAAAACTTGCACAAGTTCCAATAAACTCAACATTAAATTAAGTTATCAACAAAAACAAAATATAATTAATTAACCTGAAAATTAATTACCTGCGTCCATCCATCAGTAATAGACGCTGAGACAATGTTCAACATATGAAGCATCACATAGTAAGCACACTCCCAACTATTTAATTGTCTACGAGACTATAAATGAATATGAAATTGGATATCAAGTTAATGTATATATAGTCATGATGATGATAATAATAATAATAATAATAATAATAATAATTATAATAATAATAATAATAATAATAATAATAATAATAATAATAATAATAATAATAATAATAATTACTATTAATAAACTGCTTACCTTTAGGATATACCAATCAGGATTTGATTTTGACTTGGAAGACCTACTTTTCCTATTTGCACAAGAAATGCTACATGCCTTCATAGCTCTATGATAAACAAAATATTCATGTCAATTATATGTTTATAAAATAAAAGCAAATGTTATAAATTAAATTAAATAAAATAAAAGTTTACGTACGTATTGATTGAGGCCACCACCTCCTTCGCCGGATCATAGTGACACGAGCAGAAGAAGACGACAATATGCTTGCTAGGAATAAGTAGGAGCATCTGCCAATGACCATTCCTTACGAATGGTGCTATATATATCTGTTTTCGATTTCTTTCCATTAGGGTCTGCATGTATGCATTGACTTTAGTGTGATCAGTCATGAAATTACCAAAAGTGAGGGAAGGGTCCAAGAATCCGTAAACAGTATCGCTGCCCCTCTTAAGTAATTGGCGATGCAGATACCTAAGATATGCAATAAGTTGATGTTAAGTACGTAATATGTTGAAATAAATTATAAAATTGTAATACCTAATTTAATATGCAATATATATAAGGTCACAAAATGTACTTACGTGCACCAAATACTTAGAATTGTGTTGGCTATCCATTCACCATCAGTGTAAAATTGACCAATATCGTCACCAGCGATGCTAATATGAGGTTTTCCCACAAAGCCATCGTGTTCCGTCGGAATTTCAAAAATATCATTAGGATAATCCACACCAAATGCAAACAGACGAGCTAACGGAGACTGATGATGCGTTACCGGCTTCGGCTTCGACTTCAATTGCAAATAAAGAAAACATAAATAATTGAAAATACCGTAAACATAAGTAATTGAGATTGAGAATAAAGAAAACATAAGTAATTGAGAATGATTATGAATACTAGGGACAACTCCAACTCCCGTTACGACAACTCCAACTCCCGCTTCGACAACTCCACCTCCATATGTGAAGGTTGGGCAACTTCTTAGGATTGCCTTGATGAAAACTCCTTCAAAAGTGTTTGCGTGAAGGTGGGGTCCTTTAGAAGAGAAAACATAAGCTCTTGTCTAAAAGTTGGGTCGGAAATAATATCCTGTTTAACCTCTTCTTTAAGCTCCTCCTTATTGATCTGCTGCTCGACCCGCCTACGTGACCCGCGTGTTCCATGAAATTTCTTAATGCCCACCGTCCCTGGAACACCACGAACACGGCCAGGGTGGTCATCTTTCCCTAGAGCAAAGACCAAGATATCTGAACGTCCCTGTGAAACGAAGGACCCTTGCGAGCTTTGTTCCTTCAGCTCCTCCTACAAAGACAAATATTCAAAAAAAATGTGTAAGACAATGTGCTACAATTACAAGTAGAAATGTAGTATGTTTAATTTGTTACTTACAATCTTTTCAGCAACAACGCTTGTGGCTTCAACTTTAAAATTTCCAGATTTCGTCTTTCGTCCTTCCACCCATGTGTCCTCACGTGGGGGTGGAGATGGAGGATCAATAATTTCACATACTTCTTCTCCTGCTTCTACCCGCTCTTTCAACTTCTCCTCCCTCTTTCTCAAATTCTCATCCATCAACTTCTTCTCCACCAATCTATACCCAGCTTGAGACATGGTGTGGGGGTGGACATTCTTCGCCTGACTCGCCTTATCCTTTTCCCTTTTAACCAAAAACTCAGGACTGGCTCGGCTCAAAACAAATCTATCCCACGTATCCTTATCAAGGAACGAGTAAACATCAAGAGGAGATTTATCGATCTTCTCTCCAAATATGTACTTACTACCTAGAAAAGACTTAAACACCGTCCAACGCTTAGCCTTAAGTTGAAGCCATTTTGTCTGATGTTCAAGAGTATTTGGCACGGTCCATGTGATCTACATTAATTAGAGAACAAGAAGGAGGAATTAGTAATGCATGGAAAATATATAATATGCTTAAATAATGTAAATACAAACAAAGAGATCATTGGAAAATACCGTGATTGACTCCCAAATCTGATCCTTCACATTCTGCGGTACGTGATCCCAATCATCAAACAAAATGCTACTATGGGTTTTAGCTTCCAAAGCCACAAAACTGGTGAATTTCTTAGCAAGGTGTCTCATGGGCTCCAGGCGACTATCAAACTCGATCTCAAGCCTCTGGTTATTAATCCTGGATTTGGACAAACTTTTCAAAGTTGTGGCTTTCCTACCCCTTTTTTGGGAAGGCTGACTACCCGACGCTGTTGAACCAGCCCTGTGTGATGCCTGTTTAGACAAAAAAATAATAAATTAACCTTAGCTTAACATGGATAACTAAAAATATAATTAGCTTACTTAATTAACATTATATGTATAAATAAAATTATACTATTAGTCAGCGGAGCCGTGACCGACTCATCCTGTGAATGAGGGATGTCTGCTAAATTAGTCATGTGCATGCCTGTTTAGACAAAAAAGTAATAAATTAGGTTAGTATAACATGTATAAATAAAAATACCCTAAAAATTAGGTTAGTAATTGATAAGTGCCATATTTGCTTGAAAATATTAGAAGTTAAAAGGTACTTATTGAACTTAAATTGGTGAAATTTAGTCTACTTGATCCCCAAAAGATTAATGTTGTAAATAGTTTGATTAGCAGTAAATATATTGTGAAATTTTGAAGATTGCATCTAAAACCCATGTTTTGTGTATATCGGTGAAAAAATGAGAGAGTTGAAGCTTTTGAAGAGCCAAAGCTGGAGAAATTCGCTTAGCTAAGGCCACCCGTCTATGACCACCCGTCTATAACAACCCGTCTATGACCACCCGTCTATGACCCATATAGTTATTACAAATGCCATAATTACTTTTTCTTTATAATTTAAATGGTAACTAAAATTGCATAAGGGACATTCCTTTCTTGTAAAAGGAATGTGCAAAACGAAGACTGTGAAGAATGACTCAAAAATCACAAGGTTTTGTTCTGATATAATTCGCTAGGCAAATTGATTTTCGCGGGGCGAGATAGAGACTAGTGTTTTCTGCGAGCAACTGGGGAGGTTCATTCGCGGGGCGAAGCTATGTTCGCTGGACGAATGCAAGCATCAGTGTTATGAAGCTCTCTGGTTCGTGGGCCAAAGCCGTTCTCGTGGGGCGAATACCTGTTATAACAGTTTTTGTCCAAGACTGTTAGAAATCAGTTGTGGAAGGTGGAGAACTTCAAGATTCACACGGATAAGAACTTCACAAGGATCAGGGACATCACATGGATTGATGACTCATCTATAACCTATTAGTGATGGTTGTATAGGTCTATATATACATCTCTTGTTTTGGTTTGTGTGCATAGGAAAGTTCTTTATTCCTAATTGGTCTTGTTGAACCCCAACAAAGACTCTTCGGATGATGAACAACTTGTTCCCGAAGAACGAATTCAGGAAGCTACCTCTGAAAGAGGATGGAAGGTTCCACCCATCTTTAAGGAAATAGACCCCCAGAAGCTAAGGAATTTCAATGAAAACAACGAACAGTAATAAATATGTATTGATAAATAAAAATATAACCCTAAAAAAACAAAACTCACATCATGGATAAACATAACTTACACTATGGTCAACTTTAATTTAGCTAGATCAATATCCCTTCATGATGATCATCACGGGTGGCATGTACATCGTCTACCTCATTTTCCTCAATGAAAGTAGGCCCGTGTATTGAGAAAGAAGGAGTCTCAGGAATATCAAGAGTTGAATCTTGATTTTCATCCCTACGATGCATGCTTTTTCCTTGGAGAACCATTGACCACCTTTTGTTAGAAGGATCATTGATATAAAACACTTGTTTTGCTTGGGAAACCATGATGAAAGGCTCTTCCGTGTGACCTACCTTGCCAAGATCTACCAATGTAAATCCTAATTCATCGATTTGTACACCACTTTTACTGTCAACCCACTTACATTTAAAAACAGGCACTGTAAACTTAGTGTAATCAACCAACCAGATCTCTTCAATGACTCCAAAGTAAGGAATCGGTGCCATAATTGGGTTTGTATCTTTTGAACTAGAGAAGTGCATGGCCTCAGCCACTATCATAACCCCACTATTTTGCATGGTACTCTTGTTATCTTGTTCCTTTGTATAAAAGGAACACATATTGATGTCGTATCCGCTCCAACATATGACATTAAAGCTCGGCCCACGTGCTAGCCATTTTAATGTATCAGAAGCAGTACTATCATCCTTCAAAATTTCTTCCTTAAACCATTTTAAGAAAGTCTTGTTATGCATGTTCAACAACCACTTTTCACTCATTCGAGGGTTTCTTACCTTGACGTCTCTTTTGTGATCACATAAGTAAGGTTGAACTTCATCAGTGTTATTCAATATATACAAATGTGCTTGAAGCACTTCCTCCTGACCCTTGCTCTTAACCATTACACCATGTGTACCCTTGCCTTCACATCTTGCCTCATGACGAGGCTTAGGAACCCCTATAGGATCAGTTTTAGAAATGTAGTCTGAACAAAACTCAATAGCTTCTTCTGCAACATACCTTTGAACAATAGATACCTCCGGACGTTGTGGATTCTTCACATACCCTTTCAAGATCTTCATGTATTGCTCAACTGGGTACATCCACCTTAAATAAACAGGGCCACATAATCTAATCTCCCTCACCAGATGAAAAATTAAGTGAACCATGATGTCAAAAAATGAAGGAGGAAAATACATCTCCAATTGGCACAAGATAATAGCAGCCTCATCTTCCAACTGATCCAACTTCTGGGGGTCAATGACTTTGTTACATATAGCATTGAAGAATGAGCACAACCTAGTTATGACATGTCTAACATTTTTAGGAGCTATACCACGAATAGCCACTGGTAGTAGTTGTTGCATCAACATGTGGCAATCATAAGACTTTAAGCCAACTAATTTGAGATCATTTGAGACAAGCCTCTTGACATTTGAAGAGTAACCATGTGGCACTTTGACTCCCCGTAGACAATCACAAAAACTTGTTCTCTCTTTTTTTGACAAAGTATGACATGCTGGAGGCAAATATGCCCGCTTACCATCCTTTGGCTGTGGAGCTAACTGCTCTCATATACCCATCGCAACCAGATCTAGATGAGCATTCACACCATCCTTTGTCTTGCCCTGAATGTTGAGAAGCGTTTCGATTACACTATCACACACATTTTTCTCCACATGCATCACATCAATACAGTGTCTAACATCAAGTTTGCACCAGTATGGAAGATCAAAAAATATGGACCTCTTCTTCCATATGTTTTTATCAGTAGCCTTCTTTTGGGTCTTTCCGAAGATAACATTGATGTCCTTCACCCGTTGATAAACTTGCTCTCCAGTTAAGGCCATCGGAGCAATTTCACTCTTCTGACATCCGTTAAAAGCTTTCTTCAATCTACTATTTGGGTGATCACGTCTGAGAAATCTCCGATGCCCAAGGTAAACTGTCTTCCTTCCATGTTGCAATTGAGTGAAAAATGTACCTTCTTCGCATATAGGGCATGCTTTATGCCCCTTAACACTGTAGTGGGACAAGTTTTCGTATGCTGGAAAGTCATCGATGGTGCAAAATAACATGGCACGCATCTTAAAAGTCTCTTTGTAATGGACGTCAAACATATCAACGCCTTCCACCCACAGCTTTTTCAAGTCATCAATCAAGGGGCTTAGATAAACATCAAAGTCATTTCCTGGCTATTTTGGGCCCGAAATCATCATAGAAAACATCATGTATTTGCGCTTCATGCACAACCAAGTAGGTAGGTTGTAAATTACCAGGAGAACAGGCTATGAACTATGAATACTACTTAAGGTACCATATGGATTCATTCCATCCATTGCAAGTCCAAGCCTAAGGTTTCTTTGCTCACTTCCGAAATCCGGAAACAAACTATCAATTCTCTTCCATTGCAATGAATCAGCCGGATGGCGAAGCTGTCCATCACATTTTCTCTCATCTGCATGTCATCTAATGTTCTTTGCGTCATTTGCATTAGCAAACAATCGCTTGAACCTTGGAATTATTGGAAGATACCACAACACCTTCGCAGGAGGACCCTTTTTGTTCACATCACAACTAGAATCATCATCACCATCCTTCACTTTGTATCGTGATACCCTACACTTGGGGCAGTTGTGCAACTCTTCATTGTCACCCTTATACAATATGCAATCATTAGGGCATGCGTGTATCTTCTTATACTCCATACCCATCGGACACAGTATCTTCTTCGCCTCATAGTTACGGCCCAGCAATGTGTTGTCTTCGGGAAGCATTTCTTTCAACAACTCAAACAATTCAGTGAAGCTTTTATCGCTCCAACCATTTCTCGCCTTCACATTGACCTATTTTAACACAGCTGATAATCGTGTATACTTAGTGCACCCCGGAGACAAAGGCTTATCCGAATCACTGCACAAAGTTTCATACACATGTGCTCGCTGAAAAGACTCTTGCCCAATATCACGGATCATGTCCTCTAGTCGATCATCCTCCATATCTACGTCAACTTCCTCACTTTGGGACACACTTGGCTTGTTATTTAACAATACATCACCATGCCATATCCATCTTGTATAATTCTTGAAAATCCCATTACAAATAAGATGAGTATGTATATCCTTCACTGCACATTTCCTCAAATTCAAACATTTGACACAAGGACAACATAACTTTCCATCACTATCAGGAAGATTTCTTTGAGAAAATTCTATAAACTCTTCCACTCCTTTCAAATACTCAACACTTGTGCGTTTACTAACCATCCAACTACGATCCATAACTAGAGAGGTTCTGTAGATATATACACACATATCCAATATAAGCACAATAGGGGAGATTGAAAAAGCACTAGTATTTGAAAACCTAACAACCATATATATACCCTATAACCTAACATATCCAAATAGTGCACAAATTTGAGAAACTATATGTGCATTCAATTTCAAATACCCTATAACCTCTAATACCTTCAGCATCATATACCCTATATATACCCTCTAATATTTTCAGCATCATATACCCTATATATACCCTCTAATATTTTCAGCATCATATACCCTATATATACCCTCTAATACTTTCAGCATCTTAACCTGACAGCTATACAACTTGCTCTACTATAAGAGAATATGCCAAAGAACCAGAAAAATAATCTAAACAAAGTATCACAAGCAGCAACAGAGACCCAAGCAGTGGGAAAATCTAATGAGAGGAACAATAAGATAAAGAAAATGATAATAAGAGTTGAAAACCTAATCAGGGTTACCTGTTGGAGAAGCAGCATCAGCTTGAGGAAGAGAAAGGAGAAGCCCAAGGTGGGGGTACGATGGTGTAGTGGGAAAGCAAACCAAATGAGAGGAGAAGCTTAATGAGAAATGGAGAAGAGAAAGGGAGAAGAGAAAGGAAGAAGAGAAAGGGAGAAAAAGCATACCTAGGGCACGAAGGTGGTGCTGCGACGGTGGGGGTTCGACGGAGAAGAGACAGAATCAGACAAGATTTTTCAAACGGAGAAGAGATGAAACTGTAGTGAGTGCGCGTAGAACTGATACCTAGGGCGCGAGCGCGACTTAACGTTAAAAAAATTGAGTAAAACTTTTAACGTCGGTTAATAAAAAACTAGATGTTAAAATAAACATTTTAACGTCGGTTCTTTAAAAAACCAACGTTAATAGTTTTACTCAAATTTGAGTAAAACTTTTAACGTCGGTTAAACCGACGTTAAAATTTTACTTTTAACATCTGGTTTTTTATTAACCGACGTTTCAAGTTTTACTCAAAATTTTAACATCAGATATTCATACAACTGACGTTAAATATGATTTAAATGAGCTAATTATTTACCATTCTGCCACCGCGTCTTTTTTAACGTCAAGTTTTATTTAACCGAAGTTAAATCTGATCGTAAAATCCATATTTTCCACTAGTGTAGTCCTCGAGCACCCCCAAACTTATGATGCCACTCCAACTAGTTGGGACTTTTGTTTTTCCAGGAAGGGATGGTACTATGCTTTAGTTCTAAAACAAGGGGCTTAGGCTCAACAGGGTTCACACAAAAGGGATAACACAGTTAGATAAGCTATTTGGCTAAATAGAGTGCAAAATAAAAACAAGCATGCCTCTAACCAAAATGTGTGAAATTCAGATATATGCAAGTGTGCTACCAACAAGCCAAGTTCTACAGAAAATACACATGAAAGGCTCTCATATAACAAGAAAAATAATTGTTTAGGCTCAAACATCTCACAGCTAAGGACAAGAATGCTACAATATATGGTCCTAGCTTCAAACAATTAAGCAATCCAAACAAGCCAGAAAAATCTACACTTATGCCAAAATTTCAGAAGTCAAGATTTGTGGGTCCCTTAAACAACTTTGATGATTGTGTTCATTTTAAAAATTTCCCCTAAATTAGGGTTGTACATGATGGACTTTTGAACAAACTAAAACAAGAATAGAACAACAAAACACACACATGGGTCAAAGTCAGCTGACCCTAAAACTCCTAACATCAAAATCCTAATCACTGACCACAGCAAAAGAAACTAAAACTGCATGAACCAACAACAAAAAAGAAATAGGGATAGAGAAGGAAGTCCTGATGGACTGCTGCAGCAGTCAGCATTCTAGACCATATCCTTCATTTTGATTGGACCAGTTGGTCCTTTTTCTTTAGTTATGGTGATCTCTTTTGCTTCTTTTTGGGCTGGTGTCTTCCCTGCTTCTTCAACTGCTACAATAACTGATTTCATGCTTCTACATTTTGAAGGGGAGGACTTGGCCAACTTGATCTTTTTCAGTGGGGGAGGATTTGGTTGTGCTTACTCATCATTAGAATCTGGGTATTCCTGAGCCAGCGTGATCACTACATGCCCAAGGGGAGCCTACTCCTCACTGTGCACACTTTTCTTGGAGGAAGTGGGAGTAGCAGACCTTGGTTGGGCCACTTCCTCCTCAGCTTCAAATTTCTGTTGTAGTCCCCTCATTGTTGGTGTAAGCCCTAGAGGCCATTAGTTCGCTTTGAAATTTACATTTGTATCATGACTTTGATTTAATTGTTTAAATGAAGTAAAGTCCTTAGAATAGTTATTTCAGTTCAATAGAACATCAAGTGCATGGCTTGATCGTGAGACCCTATTGAGCAATTAAAATACTATTCTTAAAGTATCCGTAGTCAAGTATTATTGTTAATTAGGACGACAATAATACATTAAGACTATTATGTGGGTAGACTAATGACCATATCTCACAGGTCATGGATATGAGATATCAAGTCTTCACATAGGTATAAATATTAGAGTAATATTTATACCGGATTGACCCACTATGAGAACGCTGCATAATAGTTATGTAAATGTCATGAGCGCTTTTCATGGTAACCAAAGTGAAGCAGTCCTTCGACTTGAAGTCACTACAATTCCTACATGGGGAGTTGTAGGCTTTAATGCTACCAAACGTCATCCGTAACAGGATGATCATAAAGATAGTTGTTGGGCCTACAATGTATCATGCTGAGGGATGCGAGTGATGTAGACAGGATTCGTCCCTGCTACATAACAGGAGTAATGTCATGGGCCTCTCAATAGAGTGAGACGTGAAAGTGCATGGCCATGCTACATTGGGCCAATATGAGATATTGGGCCCATTTATGATTACACGTCTACTAGGGAATTGAGAAATAAATAATTGAACTTAACAAGGATGACACATTTATGACCTGTATTCAATTAAGACATATGGAAGAAGGGACATTTACTATACGGTTATTTTGGTTACCATAAGGTATATATCGTATCACCGATATTCTCACTAATTGGTAACAATGATGTATTGCTAGATGCCGCTCATTATTTATAATATTAAATGTGATTTAATATTATTGCCAATTTATTGAGAACCTATAGGGTTACATGCATAGAGCAAACAGTACGAGAATGAATTAATTTAGTAAATGTGATTTAATAATATTAATTACAGATTGGGCCTGTAGAGTACAAGCCCATTGGGGTTAGGGTAAGTGGGTGACAACTTATAAGGCTATGCACGTCACTTAAGCGTAATAAGATTTGGCTGCGCATAACCTAATGACCGTCACACCATCTCCTTGGTAGGCGCGCCCCTTTCCTCTGCCGTCAGCTAGCACAACGCTTTCTCCGACGGTGATTTGTTCGCGTGGACTACGTAGAGGTGCTGCTTCATTGCAGTACTGGTGATAGCGTTCATCCTCCTTTTCGGAGCAGTGTTCGTAGTGCTGGTGATCAAGTGAAAAGAACGGTTCTTCCCTCGCAGTGATCGCGGTAAAGCTTCGCTAAAAGAGATAAACACTACAATCATGAGTCATGACCATTCGCATCGATCTTTTGGTGGGAATTTTTTCGCTGCGTTATTTGTTTTTAAATACGTAAATTTCCAACAGTGGTATCAGAGCCGCTTGCGAAACCATGATTATCTTGTGTGTTTATATGTTATAACATGTTTTGTTTTAAAAAGATATGATCTTTAACATGTTATGTTTGAAAATCGTAAAAGTGTTTTGCGAAAAATGTTCTCTGATATCCTTGTTTTGATTTACAACGACAGCAAGTGTTGCTGTCATGCGCACCTTACGTCTAGACGCATCATAAAATCGATTATGAGGGTTTAAACGTTGATGCTCTAATCGTCGTGGAATCAAGGCAAATTCTGGTCAGAACCACAATAATCGATTATGTAATCGATTGTATAATCGATTATATGCAAAGAGTTTGCATAAACATTCGTATAATAGATTACATAATGGATTATGTAAATCGATTATGTAATTGATTATGCAATGGATTATGGTAGTACAATAATTGATTATGGTGGTACAGTAATCGATTATGATAGTACAGTAATCATTTTCTAAGGAGTCAGAATAGCAGTAATCGATTATGATAATCGATTATAAGGATATCAGAAGCGTTGTTTTGAGTGGTTTTTGAAATCACTTAATAATAATAATTAATAATAAATAATAATAATATAATATTTTATTATTAATTTGTTATTATGTATTTGGTTGTGTATGGTGAATGGTTATGGCCTTAGCCCTTTTTCTTCTTTCTTTGGTTATTCTGAAATATGGCCTGCGTGTCGTGCCTTTCTCTTAATTTCCATATGTATATTCTTTTCTCACCTTATTCCCCTCGAATGTAAAAGAGGTTTCTTCCTATTGTAATGTTATGGTGGAGACTAGAAGAGGACTTCAGAAGAGGACGAATTGGTAGGTGATTATGCTTGGTGAAGCTTGTACGCTACTAGGGTTTTAGATTAGATTCTCTCATTGGCTTGGGAGAATCAATGCGTTGGGGGCCATAACCATGTCACATTTTTTATATGCTATATATGTATGAGATGCATGTTAGTATATAGTAGGTTAAAAAGTTTAACTTATGGTGAGATCAAATTTATAAATAAATCCCTCAAAAGGAAATATTAAGTCACGTTTGAATGTGCATTCCAATGCATGACACTCGTCAAGACTAATATCAATTGAGCGTAGGTTTGCCAAAGCAGAGTACCTTTGTCTATACTAGTAAGACGCGATGGGATAAATGTAATATCCAATTGTCAACCATTGGGTCTGACTTAACTAAGCCAACTTCAATAGGATTGAAAAGGGCTTAGAGGCATGGAGTTGGGCATTAATCCATAAGATGGATTAGAATAAGAGTTATTCACCCAACTGATCCAAGAATTACATGAGATGTAATTGGAAAGTGTTTCCTACCTAAATAGCCAAGTTCTGGGTGATCAGTCAAAGCTGACTCAGAATGAAGTGAAATATGGATCCTGGTCCTACTAGAAAATCTTCCAATGGGATTTTCCGAGTCAATAGTGAGGGTCATTGACTTGAGTAAAATAGTGGGAGGCGTATTTAATAAAAGACCTTATTAAATATGTTTACGCATGATACTTATATTCTGTATATTTCTGTTGTAGATAACCATGTCTGCAAACAACACGTCAAATAACCTATCACTGCGATTTGTCCTTGAGAAGGACAAGTTGTCCGGAACGATTTTCCTGGACTGGTACAGAAACCTGAGGATTGTCCTTAGGCATGAAAAGAAGCTGTATGTTCTTGAAGAACAAATCCCTGAGGAGCCACCGGCTGTTAATGCTTCTAAGGCTGAGAAAGATGCTTATAAGAAGCATCAGGATGATGCCTTAGACGTCGGCTGCCTCATGCTTGCTATGACCTCTGAGCTTCAGAAGCAACATGAGACCATGAAGGAGTACGATATGATCGTGCACCTCAAAATGTTCTATCAAGGGCAGGCAAGGCATGAGCGGTTCAAGGTTTCCAGAACCGCTTTCAATTACAAATTGGCAGAGGGAAGCCCTGTAAGTCCTCATGTACTTCAATTAATTGGGTACATTGAGAATATTGAAAGGTTGGGTTTTCCTTTGGGCCAAGAGTTGGCCACTGACATAGTTCTGCAATCATTGCCTGAGAGCTATAGTCAGTTTGTCATGAACTACAATATGCATGATCTTGACAAACCGTTTCCAGAATTGTTGAGCATGTTGAGAACTGCTGAACAAAATATTAATAAAGGAAAGGGGAAGGCCATCATGATGGTCCAAGCTGGAAAGGGCAAGAAGCAGCCCAAGAAACCCATGGATAAACATAAGGGCAAAGGCAAGGGCTTCCATAAGTCCAAACCTAGCACTTCTCGCTTAAAGCCTACGGGTGGAGTTGCTAAGGAGGGAACTTGCTTCCACTACGGTCAGACCGGACATTGGAAGAGGAACTACCCCAAATACCTGGAAGAGAGCAAGAAAAAGGGAAGTGAGACTTCCACCTCAGGTATAAATGTTATATAAGTCAATTTATCTACTTCTGCATCATGGGTATTAAATACTGGATGTGGATCTCATATTTGTACAAATATGCAGGATCTAAAAGGGAGTAGACCATTGGTAAAAGGCGAAGTTGACCTACAAGTTGACAATGGAGCAAAAGTTGTTGCTATAGCTGTAGGAACCTATGTACTGACTTTGCCTACTGGGCTTATTATTCAGTTGGAGAACTATTATTTTGTGCTTGCTATTAGCAGGAATATTATTTATGTTTCTTGTTTGGACAAGAGTGGTTTTCATTTTATAATAAAGGACAAATGTTGTTCTATTTATTTAAATGAAATTTTCTATGATAGTGCACAAAGGTATAATGGACTCTATGTCCTTGATCTTAAGATGCCTATCTATAATATTAATACCAAAAGGGTCAAACCGAACGAGTTGAACTCGACTCACCTTTGGCATTGTCGCTTGGGCCACATAAATGAGAAACGCATTTCCAAACTCCATAAAGATGGATTATTGGACTCTTTTGATTATTAATCATATGAGATAGGCGAGTCTTGTTTATTGGGAAAGATGACTAAAATCCCATTCACTGGTAATAGTGAAAGGGCAAGTGATCTTTTGGGCCTTATACATAGTGATGTATGTGGACCCCTAAACACCTCGGCTAAAGGTGGTTTTCAATACTTCATCACTTTTACTGATGACTTCAGTAGATTTGGATTTGTGTATCTAATGAAACATAAATCTGAATCATTTGAAAAGTTCAAGGAATTCAAGAAGGAAGTACAAAACCAACTGGGCAAGAATATTTAAGCCTGGAGTTTGATCATCATCTGAAAGAGTGTGGGATATTATCTCAACTCACTCCTCCTGGAACACCACAATGGAATGGTGTATCTGAAAGGAGGAATCGAACCTTATTAGATATGGTTCAATCCATGATGAGTCTTGCAAACCTTCCAAACTCCTTCTGGGGATATGCTTTATTAACAGCAGCTTTTACACTTAACCGTGTTCCATCTAAGACGGCTGAAAAGACACCATATGAGATATGGACTAGCAGACGACCCAGTATGTCTTTTATGAAGATTTGGGGTTGTTAGGTTTATGTCAAATGTCAAATTTCTAATAAACTTGAACCCAAATCTGATAAGTGCTTATTTGTGGGGTATCCCAAGGAAACCAAGGGATACTATTTGTACAATCTTTCTGAAGGCAAAGTGTTTGTTGCTAGGACCAGTGTATTCCTAGAAAAGGAGTTTATCTCCAAAGGAACCAGTGGGAGGAAAATAGAACTTGTAGAAGTTCAAGAATCACAAAATAGCAATGAACCTATGATGGAACAGGAGCAACCTCCACAAGATGTTGTGGACACTAGCAGAAAATATGGATTTTACGACCAGATTTAACGCCGATTAAAAAAAACTAGACATTAACAAATACGCGGTGGCAGAATTGCAAATAATTAACTCATTTAAATCATATTTAACGTCGGTTGATTTTATAACTGATGTTAAAAATTTATTAACGTCGGTTGTCAAATAAACAGACGTTAAAATTAAGGTGTTAACGTCGGTTTTTGAAAACACCGACGTTAAAAGTTTTAATCAAATTTGAGTAAGACTATTAGCGTCGGTTATTTAAATAACCGACGTTAAACAATTAATTTTAACGTCTGTTTATTATACAACCTACGTTAATAGTTTTACTCAAATTTTTTTAACGTTATATCGCGCCCTAGGTATCCGTTCTACGCGCACTCACTATAGTTTCTCTTCTCCGTTGGAAAAACTCTTGTCTGAGTCTGTCTCTTCTCCATCAAACCACCACCGTCGCAGCACCACCGTCACGCCCTAGGTATGCTTCTTCTCCCTTTCTCGTCTTCCTTTCTATTCTCCCTTTCTCTTCTACACTTCTCATTGAGCTTCTCTTCGCATTAGGTTTCCCATTGCTGCTGCTGCTACTCTTCGCCTTTCTCTTCTCCATTCTCTTCTCCTTTCTCTTCTTCAAGCTGCTCCTGCTCCTGCAACAGGTAACCCTCATTAGGTTTTCAACTCTTATTATCATTTTCTTTATCTTGTTGTTCCTCTCATTAGATTTTCCCACTGCTTGGGTCTCCGTTGCTGCTTATGATACTTTGTTTAGATTATTTTTCTGGTTCATTGGCATGCTATCTTATAGTAGAGCAAGTTGTATAGCTGTCAGGTTAAGATGCTGAAAGTATTAGAGGGTATATATAGGGTATATGATGCTGAAGGTATTAGAGGGTATAGGGTATTTGAAATTTAATGCACATATAGGGTATGTTAGGTTATAGGGTATATATATGGTTGTTAGGTTTTCAAATACTAGTGCTTTTTCAATCTCCCCTATTGTCCTTATATTGGATATTTGTGTGTATACATCTACAGAACCTCTCTAGTTATGGATCGTAGTTGGATGGTTAGTAAACGCACAAGTGATGAGTATTTGAAAGGAGTGGAAGAGTTTATAGAATTTTCTCAAAGAAATCTTCCTGATAGTGATGGAAAGTTTTGTTGTCCTTGTGTTAAATGTTTGAATTTAAGGAAATGTGAAGTGAAGGATCTACGTACTCATCTTATTTGTAATGGGATTTGCATGAATTATACAAGATGGATATAGCATGGTGATGTGTTGTTAAATAACAAGCCAAGTGTGCCCCAAAGTGAGGAAGTTGACGTAGATATGGAGGATGATCGACTAGAGGATATGATCCATGATATAGGATAAGAGTCTTTTCAGCGAGCATATGTGTATGAAACTTTGTGTAGTGATTCGGATAAGCCTTTGTATCCGGGGTGCACTAAGTATACACGATTGTCAGCGGTGTTAAAATTGGTCACTGTGAAGGCGAGAAATGGCTGGAGCGATAAAAGCTTCACTGAATTGCTTGAGTTGTTGAAAGAAATGTTTCCCGAAGGCAAAACATTGCCGGACCGTAACTATGAGGCGAAGAAGGTACTGTATCCGATGGGTATGGAGTATAAGAAGATACATGCATGCCCTAATGATTGCATATTGTATAGGGGTGACTATGAAGAGTTGCACAACTGCCCCAAGTGTAGGGTATCACGGTACAAAGTGAAGGATGGTGATGATGATTCTAGTTGTGATGTGAACAAAAAGGGTCCTCCTGCGAAGATGTTGTGGTATCTTCCAATAATTCCAAGGTTCAAACGATTGTTCGCTAATGCAAATGACGAAAAGAACATTAGATGGCATGCAAATGAGAGAAAATGTGATGGACAGCTTCGCCATCCGGCTGATTCGTTGCAATGGAAGAGAATTGATAGTTTGTTTCCGGATTTCGGAAGTAAGCCAAGAAACCTTAGGCTTGGACTTGCAACGGATGGAATGAATCTGTATGGTACCTTAAGTAGTATTCATAGTTCATGGCCCGTCCTCCTAGTAATTGACAACCTACCTCCTTGGTTGTGCATGAAGCGCAAATACATGATGTTGTCTATGATGATTTCGGGCCCAAACAGCCAGGAAATGACTTAGATGTTTATCAAAGCCCGTTGATTGATGACTTGAAAAAGCTGTGGGTGGAAGGGGTTGATATGTTTGATGTCCATTACAAAGAGACTTTTAAGATGCGTGCCATGTTATTTTGTACCATCAATGACTTCCCAGCAACGGAAACTTGTCCGGCTACAGTGTTAAGGGGCATAAAGCATGCCCTATATGTGAAGAAGGCACATGTTTCACTCAATTGCAACATGGAAGGAAGACAATTTACCTAGGGCATCGAAGATTTCTCAGACGTGATCACCCATATCGTAGATTGAAGAAAGCTTTTAACGGATGCCAGGAGAGTGAAATTGCTTCGATGGCCTTAACTGGAGAGCAAGTTTATCAACGGGTGAAGGACATCAATGTTATCTTCGGAAAGGCCCAAAAGAAGGCTACTGATAAAAACATATGGAAGAAGAGGTCCATCTTTTTTGATCCTCCATACTGGTGCAAACTTGATGTTAGACATTGTATTGATGTGATGCATGTTGAGAAAAATGTGTGTGATAGTGTAATCGGAACGCTTCTCAACATTCAGGGCTAGACAAAGGATGGGGTGAATGCTCGTCTAGATCTGGTTGCGATGGGTATACGAGAGCAGTTAGCTCCATAGCCAAAGGATGGTAAGCGGACATATTTGCCTCTAGCATGTCATACTTTGTCAAAAAAAGAGAGAACAAGTTTTTGTGACTGTCTACAGGGCGTCAAAGTGCCACATGGTTACTCTTCAAATGTCAAGAGGCTTGTCTCAAATGATCTCAAATTAGTTGGCTTAAAGTCTCATGATTGCCACGTGTTGATGCAACAACTACTACCAATGGTTATTCGTGATATTGCTCCTAAAAGTGTTAGACATGTCATAACTAGGTTGTGCTCATTCTTTAATGCTATATGTAACAGAGTGATTGACCCCCAGAAGTTGGATCAGTTGGAAGATGAGGCTGCTATTATCTTGTGCCTATTGGAGATGTATTTTCCTCCTTCATTTTTTGACATCATGGTTCACTTAATTGTTCACCTGGTGAGGGAGATTAGATTATGTGGCCCTGTTTATTTAAGGTGGATGTACCCAGTTGAGCAATACATGATCTTGAAAGGGTATGTGAAGAATCCACACCGTCCGGAGGCATCTATTGTTCAAAAGTATGTTGCAGAAGAAGCTATTGAGTTTTGTTCAGACTACATTTCTAAAACTGATCCTATAGGGGTTCCTAAGCCTCGTCATGATGAGGCAAGATGTGAAAGCAAGGGTACACATGGTGTAATGGTTAAGAGCAAGGGTCGTGAGGAAGTGCTTCAAGCACATTTGTATATATTGAATAACACTGATGAAGTTCAACCTTACTTATGTGATCACAAAAGAGACGTCAAGGTAAGAAACCCTCGAATGAGTGAAAAGTGGTTGTTGAACATGCATAACAAGACTTTCTTAAAATGGTTTAAGGAAGAAATTTTGAAGGATGATAGTACTGCTTCTGATACATTAAAATGGCTAGCACGTGGGCCTAGCTTTAATGTCATATGTTGGAGCGGATACGACATCAATATGTGTTCCTTTTATACAAAGGAACAAGATAACAAGAGTACCATGCAAAATAGTGGGGTTATGATAGTGGCTGAGGCCATGCACTTCTCTAGTTCAAAAGATACAAATCCAATTATGGCATCGATTTCTTACTTTGGAGTCATTGAAGAGATCTGGTTGGTCGATTACACTAAGTTTACAGTGTCTGTTTTTAAATGTAAGTGGGTTGACAGTAAAAGTGGTGTACAAATCGATGAATTAGGATTTACATTGGTAGTTCTTGGCAAGGTAGGTCACACGGAAGAGCCTTTCATCATAGCTTCCCAAGCAAAACAAGTGTTTTATACCAATGATCCTTCTAACAAAAGGTGGTCAGTGGTTCTCCGAAGAAAAAGCATGCATCGTAATGATGAAAATCAAGATTCAACTCTTGATATTCCTGAGACTCCTTTTTTCTCAATACACATGCCTACTTTCATTGAGGAAAATGAGGTGGACGATGTACATGCCACTCGTGATGATCAACATGAAGGGATATTTTGATCTAGCTAAAATCTGATACTATAGTGTAAATTATCTTTATCCATGATGTGAGTTTTGTTTTTTAGGGTTATATTGTTATGTTTACAAGAAAGGAATGTCCCTTATATAATTTTAGTTACTATATGTGTCATAGACGGGTGGCCATAGACGGGTGGTCATAGACAGGTGGTCATAGATGGGTGTCATAGACGGGTGGTCATAGACGGGTGGTTATAGACGGGTGGTCATAGATGGGTGGTTATAGACGGGTGGTCATAGACGTGTGGTGATAGATGGGTGATTATAGACGGATGGTCATAGACGGGTTCCTTCACTCCCCCTCAAGTTGCTTCACATGTTATACATGTTATACTAACGTAATTTATTTATACATGTTATATTAACCTAATTTATTTATACATGTTATACTAACCTAATTTATTACTTTTTTGTCTAAACAGGCATAAACATGACTAATTCAGCAGACATCCCTCATTCATAGGATGAGTCGGTCATGGCTCCGCTGACTGATAGTGTAAGTTTTATTTATACATATAATGTTAATTAAGTTGGCCAATTATATTTTTATTTATCCATGTTAAGCTAAGGTTAATTAAATTTTTTTTTTTGTCTAAACAGGCATCACAACTGGCTGATTCAGCAGCGTCAGGTAGTCGGCCTTCCCAAAAAAGGGGTAGGAAAGCCACAACTTTGAAAAGTTTTTCCAGATCCAGGATTAATAACCAGAGGCTTGAGATCGACTTTGATAGTCGCCTGGAGCCCATGGGACCCTATGCTAAGAAATTCACCAGTTTTGTGGCTTTGGAAGCCAAAACTCATACTAGCATTTTGTTTGATGATTGGGATCACGTACCGCAGACTGTGAAGGATAAGATTTGGGAGTCAATGACGGTATTTTTCAATGATCTCTTTGTTTGTATTTACATTATTTAAGCATATAATATATGATCCATGCATTACTAATTCCTCCTTCTTATTCTATAATTAATGTAGATCACATGGACCGTGCCGAATACTCCTGAACATCAGACAAAATGGCTTCAACTTTCGGCTAAACGTTGGACGGGGTTTAAGTCTTTTCTGGGTAATAAGTACATATTTGGAGAGAAGATCGATAAATCTCCTCTTAATGTTTACTCGTTCCTTGATAAGGATATGTGGGATAGATTTGTTTTGAGCCGAGCCAGTCCTGAGTTTTTGGTTAAAAGGGAAAAGGGTAAGGCGAGTCAGGCGAAGAATGTCCACCCCGACACCATGTCTCAAGGTGGGTATAGATTGGTGGAGAAGAAGTTGATGGATGAGAAGTTGAGAAAGAGGGAGGAGAAGTTGAAAGAGCGGGTAGAAGCAGGAGAAAAAGTATGTGAAATTGTTGATCCTCCGTCTCCACCCCCACGCGAGGACACATGGGTGGAAGGTCGAAAGACGATATCTGGAAATTTTAAAGTTGAAGCCACACGCGTTGTTGCTGAAAAGATTGTAAGTAACAAATTAAACATATTACATTTCTACTTGTAATTGTAACACATTGTCTTACACATTTTTTAAAAATTGTGTCTTTGTAGGAGGAGCTGAAGGAACAAAGCTCGTAAGGGTCCTTCATTCCACAGGGACGGTCAGATATCTTGGTCGTTACTCTAGGGAAAGAAGATCACCCTGGCTGTGTTCGTGGTGTTCCAGGGACGGTGGGCATTAAGAAATTTCATGGAACATGCGGGTCTAGGCGGGTCGAGCAGCAGATCAATAAGGAGGAGCTTAAAGAAGAGGTTAAACAGGATGTTATCTCCAACCCAACTTTTAGACAAGAGCTTATGTTTTCACTGCTAAAGGACCCCACCTTCACGCAAACGCTTTTGAAGGAGTTTTCATCAAGGCAATCCCAAGAAGTTGCCCAACCTTCACATATGGAGGTGGAGTTGTCGAAGCGAAAGTTGGAGTTGGAAAGGCAGGAGTTGGAGTTGTCGCAGCGGGAGTTGGAGTTGTCCCTGGTATTCATAATCATTCTCAGTTACTTTTATTTTCTTTATTCTCAATCTCAATGACTTATGTTTAGGGTATTCTCAATTACTTATGTTTTCTTTATTTATAATTGAAGCTGAAGTCGAAGCCGGTAACGCATCTTCAGTCTCCGTTAGCTTGTCTGTTTGCATTTGGTTTGGATCATGCTAATGATATTTTTGTAATTCCGATGGAACACGATGGCTTTGCGAGAGAACCTCATCTATGCATCGCTAGTGACGATATTGGTCAATTTTGCACTGATGGTGAATGGATAGCCAACACAATTCTAAGTATTTGGTGCACGTAAGTACATTTTGTAACCTTATATATATTGCAAAAGATATTACAATTTTATAATTTATTTCAATATATTACGTAATTAACATCCACTTATTGCATATCTTAGGTATCTGCATCGCCAATTACTTGAGAGGGGCAACAATCATGTTTATGGATTCTTAGACCCCACCGTCACTCTTGGTAATTTCATGACTGATCACGCTAAAGTCAGTGCATACATGCAGACCCTAATGGAAAGAAGTCGGAAACAAATATATATAACACCATTTGTAAGGAATGGCCATTGGCAGATGCTCCTACTTATTCCTAGCAAGCATATTATTGTCTTCTTCTGCTCGTGTCACTATGATCCAGCTAAGGAAGTGGTGGCCTCAATCAATACGTACGTAAACTTTTATTTAATGTAATTTAATTTATAACATTTGCTTTTATTTTATAAACATATAATTGACAAGAATATTTTGTTTATCATAGAGCTATGAAGGCATGTAGCATTTCTTATGCAAATGGGAAAAGTAGGTCATCCAAGTCAAAATCAAATCCTGATTAGTATATCATAAAGGTAAGCAGTTTATTAATAGTAATTATTATTACTATTATTACTATCATCATCCTTACTATCTATACATTAACTTGATATCCAATTTCATATTCATTTGTAGTCTCGTAGACAAATACAAAGTTGGGAGTGTGCTTACTATGTGATGTTTCATATGTTGAACATTGTCTCAACATCTATTACTGACGGATGGACGCGGGTAATTAATTTTCAGGTTCTTATCTTAGGTATTTTGTTTTTGTTGATAACTTAATTTAATGTTGAGTTTATTTGAACTTGTGCAGGCTTTCAGTGATCAGTCTCCTGTCACTAAACAAGAATTCAAAGACTTGAGAGTGCGTTTTGCAACCTTCTTTTTTAAGTATGCTGCAGACAAAGGAGTAGAAAATATAGATCCTGCATACTTAGTAGAGAATGATGATTAGTTTATACATGTATGAATTGAGCATGTATAGAATTCTGAAGTGTACTGACTAGCTTAGAGAGAATTCTGAATTATACTGACTAGTAGCTTAGAGAGAATTCTGAATTGTAGTCTGGACTAGTGATGTTGAGTAAATAATGTTGCAAAATCTATATATTCTGGAATAGTATTGAGTAATTATGCAAAATTCTGTATTCTGGAAATTCTGGTTGTAATTTGTAGAATTCTGCAAGGAGCTGGGAACTAAATATGACCGGTATTAAAAAAAAAAAAGTTAACTTTTAACTTCGGTTTTTTATATAACCGACGTTAATATAACTTTTAATGTCGATTATTTAAATAACCGTCGTTAAAAGTTAACTTTTAACGTCGGTTAAATATAAAACCGACGATAAATCTTTTTAATTTTACAAATATATATACTTTGAACGTCCAGTGTATAGTTAACAGATGTTAAAAGTTAACTTTTAACGTCTGTTTTTTTCATTAACCGGCGTTAAAATAATATATTTAACGTCAGTTCAGAACCGGCGTTAAATATCACACTTTTAACGTCTGTTGTATTAACGTCTGGATGGAAACCGACGTTAAAAGTCGATTTTAACAGACGTTAAAAGTGCTTCGTGTACTAGTGGGAACAACTATCTGCTCCAGTAGCACAAGACTCGCGTAGGTCTAACAGGATACGTCACCAACCTGAGAGATATGGATTTCTCATGACTCAACAAGGTGATGTTTTACTCATGGATCAAGATGAGCCCGTGACTTACCAGAAAGCCATTATTGGCTCAAAATCTGAGAAATGGCTAGAGGCCATGAGATCTGAAATGGATTCCATGTACACTAATCAAGTTTGGAACTTGGTTGAACCACCAGAAGGGGTAAAACCCATAGGGTGCAAATGGGTTTTCAAAAAGAAAATTGACATGGATGGTAATGTACATACCTACAAAGCACGGTTGGTTGCTAAGGGTTTCAAACAAATTCATGGCATAGACTATGATGAAACCTTTTCACCAGTTGCAATGCTTAAATTTGTTCAGATCTTGCTTGCTATTGTAGCACACCAGGATTATGAAATCTAGCAAATGGATGTCAAAACTGCTTTCCTTAACGGAAATCTACTCGAGGATGTGTACATGACACAACCTACGGATTTTGACACTCTAGAGAATGCTGGAAATATGTGTAAATTACAACGATCCATTTATGGATTGAAGCAAGCTTCCAAAAGCTGGAATCTTCGTTTTGATGATGCTGTAAGACAGTTTGGATTCATCAAAAATGAAGGTGAACCTTGTGTGAACAAGAAGGTTAGTGGGAGCATTGTTGTCTTTCTAGTACTGTATGTGGATGACATACTACTCATTGGAAATGACATCCCTACCCTACAAAATGTAAAGACGTGGTTAGGGAATTGGTTCTCTACGAAATATTTAGGCGAGGCTACCTATGTATTAGGTATCCAAATCTATAGAGATAGATCATTGAGAATGCTCGGCCTAAGTCAGAGTACATACATAGACAAGGTGTTAAAATGGTTTAACATGTATGAATCCAAGAAAGGACTCTTGCCTATGTCACATGGTATATGCCTTTCAAAGGCACAATCCCCTTCCAATCATGAAGAGATGGATCGCATGAGTAAGATTCCATATGCATCTGCAATCAGATATATCATGTATGCCATGTTATGTACTCGACCAGACGTCTCGTATGCTTTAAGCATAACAAGCAGGTACCAGTTTGATCCCGGTGAGAGTCATTGGACTGCTGTCAAGAATATCCACAAGTACTTGAGAAGAACTATGGATACATTCTTGATTTATGGAGGTGAGGAAGATCTCGTTGTAAAGGGTTACACCGATGCTAGCTTCCAAACCGATAAAGATGATTCCAGATCACAGTCTGGTTTTGTGTTTTGCCTGAATGGTGGCGCTGTCAGCAGGAAGAGTTCAAAGCAGGAGACAGTTGCTGATTCCACCACAGAGGTTGAGTATATTGCTGCCTCTAATGCAGCAAAGTAGGCCTTTTGGATCAGGAAGTTCATTACTGGACTTGGTATTGTTCCTAGCATTGTGGATCCCATTGATCTCTATTGTGATAACAATGGAGCCATTGCACAAGCCAAGGAACCTAGATCTCACCAGCAATCCAAACATATACTTAGGCGCTTCCATCTCATTCGACAGATTGTCGATAGAGGAGATGTGAAAATATGTAGAGTACCAACACTTGACAATGTTGCTGACTCGCTTACAAAACCTCTTGCCCAACAGAAGCATGATGGTCACACTAGGTCTATGGGTATTATATTTATGCATGATCGGCTGTAATGCTAGTGGGAGATTGTTGGTGTAAGCCCTAGAGGCCATTAGTTCTCTTTGAGATTTACATTTGTATCATGACTTTGATTTACATATATTTATATATGAGGCATTTCAGTTTATACTGTTAATTGTTTAAATGAAGTAAAGTCCTTAGAATAGTTATTTCAGTTCAATAGAACATCAAGTACATGACTTGATCGTGAGACCCTATTGAACAATTAAAATACTATTCTTAAAGTATCCATAGTCAAGTATTATTGTTAATTAGGACGACAATAATACATCGAGACTATTATGTGGGTAGACTGATGACCACATCTCATGAATCATGGATATGAGATATCAAGTCTTCACATAGGTATAAATATTAGAGTAATATTTATACTGGATTGACCCACCAAGAGAACGCTGTATAATAGTTATGTAAGTGTCATGAGCACTTTTCATGATAACCAAAGTGAAGTAGTCCTTCGACTTGAAGTCACTACGATTCCTACATGGGGAGTTGTAGGCTTTAATGCTACCAAACGTCATCCATAACAAGATGATCATAAAGATAGTTGTTGGGCCTACAATGAATCATGTTGAGGGATGTGAGTGATGTAGACAGGATTTGTCCCTGCTACATAACAGGAGTAATATCATGGGCCTCTCAATAGAATGAGACGTGAAAGTGCATGGCCATGCTACATTGGGCCAGTATGAGATATTGGGCCCATCTATGATTACACGTCTACTCGGGAATTGAGAAATAAATAATTGAACTTAACAAGGATGACACATTTATGCCTTGTATTCAATTAAGACATATGGACGAAGGGACATTTACTACACGGTTATTTTGGTTACCGTAAGGTATATATCGTATCACCGATATTCTCACTAATTGGGTAACAATGATTTATTGCTAGATATCGCTCATTATTTATAATATTAAATGTGATTTAATATTATTTCCAGTTTATTGAGAACCTATAGGGTCACACGCATAGAGCAAATAGTCGGAGAATGAGTTAATTTATTAAATATGATTTAATAATATTAATTCTAGATTGGGCCTGCAGCGTACAAGCCCATTGGGGTTAGGGTAAGTGGGTGACAGCTTATAAGACTATGCACGTCACTTAAGCGTAATAAGATTTGGCTGCGCATAACCTAACGGCCGTCACACCATCTCCTTGGTAGGCACGCCCCTTTCCCCTATCGTCAGCTAGCACGACGCTTTCTCTGACGATGATTTGTTCGAGTGGACTACGTAGAGATGCTGCTCCATTGCGATACTGGTGATAGTGTTCATCCTCCTCTTCAGAGCAGTGTTCGTAGTGCTGGTGATCAAGTGAAAAGAACGGTTCTTCCCTCGCAGTGATCGCGGTAAAGCTTCGCTACAAGAGATAAACACTACAATCATGAGTCATGAGCATTCACATGGATCTTTTGGTGGGAATTTTTCCGCTGCGTTATTTGTTTTTAAATACGTAAATTCCCAACACTCATCCTGTTGGGGGCTAGGGGTGATGTTGTTCCTTTCTTTGGATGGTGGTGGTGATGCTTGCTTGGGTGGTGGTAATGGTGTTGCTTCATCAGAGGCTTCTTCTTGGACCCCCTTTTTCCTCCCGGGGTCCTTCCTGCTCTTTTCCTTTCCCCTTGGGATCAGATGAATGTGGCTGCTGCTTGGACGGTGGTGGAGGCATCAAGTCAGAACTGTGGGAGTGACAGCTTGCTTGTGTTTCTTCTGCATGGTGGCTGGCTGATGTCAACTGGAAGTGAGGGAGAGGAAGTACCTTCCTCAGATTATTTAAGTCTAGTACCCTGCGCTGCCATGTGAAATAGTCCAACGAGAACTTCCAGTACTTCTGTTGCTGCAGCATGTGGCGCTGCAACATTTCAGTTAAAACTCTCACTTGTTGCTCCAGCTCTTCTGTACGTTCCTGCTTTGCAGAGGTCTATTCTTGCTGACCAGAATAGGCTTAAGCCTTCGCAGCCTTGGTGGAATTGGCATAAAACCACTGAATTGCCGCAGCACCAATAGCCCCTTAGTTCTTATCCATCCTTCGCCTGGGTGAAACTCTACCCCACTTCTAAGGCAAAGATCAGTAATGAGGCAGGGGAACATGTGTTTACTTTTGGCGCGCATAGCACAAGCAGAAATTTCCTTATCAATTAACTCTCCGAAATTTACTTGCTTCCCCTTTATGATACAATAGAGCAGCACCAACTTCTCTTTTTCCACTGTCTCAATTTGGGAAGTAGGAGCAAGCATATGCCTCAGAAAATAGTACCAGACTTTGGCAAAAGGCTTTAGCATAGGACGAGCAATCTGGCATTGACTCTTTCCAGATTCAGCCAACCATTGTGTAACCACCTTTGTTAGCTCCACCAGCATCTCATTAAAGTGAGCTTTCTTTGCCTTCTTCAGCAAGGGCTTGTATTCATCCACCACATTCTCCAATCCCCACCTGAGGTTAAGCGTTGCAGCAGAGAAACTGACACGAGTTCCACACACCACTGAATGTGTTTGAGTTTCAAAACCAATGTGGGCATAGAACTCATGAACCAGTGCCAAACAAGAACCCTTGGGGTGAACAACAAATTTGCCCCAATGATGGAAGTCAATCAACTAAGCAACTTCTTGTGTGAGGCCATCGTTATCAGCATTGGACATCTCAAGTCCTTTCTCCACAAAAGGATTCCTCTTCATGATGATAACTTCGTATTTAGCTTTTGCTTCAGCGTCCACGAACTTGGGCATCACTTCCATGGGGTTTCTTGATACCTCTGGTTTTGATTCTAGGCACGATGAGGGACTAGATAATTTCAGAGGTAAAAGAAGAAGAAAGAGGTTAGGAGAGTTATGGGGTTAGGGCTCGTGGGAGAAAAATAGAGAGAGAGGGAGTTCGGAAGGAAGTGTGTGGCTGGGGTGGAATGGGAAGGCTATTTATGGTGTGATGTAAGTGATTGAGGAAAGAGAAATGGATTGATGTGATTGATGAGTGGTGTGGGTTAGGTTGCGTGAGTGGGGGTGTATGGGGGCAACCGTTGGATACAAAAGACTCCCCCAACTCCTCGTCTTCTCTTTGTATTTTTGGTTCAAAAATTCCCCAAATTCAAAAATTTTAACACCCCGCCAAAAGATCAAAACATGAATCCACCAAATTTTTGGGCCTGCATCACATTAGCAGCCCACCGACAAATGCACCACCACCTCGTCATGTTGAAACACCCTAATTATATCCTACACACAAAACTCAACAAATTTATTTTTCTTTTTCTTTATTGAGTTAGTGAAAACAAAACTAAAATTAACGAGATTAAATTATTAATGGGTTGCCTTCCAGTAGCGCTTGATTTAAGAGTCCTCAACTTGACTTAGTTCCAAAAGGAACTTAAGAATCAATCATTACTGTGGTGACCTGTGCTCGAGCAAATGGTTCACCCCAGTAATGCTTAAACCTCTGACCATTTACCTTGAATGTTATGTTGGTTGCTGCGTCAAGCAGCTCAATGGCTCCATGAGGATATACTTTTACAATAGTGAATGGCCCGGACCATCTGGACTTCAGTTTACTAGGGAAAAGCCTTAATCTTGAATTGAAGAGCAACACTTGCTCTCCCTCATCAAACTCCCTGTGTTGAATTCTTTTATCATGTCATGCTTTTGTCTTGGCGTTTTATACCTCTGCCCCCTCATAAGAAATAGCCTGTGGTCTTCAAGTTTATTGAGTTACAGCATTCTCGCTACTCCAGCTAACTCCAGATTCAGTTTCTTAGTGGCCCAGAAGGCCTTGTGTTGCAGCTCTATTGGCAGGTGGCAAGCTTTACCATACACCAACCTATAGGGAGACATTCCCAGAGCTGATTTGTAGGCTGTTCTATAGGCCCACAGAGCATCATCTAGGTGGTTGGACCAGTCTTTCCTTACGGGGTTGACCTCTTTTTCCAGAATCCTCTTTATCTCTCTATTAGACAGCTCAGCCTGCCTATTTGTCTGGGGATGGTATGCTGTAACAATTTTATGTTTCACGCCATATTTTGTCAAGATCCTAGCAAAGAGCTTGTTACTGAAATGGGTTCCCTCATCACTGATTATTGCTCTCTGGGTGCCAAACCTAGCAAATATGTTCTCCTGAATGAATTTGGTCACTACCTTTGCATCATTGGTGGGAAGTGCTACAACTTCCACCCATTTGGAAACATAATCAACAGTAAGTAGTATATATAAGTTCCCAAATGATGTGGTAATGAGCCCATGAAATCTATCCCCCAGACATCAAACAGTTCAACCTCTAGGATGGAGTTTAGAGGCATTTCTTGTCTGCTAGAGATATTCCCCACACGTTGACATCTGTCACAGTGTTGCACATATGCTACAACATCCTTGAACAATGTAGGCCAGAAATAACCTGCCTGAAGTACTTTGGCAGCAGTTCTGTTTCCTCCAAGGTTTCCCCCACAAGGGACGAATGGCACTGGCCTAGGATGTCTTTGACTTCATCTACTGCCATACATCTTCTCAACAATTGATAAGCACATTGCTTGTATAGGTAGGGCTCATCCCAATAAAATTGCTAGCCTTGCTGGAAAAATCTTTTTCTTTGTTGTGAATTCATTTCTGGAGGGATTACACCACTTGCCAAAAAGTTGACCAGGTCAGCGTACCATGGTGCTACAACATCCTCAACAGCCAGCAAATACTCATCAGGAAAATGTTCTTGAATTTCATATTCCTTGTTAGCTGCATTTCCTTCTGGAAGTCTGCTAGTTGGTTCTCCACTCCTTTTTTGTCTCTAATTTCAACGTCAAATTCTTGCAATAATAGTACCCAGCTAATTAGCCTAGGTTTTGCATCTTTCTTGGCTATTAGGTATTTAATTGTAGGATGATCTGTGTAAACAGTGACCTTGGTGCCAACCATGTAAGGTCTGAACTTTTCAAAGGCAAAGACTACAGCCAACAACTCCTTTTCTGTGGTGGTGTAATTCAACTGAGCATCAATCAGTGTTTTGCTTGCATAGCAGATAGAATGAAATACTTTGTCCTTCCTGTGTCCCAAAATTACTCCCACTACAAAATCGCTAGCAACACACATAAGCTCAAAGGGTATTGACCAATCTGGTACTGTAATGATAGGTGCAGTAATTAGGGCCTTTTTCAAAATCTCAAAAGCTTGCAAGCATTCTCCTATGAATTCAAAGGTTTTGTCATGCTCCAGTAGCTGACATAGGGGTTTGGAGATCTTGGGGAAATCATTGATGAACCGTCTGTAAAACCCAGCATGTCCAAGAAAACTCCTCACTCCTTGCACTGATCTTGGAGGTGGAACCTTTTCAATAACTTCTATCTTGCCATTATCTACCTCCATGCCCTTTTTATAAACTTTATAGCCCAATACAATCCCTTCTTGTACCATGAAATGACATATTTCCCAATTTAACACTAGGTTTGTCTCATCACTACGATCCAGGACTTGTTCAAGATGACTCAGGCACCCTTGAAACGACTCCCCAAACACCGAGAAATCATCCATAAAAAATCTTCGTGGACTTTTCAATGAAATCAAAAAATATAGCCATCATACATCTTTGAAAGGTTGTTGGAGCATTGCAGAGGCCAAATGGCATCCTCCTAAAGGCAAAGGTGCCATAAGGACAAGTGAAAGAAGTTTTCTCCTGATACTCTGGTGCTACAGCAATTTGGTTGTATCCAGAATAACCATCAAAAAGCAATAAAACTCCTGCCTCGAAAGTCTGTCAAGCATCTGATCAATTAATAGCAAAGGGAAATGGTCTTTTCTGGTGGCCTTATTTAACTTCCTGTACTCCAAACAAATTTTCCAACTTCAGCTTGTGATAGTTTTAGTAGTGTAACACCTATTCCCAAATGCCATATTCTTGAACGATTATAAGGCCGAAAATAATATTAATGCGGAAAATACGGGTTTTCTTCTTTTTTCTTTTCGTAATGATGCAATGAGATTTGCTAAATGAATAATGTAACACCCCAGTTTTCGCTTGCTTGTTATATAAGTGTTGTTATATATGTTATCCTTGTTGTTATATATGTATAATGTGTTGTTATGCTTGCCTTAGATGTGCAGGGATGTGTTTTACGGTAGTTAAACCTTAGATCAAGCTTTTAAGTGATCCTATCAGGATGGCACGCCCGTGCTCCCGTTAAGCACGCTCGTGCTGATTGTTCAGCTTGCCTATGCTGGTTGTTTAGCACGCCCGTGCCCGTTGTTCAGCACGCCCATGCTAAAAGTTAGCACGCTCGTGCTCTTCGCAAGCACCAGAAACGAGTTTTGAGCTCTTTTGGTCAGCCCATTTTGCCCCAATCCTTTTTATACCTCTTTTGCTTGACCTAGAACTCATAGCCGTCTTTCCTAGAGTTAGAAACAGCCGTCTGTTACCTTTCTCTTGGGTTCTCATTGAATCGTTGAGCGTTCTCCAATCCTTGTTGAGTGTTCTTCATCAAGAACACATCCATGTGGTGTTTGCTGTTGAGTTTGGGGTTAAGCTGCTAGCTTAGCGTTACTCTGAGGTAAGGTAACCGACCCTGTTCATCCTTTTCTTTGGATCTTTTGAGTTTGGTGTTGAACCGTTTTCTCCCTGTCAAACCAGACTCCGTTGTTCGTGTGCCAGTGCTGTGAACGGCAACTAGCAGATTAGTTACCGAAGGATCTAATCGAGGTATGTGCATAACCCTTGTGTTAATTCCCTTTTCTTTTCCTTGTTTGGGGAATTAACTTATCTTTTTGCCTTGGCACTCTTGGTCAAAGCTCGTTGAACCTGTTGAACCCGTTTGGAGGAGTCACGCTTGGACTTCGTTTTTGTTGGCTCGTAGGTTGGAATCGTCACGCCAAGTATGGGGAGAAGGGATTAGTATAACATATAGGTTCTAGGGTAGCGTAAGATGAGGGCTAGCCCATGACCCTATTTGTGTGCTATATGCCTTAAATGTTGTATGAAGTTGTTATGGTTATTTATACATTTTGTTAATTGTTTAAATGGTTTGTATGATCTTGGCATGACGTTTATGATGTTGTTTATGATGATCATGATGAGATGCCATGATTGTATGAGTTGGTATGTTGGAACTGCTGTTAAATCTATGTTAATAAAAGACATGGGGATGTTAGCGCTAAGCCTAAAACTATGATTAGTCTAATTGATGTGCATAAAATATAAAGATGTTAATGAGGGGTGAGACTAATGTCAATGGATTAGTCAAGAACCTTCGGATTGATTTGAAGGGTTGAAATCTAGAAAAGCTGCTAAATTTGAACTGAGACGCTGTAACAGCGTTGAGCACACCCGTGCTCATTATCGGCACTCCCATGGTCATTGCCAGTAAAAGCCAGCAAGCTCGTGCTCTCAGTAGCACGCCCGTGTCAGAAAAATGAGAAAAGTGACGATGTTTAGCACGCCCATGCCAGTTCGCCAACACGCCCGTGCTCAGGCCGTGCCACTGTCATAATTAAGAAACTTCACTGTTTTAAATAAAAAGAGATTTAATACCCTTTTTGGAATAAAAATATGATATAAGAGATTATAAAACACGACCTTAAGGATAGTTAATGATCTAGCATAACGATATGGTAAGATGTAATAATTGAGACTTAATAAAGTGATTAATTAATGAGAAGATGATGTTATGGGTAACGACGTACTGTTACCGATGTTGTTGGTTAAATCATTTTTGATGTTTTTTGGTCAAGTTTGATGTTGATAAATCATCTTTGATGCTTGTTGGTCAAAGTTGATAGCCATGTAATGGTGTTGATGATGGATGGTTGGACATGTGTCCGCATATTGGTTGAACATTGCATGCATCATTGCATAGAGATGATAGTTTGGGCGGAAAGCAAACGATGAATTGCGATGGTGGAGGCCACGTTGGCTATTATCCTGGCCTTTAGGGTAGAGTTAGGTATGGAGGTTCCATATGTCATGGACTGGCAACCCGTTGCCAGAGTGTCCTATCGATAACCTGACTACTCTGACGAGCCACAGTACGTTATCAGGATTAGTTGAGAGTATCCACGGACGTCACCCATGGTTTGGTGAGTGTTCCAACGTTGATGCAGGATGGTCAACATGGATATGTACTCCTAATCGTCTTTCCAGAGTTAATGTTGATGGATCCACATTGCATATGGAGTAATGGAGAAGTTATGCATCACATAGCATGCTTATATTATGATATGATGGTATGTCTTAGAACATGTATGTTGTATTATGATGTTTATATGTTGCATGATCATCATGTTAACTGCTCTATTACCGCTTATTTTTATACATACAGTTCCTTACTCCCTATCTGTTGTTATTGTTGTTTTGCATGTACCTTTGGTTATGCAGAGGATGGTGAGCTGTCAACTGAGGAGTGATCCCGAGGAGATCGCATACTCATAGTATAGTTTAGTTATGTTAGTTGTTTTTCGATGTAATATCGGTAGTGGTTACCAACTCTGATTATGTGACATCGGGTTTCGGGTTTTGTTTATGTTTATGTTTCTCCGCAGTTGTTACTTATGTTTAAACGTTTTCGGATCATGTGGTACTTGCTACCTTTTATGTTAAATTTTTTATTTAACTTACATGCTTTATTTAATTTTATCGTATGTGGGGTAGCGGGTGTCACATTTAGTGGTATCAGAGCCGGTTTGTCCTACAGGCCGGGGTATGTGTCTGTTGTGTTTTCTTCTGTGTACTCTTATGTGATTGTCTATGACGATAGCATAGAGTATTAAGTGTTTGGTGTTTGTTTTGGCTTAACTTTTATGTTAAGTGGTTTGTTTTGGACTCGTGTCTGCTAATCGAGTCCGCCCTTGTAGAAATTTCGAGGACGAAATTTTTATAAGGGGGTGGAATTGTAACACCCCAGATTTCGCTTGCTTGTTATATAAGTGTTGTTATATATGTTATCCTTGTTGTTATATATGTGTAATTTGTTGTTATGCTTGCCTTAGATGTGTAGGGATGTGTTTTGGGGTAGTTAAAACTTAGATCAAGCTTATAAGTGATCCTATCAGGATGGCACGCCCGTGCTCCCGTTAAGCACGCCCGTGCTGGTTGTTCAGCACGCCCGTGCCCGTTGTTCAGCATGCCCATGCTAAAAGTTAGCACGTCTATGCTCTTTGCGAGCACCAGAAACGCTGTTTGGGCTCTTTTGGTCAGCCCGTTTCGCCCCAATCCTTTTTATACCTCTTTTGTTTGACCCAGAACTCATAGCCGTCTTTCCTAGAGTTAGAAACACCTGTCTTTTACCTTTCTCTTGGGGTCCCATTGTATCCTTGAGCGTTCTCCAATCCTTGTTGAGTGTTCTTCATCAAGAACACATCCCTGTGGTGTTTGCTGCTGCGTTTGGGGTTAAGCTGCTAGCTTAGCGTTACTCTTAGGTAAGGTAACCAACCCTATTCATCCTTTTCTTTGAATCTTTTGAGTTTAGTGTTGAACCGTTTTCTCCTTGTCAAACCAAACTCCATTGTTCGTGTGCCAGTACTGTGAACGGCAACTAGCAGCTTTTTTCCCCAAGGATCTAATCGAGGTATGTGCATAACCCTTGTGTTAATTCCCTTTTCTTTTCCTTGTTTGGGGAATTAACTTATCCTTTTGCCTTGGCGCTCTTTGTCATAGCTCGTTGAACCTGTTGAACCCGTTTGGAGGAGTCACGCTTGGACTTCGTTTTTGTTGGCTCGTAGGTTGGAATCGTCACGCCAGGTATGAGGAGAAGGGATTAGTATAACATATAGGTTCTAGGGTAGCGAAAGATGAGGGTTAGCCCATGACCCTATTTGTATTTTATATGCCTTAATTGTTGTATGAAGTTGTTATGATTATTTATACATGTTGTTAATTGTTTAAATGGTTTGTATGGTCTTGGCATGATGTTTATGATGTTGTTTATGATGATCATGATGAGATGCCATGATTGTATGAGTTGGTATGTTGGAACTGCTGTTAAACCTATGTTAATAAAAGACATGGGGATGTTAGCGCTAAGCCTAAAACTATGATTAGTCTAATTGATGTCCATAAAACATAAAGATGTTGATGAGGTCTGAGATTAATGTCAATGGATTAGTCAAGAACCTTAGGATTGATTTGGAGGGTTGAAATCTAGAAAAGCTGCTAAATTCACAGAACTGAGACGCTGTAACAGCGTTGAGCACGCCAGTGCTCATTATCGGCACTCCCGTGCTCTTTTCCCATTAAAAGCCAGCATGTCCGTACTCTCAGTAGCATGCTCGTGTCGGAAAAATGAGACAAGTGACGCTGTTTATCACGCTCGTGCTCTTGCACAGCACGCCTGTGCCAGTTCGCCAACACGACCGTGCTCAGGCCATGCCACTGTCATAATTAAGAAACTTCACTGTTTTAAATAAAAAGAGATTTAATACCCTTTTGGAATAAAAATATGATATAAGAGATTATAAAACACAACATTGAGGATAGTTAATGAACTAGGATAACGATATGGTAAGATATAATAATGGAGACTTAATAAAGAGATTAATTAATGAGAAGACGATGTAATAGGTAACGACATACTGTTACCGATATTGTTGGTTAAATCATTCTTGATGCTTGTTGGTCAAGTTTGATGTTGATAAATCATCTTTGATGCTTGTTGGTCAAAGTTGATAGCCATGTAATGGTGTTGATGATGGATAGTTGGACATGTGTTCGCATGTTGGTTGAACATTGCATGAATCATGGCATAGAGATGATAGTTTGGGCGGAAAGCAAACGATTAATCGCGAAGGTGGAGGCCACGATGTCTGTTATCCCGGCCTTGAGGGTAGAGTTGGGTAAGGAGGCTCCATATGGCATGGACTTGCAACCCGTTGCCGGAGTGTCCCATCGATAACCTGACTAGCCTGACGAGCCACACTATATTATCAGGATTAGTTGAGGGTATCCATGGACGTCACCCATGGTTTGGTGAATGTTCCAACATTCATGCAGGATGGTCAACATGGATATGTACTCATAATCGTCTTTCCAGAGTTAATGTTGATGGATCCACATTGTATATGGAGTAATGGAGTTGTTATGCATCGCATAGCATGCTTATATTGTGATATGTTTGTATGTGTTAGAACATGTATGTGTATTATGATGTTTATATGTTGCATGATCATCTTGCTAACTGTTGTATTACCGCTTATGTTTATACTTACAGTTCCTTACTCCTTATCTGTTGTTGTTGTTGTTGTTGTTGTTGTTGTTTTGCATGTACCTTTGGTTATGCAGAGGAAGGTGAGCTGCCAGCTGAGGAGTGATCCCGAGGAGATCGCTTACACATAGTATAGTTTAGTTATGTTAGTTGTTTTCCGATGTAATATCGGTAGTGGTTACCAACTCCGATTATGTGACATCGGGGTTTGGGTTTTGTTTATATTTATGTTTTTCCGCAGTTCTTACTTATGTTTAAACGTTTTCGGATCATATGGTACTTGCTACCTTTTATGTTAAAGTTTTTATTTAACTTGCATGCTTTATTTAATTTTATCGTATGTGGGGTTGTGGGTGTCACAAATAATAATAATAAACTTTAGTTCACCATGCATTTCTATTAGTCATAAAGAAGTAGAGTGCAGAAAATAGAAACAATACTGAATACAGACCTAGGTACAAGCCCAACTGAAAATAAGTATATAAGTAAGTACTAGGAGTCACGGCTCTTCAAAAGGGTACAAATGACAATTAGACACAGCCTGCAGAAAACGAAACAACATAAGGAGTCCCCCTCCGGACTCAAGGTAGACGTTGAGTTGAGTCGTCGTCGCATCCATCTTCTCAAGCAGAACAACAATACAAGCAGAGAAGATATACAGATATGGGTGAGATTCCCAATCATCAACATAGCAAAATAGTAGAAGTAAAAACAGGACGACACACCAAGTAACAACATACCCAACATTCATACCACAATTCTCAATATATCATGTTAATCAGTTAGTAGCATAAGATATCTTTGAAAACAAAATAGTGATGTATAACAAGTAAATGTAATCATCAACAGCCATGCAATGCAATGTGATGTACATGACTCAATGCCATATGCCACAAGGGTAAAACTCTGACCCCTACTCCATGGAGCTAACAAAACGTCAGAGAGAGTGAATGGGAGTACATGTTCCGTGTGTGCCAGCCATAGGCAAGATGCTACAAAATTCGTAACGTGCACGTAACTGGCTTTTACGGAAACACTCTACACCAAACATGAAAAGTACGACATCTAGTTGACGATATCAGTGTATTGCTAGGATTCGCCATGACACCGAAGAGCTACCAACTGGTCACATTTCAGCCTTTCCAACCCTGATACCTCCAAGACCATTTAAGATGTCACAGTAAGATTCGTACCTGCATCAATATGTAAGCTCAACTCCTAGGCTCAAGGCCTTACAAACTCATGCAATGAATTGCCAGTGCTTACACAAAGCAGATGCGATAAAGCAATGTCTATCTACCAGATAAACCTCAAGGTTCACTAAGGTTCTTTTCCTTAGGAAGTATACGCGTCTTTGTATTGTAAAACTTTTATCCACCTGATAAATCTCATGATCCCTCCGGGATCGAGTCATCACAAGACTGAAATAATTGAACGACTTTCTTGGATCAGAATCACCGGTCCGTCATCGAGCTACTGTTTCAAAACCCAAAACGTTTCATGTTTGTGTTTGTGTCTTATGAATTAGATCTCAAGTCCTAAGTGTTATGAAGAAGGATTGAGAATCCTCTTAGATAACTCTTCGATCCTTTCTAAGATATTAATTCCTTGAGTTTCCAGTAATGAAAAGAGTATTGATTCACTTAAGTCTTATGGTGTCATTGATGAATTAAGTCATCAATGGTATAGTGCATGACCTTGTTCCACCATATACTATACTTAACTATTTCTTTTCTTTTGCTCTAAGTTAATTACTTAACTTAGGTTTTCATGCGTAAAACTTTACAATTTGAGTTGAAACCTCTCGATTTAAGACTTTGCAAACCAAAAACCTTTCTAATTGAAACCTCATTTGTTTTAAAAGAACTTAATTACTTACTTGAAGTAAAGTACCTTAACCAATTTGAAAAGGTTTTTCCTTACTAACTTAGTGTAAAACCATGATCTAAGTTAGTGTAAAAGAAATGGAATTTCATTTTATTTTAAAACACTTGTTTAATTGATTAACTATGCCTAAAGTGAAACATATTTTCACCTTAGTTAAAAACACTTGAGGGCCGAACCCTAGTTGATTATTTGGATCAAAATCACTTCTTGTTTGTTTTTGAAATACAAGTTACTAAAACACTTATTAGCTTTGAAAAACATTGAACTCCAAGAACAAACTCATGTTCTTCCTTTTGTAACCATTAAGGCCAAATGCTATACCATATGGAATGTGGATATTTTGTTTCACTAACTGGTCAAGTAATAGCTCAAAATGATCATAATATTATGATGAACAGTTATCATATACCATTCAACCATAAACAAGCATAAAAATGCTTACTAGAAATCAAAGTATGGTTTTCAATATACATGAAAACATTTTTCCATCCAAGCATACTAAGCATAGAAACATCATTACAACCATGTTCTCAAAGAGAACTTCACCAATAAAGTAGTGAACCCAAGCTAGGGTTTCACCCAAACAAAGCATAAACAACCATTTTTATCCTCCACCAATTTTGATGTGATGAGGTTCACTCCCCATACCTTCAGTGAAGAGGTTTAAGTGAAAGGAAACTCGAAACTCCTTAAAGCAAAGAGGAGGTTGAATCCTATAGGAGAGAAAAAGTGAGATTTTGAACTTGTTCTCATGTAAATGAAGAACTAGAAGATGATTACTCAAGGTAATAAGTAAGGGAATAAAGAAAAAAAGGAATTCGAAACTCACCAAATCAAGAACGACTTCAAGGTTAGCTTGATGTTTTTGATGCTCAAGAACACACTTCACCAAAACAAGAAAATTCCTTCACCAAAGTTGATCCTTGGATTAAGACAAGATGAAGTATGGTTTTAAAATTGAAGAAAGAATTTTGGTGGATGATTTTGAATGAAGAACCGTGTAGAGAGGAGTAAGAGAGAAGTGAGAGGATTTTGAAGTTTTTGAGAGAAAAGATGTGTTAGATCTTTAGAAGTAAAATGAAGTTGGATAGTGTTTTTGGGCTTGATGGCCGAATGGCCTTGGTGTCTTATGACTAAAATATTGATTAGAGTTTGATGGAAATGAAGAGCCAAGATATAATGGAAGTACATAGATGTTGCTTCCATAACAAAAGTTGTAGAGATTAACCAAATGTAGGTAGTTTAGCTTTTTCCATAAAAGAAAAGTTGACAAAGGTGAAAGTTGTCATGTGTTGACAAAAGGATGATTGTCTATACTCTACTTTATTGTAGAGATTTACGGTTAGATTTAAGATTGAAAATTCAGACGAAAACCGGTCTGTGTTTTCCATTGACAGTAAAATTTTACTGATCAGAAAACCTAATTTTGACTTGTGAACGAAACAGTTAGGTTTTATATCGAATTCCCGACGATATTGGTTATTTTGAAAATTTTCAAAATAAATAAGCTATTATACTTTATTTGAACGTAAAACCTAAATTGGGAAATCGACGAATTCAAGAACGGACGTGTAGAGACAAAACTGGACACCGGACGAGGAACACAAGTCACCTGAGTGTGGTGAGTAAGAGGGTGAGTCACCAACCTGACTCACCACAAGTCATGATTGTTTTCCTAAAATATCTAAGATATTTATGGCAAAAAGACCATTTTGCCCATATGACTCACCATTGTCATCATTACTTTCTAAAATATCTAAGATATTTTTGGCAAAAAAACTATTTTGCCCTTAGCTTTTTGTGAAATACCATTTTGGTCCCTATGTGATTTTACTCTTTTGTCCCTAAGAACTAATGGAATCACACCTTTGCCCTCATGACTCACCATTGTCATGATGTCTTCCTTGAAAATATCTAAGGTTCCTTACGAAATGATCAAAATACCCTTGGACTTCTTTATGCATTTCATTCATGTCTAACCTGTGTTTTGACAACTATAGGTTATCGGTGAGTGTTCCGACTCAAAACAACATAGCAAGCTCAAAATAATATCTTATGATCATTAAGCTCATGATTGAAATTCAATTATGAATTTTCAATTATTAACTATTTTTACGATTATTATTAATCAGGTTGTGTTCTCAGTCAAGTTATTCACACAAACAGTTAAAAGACAGCTATAGGAATTTTGGGATGTTACAAGTAAGAATCTGTTCATTCTTGGCATTAGACATCACTGTTACCGCTCCTTTCTTTGGCACGCATTGGACTGGACTGACCCATACACTGTTAGAAATAGGATATACGATCCCTGCATCTAGCCACTTGATAATCTCTTTCTTGACTACCTCTTTCATGATATGATTCAATCTTCTCTGACTTTCTATGTGGTTCTTTGCATCTTACTCCAGCAAAATCTTATGCATACATAAGGAAAGGGTAATACCTTTAATATCAGCCATTTGCCAACCAATCACTCTCTTGTGTTTCTTCAACATTTCAGTCAAGCTTTCTTCTTGTGCAGATACTAAGAAAGCAGAAATGATAACTGAGAAGGTGTCCAATTCTCCCAAATACACGTACTTCCAATGTGCGGGAAGTTGTTTCAATTCAAGAACAGGTGGCCTCTCTACAGATGGAATATTGTCCTTGAAAGTATCATCTGTGACCTCCAAAGATTCAAACCTCCTTGCCTATCTCCGATGTAGTGATTTACTTTCCAGAATTTCTGTTATTTCTTCATTAAAGGAAGCTGCATTCTCATCATATGCTACAACATCCATCAGAGCATGCTGGTCCTTCAAAAATTGTTTCTGCACCAAAATGTCCAGAGTTTGCACAAAAGAACACTCCTCCATCCCTTCATCTGGGTATTTCAGAGCATTAAAAACATTGAAAGTGACTTGTTGATTGTTAACCCTCATGGTTAATTCACCCTTTTGTACATCTATAAGTGTTCAGCCAGTTGCAAGGAAGGGCCTACCAGTATGATATGGACCTCCCCGTCTGCTTCAAAATCCAGAATAATAAAATCAACAGGGAATACAAACTTATCCACTTTTATCAACACGTCTTCAAATTTTCCTTCTGGGTGTGCTATGGACTTGTCTGCTAGCTACAAAGTCACAGTGGTTGGTTTAGCTTCTCCAATCCCCAACTACTTGAATATGGACATCGGCATCAGATTTACGTTAGCACCCAAGTCACAAAGTGCTCTACCATAATAAGTGTCACCAATAGAACATGGAATTGTGAAACTGCTCAGATCTTTCAGCTTGGGGAGGGACCTTGGCCTGTAACATTAAGCTCCATTCTTTAGTCATGGCAAATGTTTCAAATACACCTAGACTCTTTCTCTTAGTCAAGATATCTTTCATAAATTTGGCATAGTTAAGCATTTATTGCAACATTTCAACCAAAAGAATGTTGATATGTATCTGCTTCAGAATCTCCATAAACTTACTGAACTTCCTGCCTTGGTGAAACTTTCTCAACCTTTGAGGGAAAGGAGGAGGAGATCTCTCTAGAATCATTTTAGAAAAAGTTATTGCAGCATCCTCAGTCAAGGGTTTCTCAGAACTCTTTTCAGCTTTGGGTTTGTTCTTCTCTGCAACAATTTCAGCATCAGGCTGTCCTCCCTCAACTGCCTTCTTTTTCTCTGATACCTCAGGTAGTTCGGTGCCACTCCTCATATGAATGGCTTTGCATTGCTCCTTTCCAACAGAAGTGGAAGTGTTTGGAGTTTCAGTAGAAGCTGGAAGTGAACCATTTTGTCTAGTGTTCAAAGCATTGGCCAGCTGGCCCACTTGGTTCTCCAAGTTTCTCATAGACACTCCCTGATTCTGAATTTGTGCCTTGGTTTTTGACATAAAAGCCTTAACCATAGCCTTTAGAGACATCTCCTGACTAACTGGTTGGGCTTGTTGTTGCTAAGGTGGTTGTTGTGTTGCGAATCCAGGGGGAGTATTGACATTCCTGGGGGGGAATTTGAATTGGAACTCCTAGGATACAAAGTGTGGTTAGTGTTACTCCACTGAAAGTTGGGATGCTTCCACCCTGAGTTATTACCTCCGTTGTAGTTTCCCATGTAATTGACTGATGTAGGGTTTCTAGAATAGTTTTCAAATAAATGTTCTCCTCCATAGAACACACAAGATGCAATATTAGTTTGGAAAACCTGTTCATTTCCCACAGGTTCACTCATTGCAGCTTGATTTTGTGAAGTGGTTTGGTTACCCATAGCCAGATTTTTCACCATATTTGTCAAAAAGGCGAACTGAGCAGAAATAGCAGTTACTTTAATTACTTCATGCATTCCTGCTACAGCACCAGTCCTACTGGAACTAAGCCTAGGAGTTGGCCACTGATAGCTATTGGCTGCTATGCTTTCAATCAATTCATAAGCTTCATCATAGGACTTGTTCAACAGTGTGCCTCCTGTCGAAGTATATAACATCATTCTTGCAGCAGGGAGCACTCCATTGTAAAAATGCTCCATTTGAATGCAAATAGGAATGTTGTGGTGTGGACATCTCTTCAAGAGTTACTTAAACCTTTCCCATGCTTCATACAAGGGTTCATCATCCAGCTGTTTGAAAGAAGTAATATCATTTCTCATCCTTGCATTTTTCATGGGTGGGAAGAACTTAGTTAGGAATTTTTCAGCCACCCTATTCCATGTGTCCACCAAATTGGGCTCCAAAGCATTGAGCCAATTCTTAGCTTTCCCACTCAAAGAAAATGGAAATAACCTCTATCTAAAGGAGTCATCAGTAACACCAATATTTTTGAAGTTATTAGCCACATTTAGAAATTGCTTCAGATGGAGATGAGGGTCTTCTGTTGCAGCACCAGTGAACGGGCCCATAGCTTGAAGCATCTGGAACATAACTGGCTTGAATTCAAAATGTCCAGCTATGATCTCAGGTACCACTATGCCTGGGTTCATAGTTTCTAGATCGAATAGTCAATATTGTTGGAACCAAAGTGGTTATGGTCCATTAATCCCTTAAGATTTTGATGTTAACAAAAGACTAATTTAAGTGAACAAAGATTAGTTATGGACTAATACGTTTATAATAAGTCCAAAGACTTTCTAAGTCCAAAGACTTACAGTACGTCCAAAGCCTAAGTTCTCGCACATTCTGGACTATAAGCTTTAATCTTTGTATTTGAGTCCAAAGACTTGTTATAAAAGTTTCTATATCGAAGTCCAATGTATAGTCATTAGGTTTGACTTCTTCTAGCACGAACGCTCTTGTAAAAAGTTTGAATTTATTATTCTTCATGTAAAAGCTTGTTATCCCTTGGAAAAACATTCTTTGTAATCTTAGTACCATTGAACGCTGAAGCCAGTCTGTCCCTAACGTAAAAGATTTGATTATCTCCAAAAGGAAAGACAAAAGGTAACTTTCGGGTACAAGGAAAAGGTATCAGCCCTACTTTGAGCTATCAGCCTGATAATCTACTTTGATTTTCAAAATTTGCAACAAGTTATCAGACTCAACGGACCAAAGCATTTAATGCTTAATCAAAATGGATCTCTTTCCACCCGTTGTAGACTGAAGAATGCTCAAGGCTCGCTTGGTATAAATACCTCCACCTTTGAAGATGCAAAGTGACTAAACTTGTATTGAATACAAGCATACAAGCAAACAAGCAATCAAAAGAAATCAAAAGCGTTCTAGCTACTCTACTCTTAAACTTTCATATCACTCTCTGCGAAGAGTATTGTTTAGAGTTCTAAGCTTAGTTTCAAACCCTCACATGCAACACCCCAATTTTCACTATTTTCTAAGATTGGAAAATTATATGAATTTTATCTATGTCTTAGAAGTGATTTGGCATCCAACACAGATATATTCTTACTCTACATTACTGGTAGACAATTATGGTTAAGGTTTGGGTTGACGACTCAAACGAAACCAGGTCCGCATACGAGATTGCCGGAACTGGTAACGGATAAGCATAAGGTCGCTATCAAGGGACACCTCATCTTATCCTTTCTAAAAGCAATGATTACATGGGTGACTCACCTAGGTGAGTCACCATGCTAATGATGGCCAAGGGTGAGTCACATAGGTGACTTATCATAGTAATGATTAGGGTGTAGAAATTACAATTTTGCCCCTAAAGAAAATGACCTTTTTACCCTTAAGTAATTTTTATACAATCCTTACCCTTCCTTCACATAACCCCACGCCATTCATAGATATATATTCTATCTCATATTTCTTTCTCCTTCACTTTATTCTTTAAGTTCAAGTGTTGAAGTTTTTAGTACAACTTTTGATACAATTCCAACTTTGTTCCTAGGTAAAGTTACTTTTCTACCCTTAAATGATAATTATCATATCCTTATCCTTTCTTTTTATATGGGCTACGAAATTTCCTCTTTCATTCTCCTTCTCACATTTCATTCTTAACCTTTAAGTATTCAAGTTAATTTTTGATAGAATCCCACTTTTGTTCTTAAGGAAAATTATCCTTTCTAACCTTAAGCCTATCTTATCCTTATCTTTTCTTTCCTTCTTATCTTTTTATCCTTATCCTTATCCTTTTTATTTTATCTTACCTCACGGCTCTTCTCTTTCTTTTCACTCTCACATTTTCTTTTCTCCATCTCCTTCACTTCAAGAACACCTCCAAGCTTTCACCTCCATTTTCTCTCCATTCTTCAAGGATTTTCCACAAGCTTTGAGAAGCAAAGTTGTTCATCTTGATCTTCTCTTTCATCTAAGAGGTTGAAATCTCTTCTTTGAGCTCTTAATCTCTAATTCCATTCATTGAAACTCTATGTGTTCATAGTTGTTCTTGAACTTCTAAAATTCATGAAAATTTGTAGAAAAATCATTTTGACGTCAAACCAAATTTGTTGATCTAAATTCATTGTTTTCTATCATAATACTAAGAGTTTGTACTCATTAAAGCTCTCTAACCCCAAGGATTATGGAGTGGCCGAATTCCCGATGTTGTGGGATCATGAAGTTTTGTTTCAATATTTGCTAAAATAGTGTTGATATGATCCTATTACGCTTATATGCCTTTGAATCCTCAAAGAATTGAATCAAAAACCTTTCCTAGCCTTATATACCTAAAGAGGGCCGAAATCTATGATGTGAAGAATCTTGAGTTGTGTTTCAAATTCTTGAATTCCATGACTTATAGGAGAGTTATCTATGCTTAAGGATCATAGATCCAAGAGTTTGTACAATTTTAACACTTCTAGAAATTTTGTCTATATGGGGCCGAAACCTAGCTCATGAGACCTAGGTGGGTTTTGTTTGATTTTACTAATTGTGATTATGATTTGTGATGAAGGATTACCCCGTGTTTCATCGTTCAAAAGCGTATACGGGTACACGCTGAACATCTTAGTATGGTTCTTCAGGTTCTGGAAGAGAAACAGCTGTATGCAAAGCTGTCCAATTGTGAGTTTTGGCTCGACGAAGTAAGGTTTTTGAGTCACGTGATTTCAAAGAAAGGATAAAGCGTTTGAATGGACTGAAGCCTGTGAGGAAAGTTTGCAAGGATTCGAGAGAAGGTTGACTACTTCACCTGTGTTAGTGCTGCCCGATCTCAATGGAACATTTGTGTTCAGACCACTACATATTCCTCAGTGTATTAGACAATTGAGTGAATTGGTAATATGGTGTTCATTGGTCTGGACATTTTCGTATTATTTCACTGAAAGTTTTGTTATTACTATTGCTTGAGTTATAACATAAACAACTTCTTGATACTGGAAGTTTCTTGATGAAACTTAGTCTAATCACTTTTACTTTTCGTGAAGGTGATCCAGTCTGATTTTTGCCAGACTGTTTATCTTTGATTCCTAAGTTTATTGGAAAGGTTCTTATGAAAGAAGGAAATTTATTAGAGTCATGGATGTAAACATGCATTAGCTATGCATTTTTACACTCAGGAACCTACTGAAGAATCTTTTTGCATACTGGATATTCCTGTATTCATTCCAGATTGGTAAAATTCTTTTGTACACTTTCTTCTGAGACCAAGACCAGGAAAAATTTTCCTTTGTTGAAAAATTTCTTTTCTTAATCTTCAGCGACCAAGTAGGTTTAGTTTTAAGTCACGGAATTTCGAGGACGAAATTCTTTTAAGAGGGGTAGGAATGTAACGCCCCGATTTTCACGTTTTCTAATTCTCCAGTATTTTAACGTTTATATTTTATTGGAGGGTTTAGAGAGTGAAATAAAATATTCCGAGACCATAGTCATGATCGACGATATCGTAGGAAGCTACGATTAAGTTTTGAGTCAAAAACTCAAACGGAGTCCGGTCTGCGTTTTTACACTGACAGTATGATTTTACTGCTCAGAAGATCTCAGATGGACCCGTGAACGAGACAGTAAGTCTTAGAATTCGATGCTCTACGTTTTGGTTAAATTTCGTAAAAATTTCAGAAAAATCATTTTGATGTGAGACCAATTTCTTTGAACTCACCTCATCATTCTCTACCTAAACCCAAGAGCTTATGATTCAACTCTCATCATAGCTCAAAAAGCACAATATGGCCGAACCCTACAAGGTGATGATGAATAGTGTTTTTCATCAATTTTTGATTTTTAACACTTGATTTCATGCTTAGCTTTCCTATGCTTTTGAATCCATGAAATGGAAAACCAAAATCAATTCCTAGATTTATTCTCTTTAGGGTGGCCGAAACCCTCTTTGTGAGAATTGTTGAGTTTGGTTTGATTGTTATTTAATGTTTGATCGTTTGGTTGTTTGTAGTTGGTGACAATTATCAGAAGGTTCACAAACCGATCAACCGACTTTGATCTGGGGATCTGCTCTTCAACAGGTATGGGGGGTGAACCTCATCACACCAAGATGGTGGTGGTGAAGATGGTTGTTTAAATTTATGTGTGGGTGAAACCCTTTAGTTTGGGTTCACTTTTAATTGTTAAGTTTTGTTAAGTTCTCTTCAAGAACAAGGTTGTCTTGATGAGTGTATGCTTTAGTATGTGTGTGCTGTGTTTTAGCATATGTTGATGATGAGATGATTGAATGAAAATCATTTTCATGTATGTTGAAAAACCTACTTTGATCACTAGATCAAGTATGGGCTTTTATGCTTGATTATGATGCAAAAGATGTGTGATGGACTTTATGCTTGATTATGATGCAATGTTATGTAATTATTGTTTGTCATAATTAGATGAACATTGTGAGTTGTAATTTGTCTTTAGGGTGAAGAAATCTTCACATTTGTTCCTAATTGGCTATTAGTCGTGACCTTGAGAAAAGGAAGAACATGTGTAGTTCTTGAACAAGTCAAGTTTTGATGTAAAGAAAGTGTTTTTAATCACTTATGTTTTTCAAAGAAAAACCCTAAGTGACTTTGATCCAAAGATCAAATGGAATTAAATCTCAAAGTGTTTTCACCAAAGTGAAACATGTTTTATGCCTTATCCTTAGTCCATCTAGTTAATCAAGTGACTCAAAATGAGACAAGAGGTGTTTTCATGAAGAGAATCAAAATGGTTCCATAAGGTTAATGTCTTGTTTTAAGGCAACTTTTCGCTAAGCGAATTTACCTTCGCTAGGCGAAAACAGAGGAATTCTAAGTTAGGCATCATGCCTCACTTTCGCTAAGCGAATCCAGAGAATTTCGCTACGCGAATGATGTTTCGCCGAGCGATCCAGAGGAGTTTCAAAAGAGGTGTAACCGCCTCCACTCTCGCTAAGCGAATCCATATTCGCTAAGCGAATATAACAAACTTCGCTACGCGAATTATGTTTCGCCGAGCGATGCAGAGGAGTTCCAAAGGAGGCATTACTGCCTCATTTTCGCCAAGCGAATGGAATTCCGCTAAGCGAATTTCATGTTTCAGAAAATGCTAGAAATGAAGTAAGTAGTTCAAATGTTGTTTCAAATCAAATGAGTTTTCAACTGTAAAAGTTGTTTGGTTTACAAAAGGAGTTTTCTAACTCAATCGTAAAGTTTTACGAGTGAAAAACCTAAATTAAGTAATTAACTTTGAGTTGAAGACAAGTGTTAATTAAGTATGGTATGTGGTGGAACAAGACCATGTACTATGCCATTGATGACTTAGTACATCAATGAGTTCATAAGACTTAAGTGTAATCAACACTTATTTCCTTAATTGAAAGACACGGGATTAATATCGTAGAAAGGCTTAAAGACTCATCTAAGAGGATTCTCAGTCCTTATTCATAATGCTTAGGACTTGGGACATAATTCATAAGACGTAAACACAAACAAGAAACGTTTTGGCTTTCGAAACAGTAGTTCGATGACGGACCGATGATTCGGATCAGGGTTAATCATTCAATTGTTTCCGTCTTGTGATAACTGGAATGAGAGAGATCCTGAGACTGTGCAGGTATGGGACTGTACAGTGGAAGGAATCCTGAGACTATGCATGTATGGGACTGTATAGTTAAGGGAAGGCATATAAGAATTGATTGGTACTACCCATACCAACAAGATTTATCTTCTTTTCGGGAACTTAGAACATAAGAACTTTATAGTTAAGCGTGCTTGACTTAGAGTAATTATTGGATGGGTGACCTTCTGGGAAGTTTCCTAGAAAGCGTGTGAGTGAGGACAAACATGTTGAAAAGACTTGTGTTGGTTTGTGGGGACAGTCGGCGATTCTGAAAGCAGTCTGGATCATTCCAAAGGAATCACGAGATATTTATCCAATGGATAAATGTTTGATCCGATGGATAAATGTTTTATAAAACAAAGATGTGTGTAGTTCTAAAGAAGAGAACCTTAGTGAACCTTGAGGTTTATCCAATGGATAAACATTGCTTTATCGCATCTGCTTTGTGTAAGCATTGGCATTTCATGTGCATAGTTGTAAGGCATTGAGCCTAGGAGTTGAGCTTACACCTTGATGCGGGTGCGAATCTTACGGTGACGATCTTCAATGGTCTTTTTGGAGGTATCAGGGTTGGTAGGGATGACATGTGACCAGTTGGTGATTCTTCTGTGTCGTGACGAATCCGTGCAATACACTGATATCCTCTACTAGATGCCGTACTTTTCATGTTTGGTCGAGAGTGTTACCGTAAAGCCAGATACGTGCACGTTACGAATGTTGTAGCATCTTGCTCATGGATGGCAGAAACCGGAACATGTCCTCCCATTCACTCTCTCCGAATGTTTTGTTAGCTCCATGGAGTAGGGGTCAGAGTAGTACCCAGTGACATTGGCATTGAGTCATGTACATTGCACTACATTGCATGCTTGTGGATGTTTACATTTACTGTTATACATCACTGTTCTGTTTAAGAATGCATTATATTGTACTATTAACTATTTAACATGATTGATATTGAGAGTTTTAGTATGTTGTTTAACTGCTTAACATGTTGGGTACGCTGTTACCTGGTGAGTCGTCCCGTTTTTACTACTGCTGTTTTGTTGTGTTGATGAACGGGAATCTTACCCATATCTGTATGTTTTCTGCTGGTACTTGCTATTGATGCTTGAACAGATGGACGCGACGATGGTTCGGTTCCGTAGTCCCTTTGAGTTCGGAGGTGGACTCTTTTGCTGTTTTAGTTTTGTTGTCGGCCAGACTATGTCAGTTTTTGTAGTACCTTTTGGGAGCTATGACTCCTGGTACTTATTGTATTTCTTATGTCAGTCATACATTAGACTTATGTCTGTATATAGTAATGTTGGTGTTTCTGTTTTTCGTTTTCTGTTTCTGTTTTTATAATACAGTATGTTCTAGAAATGCATGGTGAACCTAAGTTCATTTATTAATATTATCTTTACTAATCCCATTACATCTTTATGAAAAGAAAAGAAAAAGAAAAATCATATTTTCCGCATTAATAAATATTTTCGACCTTATAAACGTTCGGGAATGTGACACTCGGGAAAGGGTGTTGCATTATTTGGTATCAGAGCTGGCCGAGTCTTTTTGGGGTTTGTAGGTTATGGTCTGTCTTGTTTGTGTTGTGTTTTCTCTGATTGTCTTTCTGTGTTATTGTTTCTGAGAGAAAACAATGTTGGAGAGGATGATGACTTCGGTCTATCCTTTTGTATTGTTTGTTCTCTCTGTTGTGTTTCTGTAAAGAAGACAACAATTGTTTGTTATTCTCTGCATTATTGTTTCTGAAGAGGAATAATATTGGGCAGGAGAGTAATGTTTTTGCTTTCTTGCAAGTTGTCACTCACAGTGTTCTTTAGAACGAGTGTTTTCCGACGGGTGCAAGACGAGTTGAAAGACATGGAGTTCCTGCAGCTACGTCAAGGAGGAATGTCTGTCAAAGAATATGCTGATCGTTTTGAGTCCCTGCTGAAGTCTTCGAGGTATTTCCATCTTCATCCCAATGAGGAGTGGAAGTGCACAAAGTTCGAAGAAGGTTTAAGGGATGAGATTCGAGGAGAGGTGCTACCTCTTAAGGTCAAAGAGTTCTCGGTGTTGGTAGATGAATGCTTCATAATCGAAGATCTGATGAAGACTCGTGGAGGAAGGCAACGTAACTCTGGACCGACTAGGTTCCATAAAGGCACCAATGGTCGTGATGATAGATCTCGATGGAAACCGTATTCAAAACAGCAAGGTCAACAACAACGTTCTGTAGGAGGAAGCAGTGGGGGTATTAGTCAATCTGGAAGTGCCCCAAAGAAGTGCATGAAGTGTGGCAAGAACAATCATGTCACCAGAGGATGCTTGATCAAGGGAATCATATGCTTCAAGTGTGGAGAACCAGGGCATACTTCACGCGACTGTGTGCAATCAAAAGCTAGACATTCTGTCAACGATGTGCAAGCAGCGAAGCCTAAGGCAATGACTAGAGTTTATACTGGGGATGATGCTGAGACTTCTCAAAGGGAAGATTTGATTCACGGTCAGATCGTCGTGGAAGGTAAAACCTTATCTGTATCTTTCCTTACCCTTAGATTTGGTAATTTTTGCACTTTCTGCAAAGCCTGTGCGAAAGTCTGTTTGAACTGTTCTATTTCTGTAATGGATAGAATGTTTTTGATTGATTTGATCTGTTTGCCTCTTTTGCAAATGGATTTGATCATAGGGATGAATTGGTTATCTTGTAACCATATCCCATTAGACGGTGCAAACAAAACCTTAGTTTTCCCTGATTCGGATAATTCTGGATTTGGATTGCCAACCAAGGAAAAGTTTCTTTGAGAGGAGGAGCTCAACGAATACATGTTACTAACGAGTTTCCGGAAGTCTTTCCTGAAGACGTACCAGGTTTACCGCCAGTTCGGGACATCGAGTTTGTGATCAATCTTGTGCCAGGAACAGGACCAGTGTCTATGGCACCGTATCATATGGCACCTGCTGAGTTGGAAACCCTGAAGGAACAGTTGGTGGACTTATTGGGAAAACAGTTCGTTAGACCCAGTGTGTCGCCGTAGGGAACGCCTGTGCTATTGGTGAGAAAGAAAGATCGAACATCTCGCTTGTATGTGGATTAGCGCCAGTTGAACAAAGTTACCATTAAAGAACAAGTATCATCTTCCGAGGATAGTTGACTGGATGGATCAGTTGAGGAGAGCAACAGTTTTCTCCCAGGATGTTTTGCGATCGGGTTATCACCAGATTCATGTGAAGGCAGAAGATGTACCAAGAACAGCGTTTCAAACACGCTATGGGCACTACGAGTACCTTGTAATGCTGTTTGGTATGACGAATACTCCTCTATATTCATGGATTACATGAATAGGATCTTTCGTCCATACCTAGATAAGTTTGTCGTTGCTTCATAGACGACATACTCATCTATTCGCGAAACCAGGAAGTACACGCTGAACATCTTAGTATGGTTCTTTAGGTTCTGGAAGAGAAACAGCTGTATGCAAAGCTGTCCAATTGTGAGTTTTGGCTCGACGAAGTAAGGTTTTTGGGTCACGTGATTTCAAAGGAAGGATAAAGCGTTTGAATGGACTGAAGGCTGTGAGGAAAGTTTGCAAGGATTCGAGAGAAGGTTGACTACTTCACCTGTGTTAGTGCTACCCGATCTTAATGGAACATTTGTGTTCACACTCCTACATATTCCTCAGTGTATTAGACAATTGAGTGAATTGGTAATATGGTGTTCATTGGTCTGGTCATTTTCGTATTATTTCACTGAAAGTTTTGTTATTACTATTTCTTGAGTTATAACATAAACAACTTCTTGATACTGGAAGTTTCCTGATGAAACTTAGTCTAATCACTTTTACTTTTCGTGAAGGTGATCCAGCCTGATTTTTGCCAGACTGTTTATCTTTGATTCCTAAGTTTATTGGAAGGTTCTTATGAAAGAAGGAACTTTATTAGAGTCATGGATGTAAACATGTATTAGCTATGCATTTTTACACTCAGGAACCTACTGAAGAATCTTTTTGCATACCGGATATTCCTGTATTCATTCCAGATTGGTAAAATTCTTTTGTGCACTTTCTTCTGAGGCCAAGACCAGGAAAAATTTTCCTTTGTTGAAAAATTTCTTTCCTTAATCTTCAGCGACCGAGCAGGTTTAGTTTTAAGTCACGGAATTTCGAGGACGAAATTCTTTTAAGAGGGGTAGGAATGTAACGCCCCGATTTTCACGTTTTCTAATTCTCCAGTATTTTAACGTTTATATTTTATTGGAGGGTTTGAAGAGTGAAATAAAATATTCCGAGACCATAGTCATGATCGACGATATCGTAGGAAGCTACGATTAAGTTTTGAGTCAAAAACTCAAACGGAGTCCGATCTGCGTTTTTACACTGACAGTATGATTTTACTGCTCAGAAGACCTCAGATGGACCCGTGAACGAGACAGTAAGTCTTAGAATTCGATGCTCTACGTTTTGGCCAAATTTCGTAAAAATTTCAGAAAAATCATTTTGATGTGAGACCAATTTCTTTGAACTCACCTCATCATTTTCTACCTAAACCCAAGAGCTTATGATTCAACTCTCATCATAGCTCAAAAAGCACAATATGGCCGAACCCTACAAGGTGATGATGAATAGTGTTTTTCTTCAATTTTTGATTTTTAACACTTGATTTCATGCTTAGCTTTCCTATGCCTTTGAATCCATGAAATGGAAAACCAAAATTAAGTTTTGAGTCAAAAATTCAAACGGAGTCCGATCTGCGTTTTTACACTGACAGTATGATTTTACTGCTCAGAAGACCTCAGATGGACCCGTGAACGAGACAGTAAGTCTTAGAATTCGATGCTCTACGTTTTGGTCAAATTTCGTAAAAATTTCAGAAAAATCATTTTGATGTGAGACCAATTTCTTTGAACTCACCTCATCATTTTCTACCTAAACCCAAGAGCTTATGATTCAACTCTCATCATAGCTCAAAAAGCACAATATGGCCGAACCCGTACAAGGTGATGATGAATAGTGTTTTTCTTCAATTTTTGATTTTTAACACTTGATTTCATGCTTAGCTTTCCTATGCCTTTGAATCCATGAAATGGAAAACCAAAATCAATTCCTAGATTTATTCTCTTTAGGGTGGCCGAAACCCTTGTTGTTTAATGTTTGATTGTTTGGTTGTTTGTAGTTGGTGACAATTATCAGAAGGTTCACAAACCGATCAACTGACTTTGTTCTGGGGATCTGCTCTTCAACAGTTATGGGGGGTGAACCTCATCACACCAAGATGGTGGTGGTGAAGATGGTTGTTTAAATTTATGTGTGGGTGAAACCCTTTAGTTTGGGTTCACTTTTAATTGCTAAGTTTTGTTATGTTCTCTTCAAGAACAAGGTTGTCTTGATGAGTGTATACTTTAGTATGTTGTGGTGTGTTTTAGCATATGTTGATGATGAGATGATTGAATGAAAATCATTTTCATGTATGCTGAAAAACCTACTTTGAACATTAGATCAAGTATGGACTTTTATGCTTGATTATGATGCAAATGATGTGTGATGGACTTTATGCTTGATTATGATGCAATGTTATGTAATTATTGTTTGTCATAATTAGATGAACATTGTGAGTTGTAATTTGTCTTTAGGGTGAAGCAATCTTCACATTTGTTCCTAATTGGCTATTAGTCATGACCTTGAGAAAAGGAAGAACATGTGTAGTTCTTGAACAAGTCAAGTTTTGATGTAAAGAAAGTGTTTTTAATAACTTATGTTTTTCAAAGAAAAACCCTAAGTGACTTTGATCCAAAGATCAAATGGAATTAAATCTCAAAGTGTTTTCACCAAAGTGAAACATGTTTTATGCCTTATCCTTAGTCCATCTAGTTAATCAAGTGACTCAAAATGAGACAAGAGGTGTTTTCATGAAGAGAATCAAAATGGTTCCATAAGGTTAATGCCTTGTTTTAAGGCAACTTTTCGCTAAGCGAATTTACCTTCGCTAGGCGAAAACAGAGGAATTCTAAGTTAGGCATCATGCCTCACTTTCGCTAAGCGAATCCAGAGAATTTTGCTATGCGAATGATGTTTCGCCGAGCGATCCAGAGGAGTTTCAAAAGAGGTGTAACCGCCTCCAATCTTGCTAAGCGAATCCATATTCGCTAAGCGAATATAACAAACTTCGCTACCTGAATTATGTTTCGCCGAGCGATGCAGAGGAGTTCCAAAGGAGGCATTACTGCCTCATTTTCGCTAAGCGAATGGAATTCCGCTAAGCGAATTTCATGTTTCAGAAAATGCTAGAAATGAAGTAAGTAGTTCAAATGTTGTTTCAAATCAAATGAGTTTTCAACTGTAAAAGTTGTTTGGTTTACAAAAGGAGTTTTCTAACTCAATCGTAAAGTTTTACGAGTGAAAAACCTCAGTTAAGTAATTAACTTAGAGTTGAAGACAAGGGTTAACTAAGTATGGTATGTGGTGGAACAAGACCATGTACTATACCATTGATGACTTAGTACATCAATGAGTTCATAAGACTTAAGTGAAATCAACACTTGTTTCCTTAAATGAAAGATAAGGAATTAATATCGTAGAAAGGCTTAAAGACTCATCTAAGAGGATTCTCAGTCCTTATTCATAATGCTTAAGACTTGGGACATAATTCATAAGACGTAAACACAAACACGAAACGTTTTGGTTTTCGAAACAGTAGTTCGATGACGTACCGATGATTCGGATCTAGGTTAATCGTTCAATTGTTTCCGTCTTGTGATAACTGGAATGAGAGAGATCCTGAGACTGTGCAGGTATGGGACTGTACAGTGGAAGGAATCCTGAGACTATGCAGGTATGGGACTGTATAGTTAAGGGAAGGCATATAAGAATTGATTGGTACTACCCATACCAACAAGATTTATCTTCTTTTCGGGAGCTTAGAACATAAGAACTTTATAGTTAAGCTTGCTTGACTTAGAGTAATTATGGGATGGGTGACCTTCTGGGAAGTTTCCTAGAAAGCGTGTGAATGAGGACAAAACACGCTGAAAAGACTTGTGTTGGTTTGTGGGGACAGTCGGCGATTCTGAAAGCAGTCTGGATCATTCCAAAGGAATCACGAGATATTTATCCAATGGATAAATGTTTTATAAAACAAAGATGTGTGTAGTTCTAAGGAAGAGAACCTTAGTGAACCTTGAGGTTTATCCAATGGATAAACATTGCTTTATCGCATCTGCTTTGTGTAAGCATTGGCATTTCATGTGCATAGTTTTAAGGCCTTGAGCCTAGGAGTTGAGCTTACACCTTGATGCGGGTGCGAATCTTACGATGATGATCTTCAATGGTCTTTTTGGAGGTATCAGGGTTGGAAGGGCTGACATGTGACCAGTTGGTGATTCTTCTGTGTCGTGACGAATCCGTGCAATACACTGATATCCTCTACTAGATGCCGTACTTTTCATGTTTGGTCGAGAGTGTTACCGTAAAGCCAGATACGTGCACGTTACGAATGTTGTAGCATCTTGCTCATGGATGGCAGAAACCGGAACATGTCCTCCCATTCACTCTCTCCGAATGTTTTGTTAGCTCCATGGAGTAGGGGTCAGAGTAGTACCCAGTGACATTGGCATTGAGTCATGTACATTGCACCGCAGTGCATGCTTGTGGATGTTTACATTTACTGTTATACATCGCTGTTCTGTTTAAGAATGCATTATATTGTACTATTAACTATTTAACATGATTGATATTGAGAGTTTTAGTATGTTATCTAACTGCTTAACATGTTGGGTACGCTGTTACCTGGTGAGTCGTCCCGTTTTTACTACTGCTGTTTTGTTGTGTTGATGAACGAGAATCTCACCCATATCTGTATGTTTTCTGCTGGTACTTGCTATTGATGCTTGAACAGATGGACGCGACGATGGTTCGGTTCCGCAGTCCCTTTGAGTTCGAAGGTGGACTCTTTTGCTGTTTTAGTTTTGTTGTCGGCCAGACTATGTCCGTTTTTGTAGTACCTTTTGGGAGCTATGACTCCTAGCACTTATTGTATTTATTATGTCAGTCATACATTAGACTTATGTCTGTATATTGTAATGTTGGTGTTTCTGTTTTTCGTTTTCTGTTTCTGTTTTTATAATACAGTATGTTCTAGAATAGCATGGTGAACCTAAGTTCATTTATTAGTATTACCTTTACTAATCCCATTACATCTTTATGAAAAGAAAAGAAAAAGAAAAATCGTATTTTCCGCATTAATAAATATTTTCGGCCTTATAAACGTTCGGGAATGTGACACTCGGGAAAGGGTGTTGCATTATTTGGTATCAGAGCTGGCCGAGTCTTTTTGGGGTTTGTAGGTTATGGTCTGTCTTGTTTGTGTTGTGTTTTCTCTGATTGTCTTTCTGTGTTATTGTTTCTGAGAGAAAACAATGTTGGAGAGGATGATGACTTCGGTCTATCCTTTTGTATTGTTTGTTCTCTGTGTTGTGTTTCTGTAAGGAAGACAACAATTGTTTGTTATTCTCTGCATTATTGTTTCTGAAGAGGAATAATATTGGGCAGGAGAGTAATGTTTTTGCTTTCTTGCAAGTTGTCACTCGCAGAGTTCTTCAGAACGAGTGTTTTCCGACGGGTGCAAGACGAGTTGAAAGACATGGAGTTCCTGCAGCTACGTCAAGGAGGAATGTCTGTCAAAGAATATGCTGATCGTTTTGAGTCCCTGCTGAAGTCTTCGAGGTATTTCCATCTTCATCCCAATGAGGAGTGGAAGTGCACAAAGTTCGAAGAAGGTTTAAGGGATGAGATTCGAGGAGAGGTGCTACCTCTTAAGGTCAAAGAGTTCTCGGTGTTGGTAGATGAATGCTTCATAATCGAAGATCTGATGAAGACTCGTGGAGGAAGGCAACGTAACTCTGGACCGACTAGGTTCCATAAAGGCACCAATGGTCGTGATGATAGATCTCGATGGAAACCGTATTCAAAACAGCAAGGTCAACAACAACGTTCTGTAGGAGGAAGCAGTGGGGGTATTAGTCAATCTGGAAGTGCCCCAAAGAAGTGCATGAAGTGTGGCAAGAACAATCATGTCACCAGAGGATGCTTGATCAAGGGAATCATATGCTTCAAGTGTGGAGAACCAGGGCATACTTCACGCGACTGTGTGCAATCAAAAGCTAGACATTCTGTCAACGATGTGCAAGCAGCGAAGCCTAAGGCAATGACTAGAGTTTATACTGGGGATGATGTTGAGACTTCTCAAAGGGAAGATTTGATTCACGGTCAGATCGTCATGGAAGGTAAAACCTTATCTGTATCTTTCCTTACCCTTAGATTTGGTAATTTTTGCACTTTCTGCAAAGCCTGTTATAACTGCGAAAGTCTGTTTGAACTGTTCTATTTCTGTAATGGATACAATGTTTTTTATTGATTTGATCTGTTTGCCTCTTTTGCAAATGGATTGGATCATAGGGATGAATTGGTTATCTTGTAACCATATCCCATTAGACGGTGCAAACAAAACCTTAGTTTTCCCTGATTCGGATAATTCTGGATTTGGATTGCTAACCAAGGAAAAGTTTCTTTGAGAGGAGGAGCTCAACGAATACATGTTACTAACGAGTTTCCGGAAGTCTTTCCTGAAGACGTACCAGGTTTACCGCCAGTTCGGGACATCGAGTTTGTGATCAATCTTGTGCCAGGAACAGGACCAGTGTCTATGGCACCGTATCATATGGCACCTGCTGAGTTGGAAACCCTGAAGGAACAGTTGGTGGACTTATTGGGAAAACAGTTCGTTAGACCCAGTGTGTCGCCGTAGGGAACGCCTGTGCTATTGGTGAGAAAGAAAGATCGAACATCTCGCTTGTATGTGGATTAGCGCCAGTTGAACAAAGTTACCATTAAAGAACAAGTATCATCTTCCGAGGATAGTTGACTGGATGGATCAGTTGAGGAGAGCAACAGTTTTCTCCCAGGATGTTTTGCGATCGGGTTATCACCAGATTCATGTGAAGGCAGAAGATGTACCAAGAACAGCGTTTCAAACACGCTATGGGCACTACGAGTACCTTGTAATGCTGTTTGGTATGACGAATACTCCTCTATATTCATGGATTACATGAATAGGATCTTTCGTCCATACCTAGATAAGTTTGTCGTTGCTTCATAGACGACATACTCATCTATTCGCGAAACCAGGAAGTACACGCTGAACATCTTAGTATGGTTCTTTAGGTTCTGGAAGAGAAACAGTTGTATGCAAAGCTGTCCAATTGTGAGTTTTGGCTCGACGAAGTAAGGTTTTTGGGTCACGTGATTTCAAAGGAAGGATAAAGCGTTTGAATGGACTGAAGCCTGTGAGGAAAGTTTGCAAGGATTCGAGAGAAGGTTGACTACTTCACCTGTGTTAGTGCTGCCCGATCTTAATGGAACATTTGTGTTCACACTCCTACATATTCCTCAGTGTATTAGACAATTGAGTGAATTGGTAATATGGTGTTCATTGGTCTGGTCATTTTCGTATTATTTCACTGAAAGTTTTGTTATTACTATTTCTTGAGTTATAACATAAACAACTTCTTGATACTGGAAGTTTCTTGATGAAACTTAGTCTAATCACTTTTACTTTTCGTGAAGGTGATCCAGTCTGATTTTTGCCAGACTGTTTATCTTTGATTCCTAAGTTTATTGGAAGGTTCTTATGAAAGAAGGAACTTTATTAGAGTCATGGATGTAAACATGTATTAGCTATGCATTTTTACACTCAGGAACCTACTGAAGAATCTTTTTGCATACCGGATATTCCTGTATTCATTCCAGATTGGTAAAATTCTTTTGTGCACTTTCTTCTGAGGCCAAGACCAGGAAAAATTTTCCTTTGTTGAAAAATTTCTTTCCTTAATCTTCAGCGACCGAGTAGGTTTAGTTTTAAGTCACGGAATTTCGAGGACGAAATTCTTTTAAGAGGGGTAGGAATGTAACGCCCCGATTTTCACGTTTTCTAATTCTCCAGTATTTTAACGTTTATATTATATTGGAGGGTTTGAAGAGTGAAATAAAATATTCCGAGACCATAGTCATGATCGACGATATCGTAGGAAGCTACGATTAAGTTTTGAGTCAAAAACTCAAACGGAGTCCGATCTGCGTTTTTACACTGACAGTATGATTTTACTGCTCAGAAGACCTCAGATGGACCCGTGAACGAGACAGTAAGTCTTAGAATTCGATGCTCTACGTTTTGGTCAAATTTCGTAAAAATTTCAGAAAAATCATTTTGATGTGAGACCAATTTCTTTGAACTCACCTCATCATTTTCTACCTAAACCCAAGAGCTTATGATTCAACTCTCATCATAGCTCAAAAAGCACAATATGGCCGAACCCTACAAGGTGATGATGAATAGTGTTTTTCTTCAATTTTTGATTTTTAACACTTGATTTCATGCTTAGCTTTCCTATGCCTTTGAATCCATGAAATGGAAAACCAAAATTAAGTTTTGAGTCAAAAATTCAAACGGAGTCCGATCTGCGTTTTTACACTGACAGTATGATTTTACTGCTCAGAAGACCTCAGATGGACCCGTGAACGAGACAGTAAGTCTTAGAATTCGATGCTCTACGTTTTGGTCAAATTTCGTAAAAATTTCAGAAAAATCATTTTGATGTGAGACCAATTTCTTTGAACTCACCTCATCATTTTCTACCTAAACCCAAGAGCTTATGATTCAACTCTCATCATAGCTCAAAAAGCACAATATGGCCGAACCCGTACAAGGTGATGATGAATAGTGTTTTTCTTCAATTTTTGATTTTTAACACTTGATTTCATGCTTAGCTTTCCTATGCCTTTGAATCCATGAAATGGAAAACCAAAATCAATTCCTAGATTTATTCTCTTTAGGGTGGCCGAAACCCTTGTTGTTTAATGTTTGATTGTTTGGTTGTTTGTAGTTGGTGACAATTATCAGAAGGTTCACAAACCGATCAACTGACTTTGTTCTGGGGATCTGCTCTTCAACAGTTATGGGGGGTGAACCTCATCACACCAAGATGGTGGTGGTGAAGATGGTTGTTTAAATTTATGTGTGGGTGAAACCCTTTAGTTTGGGTTCACTTTTAATTGCTAAGTTTTGTTATGTTCTCTTCAAGAACAAGGTTGTCTTGATGAGTGTATACTTTAGTATGTTGTGGTGTGTTTTAGCATATGTTGATGATGAGATGATTGAATGAAAATCATTTTCATGTATGCTGAAAAACCTACTTTGAACATTAGATCAAGTATGGACTTTTATGCTTGATTATGATGCAAATGATGTGTGATGGACTTTATGCTTGATTATGATGCAATGTTATGTAATTATTGTTTGTCATAATTAGATGAACATTGTGAGTTGTAATTTGTCTTTAGGGTGAAGCAATCTTCACATTTGTTCCTAATTGGCTATTAGTCATGACCTTGAGAAAAGGAAGAACATGTGTAGTTCTTGAACAAGTCAAGTTTTGATGTAAAGAAAGTGTTTTTAATAACTTATGTTTTTCAAAGAAAAACCCTAAGTGACTTTGATCCAAAGATCAAATGGAATTAAATCTCAAAGTGTTTTCACCAAAGTGAAACATGTTTTATGCCTTATCCTTAGTCCATCTAGTTAATCAAGTGACTCAAAATGAGACAAGAGGTGTTTTCATGAAGAGAATCAAAATGGTTCCATAAGGTTAATGCCTTGTTTTAAGGCAACTTTTCGCTAAGCGAATTTACCTTCGCTAGGCGAAAACAGAGGAATTCTAAGTTAGGCATCATGCCTCACTTTCGCTAAGCGAATCCAGAGAATTTTGCTATGCGAATGATGTTTCGCCGAGCGATCCAGAGGAGTTTCAAAAGAGGTGTAACCGCCTCCAATCTCGCTAAGCGAATCCATATTCGCTAAGCGAATATAACAAACTTCGCTACGTGAATTATGTTTCGCCGAGCGATGCAGAGGAGTTCCAAAGGAGGCATTACTGCCTCATTTTCGCTAAGCGAATGGAATTCCGCTAAGCGAATTTCATGTTTCAGAAAATGCTAGAAATGAAGTAAGTAGTTCAAATGTTGTTTCAAATCAAATGAGTTTTCAACTGTAAAAGTTGTTTGGTTTACAAAAGGAGTTTTCTAACTCAATCGTAAAGTTTTACGCGTGAAAAACCTCAGTTAAGTAATTAACTTAGAGTTGAAGACAAGGGTTAACTAAGTATGGTATGTGGTGGAACAAGACCATGTACTATACCATTGATGACTTAGTACATCAATGAGTTCATAAGACTTAAGTGAAATCAACACTCGTTTCCTTAATTGAAAGACAAGGAATTAATATCGTAGAAAGGCTTAAAGACTCATCTAAGAGGATTCTCAGTCCTTATTCATAATGCTTAAGACTTGGGACATAATTCATAAGACGTAAACACAAACACGAAACGTTTTGGTTTTCGAAACAGTAGTTCGATGACGTACCGATGATTCGGATCTAGGTTAATCGTTCAATTGTTTCCGTCTTGTGATAACTGGAATGAGAGAGATCCTGAGACTGTGCAGGTATGGGACTGTACAGTGGAAGGAATCCTGAGACTATGCAGGTATGGGACTGTATAGTTAAGGGAAGGCATATAAGAATTGATTGGTACTACCCATACCAACAAGATTTATCTTCTTTTCGGGAGCTTAGAACATAAGAACTTTATAGTTAAGCGTGCTTGACTTAGAGTAATTATGGGATGGGTGACCTTCTGGGAAGTTTCCTAGAAAGCGTGTGAATGAGGACAAAACACGCTGAAAAGACTTGTGTTGGTTTGTGGGGACAGTCGGCGATTCTGAAAGCAGTCTGGATCATTCCAAAGGAATCACGAGATATTTATCCAATGGATAAATGTTTTATAAAACAAAGATGTGTGTAGTTCTAAGGAAGAGAACCTTAGTGAACCTTGAGGTTTATCCAATGGATAAACATTGCTTTATCGCATCTGCTTTGTGTAAGCATTGGCATTTCATGTGCATAGTTTTAAGGCCTTGAGCCTAGGAGTTGAGCTTACACCTTGATGCGGGTGCGAATCTTACGATGACGATCTTCAATGGTCTTTTTGGAGGTATCAGGGTTGGAAGGGCTGACATGTGACCAGTTGGTGATTCTTCTGTGTCGTGACGAATCCGTGCAATACACTGATATCCTATACTAGATGCCGTACTTTTCATGTTTGGTCGAGAATGTTACCGTAAAGCCGGATGCGTGCACGTTACGAATGTTGTAGCATCTTGCTCATGGCTGGCAGAAACCGGAACATGTCCTCCCATTCACTCTCTCCGAATGTTTTGTTAGCTCCATGGAGTAGGGGTCAGAGTAGTACCCAGTGACATTGGCATTGAGTCATGTACATTGCACCGCATTGCATGCTTGTGGATGTTTACATTTACTGTTATACATCGCTGTTCTGTTTAAGAATGCATTATATTGTACTATTAACTATTTAACATGATTGATATTGAGAGTTTTAGTATGTTGTCTAACTGCTTAACATGTTGGGTACGCTGTTACCTGGTGAGTCGTCCCGTTTTTACTACTGCTGTTTTGTTGTGTTGATGAACGGGAATCTCACCCATATCTGTATGTTTTCTGCTGGTACTTGCTATTGATGCTTGAACAGATGGACGCGACGATGGTTCGGTTCCGCAGTCCCTTTGAGTTCGAAGGTGGACTCTTTTGCTGTTTTAGTTTTGTTGTCGGCCAGACTATGTCCGTTTTTGTAGTACCTTTTGGGAGCTATGACTCCTAGCACTTATTGTATTTCTTATGTCAGTCATACATTAGACTTATGTCTGTATATTGTAATGTTGGTGTTTCTGTTTTTCGTTTTCTGTTTCTGTTTTTATAATACAGTATGTTCTAGAATAGCATGGTGAACCTAAGTTCATTTATTAGTATTACCTTTACTAATCCCATTACATCTTTATGAAAAGAAAAGAAAAAGAAAAATCGTATTTTCCGCATTAATAAATATTTTCGGCCTTATAAACGTTCGGGAATGTGACACTCGGGAAAGGGTGTTGCATTATTTGGTATCAGAGCTGGCCGAGTCTTTTTGGGGTTTGTAGGTTATGGTCTGTCTTGTTTGTGTTGTGTTTTCTCTGATTGTCTTTCTGTGTTATTGTTTCTGAGAGAAAACAATGTTGGAGAGGATGATGACTTCGGTCTATCCTTTTGTATTGTTTGTTCTCTGTGTTGTGTTTCTGTAAGGAAGACAACAATTGTTTGTTATTCTCTGCATTATTGTTTCTGAAGAGGAATAATATTGGGCAGGAGAGTAATGTTTTTGCTTTCTTGCAAGTTGTCACTCGCAGAGTTCTTCAGAACGAGTGTTTTCCGACGGGTGCAAGACGAGTTGAAAGACATGGAGTTCCTGCAGCTACGTCAAGGAGGAATGTCTGTCAAAGAATATGCTGATCGTTTTGAGTCCCTGCTGAAGTCTTCGAGGTATTTCCATCTTCATCCCAATGAGGAGTGGAAGTGCACAAAGTTCGAAGAAGGTTTAAGGGATGAGATTCGAGGAGAGGTGCTACCTCTTAAGGTCAAAGAGTTCTCGGTGTTGGTAGATGAATGCTTCATAATCGAAGATCTGATGAAGACTCGTGGAGGAAGGCAACGTAACTCTGGACCGACTAGGTTCCATAAAGGCACCAATGGTCGTGATGATAGATCTCGATGGAAACCGTATTCAAAACAGCAAGGTCAACAACAACGTTCTGTAGGAGGAAGCAGTGGGGGTATTAGTCAATCTGGAAGTGCCCCAAAGAAGTGCATGAAGTGTGGCAAGAACAATCATGTCACCAGAGGATGCTTGATCAAGGGAATCATATGCTTCAAGTGTGGAGAACCAGGGCATACTTCACGCGACTGTGTGCAATCAAAAGCTAGACATTCTGTCAACGATGTGCAAGCAGCGAAGCCTAAGGCAATGACTAGAGTTTATACTGGGGATGATGCTGAGACTTCTCAAAGGGAAGATTTGATTCACGGTCAGATCGTCGTGGAAGGTAAAACCTTATCTGTATCTTTCCTTACCCTTAGATTTGGTAATTTTTGCACTTTCTGCAAAGCCTGTTATAACTGCGAAAGTCTGTTTGAACTGTTCTATTTCTGTAATGGATACAATGTTTTTGATTGATTTGATCTGTTTGCCTCTTTTGCAAATGGATTTGATCATAGGGATGAATTGGTTATCTTGTAACCATATCCCATTAGACGGTGCAAACAAAACCTTAGTTTTCCCTGATTCGGATAATTCTGGATTTGGATTGCTAACCAAGGAAAAGTTTCTTTGAGAGGAGGAGCTCAACGAATACATGTTACTAACGAGTTTCCGGAAGTCTTTCCTGAAGACGTACCAGGTTTACCGCCAGTTCGGGACATCGAGTTTGTGATCAATCTTGTGCCAGGAACAGGACCAGTGTCTATGGCACCGTATCATATGGCACCTGCTGAGTTGGAAACCCTGAAGGAACAGTTGGTGGACTTATTGGGAAAACAGTTCGTTAGACCCAGTGTGTCGCCGTAGGGAACGCCTGTGCTATTGGTGAGAAAGAAAGATCGAACATCTCGCTTGTATGTGGATTAGCGCCAGTTGAACAAAGTTACCATTAAAGAACAAGTATCATCTTCCGAGGATAGTTGACTGGATGGATCAGTTGAGGAGAGCAACAGTTTTCTCCCAGGATGTTTTGCGATCGGGTTATCACCAGATTCATGTGAAGGCAGAAGATGTACCAAGAACAGCGTTTCAAACACGCTATGGGCACTACGAGTACCTTGTAATGCTGTTTGGTATGACGAATACTCCTCTATATTCATGGATTACATGAATAGGATCTTTCGTCCATACCTAGATAAGTTTGTCGTTGCTTCATAGACGACATACTCATCTATTCGCGAAACCAGGAAGTACACGCTGAACATCTTAGTATGGTTCTTTAGGTTCTGGAAGAGAAACAGCTGTATGCAAAGCTGTCCAATTGTGAGTTTTGGCTCGACGAAGTAAGGTTTTTGGGTCACGTGATTTCAAAGGAAGGATAAAGCGTTTGAATGGACTGAAGCCTGTGAGGAAAGTTTGCAAGGATTCGAGAGAAGGTTGACTACTTCACCTGTGTTAGTGCTGCCCGATCTTAATGGAACATTTGTGTTCACACTCCTACATATTCCTCAGTGTATTAGACAATTGAGTGAATTGGTAATATGGTGTTCATTGGTCTGGTCATTTTCGTATTATTTCACTGAAAGTTTTGTTATTACTATTTCTTGAGTTATAACATAAACAACTTCTTGATACTGGAAGTTTCTTGATGAAACTTAGTCTAATCACTTTTACTTTTCGTGAAGGTGATCCAGTCTGATTTTTGCCAGACTGTTTATCTTTGATTCCTAAGTTTATTGGAAGGTTCTTATGAAAGAAGGAACTTTATTAGAGTCATGGATGTAAACATGTATTAGCTATGCATTTTTACACTCAGGAACCTACTGAAGAATCTTTTTGCATACCGGATATTCCTGTATTCATTCCAGATTGGTAAAATTCTTTTGTGCACTTTCTTCTGAGGCCAAGACCAGGAAAAATTTTCCTTTGTTGAAAAATTTCTTTCCTTAATCTTCAGCGACCGAGTAGGTTTAGTTTTAAGTCACGGAATTTCGAGGACGAAATTCTTTTAAGAGGGGTAGGAATGTAACGCCCCGATTTTCACGTTTTCTAATTCTCCAGTATTTTAACGTTTATATTTTATTGGAGGGTTTGAAGAGTGAAATAAAATATTCCGAGACCATAGTCATGATCGACGATATCGTAGGAAGCTACGATTAAGTTTTGAGTCAAAAACTCAAACGGAGTCCGATCTGCGTTTTTACACTGACAGTATGATTTTACTGCTCAGAAGACCTCAGATGGACCCGTGAACGAGACAGTAAGTCTTAGAATTCGATGCTCTACGTTTTGGTCAAATTTCGTAAAAATTTCAGAAAAATCATTTTGATGTGAGACCAATTTCTTTGAACTCACCTCATCATTTTCTACCTAAACCCAAGAGCTTATGATTCAACTCTCATCATAGCTCAAAAAGCACAATATGGCCGAACCCTACAAGGTGATGATGAATAGTGTTTTTCTTCAATTTTTGATTTTTAACACTTGATTTCATGCTTAGCTTTCCTATGCCTTTGAATCCATGAAATGGAAAACCAAAATTAAGTTTTGAGTCAAAAATTCAAACGGAGTCCGATCTGCGTTTTTACACTGACAGTATGATTTTACTGCTCAGAAGACCTCAGATGGACCCGTGAACGAGACAGTAAGTCTTAGAATTCGATGCTCTACGTTTTGGTCAAATTTCGTAAAAATTTCAGAAAAATCATTTTGATGTGAGACCAATTTCTTTGAACTCACCTCATCATTTTCTACCTAAACCCAAGAGCTTATGATTCAACTCTCATCATAGCTCAAAAAGCACAATATGGCCGAACCCGTACAAGGTGATGATGAATAGTGTTTTTCTTCAATTTTTGATTTTTAACACTTGATTTCATGCTTAGCTTTCCTATGCCTTTGAATCCATGAAATGGAAAACCAAAATCAATTCCTAGATTTATTCTCTTTAGGGTGGCCGAAACCCTTGTTGTTTAATGTTTGATTGTTTGGTTGTTTGTAGTTGGTGACAATTATCAGAAGGTTCACAAACCGATCAACTGACTTTGTTCTGGGGATCTGCTCTTCAACAGTTATGGGGGGTGAACCTCATCACACCAAGATGGTGGTGGTGAAGATGGTTGTTTAAATTTATGTGTGGGTGAAACCCTTTAGTTTGGGTTCACTTTTAATTGCTAAGTTTTGTTATGTTCTCTTCAAGAACAAGGTTGTCTTGATGAGTGTATACTTTAGTATGTTGTGGTGTGTTTTAGCATATGTTGATGATGAGATGATTGAATGAAAATCATTTTCATGTATGCTGAAAAACCTACTTTGAACATTAGATCAAGTATGGACTTTTATGCTTGATTATGATGCAAATGATGTGTGATGGACTTTATGCTTGATTATGATGCAATGTTATGTAATTATTGTTTGTCATAATTAGATGAACATTGTGAGTTGTAATTTGTCTTTAGGGTGAAGCAATCTTCACATTTGTTCCTAATTGGCTATTAGTCATGACCTTGAGAAAAGGAAGAACATGTGTAGTTCTTGAACAAGTCAAGTTTTGATGTAAAGAAAGTGTTTTTAATAACTTATGTTTTTCAAAGAAAAACCCTAAGTGACTTTGATCCAAAGATCAAATGGAATTAAATCTCAAAGTGTTTTCACCAAAGTGAAACATGTTTTATGCCTTATCCTTAGTCCATCTAGTTAATCAAGTGACTCAAAATGAGACAAGAGGTGTTTTCATGAAGAGAATCAAAATGGTTCCATAAGGTTAATGCCTTGTTTTAAGGCAACTTTTCGCTAAGCGAATTTACCTTCGCTAGGCGAAAACAGAGGAATTCTAAGTTAGGCATCATGCCTCACTTTCGCTAAGCGAATCCAGAGAATTTTGCTATGCGAATGATGTTTCGCCGAGCGATCCAGAGGAGTTTCAAAAGAGGTGTAACCGCCTCCAATCTCGCTAAGCGAATCCATATTCGCTAAGCGAATATAACAAACTTCGCTACGTGAATTATGTTTCGCCGAGCGATGCAGAGGAGTTCCAAAGGAGGCATTACTGCCTCATTTTCGCTAAGCGAATGGAATTCCGCTAAGCGAATTTCATGTTTCAGAAAATGCTAGAAATGAAGTAAGTAGTTCAAATGTTGTTTCAAATCAAATGAGTTTTCAACTGTAAAAGTTGTTTGGTTTACAAAAGGAGTTTTCTAACTCAATCGTAAAGTTTTACGCGTGAAAAACCTCAGTTAAGTAATTAACTTAGAGTTGAAGACAAGGGTTAACTAAGTATGGTATGTGGTGGAACAAGACCATGTACTATACCATTGATGACTTAGTACATCAATGAGTTCATAAGACTTAAGTGAAATCAACACTCGTTTCCTTAATTGAAAGACAAGGAATTAATATCGTAGAAAGGCTTAAAGACTCATCTAAGAGGATTCTCAGTCCTTATTCATAATGCTTAAGACTTGGGACATAATTCATAAGACGTAAACACAAACACGAAACGTTTTGGTTTTCGAAACAGTAGTTCGATGACGTACCGATGATTCGGATCTAGGTTAATCGTTCAATTGTTTCCGTCTTGTGATAACTGGAATGAGAGAGATCCTGAGACTGTGCAGGTATGGGACTGTACAGTGGAAGGAATCCTGAGACTATGCAGGTATGGGACTGTATAGTTAAGGGAAGGCATATAAGAATTGATTGGTACTACCCATACCAACAAGATTTATCTTCTTTTCGGGAGCTTAGAACATAAGAACTTTATAGTTAAGCGTGCTTGACTTAGAGTAATTATGGGATGGGTGACCTTCTGGGAAGTTTCCTAGAAAGCGTGTGAATGAGGACAAAACACGCTGAAAAGACTTGTGTTGGTTTGTGGGGACAGTCGGCGATTCTGAAAGCAGTCTGGATCATTCCAAAGGAATCACGAGATATTTATCCAATGGATAAATGTTTTATCCGATGGATAAATGTTTTATAAAACAAAGATGTGTGTAGTTCTAAGGAAGAGAACCTTAGTGAACCTTGAGGTTTATCCAATGGATAAACATTGCTTTATCGCATCTGCTTTGTGTAAGCATTGGCATTTCATGTGCATAGTTTTAAGGCCTTGAGCCTAGGAGTTGAGCTTACACCTTGATGCGGGTGCGAATCTTACGATGACGATCTTCAATGGTCTTTTTGGAGGTATCAGGGTTGGAAGGACTGACATGTGACCAGTTGGTGATTCTTCTGTGTCGTGACGAATCCGTGCAATACACTGATATCCTGTACTAGATGCCGTACTTTTCATGTTTGGTCGAGAATGTTACCGTAAAGCCGGATGTGTGCACGTTACGAATGTTGTAGCATCTTGCTCATGGCTGGCAGAAACCGGAACATGTCCTCCCATTCACTCTCTCCGAATGTTTTGTTAGTTCCATGGAGTAGGGGTC